>CM042965.1:30905566-32105566 GCA_023678885.1 Pogostemon cablin | reverse complement strand
ATATATCTGTATGAATATTTTGTGGGACAATTTCTTCTGCAATGTTATAAAGATAGGCTTCGTATGACTTCTTGGTTATCTATCTAAAAATTGTTGAGGAAACAAAACTCTAGTCTAAACTCAGTGATCTGGTGGCGATTGCTAATCTCGAGTGATTTCTTGGATAGGCTTCGTATGAGTTCTTGGTTATCTATCTAAAAATTGATGAGGAAACAAGACTCTAATCTAAACTCAGTGATCTGGTGGAGTTTGCTAATCTTGAGTGATTCCTTATTTTGTTGTATGAATGTGAGATTTCAAGTGGTTGGGCTGTACGCTCCTTTACAAACATGAATAAATCATGTAATACATATAGTTAGTTCCTTTTCAAGTGTGAAATATGACAGGCCTGCTTTAATACAAGTGTGATGATAAATATTTGAGGATGGAACTAGCTACACTAGTTATTTTTTGGGTTTTTCTCCTTAATTAGAATCGGGGATTCTTTTTGTTTTATTTAATGGATATATAAAGAACATTTCATGGTCAAATTAGTGACACTTTTGCTTCATGAAATCACCCTTTATCTTTCTTAAAATGGTAACATCAGCGTTCCATTTGATATGCAGTTTTTTCAGAAGTTACCCCTTCTTTTTTCTTTCCCTTAACTTTTTTCTCTGTGATTAATTTCTGGCTTTCTGCAAAGTAAAAAAGAATGCCTTAGCAATTACCACACTGATGTAAATACATCTGAAAAATTCATAGTTCAGCTACTTGTGCCCTGAAATCCGAATATTGTATTCCGGAGAAATTTATGTTTTTCTTTCTATCATTAACATGGAGTTGTAGTTTGAGGTTACAAAAAACAACTTTAAAGCTAGATCTTTAAAATTGCATATAGCACTATCTACTTGGGATTATGCTACAAACTGACATGCAAGTAGACAACAGAAACACATGTATGTAGCTGTAGTTGGATTATCAGGGGTGATCTTAAAAACTGCATACAACTCTTTCTACTTGAGATAATCCTAACAAACTCAATGAAGGCGGCCGCGGACAACTTCCTTCTTTTCTGTCGCGCATCTGTCATGAATTGTAGACACCTCTTCCAAATCTTGTCTGAATATAGGTCAAGGTGAAAGACATGTTAGGAGAAATCAAAGAAATTCACATACTGCTGTAGTTATGGTTACATTATCAGGGGATATCCTGAAAACTGCTTATGGCATTATTTACTTGAGATTCTGCTACAAGCTTTTCATAGGAAAGGTTAAAGAACATCTCAGGGAAATCCTGATTATAGAATCGAAGATGTAAATTGCTTGGTAAATATATGCACAATAGTGTAGAAAGGAGATTTGGGATAGTAGTGTACTCTTGTCCTTTTTCTGTTCACCTTCTTTATATTTGTCTCATGAATCTTCTATTAGTTCTTATTTTAGTGTTCCTTGTGTATTGCAACTTACTATTGGATATTTTAATAGATGCATGAGACTTTAGAAACCTCAATGCTTGATTTACCTTAAATTATAACAAGTTCATCATTTATCAAATATTTATCAATTCATCTTTTATACTCCCTCCATCCCAAAAGAATTTGAACGTTATTGTGGGACGGAGGGAGTATTATATTTTTTGCTAGTAGTGTGTTGGTTTAAGACCTTTGTATCACACAGTTCATGATTCATCTTAGCAACTCAAGGTTGCATGAAAATAAAACTAGAATGGAACTTTAACGAGCATATGAAAAACATCCTATGCTGTGTCTAATTAAGGTTATTGGTTCTTAGCAATTGTTGTATTTGCTTGTCTTTCTCCATCCTGTTTGAATTTCACATTCTATTTAACTATGAATAAACTGCAACTGTCCTATTTGAAGAAATGAATTTGATGCTGTAATTTGGTGGTTGTGACTTTCTGTTGCAGGCTGCCAGGATTCTTGCAAATTTGCTCATTATGGGCTCTACCGTAATGGTAAGAGCGTTTGCTCAAGCATATCGTCAAGCACTTGCGAGTAAGTTTTTCCTTTGAATTGCGATTCAGTTTATGGCTCTTCAGAAATTTTGCATAGACTAGCACATGAATTGATTCCTGATTTAATATATGAACTAGTAGGTTTTAGTACTCATACATAAGACATTTCAATTCTTGGTATCACTGTGTTCTACAGTTGCTGTTTTCTTCTGGGTTACTATGCATGGTATTGAGCTTTGTTCTTAGAAAGTAACTTACTTTTTCATAATGTATTACAGATGCCTCAAAGAACGGCGTTGCACAAGAAGCTGTACAAAACATCAAGCGTGGCAGCAAAATGATGACCGAGGCAGAGGCGAGGCAAATCCTCGGAGTTTCTGAGGACACCGCATGGGAAGACGTTTTGAAGGTTTGTCATCTTGCTGAAATCACAGTTGGTCAAGAAAGTATTCATAATTCCATATTCTGAAAGCCAATTTATTTAACTTGAATTTTTTCTCACTGTCCTCAGAGGTATGATAACTTGTTTGAAAGAAACGCTAAGAACGGGTCTTTCTATCTCCAATCAAAGGTTCACAGAGCCAAAGAGTGTCTGGAAAGTGTGCACCAACCGAAACAAGAGAGCAGTTGAAAGCCGTTACTTGAAGAACACCTCTGCATAATCTTTCTCCTCCTTCCTGTGTCTACCAATAACTAATCCTTAATTTTCTGGTTGCTAGTATACTTAGTTTTACTTTCATGTCGAGAGATGGGGTTTCCCTCTATTAGATTTGATAAGAACATTTGTTCGTTGGGGTGATGTTAAGCTGAGGATCTCTATGTATGCAAGGCTTCTTCACCATTGGTCCATCTTTTCCGCAGTCGTCGCATGTAACCAATTTTCTCTTTGTTACTCCAGTTTGTTATGAGTCGCTTGTAACGAATTTTCTCTTTGTTGCTCCAGTTATAAGTGAAAGCTATTGATATACAATTAAAAGTTAAAGCAAGCTTCCAAATTTATAGCATCATACTACATTTGATTGATTGAGTAAACTTTGTTTATTGCATATGCATCTATTCCCATGTCTGATTGACACTAGTTTTGATTTTAATCTAGATTGTCATTCATGTACACATTTAATGAATTTAACTTTGTCATATAAAAGTTATAATGCGTTTTGTTAGTTGTGAATAGCTTTTTATGGTTATTGAACGTATTCCTTAGCAATGGAATGTTGACATTCCAACAAACGTCTACTTATATAAAATAAGACCCTCGAGTGTAATTTTCACTCCACATCATAGATAGTTACAGTTCACAGCATAGAACTTGTGTTATTTCGCAATCACAAGCTACCAACTTCATGTGAACACCCCATTTATTCAATCTAGATGAAACAGCATGGTGGAGCTGGATTATAATAATTTCCCCTTTCATTTTCCGAATAAAAGATTCAAGAAACGGGAGCAAACAAGCGTGGTGTACTAATCAACTGCCAAAATTGTATAAAAGGGTGGACCGGGATCATCCCATTCGGGCACTCTTCTTTTCTGAGCATTCCGATTCCTGAACGTGCTGCTCTGCTTCAGTGGTTTGAGAACTTGCTAGTTTTTCAGCTTCATCTTGCTCGAGTAAAACCTGTCTTTCCATGGTCGCCACCATCTCTCTCATTGTCTTCTCTTCTCCGTCGAGCTGCATTTTCATGATCATCTCTGCTTCCTTGTCAATTGGCTTGAAGTAATCCTCAATGGCTGCCTCCTGTGGACAATCATCTAATATTCAAACCAACTGATACCATCACAGAGAAGTAGATGCTGGAAGAGAAGTCTAATACACAACCAAGCACACTAGCATTATGCTATTTTTGGAAGCATAAAGCATTTTCCCAACAATAAATAGAAGACCCCTTTAAAGATAGCCAGGCATAAAATAAGTAGGAGAATAAAGACAACCAATGATATTTCACAGCATAACATGACTTCCACGGCTTTAATTTGAACCAAAGGTGCATATATATAGATACGATGAACGGAGAAATTTTCCTATAAACATCATAGACAAGGAAACTGTCTACCTAACTCATAAAACCAAGTGAAGTTAAACTAGTAAATACATTTCGCAATTTATTAAAGGAGCGAATTTCAAAATTCACTAAAGAACGTAACCTCTTCCTTGGCAGGATACACAATCTTCGTTACTTGCATTTAGTGTAATCTAATGGTTTATTAAGGAACATGAAATAAACTGTTTTGCTCCTAGCCCATTATCCTCTTTAAGAAGGTATGTGGCCGATAAATTATGCATCAGATTATTGAATACGGCATACAGTATACTGTTATGTGTAGTTCTCTGCTACTCCAACGAATATTTGGCACTCTATTGGAGGACCAAATAGCTTTGACCCTAGAGTCGTCATTCATGGATCACATTGCCAGTAAGGCTATACATCAATTACGAAAGGGAAATTTTTGAATGCTTAACAACAAAGGACAAAATAGTTGATCTGATGAACAGACAGCCAGACATAGAATGGCATAAGAATGTAATAGTCAGCCAACAGTAGCGAGTATTACTATTAACTATTGTCAGAGAGAGTGATAATTTATCAAAAAATGTCAATCATACGTTACCTTTGGTGCCTAAACACACCAATCTCTGCATGAACTCTCTGAAACATGATATGTGAACCAAAAATGTAGCAGGGCTGTAACTCATCTCATCCAACTTTTCCAACAAATCAAGTTTTAGTTCTCTATTTTAATCGATAAGTTACATAAATGTTCCACAAATACTAATATCAGAATTATTTATACAACTGCGTCAATTCCTCGTTTTGGTAAATTCAAAGATCCTAAATTTTAAAATACGCAAGAGTTTTAACACTCAAGTCAATACAGTAAATCTGGTTGGGTAACTTGGGTTAATATTAGCCAATATGTGTGTGCATTAATTATGAACATTAGTACATTACTGAATAATAGCAGTTCACTGTTCAAATATAGTATAAGTCATGCAAATAAAACAAAGAATAAAAAAACTTACTGTTTCCTCCAACTTCTTATTTAGAGCTCGCATATCATCAACCATCTTCCGCACCTCGGATAAAATAATTTGTTCAGGAACCATATTGAGAGCTGCTTTCCTTGCTTGTGCCTAGTCAATGCCAGTAATATGAAGTAAGGAGAAGGCCTGAAGGACCATACAGAGCGTGCAAATGCTCTAATCCTCTAAGGCAGACGCATGTAATTACATGTATAAACACCAAACAACCCCAGCTTTGTCCCAGTTCTTGTATTTGAGATTTCTTGCGAGAGTTTATAAGTAAAACTCATAATGCTCATACAAACATACACCAAAAAGCACAACAAATCAATAACCTTGTAAAATATACATCACTAAAAGACGGATATAGAGATATTTTCATTGACTCAACCAACTATAGCATTACAGTAGTAATAGAATCAACCCAAAACTCGGACACGTAAAAAAATGTAATCTATATGCTATAGCTAAGATAGTTGTCGGTGTCGATCATGTATCGCTTATAATACCCCAATTGGTACATATGACAGAGAATACATCCTATAACAAGCCATGGCCCAATTTACAGTGCATTGCCACCAATGGGGAGAATTCAACACTCTCCATCTAATCAAAACCCACACAACCAGTGAACAAATTTGCTAAACAAGACATCCATTTAAAATTTCTCAATTGATGGCGAAAACTATTAACTTAATCTCATAAATAGAAACAAATATACTGCTTACCTTCAATCCATTATGAGTAGCAAAAACATAAAATAAATAGAAACCTGTTGGAGGCGCTGCTGGAGCTGTAGTCTGTAAGATCGAATTCTGCGCTCTTCATATCCAGATAGAACTCTAACATAGAACATAGCTTTTCTGCCAAATTCCAGAAGTTTATTCATTTTATTTTTTTGAATATTTTGTCTTCTTTTCTAATAAAACCTGTAACAAAAATCAAAATAAAACGCTGTCATTAAAAAATCATTTTCATCGATGAAGAGAAAGAAATGGGTCTTCAAGTTATTAGAAAATGGATGGGTCAATTGTGTCAATATTGATAGCAAAGAAGCTTGAGAAAATTAGAATTTGAAAAGTTCTAATAACAGTAATTTTAAAAAATAAGAGCAGTAAAACAATGTAGACATTAGGAAGTAAAAGTGTAGTGTATATGATCCAAAAAATAGATTGATGGAAACCACTGTACAGGGTGTAACTGTAATGAACAATTCCAAGCAGTCTAAAATGATTTCAAGATTCAAGTACAAGGATGAACACCTCATTATCTATTACATAATTTCAGAAAAAAGAATATATACAGCAAATTGGCATTATTTTCATCTCAGCAAAATCAAACAAAGAAGAGAAGCATCGAACATTAAGAGGGAGGGGAGAAGGCAAAAGATTTAAAATTTAAATGAAAATAAAAGGAAACCACTCTGTAATCCCAGTCATATACCATATAACAAGAAAAGCAACCACTGGGATGGGGAAAGAAAAAGAGACTCAATTTCGGAAATCACAATATCCGAGTCTGAGAAGTGGGAGAGAATGATATATGAATTGATAGAAATAGATACCGACAAACACACCTGATAACTGAGAACAGAAGCAGAAGAGCAGATAATAAAAGTGTGTGATTTATTTCTGAATGTCAATTCAAGACAACATCAATTTGCTACTTCAATACGCAACTGAAATTTTACTTTATTTTGTCAAGTAGATTGCCAAATTTTTTAATATATAAAGATAAAAAAATGATACTAAAATAAATAAATAAAGTTTTCCCTATCTAATTACATTATTAAATCTTTAATACCCATTGTAAAAATGAAAACATATATTTTAACTTATTTTGTTAAGTGCATGACAATGTAATATATCAAGATATCAAATTATTATATATTATTAATTAAAAGATAAAAAAAATCTTAACAAGCGGGTTACATGATGGTATATATAAGATTTGTTTTCTAAAATTTTAAAATTTTAAAGTCTTTTCCAATTCTTTCTCAATGAGTTTATAGTAAAATTTTAATATATTACCGTATTTTCTTGGATTTTTCTTCTTTGATTATTTTATAGGTTGTATTTTGAAAGATTTGGATTATATAATTTATTTGAATCTGCAAATTAAAAATTTTCATATTTAACCAAGATAAAATTATTTTATAGGTTGTATTTTAGAATATTTGAATTGTATATAATTTATTTGAATCTGTACATTAAGAATTTTCATATTTAACCATGTTGGTGTGATATTATCACAATTTTTTTAGTTTTGTCTTTCCCTATTTTTTTGTGATTTTGTTATTAAGGATGTTCCAACATTATCAGCAACAAATCTGATTTTTTGAATGGATAAGGTCAGAAACGATTATTCATAATTGCTGAAGTTTTTCAGATGTTGTTAGAGCCATCCATGATCGAATTTTACAATGGAGTTGCATGGGAGTTGGTAGGAGTTGAGATGATAACCACCTATAACCGTCACAACTACCATGAAGATCTATCCACATTTAATTATCTATAAATAAGGGATGTGTGATCAAATTTAGGCAGAGATTACAGATTAGAGATTAGATATTGAGAGAGTTTCATACGTTTGTACTTTGGGGATTCTTTTCTATCCTTTTTGTACTGAGAGAAGAAGATAGTCTTTCTAGACTTGTCTCGTCAGTTGTGTGCCTATAACGATCTGTATGGTTGTTATGTTAGGATAGATCAGTTTCTCTAAGTCTGTACCACTTCCATGAAGTGTCGTTGTTCAAGTTTTCTTGTAAGAGTCAACTTGTATTTGTTCATAAACATGTCAGCAATGATATGTCTTTTGCCCTGAAGGCCCTACTGGTGAAATACCCAGTAGAAAGTTTTGAAAGATCTCTATGTTAATCTCTCCTTTTAAATTTTCGTTGTGCACTGTTACTGTATTTGTTACAACATTTTGTGTAACAATGTACACCCCGATCAGAATTCCACTATGCGCACACACCAGGCTCTAACAAGTGGTATCAGAGCCACTACTAGACGTCACTTATTATAGATCCTTGGGTTTGTTGTGTGTTTATATGGATGTTCATATTTTTTTCTAATCTTTCGTGTAACATGATTTGTTCTTCTCTAAAAGTTGCAGTTCCAGGTCTTTGGTATTTTGATAGTGGATGTTCACGTCATATGACCGGATCCATTGAATTTTTGTGTAATTATCACAAATTTGATGGTGGAAATGTTACTTACGGAGGAGGTTCAAAAGGGAGAATCATTGGATATGGTACGCTGAATCTTGAAGGTTTTCCTAAGTTATCTAACGTATTGCATGTTAAAGGACTTCTTTCTAATCTTATTAGTATTAGTCAGTTATGTGATGATAATCTTCATGTTGAGTTTGATAAAAAATCATGTCAAGTTTTTAATGATTCTAACAAATGTGTTATGTCTGGTAAAAGATTCATTAACAATTGTTATTTAATTCATAATAATGTATCTTGTCTTAATGTGAATCTTGATGAATCTATCATTTGGAATTTTAAACTTGGGCATGTGAACTTCAAAAATCTCGAAAAACTCATCAAGTGTGATGCTGTGGAAGGTATTCCTAAACTATCTTTTAAAAGAAGTTTGGTATGTGGTTTCTGTCAAAATGGTGAATCTATGTCACATGAAAAGTTATCACATTGCACCACGACACATTGTTTTGAGTTGTTGCATATTGATGTGATGGATCCTTTTGAGGTTGTTAGTTGGGAGGTAAGGAGTATACTTTTGTGTGTGTAGATGATTTTTCACATTTTACTTGGGTTCATTTCTTAAGAGAAAAATCGGAAGCTTTTGATATTTTCAAAAAACTTGTAAAACATTTGGAAAGTTTGTATAACACTAAGGTTTGCAGATTAAGAACGGATCATGAAAAAGAATTTGTAAACAAGTTGTTTTGTAGTTTTTGTGAAAAGAAATGTATTTTTCATGAACTTTTATCTCCAAAAACTCCACATCAAAATAGGATTGTTGAAAGGAAAAGCCAAACTCTTCAAGAAATGACTCAAGTTATGTTGGTTTCGAAAAATCTTTCCAAAAAGTTTTGGGCTGAAGCTGTAAACACTGCATGTCATGTGATTAATCGAACTTACTTAAGATCAGGTTCCAAGATGACTTCTTATGAAATTTTAAATGGTAGGAAACCTAATCTTAGGTATTTTCATGTGTTTGGTTGTTTATGTTTCATTTTGAAAGATAGAAAACATTTGATTCAGTTTGATTCTAAGGATGAAAAAGGAATTTTTTTAGGTTATTCTCAAAATAGCAAAGCTTATAGGGTTTTTAATATCAAACTGAAAATTGTTCAACAAAGTGCAGATGTTGTTTTTGATGATCTTTCTAGTGTTTTAGGACCTTCTGAAAATCTTATTGATTATGATTTAATAAGTTTTTGGAAAGAACCAGAAATCAGGATTCGAACTGAGAATGTTAGACCAAATGTTGTAACATCCAGTACAACATCAGCCGAACCAGAAGGTGAATCTGAACAAAATACACAAAGTATTCCTTTCAGAAATACTCAGAAGGAGTCTTCCAGCAAAATTCAAAAGAACCATCCTTCGACTCTTATTATTGGTGATGCAACAGTTGGAGTGAGAACTCGACGAAATATAGTTAGGCCTGCATGCATGTCATCTGTTAAATTCAGTGATATTGCTGATTTCATATGCATGAGTTATGTGACAAACTTTGTTGGTACTCAATGTTGTTTGTCTGTTCATGAACCCAAATATGCTTTCGAGGCTCTTCAAGACAATGGATATGAGAGTGATATTCTTACAAATTTTTGTGATAATTCAAGTGTTGTTGATATTTCAAAAATTCCCGTTCAACACTTACACTCAAAGCACTTAGACATAAGGCATCATTTCATATGTGGCTTGGTTGAACAAGAAATTATAAAATTGAAAGACTTTTCTACAAATAAGCAGTTGACTGATTTTTTTTAAAGGCTCTTTCTTTTTGAGATTTTTCTTCTTTTGAAAATCTATTTGTGGGATAACAATATATAATATTAATTTTTCTCTCGTGTGTTTTTGTGTAAAATGTGGATATATAAAATTTTATTTTTAGGTTGCAAAAGAAATTTTTGAGTTGAAAAATTCATGCTTCTGAATATACACCTTATAAAAAATTGAGAGAAAAAGACAAATAGTCAAAAAGAAATTTTAAGATGATATTCGAAATGCAAAAGCCATGATTAAAAGTATTATATATCTCAAGGTTGTTGATTCATTACTGAGTAACTAGGCACTCGGAGGTGACTACTACGATGTGTTCTTTTCTAAAGGTGATAAAAAAATACTTTCTTAAAAATATCATCCGTACTAGCAAAGTACGAAAGGTGTGTGTGGCTATTTATAAAAATTGAATAAATTCCGACTCGTTAAATTCTCTTGCAAAATAAAAATTTTATTGTATATGTTATCACTTTTTTTGTGTGTATATTATATTTATGTATATTAATATTGTTCTTTTTCCATTTTTAGTGAGATTGTGCCTCTCATATATTTACAACTGCTCATTTAGTGGATTAACTTTCTAATGAATAGTTTCTTGGGATTTCATGCATATATTATATTAGTATATGTATTCATATTTCATTTTCACATCCTTCTTTTTGAAATATCAATTTGCCTTATCACTTAATTGTATGAGTTGTCTCTTTTGCTTAAGTCATTGTGGTTTTAAGTGTTGAATGTCTTGGTCTGACATAAGAGTGACAACATCATTCTTACTTGAAACATTCATTCCTAGAGTCTCGTTCATCCTTATTCAATCACATACCCATACCTCCATCAAAGAGCTTCCATTTCACAAATTCATCACTGTTCTTAATCTCATAACACTCTCCATGATTCTTGTTAAGATTACAAAAGCCTTAAAGAAACCTGTTGTTGAGATGATAATATCATCCGAATTGATGTAACATAGCCTTTCAACATTTCAAAACTTTGATCTCTTTCATCATTCATAATTTGACTTACCTTAGGGTTCCTTCCTTTCTCCACAAGCAGGGGGAGAAGATGTAGGAGAAAGGTTTGTTGGCCTAAGAACAAAGGTAGAGGGAAATGTGGAGTGTAGGGGTTTTGTGCTATGATCTTGATATCTTGGGATCAGATTTAGGGAGAGTGTATTCGGGGGGAGTTAATAACATTGATAACATTAATGAAGCTATGTGATGATTAGGAAGTCTTTGAGTTGATAACATTGATAAAGCTATGTGATGATTATGAAGTCTTTTGTTATCATGTTATGTTATAGTATGTACGTTTTTTTTAGTTCTGTTTGTGTTACATGTTTTGTGATTTTATTTTTTTATATATATTATTGTTTTTCTTTTTTGTGTTAGCTTGTGTGTAAAGGCAAAAAAGAGGAGTTTGTTGGTGTGATATTATCACAATCCTTTTTCGTTTTGCCTTTCCTTGTATTTTCTTGATTATTTGTATTTTCCTTTTGTTTATCTGTTATTATTTTTAATTCGTATGGAGAAAGACAAAAAGGGGAAGATTGTTGGTGTGATATTATCACAATCTTTTTAGTTTTGTCTTTCCCTATTTTTTCGTGATTTTGTTATTCAGGATGTTCCAACATTATCAGCAACAAATTTATTTTTTTCTGAATGGATAAGGTCAGAAACGGTTATTCATAATTGTTGAAGTTTTTCAGATGTTTTTAGAGCCATCCAGGATTGGATTTTACAATGGAGTTGCATGGGAGTTGGTAGGAGTTGAGATGATAACCACCTATAACCATCACAAATACCATGAAGATCTATCCACATTTAATTATCTATAAATAAGGGATGTGTGATCAGATTTAGGCCGAGATTACAGATTAGAGATTAGATATTGAGAGAGTTTCATACGTTTATACTTTGGGGATTCTTTTCTGTCCTTTTTGTACTGAGAGAAGAAGATAGTCTTTCTAGACTTGTCTCGTCAGTTGTGTGCCTATAACGTTCTATATGGTTGTTATGTTAAGATAGATCAGTTTCTCTAAGTCTGTACCACTTCCATGAAGTGTCGTTGTTCAAGTTTTCTTGTAAGAGTCAACTTGTATTTGTTCATAAACATGCCAGCAATGATACGTCTTTTTCCCTGAAGGCCCTACTGGTGAAACACCCAATAGAAAGTTTTGAAAGATCACTGTGTTAATCTCTCCTTTTAAATTTCCGCTATGTATTGTTACTGTATCAGAATTCCACTATGCGCACACACCAGGTTCTAACAAACCAAAATAGAATGGGTTATAATATCGTAGACCTCGAGGACATATTTCTTCTGATCATGTCGTTCATCCGACGTTTACGGACCCTATCAATTCTGATCATAGGGTGCCGGTTACCCAGGTAGAGCAACCATGGGCCCAGTTGCGTGTTGAGCACATGATAACACCAGAGCAGTACCAGTTGTATTATGATCACATTCGAGTATATGGTGTTCCACCACTTACGACGGCTCCTACGACTACGACTGTCACTGAGGATGTTCTTCGCGCTAATGAACCGATTCGACCTACATCTTATGTACCAATTTCTGTTCTAGAAATAGCTTTAGGAGGTTCTACTTCTCGAGGTGCACTTTTTATATCTGATTTGGTGAAATCTGTTGAGAACATGGGAACTTCAAAATTTGACGGTACAAGAGATGCTTCTAAAGTGGGCGCGTGGTTAAAGGAGATTACAGAGACCTTTGATACTTTGATGATTGAAGAATGTTATCGTGTGGTCATTGCGACCAAGCTGTTAGGCCCAGACGCACAATGATGGTGGCAGAATCTAAAAGAGACATCTTCGATTACTATTATGTGGCCTATCTTTGTGAAATGATTCAAAGATCGATACTTCTCTCAATACATCAAGGATCATAAGACAAAGGAGTTTTTCAAACTCTTTCAAGGCACTATGTCGGTCGTGGAGTACGAAAGTAAGTTTCTTAAATTGCGAGAATTCGCTCCTAAGTCATATACGACGAGAGACTTATGCAAGAGATTTGAAGATGGTCTTAATCTAAATATTTGAGATCGCATCAAGTTTGGAGACAAGTACGAGAGTCTTGACGAGCTCGTGGAGGAAGCCCTAAGGGTAGAAAGTTTAGTTCAGGCGAGACATAAGCTTGCAGAGCGGTCTCAAAAGAAAAAGCAAGGGAGCGTATTTCCAAGAAATGCATCGAAGATGTATAGGGATGTGGGATCTTCGCGTAGCATACCAAGTTCGGTATCTATTAGTTTTTCTCAGTCTCAAAAGCAGTTTAATAGAGGCGGGAGCAATGTCTCGGGATCGGTTGGTTAAAACCGCAAGTTCCAGAATTGCTTAAAATGTCACGACAGCCCCTGCAAGGCTCCTCAGGTATGTTTTCAGTGTCGACAGCCGGGGCATATGTGAGGTTCTTGTCCTCAGCTTATGAAAGTGAGCGGTCAGAGTTCTGGTCAGCCTCGTGGTAGACTAATATATTCTACACCCAGAGATACTCGATACGCAGCTACCAGAGTGCCTGATGCCACAAGCGTCCCTATTACTCGATCACCTATGCAAGGAAGGAATCAAATTAGAGTATTTCATATTTTCCATGAAGAGGCTCGCTCAGATCCGAAGGTTGTGACAAGTAATTTATAATCCGAGTATTTTCACATGCTAGATCTAACCCCACTTTGTTATACCACTTGATTACGAATAAAACATTTGTAAGAAATTTTTATCTTTCCAAACTTTTAAATCACAATCTCACCTAATCTTGCTTCTTTAGGCCATGTGTTTGTTGGAGACCACCAGGTCTATGTTTTATTTGATCCAGGTTCTGATAGGTCTTATATCCGGGATGATCTTGCTGCAATCTTAAATTATCCTATCTCTCATTTGTCACCTGGAATCATAGTTCATACCCCTATTAAAGAGCGTCTAATTCATGATTCGATGTTCATTGGTTGTCCATTGAAGATTAATGATGTCATTCTAGAGACTGAATTGATACCATTGCCTTTGATCGATCTTGATATTATTCTTGGCATGGATTGGCTTTCTTCTCATCATGCAATTCTCGACTGCCACGAGAAGCTTGTTATTTTTCGTAGACCATGATTCCCTGAACTTGTTTTTGAAGGTGAACTTCAAACGAGTCGCTCTCTTTTATTTAAATGTTGTCTGCGCATAAATTAATGCGTAGGGGTTGTGAGGCATTCTTGGCATTTGTCATTGATACTTCTCTTTCTGAGACTAAACTAGATGACATCCCGATCGTGAATAAATTTCCTGATGTCTTTCCCGAAGACATACCAGGACAACCTCCAAATCGAGAGATCGATTTTTCCATTGACGTACTTCCTGGAATCACACCTATATCAATTACTCCATATTGAATGTCGCCAGCTGAGCTCAAGGAACTCCAAACACAACTTGGAGAATTATTAGAGGTTCAAACGACCTACCACATCTCTGTGGGGTGCTCCAGTTCTTTTTGTCAAGAAGAAAGACAGATCACTTCGCCTATGTGCTGACTACTTTCAATTGAACAAGGTGACAATCAAGAACAAATATTCTCTTTCAAGAATCGATGATTTGTTTGATCAATTGCAACGAGAAACTGTGTTCTCAAAAATTGATTTGCGATCTGGTTATCACCAACTCAAGATTAGGGAATCTGATATCCCTAAGTCTACTTTTCGAACCAGATACGGTCATTTTGAATTTTGTGTTATGTCTTTTGGACTCATAAATGCTCCTGCAGCTTTTATGGATCTTATGAATTGGGTCTTTCGGCCGTACTTAGATAAGCTTGTCATCGTCTTCATTTATGATATTCTTATTTATTCTAAATCAGACGACGAGCATTCTCATCATCTAGAAATTGCTCTGAATATTCTCAGAGAAAATCAGCTTTACGCTAAATTTTTGAAGTGTGAATTTTGGCTTCATGAGGTAAATTTTTTGGGTCATCGCATTTCTAAGGAAGGAATCTATGTCGATCCAGTGAAGATTCAAGCTATACTAAATTGGGAGCGTCCAAAGAACATGACAGAGATTCGTAGTTTTCTAGGATTAGCTGGATATTATCGACAGTTTGTCAAAAACTTCTCATTGTTGGCTTTATCTTTGACTAAATTAACTCGGAAAGGGGTAAAATTTGAATGGAGTGAAGAATGCGAGAAAGCATTTCAAGAATTGAAAAGATAACTCGTTTCAACTCCTATTCTTGCTTTGCCAGACTCAGCGATTAGAGAATTTACCATTTATAGCAACGCCTCGAGACAAGTATTAGGATGCGTTCTCATGCAAGAAGGAAAGAGTATAGCCTATGCTTCAAGGCAATTGAAGAAGAACGAAAAAAATTATCTTACACACGATTTAGAGTTGGCTGCATTCATTTTTGCGTAGAAAATATGGAGGCACTATGTTTTGGTGCAACTTGTCAGGTTTTTACTGATCACAAGAGCTTAAAGTATATCACCACGCAAAAGGAACTTAACCTCAGGCAAAGGCGTTGGATGGAGTTGATTAGTGACTATGACTTAGTCATCGATTATCATCCTGGCAAGGCGAACGTTGTTGCAGATGCTCTAAGTAGAAAGTCTTCTACCTCACTTGCTTCAATTCGATCTTTTTATCTTCCTATGTTGGAGCAATTTAAATCTTTGCACATTTCGCTCAATTGTGAAAAGTCTAATGATTCCGCTTTAATCGCCAAATTCGAGGTTAGACCTACCTTGTTCGAGAAAATACGAGAAAAATAATCACATGATGTTCATTTACAACAGAAGATGGTGAAGCTAAATTAAGGAAAAGAAACAAAATTTTAAATTCGGGATGACAGACTCCTTACTTTTAAAAATTGTGTTTGTGTTCCATCAGAACTTGATGTTCGTAGAGCTATTCTTGAGGAAGTCCATTCTTCAGCTTATGCTATGCATCCTGGTAGTACCAAAATGTACAGAATGCTTCGGGAGCATTATTGGTAGCCAGGTATGAAATGGGACGTTGTTGAATTCGTATCAAAGTGTTTATCATGCCAACAGAGAAAAGCAGAACACCAAAAATCAGCCGACATACTTCAACAACTACCTATTCCTGAGTGGAAATGAGAGAACATCATGATGGATTTTGTTTTCGGTTTACCTGGAATCCAAAAGGGTCATGACTCAATCTGGGTCATTGTCGATCGTCTGACGAAATCGACACATTTTCTTCCAGTGCACATCAATGAATCTTTAGAGAAACTTGACAAATTATATATCGATGAGATCGTGAGATTGCATGGAGTACCAGTGTCAATCATATCTGATCGAGATCCAAGATTCACTGCATATTTTTGGCCTAGTCTGCAAAGAGCATTGGATACAAAATTACTATTCAGTATCTCGTTTCATCCACAGACTGATGGACAGTCAGAGAGAACTATACAGACACTAGAAGACATACTACGTGCAGTGGTGTTGAATTTGGGAGGTAGCTGGGATAGGTACGTGACTTTGGTGGAGTTCGCATATAACAACAGTTACAATTCAAGCATTGGAATGCCCCCGTACGAAGCTCTCTATGGCCAAAAGTGTCGAACAGCACTCTTTCGGGATGAGGTTGGCGAGAGAAAAATCAAACCAGTAGAACTTATCGAAGGTGCGAAGGAAAAATACAACTTATTCGAGACAGACTTAAAGCAGCGCAAGATCAACAGAAAAGCTACGTAGATAATAGGAGGCGCGAGTTGGAGTTTAATGAAGGAGACAAAGTCTTTCTGAAAGTTTCTCCGTGGAAGGGCGTGTTACGATTCCCGCCGTAGAGGAAAGTTAAGTCCGAGATATATTGGCCCATTTACGATCTTACAAAGAATTGATCGTGTCGCATATCGACTTGAGTTACCATCGGAATTGTCAAAGATTCACGATGTCTTCCATGTCTCTATGCTTAGGAAATATGAACCAGATCCTTCGGACGTGCACGAATATCCTTCAGTTGTATTAAAGGAAAATCTATCATATGAAGTAATATATTGCATGAACTGCGCTACCAGTTTTACCGGCATTAATTGATGGTGGACAATATAAGTCCCGATACATTCTACGGGATGGATTCCATAGCACACACTTAACACATTCGCCCTCTTTTTTTACAATTGGGAGGTACCTGAGATATAATCCGTCACAACTACACAAATCATTGTAATTGTTATTAAGGTCACATCCAATTGCTGACACAAATTCAATACAGTTGTTTTGGAGCTCAGCAACATACAATCCATTTTATCCGTTCAGACGGACTAGACTCAGCAATGCAACTACCTTCTTGTAGCACTGGAGATGAAGATGAATTTCGGCGAATGTTGCCACCCTCAGTCTAAGTAAATCCTTTACAGGTAATCGGAACAAGATCATCTCTATTATTTCATGGGGAAGAATAGGATTACTACTGCAGCTCTGCTTTCTCCTTTTCCACCTTCCAACATGGCATGCTTCTTTCATATCTCTGATTCAAATTCTCTGATTCCAGAATATTGAAAAATAAATAAATAAATAAATAAAAAATGAGGTGACAAGTAAGTTTCCAAACACAACAAACTTCCAAAGAAAACTTTTCTTTTGTTTTTTTTTCTCAAGAAACTGAGGCTCACATTCAACCAAAACTAAACTGAATCAAATTGATAAAACAGGGTTTTTGGATCATTAAGGAGAATAAGAGCGATAGATTAACACCAGATATTCAATAAGAACGACAAATCATTCTCATACTTGATCTTATGTGCAGGTTCAATCATTCTCTTTGAGGTATTTTTTTTTTTGAAATCTTATTTTCGTTTCTCTTTGATTTTTATATTTCCTTCATAATAATTCTATAAACCTTATTTATATACTTTAATTTATTTTATCTTATATACTTTTATTTGATCTTATTTTCAGGTTCAATCATTCCATTTGCGATATTATTCTTGTTTTTTATTTTTCGTTTATCTTATGATTTATGTTTTTTTCTTCATCTTAATTTTAGAAATTATAGAATTGGAGATTCAAATCACATGTCAAATATATTTTTTATTTAATCTTTTGGATTAATGTATGAAATTTATTTTCGAAGTTTTGCACTTTATTTTAATTTTTCATTCAATTATATTTTCATTATGATCGTCTCTATAAATATTCTTTTAATTTAATCTTTAGGATTAATATATGAAATTTATTTTTGAAATTTTATCTCATTTGAAGTATTTTTTTTTTTGAAATCTTATTTTCGTTTCTCTTCGATTTTTGTATTTTCTTTATAATAATTCTATAAACCTTATTTATATACTTTAATTTATTTTATCTTATATACTTTTCTTTGTTCTTTTTTTCAGGTTCAATCATTCCATTTGAGGATCATTCTTCTTTTTTTATTTTTTGTTTATCTTATGATTTATGTTTTTTTCTTCGTTTTAATTTTAAAATTTAAAATTTTGAGATTTAAAGCACATTTCAAATATATTTTTTATTTAAACTTTTCGATTAATGTATGAAATTTATTTTTGAAATTTTGTACTTTATTTTAATTTTTCATTCAATTATATTTTCATTAGAATCGTCTCTATAAATATTCTTTTAATTTAATCTTTAGGATTAATGTATGAAATTTATTTTCGAAATTTTATGATTTATTTTAGTTTTTCTAAAATTTTATTTTTATTAGGATCATCTCCATAAATATTATTTCAATAATTTTAATTTATTATATTAAATAATATTTTATATTTTATTTTCCATATTTTATTAATAAAATACAATTATTTATTATTCTCTTTTCTAAAAATAAAATATAAATTATAGTATACTATATCTTTCTTAAAAATAGTAATATTTTTATTCAATTTTACTCTATTTAGAAATAATTCAATTTTAATCTTGAGTCCATTAATTATTGCTTTTGATTTCAATCATAAAATTTAATTATACTATTTTATTTAATTAAAAATAAAATAAAAATTATACTATACTATATCTTTCTTAAAAATAGTAATATTTTTTTCAATTTTATACTATTCAGAAATATTTCAATTTTAATCTTGACTGTCTATTAATTAATACTTTTGATTTCAATCATAAAATTTAATTATACTAATAATATATTTTATTAAAATATTTTTTTATTTATTTTTAAATTTAAAATATTAATTTGGTAAATATAAAAAATATTATTGACATACATTCATATTTATTTATTTTTAAATTAAAAATATGAATTTGGTAAATATGAAAAATATTATTGGCATACATCTACTCATTGTCAATCAATATACCAAGTAATATATTTCAATTTAATCTATATATAATATCAAATCTTTCAACCCAATCTTTGATAATTTTTCACTTTTTTTTCTACGTCATTGATTATTTTCAATCATGATTGTTCATTCTTTCAAATTATTCTATATAAACATTTTCATTACATAATTAAATCATTATTTTATCTAATCAAATCATTACTTTTTTTAGTCCTTCTTCTTTTTCTTCTCTATTTCACTTTTGTACTATTTCTAATATGTTTTAATTTGTTTTATCTTTTATATTTACTTTTATTTGATCTTGCACGTTCATTTTCTATGTATCATTCTTCTTTCTTATTTTTTATTTTTTTTCTCATCTATTTATTTATTTTACTTATAATTCTATAAACCATATTTCTATACTTTAATTTACTTTATCTTTTATACTTTTATTTGATCTTATTTTTATATTCAATCATTCTTATTCTTAATCTTATGTGCTGGTTCAATCATTTTCATTTGAAGTATATCTTTTTTTTAATTTTAATTTCGTTTCTTTTCGATTTTTGTATTTTCTTTATAATAATTCTACAAACCTTATTATATATTTTAATTTATTTTATCTTATATACTTTTATTTGATCTTATTTTCATGATCAAACATTCCATTTGAGATATCATTTCTTTTCGTTTATTTTATGATTTATGTTTTTTTCTTCATTTCAATTTTAGAAATTTTTGAATTGAAAATTCAAAGCCCATGTTAAATATATTTTTTATTTAATCTTTTGAATTAATGTATGAAATTTATTTTTGAAATTTTGTACTATATTTTAATTTTTCATTCAATTATATTTCCATTAGAATCGTCTCTACAAATATTCTTTTAATTTAAAAAATTTATGATATATTTTAATTTTTCCTTCAATTTTATTTTTATTAGGATTGTCTCCACAAAAATTATTTCAATATTTTAATTTATTATATTAAATAATATTTTATATTTTATTTATCCGTATTTTATTCAATTAAGAATAAAATATAAAGTATAGTATACTATATGAGTGAGGCTTGCATGCGCCCGGGTGCACAGGAATACATTTCGTGCGCCTTTAGAAATTTAGTAATGGGTAAGGGTACATTGCTTTGGTCTAAAGGGTATACACTTTAATTAATAAAAGTTACATCATTTTGTTCTAGAGGGTATACACTTTTCATTAATATTTTTTCTTTAGAAATAAAGGGTACACATTTTTATACTAAAGGGCATACAATTTAACACGAAATTCTAAAGACGCACGGAGTGTTGTCCACGCGCTCGGGTGCACAGGAGTTTTTATCATACTATATATTTCTTAAAAATAGTAATTGAGTTTTACAGAGAGATATATATTTATTTTTTTAAAAATAATTAGATATCAATTAAAATAATATAATTTTAATATAAATGTTATAAAAAAAATAAGCGTATAAACAATGCAATTTAATTGATAATAAATATAAAATTACGTTAGGTTAAAAAAATACATTTATATATTATACATACTTAATTAGTAGTTTTTATAAAATACATAAATTCAAATAAATAAATAAATAAATAACTAGATTTATATACATACATATGTTATTGTTAAAAATAAATTAAATATAAAAGTATATAATTGTAATATTCCTAATTATTTCCGTGCAACGCACGGATGGGTAATATCTAGTTTAAAATAAAATCTAAACTAATAACCATTCATCTACTACACTATTAATATGTAGTATCTTCTTAGAGCATCTACGTTAGATGGTTTATTTTGAGTTTAAACTCAAAAATAAATGAACTAACCAATGTAAGAGTTTGTTTAAACCAAAAAAGATAAACCGTATAAACCGAGTTCATTTCAAGATTGAGCAAAATGAACAACATTTTGATTTGAGTGAGTGAACACCCCACATGCTTTTTAATTGGAAAGTGGGATACACCTTCCCAAAAAGTATGTGAATTTTAAAATTACGCATGATAAATTTATTTGAAAAACAAATTTAATAGGTCCCACAAATATTGAGTTTAAATTGAAAAATAAATGTGAGTGAGAATTGAGTTTGATTGGGAAGTGTGTAGAGGATGATGTGGAAGAGAAAAGTTGGGTTTAAACCCAAATCAATATACTCCCTCCGTTTGGAGAAGTTTGCGCCCTTCTTTTTGGCACGGGAATTAAGAAAGTGATTATTTTTAGGGAGTATAATGATTTTTTTATAATAAATAAATGATAAAGTATGTTAGGTAGAAATAATTTTTTTGTAAATAAAGTGTATGGGAGAAGGGTGATTGTTTTTTTACTTTTTGTTTTTTTTTTAATATGCAAACTTTCGTGGGACAGCACAAAATAGAAAGTGTATCGTATAAAAGGAGACGGAGGGAGTAGATGCTCTTATATATAAAGCGTGAGCCCAGGTAAAATGGGCCGGTGATAATCGTTGCCCATCCACCCCTTCATCTAGCCCGCAGCCACGCGTCCCGAATTCCCAATCACTAATTTTTTCTACTCCCACCTGTAAGTTTCTTCTTTACCTTCTTATTTTCCCTCCAAGTTCACGTCTTTTGGGTTTTTTATGTTTTGTCTCTCTCTCTCCTTTCTTTCACTTCCATGGACACGCACCACGGCCCCCACCAAGAAGGTAAAGAAGGATGCCATCAGTGATTAAGCCGTGTCCAATCTCTTGCAGAGGTAACTTTTCCTCCAAATTTGTTGATTTCGATCAGCAATCTTTCAATTGTAGTTTATCCTCCATTGTCGGGTACTTTCCATAGGTACTCCACGAATACAGTGCTAGGTTTGCTGCAAGACGTGGAGAAAGTGGCCAGAGAGAAAATTGATTGTCACCAAGTGGTGAAGAATACCAGGTGAAAAATACCACCATGAGAATCTCAAGTGCAAAAGAATACAAAAATGCTTTGGCGCCATCTTGCGTACGGCGAAACCCTAATTGACCATCTCGACAAGATGCAGAACCTACGGTCAGTAATCCCACCCTTTCCTTCTCTTCTCTAATTTTGTGATTGTGTTTTATAAAGAAATTTGTGATATCCCTCAATTTCACGGTTCTTTCTGCCTTAAAAGTTACTTTAGCTTTCAATGGTTGTGCTCCATTTAACTACTTTTGTTTCTTTACATCAACATTACCAATTTCATAAAAAAAATGAAAGAAGTGAAAAGTGAAAAATGAATTAAAACAAAAAAGTCGACGATAGGTATTTTTTTTTTGGTGCGGTATGCAATTCTTCATGTTTTGTTTTGCAATTAACATTAAACAGTTGTATGTGTAGGCAATTAAATTTTATTGCCTAAATAAATAAAAATGCAAAGGAATATATATTAATTATCAATTAAATATTTATTTATTAAGGAATTTAAATAAATTAATTCTTGAAATAAATAAATAAATAATTGATAATTAATATAATTATTTGAGCCCAAATTCAAGTCAAGTGGGCTCAATTCAAGTCAAGTGGGCTCGATTCAAATCAAGAGGGCCTGACCCAAATCAGTAAACCCAAGAAATAAATCATGTGAGCCTGGCCCAAATCAATAAGCCCAGAAAATAAATCATATGGGCCTGATTCAAGTCAAACAAGCCCAGCAAATCAAATCCAGCAGGTCTAATTAAATCAATAGGTCTGTATCCAATCCAGCAGGCTTAATTAAAGGAGAAAAGCCCAACATATCTTTTCAAAGAGAAAATATCTCACAAGTGGTTATTTTCTCTACCTATAAATAAGGACCTTCAGTCCTCATTCCAGACACTCTGAAAATCCTGAAGACCTGAAGAACTCTGAAGATTCAAGTGAAAATCAAGTTCGATCAAGATCCGGTCAAGTGAAGTTCAAGTCAAGATCAAGACCAAGTTCAAGTTCAAGATCAAGATCAAGTCGAAGAACATTCGAGATCTTCAAATCAAGTTCAAGTCATCCTCAAGTCAAGAACAGCCTCCGATCAAAGACCAAGGTGCTAAGCCTCTTTGATCTGGCGTTCTTCATATCAAATTCATCCATCTGTCTCCGTGAAGTCAACGTTCTACCAAATTGAGTGTCGTACTTCACAACAAATCTTCAAGTTAACGTTTAATCCGAACAAAGGCTCGACGCCTCCGGATAAACGTTTTAAAGTTTCAAGTCATCCCCGAGCTCGGACAAGCTTCATCCGAAGATCCGGCTTCGAAAGTTGAAGAAGTCAAGAAATCAACTCAAGAGAGGAATCAGAGGATAAATAGAAGCTTTTTACTTAAATTCTCAACTTCAATCCATCTTGGATTTTCATTGTAATTCTTTTGTGTTTATTTCATTATAAATACAATATTTGTTGTTACAAATTTTGGCACGCCCAGTGGGACAGTTTCTACCTCTCATCTCCTCTTCGAGCAAAGTAAGATGGTTCCGCTAAGAGTCAAAGTCAACAGATCAGCTTCTGCCTTCAAGTCTTCAGAATTACAAGTTGAAGACGTTAATGTGACAACTAGAAGTATGTCAAGGAAAGCGCGGTCTGAAGCCTCTTCGGAGATAAATTCTTTAGTGGGAGTTATCCTCAAAGAAATACCTTATGATGCTAAAGACGAGGAGGACAATCTTGTTGGCTCAACTCACCTATCTGAAGAAAGTCCATCATCAGATTCATCTATAGCCTCGACGATGGCAATAAACACTTCGTCTATCGAAGAACAGTTGGCAAGCTTAACTGAATCCGTTGCTGCACTTGCCAAACAGAACCAAGAACAAAGTACTTTGATTTTCAAACTGATGGAGAAAATGGCTGGTGCTGAAACTAGCCATGCAAACGAAAAGCAAGATGAAGATGCTGAAAATGAAGTAAATAACTCTGCGAAACGCCAGTCGACGTGGAAGAAGGTGATTGAAGAAGAATTGAACATTTCCCATGATGGAATGGTTCCTATCAGCCAACTAAAAAGTATTATACTTGGGACAATGAAGGACCAATTTGAAGAGAGCTCCAAACCTTCATTCATGTATGCTAAACCTTTTACTAGAAGGATTGACAACTTGAAGATGCCACCAAACTATCAATCCCCAAGTTCCAACAGTTTGATGGAAAAGATAATCCAAGGCAACATATAGCACATTTCATTGAAACATGCAATGATGCTGGAACTGATGGAGATCATATGGTGAGACAATTTGTTCGTTCTCTAAAGGGAAATGCTTTTGAATGGTACACCGACCTGGAGGCTGATTCTATAGACAGTTGGGATCAGATGGAATATCAATTCCTTAATCGCTTCTATAGCACTAGGAGAACGGTTAGCATGATAGAGTTGACTAACACTCGTCAGTTAAAAGAAGAGCCAGTAATTGAGTACATTAATCGATGGAGAAATTTGAGCCTAAATTGTAAAGATCGATTGTCTGAAGTTTCTGGCATTGAGATGTGCACAGCAGGAATGCAATGGAGCCTTCGTTACATACTTCAAGTGATTAAGCCTAAAACCTTTGAAGATTTAGCCACAAGAGCTCATGACATGGAGCTAAGCATGGGGATAAGTGGAGTCGTTGAACCACCGCTTCCTAGATCCTACAAGTATAAAGAAAAGCAAGAGGCCAGGAAAGGGGGCAAACCCTACAATAAATTTTCTGAAAAGGAGTCCATGGCAACAAATGCACCAACTGTCAAGTTTCAAAGGAATGAGAACGAAAAGGATGATAAAGTGAGGAATGATCCCCAAGAAAGTGGGCAAAGAAGATTGACTTGAAGGAGATGCAAGAAAGGAAGTACCCATTCCTTGATTCAGATGTCCCAGGCATATTTGATGATCTGTTCAAAGATAAACTTATCGAGCTTCCTGAAATGAAGCGACCAGAAGAGTCGGGACAAACTGACAATCCGAAATATTGCAAGTATCATAGACTGGTGGGTCATTCTATTAAAGATTGCTTTGTCTTTAAAGACAAAGTTATGCGTTTGGTTGAGCAAGGGAAGATCTTTCTAGATGAAGATGCAACTGCAAACTCTATTTCTGCAGGCGGTGATTCTTCATGTCATATGGCAAGCGAAGCTCAGCTACTTAAGGGTGAATCTGGGAATGAAAGTGAGACCCATGTTATAAAAATAACCTTCACAGAGGAAGACTTACTGCTGGGTTCACAATCTCATAACCGACCTTTATTTGTAACTGGTTATACTCAAGAGCAAAGGGTTAATCGAATATTGATTGATGGAGGTTCAGCCGTCAATATCTTGCCCCTATCCACGCTTAAGAAGTTAGGAATTCCTACCAACGAGCTTGGCAGTAGTCGATTGACAATTCATGGGTTCAATCAAGAAGGCCAGAGAACACTTGGTACAACGGTCTTGGACTTAATGATAGATGAGATGGTCTCAACAGTTCTGTTTCATGTCATTGATGCTAAAACATCATATAACATGCTCTTGGGGCGCCCATGGTTGCACGAGAATGGAGTGATTCCTTCTACGCTACATCAATGCTTCAAATACTGCAATGGAGGCAACATAAAAAAGGTGCTTAGCGATGAAAGGCCATTCACAGAAGCTGAGTCATATTTTGCAGATGCTAGATATTTTCTGAAGAGTAGCAAGGCTGTCAAGCCAGAAGGAAGTTCATCGCAAGAGAAAGGTGATGATAAACAAGAAAGAGAGAATGCAGATGATATTTCATCCGCAAAGTCTATTGAAAGTAAACAGTTGATCAAGACTGTAGAAGGGTTGACACTACCTCTAACTAAGGTTGACACTAAGAAGCCCTCTCCTCCTCCACTCAAAGGGTTCACTCGCCCAATTCAAGGAGCTAAAACTGAGCATGGAGATGTATTCGAGACGGCAGTTTACAAATCATATAGCCCACAAGCTTACAAACTTCTGGTGAAAGCTGGTTATAACCCTCAAGAAAAAGCTATGATGAATGAACAGTCTCATAAGACTCCTAGTGAATTTAATACCACTCGAGAGACATTGAAGAGTAATGGTCGCACTTCCAAGTATACTAGGACAGGGTTGGGATATGTTCCACAGAAACCTGTTCGCATTGCGATCAAAAGGGCATCACCGAAGATGAAATTCTTTCTGAAGAAGAAGAGTCTCATGAAGAGGATAGAAAGGCAGAAAGAATTTCAGTATTCAAAAGACTCAAACCAGTTGGAGCTAAAAGGACTTCCAAGTTCCCAAGGTTCCCAAAGATACATAGTCGGATCCCATCTCGCATGAAAAGACGACATTTCCTGACTATATCATGTGACACAGTGTTGAAAGCTAAGAAGCGAACAATAATCTTTACCCAAAGTAAAGAAGATGATCGGGAAAGTGTAGGCTCATCAGATATTGTTCATTCTGTTATCATGTAAACAAGTCTACACAATGCAGAAAGAGATCTACGAGGCAAGATTGTCGAAATGAGGAGAGATGGTTATGTAGTGGAGAGTATTGTTAAAGTCGGAGAAAATGAACAAGTTAGGTCTAATCCGCGTTTTCAAAGGCAAGAATTCCTGGAAGGAGTTACCGAGGTAAATCATGTTACTATACGAGAGGAGACCTCAGCTGAAGAGAAAGATGCTGATGATGCTCCTCCAGAATTTGAAGAGGGTGGCAAAGCTACTGTTGACCAATTAAAGTAGATTAACTTGGGTGATGCTAATGACCCACGTCCAACCTACATAAGTGCTTTGTTGACACCCAATGAAGAAAAGGGTTATATTGAGCTTCTTCAAGAATTTAGAGACGTGTTCACCTGGTCATTCAAGGAAATGCCCGGATTAGATCCAAAAGTGGCAGTTCATCATCTAGCAGTAAAGGAAGGAGTCAAGCCAGTTAAGCAGATGCAGCGTCGATTTCGACCAGAGCTGGTTTCATTGATTGAAGCTGAGGTTAATAAGCTCCTTGAAACGGGAAAGATACGAGAAGTCAAGTATCCCACTTGGCTCTCTAACATTGTGCCAGTAAGGAAGACAAATGGGCAGCTTAGAGTGTGTGTTGACTTCCGTGACTTGAACTTGGCATGCCCAAAAGATGATTTTCCACTACCAATCACAGAACTTATGATTGATGCAACGACCGGGCATGAAGTGCTTTCATTTATGGATGGATCATCTGGTTACAATCAAATTAGCCTAGCTCCGGAAGATCAAGAGAAAACGGCCTTCCGCACTCCTAAAGGAATATACTGCTATAATGTTATGCCGTTTGGCTTGAGGAATGCTGGCGCTACGTATCAACGAGCTATGCAAAAGATATTCGACGACATGCTTCATAAAAATGTCGAATGTTATGTGGATGACATTGTAGTGAAATCAAAGAAGAAAAAAGACCATCTTAAGGATCTAAGGCAAATATTTGAGCGTCTCAGAAAATTCCAACTCAAGATGAACCCGCTTAAGTGCGCATTCGGAGTCTCTTCTGGTAAGTTCCTTGGATTCATTGTCTGACATCGTGGCATTGAGATTGACAAAGCAAAGATTGATGCAATAATGAAGATGCAGGTGCCCCGAAACATACATGAGCTCAAGAGTTTGCAAGGTAAGCTGGCGTACTTAAGAAGATTCATAGCAAATTTGGCCGGCCGATGCCAACCATTTAGCCATCTTATGAAAAAAGGCAGCCCATTTGAATGGGATGAAGCTTGCACTAATGCATTTAACAGCATTAAGGCATATTTGATGAAGCCGCCAGTGTTGGTTGCTCCAATAGCTGGACGTCCATTAATTCTCTACATATCTGCTCAAGAAAAATCAGTTGGAGCCTTGCTTGCACAAAATAATGATGAAGGAAAGGAGTGTGCGTTGTACTATTTGAGTAGAACAATAACTCCAAATGAGTTAAAGTACTCACCAATTGAGAAGCTCTGTCTTGCTCTCATATTTGCGATTCAGAAGTTAAGGCATTACTTTCAAGCTCATACTGTTTACTTGGTCTCGAAGGCCAACCCATTAAAGTTCGTAATGTCAAATCCAGTGCTCTCTGATAGGCTCGCAAGGTGGTATCTCCAATTGCAGCAATTTGAAATTATCTACGTCCCTCAAAAAGCGGTGAAAGGGCAAGTGCTGGCAGATTTCTTGGCTGATCATCCCATGCCTGCCGAATGGGAATTGTCTTATGATTTTCCCGATGAAGATATATTGGCTATTGAAATCACTCCTCCTTGGAAGATGTATTTCGATGGAGCTGCTCACAGAGAAGGAGCCAGCGCAGGAGTAGTATTTGTAACCTCAGATGGAGGAGTTCTGCCATATTCATTCAGTCTAACTGAAAATTGCTCTAACAATGTAGCTGAATATCAAGCTCTTATACTTGGTTTGGAGATGGCAGTGGATGTAAAGCAGCGACACCTTAAGGTATATGGAGATTCGTTGTTGATAATCAACCAGCTGCTTGGCTTATATGAGGTTAAGAAAGCTGAACTACTTCCGTATTATAACTATGCTCAGAGGCTTATGAATTGGCTTGGAGACGTAGAGATTGAACATTTACCAAGGAGCAAGATCAAGCAAGCCGATGCTTTGGCAAAGCTAGCATCAGCCATAGCAATGCCCGAAGTACTTGTTCAAGTACCGATCTGCAAAAGTTGGGTGGTACCTCCCTTCTTCGAAGATGAAGATGGTGAAGAGGTTGAGTATTGCGCCATAGAGGTTTTTGATATTGAGAAAGAAGACTGGCGTCAACCGTTCGTGGATTACTTGAAGAATGATAAGCTTCCTAATGATCCACATCTAAAGGTTGATGTCCGACGTAGAGCACCACGGTTCTTCTATTACAAAGATACACTCTATAGAAGATCGTTTGATGGTATTCTCTTAAGATGCTTAAGTGATGAAGAAGCTCTTCAAGCTATGGAGGAAGCTCATTCTGGAATATGTGGCGCCCATCAGTCTGGACCCAAGTTACATTTCAGAATCAAGAGGATGGGATATTATTGGCCTTCTATGGTGAAGGATTGCATAGATTATGCACAAAAATGTCAGCCATGCCAGTTTTATGCAAATCTCATTCATCAGCCTCCCTAACCATTACATCCAACAGTTTCTTCGTGGCCATTTGATGCGTGGGGCTTAGATGTGGTGGGGCCATTAACGAAGTCTTCCGGAGGTCATCTTTATATTCTGGCTGCCACTGATTACTTTTCCAAGTGGGCGAAAGTTGTACCCTTGAGAGAAGTGAAGAAAGAAAATGTGGTTGATTTCATCCGCATCAATATTATATATAGATATGGAGTGCCTCGATACATTATCACAGACAATGGGAGGCCATTCAGTAACTCTTTGATTGATAAGCTTTGTGAGAAGTTTGACTTCAAGCAAAGAAAATCTTCTATGTATAATGCAGCAGCTAATGGGCTTGCCGAAGCCTTCAACAAAACACTGTGTAATCTGTTGAAGAAGGTGGTCTCCAAGTCAAAGCGAGACTGGCATGAAAGGATTCATGAAGCTTTATGGGCGTATCGAACTACTTATAGAACGCCTACTCAAGCTACTCCGTACTCTCTTGTATATGGGGTTGAAGCTGTGGTGCCCCTTGAAAAGCAAATACCATCTTTGAGAATAGCCATACAAGAAGGTTTAACTGAAGAAGAGAACGCACGACTGCGTCTCGAAGAATTAGAGGCACTTGATGAGAAGAGGTTAGAAGCACAACAGAGACTTGAGTGCTATCAAGTTCGCCTCTCCAGAACGTTTAACAAGAAAGTAAAGATACGTTCTTTTCAAGTCGGAGACTTAGTCCTTGCTGTAAGAAGGCCTATTGTCATTATTCACCGAGTTGGAAATAAATTCTTGCCCAAGTGGGATGGCCCACATGTTGTGAAAGAAGTGTATACAAATGGTGCATACAAGTTGATATCTGAAGATGGTGTAGGAATCGGCCCCATAAATGGCAAATTCCTGAAATGCTACTATGCATAATCCAGTCAAATCCAAGGAACGCTCCTTGACGCACGAGCCTAAACTGCATGTTACTCCTGGTCCGCATGAGTATAAACTGTGTACGACAAACTCCTGGTCCGCATGAGTATAAACTGTGCACGACACCCACCAAAGGTAATTATATGTGGTTAAACTATTAATTCACCCCACTCAGATATTTTAAGTGGTTAAAGCATTAAATATCATACTTTGTCTAAAGTGATTAAAGAATAGTCACTCCTGGCCCGCATGAGTATAAACTGTGCACGACACCCCCCCATCCAAATCAAATCATGTCCCTTTGAACTACGTAATGACTTGATCCTCTGCGAAGAGGTACGTAGGCAGCTTAGCACTTTGCTAAGTTCAGTCATGTCTTTGGTCCATTCACATCAAGTTTGTAGGGCAAACAATAAATTGGAGCATGAAGGCAGCAAACAAATATGAAAGACAAGAAAATAAATTAATGATGTAACATAAAGGAGAAGTAAGGAAGAGAATGGACTTTGTTGATAATATCATTAGATGTTCAAAAAAAACATAAAAGGGGAAAGCAAATAAATAACTAAGGGAGCAAATTAAAAGAAAATCAGTCCTATGCTAAACAAGAAAGTTATCAGAGAGTATGCTTTGTAAAGCAGACTTCAGAGCTGCTTTCTCATCTTCAGATGATGATTCTTTCAAGACGGTTGCATTGTCAAGCATAAGGATCTCCTCTTCTATGAGCTCAACTTCCTTCTTAGCACGACAGAGAGTTTGTTGGAGACGATCAGCTGCTTCAGACAAAGTTTTCTCTCCCTTCTGCAGATTAGTCATCTCTTTGCCTATCGACTCCAACTCTTCCCAAGTAGTCTTTAGTTTTTTTGTCTCTGTCATGTGAGTGTCTCTGCAATTCTGAAGGCGACCCTTGATGTTGGTCAAGCATTTTGCATGATTTCCCGTGGATGCCGCTTCATCAGACTTCAATTTTGCCGCAGTATAAGTATCGGCCTTATCAAATAGAGGTTCCAGGGCTACCTCTAAAGGAGAACAGTCGATTCTAAGAGCCTTCACTTCCTTTATCAAGGAAAATATTTCTTGTTTCAGAGTTGATAAAAACTCAAGAGGGGTCCGTTTGAATTTTCTTCTTATTTTACTCCATGCACTCCGAGCAAATTTCCCTTTAAGATCACGAGTAATCTTCTTAGATATAAATTCTGAGATCATGGGACATGCCTTTGAAGAATTCGCCCCTGTGGTCGATGCATCACTTTCAGTAGAATCATCACTCTCATCAGAATCGTCACCGCTACTAGAATTTGAAGAGATGTCCAAGATCTGATAAGAGGAGAAATATGTTAGTATAAAAATGAAGATATACAATGAAAAATAAGATAAGGGAAAGGGGGAAACCTCATCTGCCAAAGCTTTTGAAGTAACAGCAGTAATTAATTCATTTCCTTCAGCAGCCTTAGAGCCGGAAATTTTCAGCGCAACCTTCAATAATAAAAGAAAACTTTGTAAGGAAATGAAATAAAGAAAAAAAAAAGAAAAGAGGAGAGAGAATGGAAGAAACCTCATTATCTTGTTTTTCAGTATGAACAACAGATTTCTTTCTCTTCCAGTGGCGTTCAGTAGAGGCGCTACGACTTTCTGTAGAATGAGGGGAACTTTTCTTCCTTTTATGCACCGTAGGTTGTAAAACTTCATCATACACCGGAGAAATATCCTGAACTTCTTGATTGTCATCATCAAGGTCATTAATGATGTCCACTTCTTCCTCCAGAGGTTCTGAAACTAAGGTAGTCAGAGCCTTGATATGATCAGATAAGTAAGTTCCGTGGACTTGCTTCCACCACTCCTTATATTCAGTAGTGGAGTAGTTTTTAGGAGCTGGGGTTGCACATGGAAAGTAAGCTTCGGAGGTAGAGTTATACGAAGTGCAATGTCTCCAATGGTTGAATCCTTCTTCTAAAGATGCTTTCCGAAGGTTAGTTCTAAGCATCTTAGGAACATCTTGTAAGAAGCCAAATTGACGAGCAAACCTGTGAGGGGAGTAAGGCTCCATCACAAAATGACTACCCTGCCGCAAAGTGAGATAGCTAGTACGGATAGCCACCAGATGAGCCCAATTATCCCATTTCTTATTTCCATCATCCGTGTAGTGGATCGCTTTGTCTTTTGAAAAAATATTGCAAGTCCATAAGGCATTATCAGCTATGTGGATTCATTTGCGAGCATCTTCGGCATCGAAGTATCTTGCTCCCTGCTCTCCAGAGTATGTCACCATTCGAGGATATGCTATCTTACTTCCAACCGAAAAATGAGTTTTGAAGTAGTGAGCCAGCCAAGCATGAACGAAATGACCCGGAAAGGTTGATTTAATTTCAGATAAACTCGATGAGTTTGAAATCGCATTCAGGCCACGGTAAATGTTTGCCAAAACTGGAATAGCAAGACTCACTTTTTTTCCTGCAGCCATTAAGCTTGCCACTTTAAAGGTACTTGATCGTATCAAGCCTGCTTCATCACCCGGAAGTGCAAACGCACAAAGCCAGCAAGCTAAGTAAGCGGCTAGATAGGTCTCTTCTTGATCAGTTTGAGAAATGCCCAACTTTTTAAATTGATCTATCTCAGCAGACGTCCATGGTTGGTGACTCGAAATAACGTCTGTCGGGTTATAAGTTTTTTTTGGCCGAGAAGCCGTCTTTCTTTCAACACGTGTAGGAGGTTCAAGGTATGTTATAGCCTTCTTAGACCAAAAATCTACCCACTGGTCAATGGTTACATTTCTTCTGTTAGCACCCTTGCAAAGTACGTGATAGGCTCCAAGTAAAGATCTACAGCTGCACGGGATACGTAAACCATCCTTCGTGGAAAGCAATTCTTCTGCACAGGGCACAATTTCATCATACACATAACCCGCTAAGGGTAGTCCCATTAAGTTGTATAAGTCCCATAAAGAAGGTGACAGCTCTCCGAATTTGGTAAGTAAAGTGTTGGTGGAAGAACACCAAGCTTCACAGAAGGCCTTCATGATTTCACAGCTGCAATCATAGGTAAAGAGGGATGCAAAGACAGCATCATAAAGCTTTGTATTTCGAAGAATGGATCCGCATCGGCTTAAAATATCTTCAGTCCATTCCCAGTAACCCTTGATGTAGTGGAAGTCTCCAAGAAACTTGATGGGTTCCCCCCAGGATGCTTTTCCTTTTGCAATGCGGCGTCCCAAAGAGGGTAAAGGTGCTGAATTGATTTATGGCTCAATGTCAGCTCCCTTCAAGGTCCAACTTATGTTATTTTTACTTGAAGAAGATTCATGAGACCAACATGCCAAGAAAAATTCATTCTTGCTTCTTGGAGGGATATAAGCACAGTTCTCTAGCAAAGATTGCCCGGGTAAAAGACGAGTTCCTTGTAGCAAAGGTTGATGTGCATCTTCAAGAATAACTAAGTAGCTTGCGCTGGACTTTCCCGTTACAGTTTTGAAGAAAACCATGCTGAGAAGTGGATATGCTGCAAAACAAATGAACGATTAATTAAAAGACCCAAAATAAATTCATGGGGGCAATTAATTAATTATTTAAGGTCATAATTGTAAAACATTGTAGCCTTAAACATTGGAGCCAAGTCAATAAAATTAATTAACACATATGCTTAGTTAATTTAAACTTGGCCACACGGTTGGAGGCCATGTTTATGGACACAAATCAACTAATGGGCCAATTACAACAAGACTCAAGCTGCTGCAGAAGAATAGGGAAAGGTTGAATCAATATTGAAGCCCAAATCAACATAGAATTAAAGAAGCCAAAGTATGAAGCCCAAATCAAAGCAAAATTGGGCTTGGGCCATGTGAGAGTCAAAATTGACTTGAAAGTCAAAATTGAGGGCTTGGTGGTAAGTGATTGATATCATCTCTACAAAGAATGTCGAGAATAGCAGCTTTCTTCTCAAGATTCAATCTGCAGCTCATAAACCTCCATCACCGTGCGCGACTCGCCGCGCCTCACCGCCAATCTGACGCCGGAATCATGCTGCTGCTGCCAGAATTGCAAGGGCTGCTCGCTGTAAGCCGACACCACGCCGGAAATCCTCACCACTGCCAGTGCTCGGGTCTCGCCGTCCACCGAGGTCAGCCACCGACACGCCGCTCAGCCTCGCAAGATTTACCGGCTGCTCGCCGCTGCAAGGCCACCGTCCGCCGAGGTCAGCCACCGACACACCGCTCAGCCTCGCAAGATTTGTCGGCTGCTCGCCGCTGCAAAGCCCACCACCGCCGCGGTCTGGATGAATTCTCCGCCGTAATCCCATCATCGACACCGCTGTGAACCGCGTGTCGCCGTCCCCTTCTCTCGCCAAGGCCGTCGACTGCCGAGCTCGCTCCGAATCCGAAAGTATCAAACCCCAGCTGACCGACGATCGTCGCTACCACTACACATGATCGCCGTCACTAGAGCCCGTCACCGTCCACCTGCTGCCGCCGGAAGACGACGACTACAGCCACCGCTCCACCATCGAGCGCCGACCGTGGAGGCCCCTTCGTCACCATGTTACCAGATCAGTTCGCCAGCTCGTTGCCATTGCAACACAACTTGGTCAGAAGCTTCTTACTCGTCAACCTCCCTCTCGCTCTTCATATCAACACCGTCGGAGGTGAGAACCCGACAAGAAGTTGTAGAGGAAAGAGGATAGTTACTTTGATGACCGATGAAGACGTGAGTTTCTTGTGCTGCAAACAGCCTTTGAATGTAGAAGCAAGAACCTGCCAAGGAAAGCAGCATTAGTAGTCGAGATTTTAAGGTGGAAAAGTGGAAGGCAGGAAGTTTGTTTATATAGTGGCTGGAATGTATATGGATATGCCTCAAATGATTACATAATATTTGAATATTTGAGGATATCTCGTTGAGTCCATGAACTAATCTCCTGATTTGATATATCATGTAATATTTGAGATAAGGAAGGAAGATTTTGAATAATGTTCTCCAAATAAAGATGAGGTGAGACTCTATCATAAGAGATTGAATAAATTCTTTTGAGTTTATCTTAAAGCGTATATTCGGGATATTCAAGATTGCTTCTCATAAAGTGAAATAGGACAATCTCTAAATATTGATTGAGGATCCTTGGAGTATGTTTCGCTATCCAAAAATGGGGGAAAGATTGGTACTCCAGCAAAGAAAGCAATGAGATTAAGTCATTTGCAAATTTGAGATTATCATGAGATTATTCCCGTAAAGATTTGATTATGGAATGGATATGTTAATTAATTTGATTCTTGAAATCCACGAGTCCAGCACTCCAGCCTAAACAAGGATTTAGTGCAATCAAAATGAAGATACTCCAATTTAGAGATAATGGGCCAAGAAGGAAAAGTAATGGCCCGAAGAAAATTGAGAGCTCGAATCCATGGCCCATGGGTTAATGGATCAAGAACTAAATCATTGCAATTTGTACACTTCAAAATAAATTTCAGTGAACAAAATGCAAGGGGCATTAGTAGGCAATTAAATTTTATTGCCTAAATAAATAAAAATGCAAAGGAATATATATTAATTATCAATTAAATATTTATTTATTAAGGAATTTAAATAAATTAATTCTTGAAATAAATAAATAAATAATTGATAATTAATATAATTATTTGAGCCCAAATTCAAGTCAAGTGGGCTCAATTCAAATCAAGTGGACTCGATTCAAATCAAGAGGGCCTGACCCAAATCAGTAAACCCAAGAAATAAATCATGTGAGCCTGGCCCAAATCAATAAGCCCAGGAAATAAATCATGTGGGCCTGATTCAAGTCAAACAAGCCCAGCAAATCAAATCCAGCAGGTCTAATTAAATCAATAGGTCCGTATCTAGTCCAGCAGGCTTAATTAAAGGAGAAAAGCCCAACATATCTTTTCAAAGAGAAAATATCTTACAAGTGGTTATTTTCTCTACCTATAAATAAGGACCTTCAGTCCTCATTCCAGACACTCTGAAAATCCTGAAGACCTGAAGAACTCTGAAGATTCAAGTGAAAATCAAGTTCGATCAAGATCCGGTCAAGTGAAGTTCAAGTCAAGATCAAGACCAAGTTCAAGTTCAAGATCAAGATCAAGTCGAAGAACATTCAAGATCTTCAAATCAAGTTCAAGTCATCCTCAAGTCAAGAACAGCCTCCGATCAAAGACCAAGGTGCTAAGCCTCTTTGATCCGGCGTTCTTCATATCAAATTCATCCATCTGTCTCCGTGAAGTCAACGTTCTACCAAATTGAGTGTCGTACTTCACAACAAATCTTCAAGTCAACGTTTGATCCGAACAAAGGCTCGACGCCTCCGGATAAACGTTTTAAAGTTTCAAGTCAGCCCCGAGCTCGGACAAGCTTCATCCGAAGATCCGGCTCCGAAAGTTGAAGAAGTCAAGAAATCAACTCAAGAGAGGAATCAGAGGATAAATAGAAGCTTTTTACTTAAATTCTCAACTTCAATCCATCTTGGATTTTCATTGTAATTCTTTTGTGTTTATTTCATTATAAATACAATATTTGTTGTTACAGTATGTTACTTAATTTAAGTAGCTGTAGGATGTTTAAATTAACTATGTGCGGCTTCTCATATATCATTGATTCTACCAAGAAGTTGAAATTAGTAATGGCTGAAGTCGTCTAAGTTGCTCATTAGTTTTTTTCATAAATTGCCTCATACAAGGTTCACAGAGGCTGCGTAGATCGCTTATTTGCTAGCTTGTTAGCCACTCTTACAATGTACAAACACGAAGTTTTGTAGGCAAATTATACACAGTATAGCAACGTGGTGTGGATGCCGGTCAAATCAACCAGATGTATTAACACAGGCACACACACTCCTTAAGTTGAGCATTACTTACTCTTGTTATTTTGGTTTTCGAATTGACCCTTGTTGTGGTTGCCCCATTTCTTGAAGGGCAGGGTAGAAATTAAGCTCTCATCTGCCTATAATCAAACTGGATTACCTATCCCACTCACCTTTAAAATTAAAATAAAAAATAAAAATATCTGCAGCAATTTATTAAGTCTTATTAGTGTGTGATTTTTTTATTGGATATACTTGTTACCTACTGCTGCCATTTATATTTTCTGACGTTTGAGTTGCGATTACAATTGACACGCCCAGTCATATAATAGACAAGAAGTTAACATGGTATAGGTAATATCATGCCAAAACCTTCTATCTAATATCTTATATATAAGATAAGATGTGGCATAAGGGGTTGTTTCCATATGGAAATAGGTGAATAAGTTTCGAATTTAACCCTTTTTTTAAGAAAAGCAATGGAAAATGTACGGAGATCCATTTCCCAATAAATTTCCTAAACTTAGGTGTCTAGGTTTTTCAATGACATACCCACTTCATATTTTATCATGATCTTAACCACGACTTGACCTATATTTCTCTTGGGATACCAAATAAAGTAAGCGTGCGATCTTATACAATAACTGTTTGGAATCAATATTCATTCAGTTTCTTTTGAGGGCTAATCTGACATCCACTCCTGCTGCAGGGACTTCTCATATTCTCGTTCTTAGTATGCAGTTTTCCTTCTCGTTTTACACTCACCTCCATTGTTGGCTCGTGATTGTTGGGATTAGCTTAATTCTGATCGACCAGCTCCAAGAATCTAATGAGGTAATTTATTCTGATGGAGAAGTCATAGAAGTCATGTCATTTATGATTGATATTTAATCAGTTGGGAGAACATTGTCACGTCATAAGAAATTGAAATATTAAATTTGTTCACTGGTGTTTTTTGAACTACAGTTACACTTATCTTTTCTAGCCTCTGTACCTGGATTGAGTTTCTTTTTTTTTTAAGTTTTTCTTACAAAATATGAACGAGGATCAGTGGGTTTCTTCAAATTTTTTATCCAAACCTTTAGAACAGAGTTTATGCACACAAGCTTTTCAGTATATTGTTTCAGCTAATCAATTTAATCCTTTGTGTATCCATGAATAACTATCTCACAAGTTTTCTAGAAGTCATTAAAATTTTACTTAAGTTTGACTATTATGTTTTTACTGCTGATGTAAATCCCTCGTTGTCTTTGCTACACTTAAAACTATAAACCTTCTCTTGGATGAAATAGAAGCTTCTGAGTTTTATTACCAATAAAGACTGATCTTAGATTCAACTTCTGACTTACCCTTAAAATAACATTAATGTTTCGGCCCTTTTGCCTGGTGTTTCTTCTGACATTATTGAATTTTGATGATAATATGATTATTCTAATCTTAGTAGTTTATATTGTTGCAAGAATTTATATATCAATGCTATATTTTAATTTACATATGCATTGGATTAATAAACACATTGACATATTATTCTCCGTCCCACCAAATATGTTGACAATGTTATATCTTTCTACTTTTTCCAGTTATTTAAAAAAATATATATATGCCTATTTACATGCATAGTACTTGTTTCTTCCCATTCTGAACAAGGGGATGAACTTCAAGTCAATGTGAACAAATTACTAGTCTATTAAGAAACAACTTCCATAAGATTATTACTTCTTGAACTACTGCTAGCCAAATAAGTGTATAACTGCTCTGCTTTTCATTACTGCAAAATGGAGTATAAAGGCTTGAAACTAGAACATTTGGTTCTTTAAGGATGTACAACCACATATGTTGTGTTCACGGTTTCAGAGTTAGGCTTATTAATCATTTCTTCTTGCTTTTCATATTTAGATTTGTTGATTTCATTTACTTGATTATGAATTTTAATTTTGTTTTGTATTGATTTTTTTTTGGGTAATCTTTTCTTTCTACATCCGTTATCTTCTCAATTTAAGGGATTCACATATAGTATATTTACGTAGTTGATTGTGCAACGGAATATACAACTTTATCAGTTTTATTGTGTCTGATTTATTGTGTAATTTTAGTTCAATTATTTATATGTATTGTTCATTCATGAATGATTTCAATATAGCGTGTTAATGTAAGTTAAAAGAATGATGTTTATGATCGTCAATGGTATAATAAGCGACTCTAATTACGAAACTGCTAAAATAGTTGAACAACTACACAATAAACTTTAGGAACTCTATTTTATTTTTTGACAAAAAGCTTATCCCTATGTAATTATTGTTATACTCTTGTTTCAATTTAAAATTCAAACTTTCATATTTTGTTGTCCCATATTAAACTTTACCATTTAAAAAAAAGAAATTACATTAATTTCCAACCTTAAAAATATATTTTAATGACAAATTTATCATTCTTACTTAATACATAATATATTTTATAATATTTTATAATTTATTTATTTATTAACTAAAACTACTACATTACATTTAATCCAAAAATGAATAAAATTTGTCAAAAAGTAAATTTTCTTACACTCTACGTCTACAATAACAGTGAAGAGTAATATGGGATGAAGGGAGTACATGTTTATGTAGATTATTTCAATTATAAAGAATAATCAATTTATAATAATGTTACTAGATACATGCTTCAAAATTGAAAGTGCTGAATACCTAAGATACAAGGAGTATTATTATTTAATGTGTAATGGGTAGTTGTATTAGTGGGTGTGGGGGCCCCATGTTTTAAATGTATTAGTGGTTGTGGGTGGATCCCATGTGTCCAAAAAAGAAAATGAGACTCTTTGGGTGGGACGACCAAAATGATAAAATGACTCTCTTAGCCTGGGATGGAGGGAGTATTTAAAATACCAATATATTAAACAAAATTCATACCATAATTCATTACGTTATCATCCGAGTACCACCTCATATGAATTGCCCTATTTACCAAGTATATATAGTATAAGGTTTTTCAACTTCTCATTTCAATTTACTGCTTTACTTCGTTTTAACAGTTTTTTTTTCATAAATGCAGAAATAGTTCATATTTTCAAGTGGATGAATGCTTTTTAAAGGGCTAATTTAATAAAAATATGTTAGTTTAGAATTTAATTTAATTATATATTGTTGTTTTGGTGGGTGTTAACAAAATAAGCAAAGTTGTCACTTGTAGTGGCGACTTTGCACACGTGTCATCCAATTCAATTATTAATTTGTATAATCATGATCAGGGTTAAATTAAACTAATTTAATGATTTAAACTTAAAAATTTATGTTATATTTAATGATTTAGATAATATATTATTTTTTAATGACAAAAAAAATATTTATATGAGACTGTCTTATGAAAAATTTCAGGATAAAAAGTGATAACATTTTAATAAAATGATATAGTCAAATTAATAAAAAATTATAATAGTGAATGAATTATTTCATGAACAATTTGTAGTATAAATAAAAAGTGATAATATATTTGATATATTTTTATATCTTTTATCAAAGATATAAATAAAGGCTAAAACTCGCGTGCCCTTAAGAACACCTTGCCTCCAAATTTCATGATTTTCGAACATTGTACCCTTTAATATTGAATGATGTACATTTTTATACAAGAACGTACATTGGTATACTCTTAATTTTCTTGAAAAAAATAATTTTTTTAATCTAACATTTATGTTATTTATATTTCTATATGTCTTTTCATTGAAAACATTATACTCTTATTAATTAGAGTGTAACAAAACCCTTATACACTTTGTGTACCCGGAGACACAAGATAACAACTTATAAATAAAATAGTTAATATATCTTTTATAAAAAATATTATCACTTTTTACTTATATACTACAAATTGTTCATTAAATAATTCATTCACCATTATCACTTTTTATTAATTCGATTATATCATTTTATTAATATATTATCACTTAGTTTCACACAAAAATTTTTTTGTCATTAAAAAAATAATGCATCATCTAAATCATTAGTATATATAACATAAATTTTTAAGTTTAAATTGTTAAATTAGTTTAAATTAACCCTAATCATGATTATACAAATTAATAATTGAGTTGGATGACACGTGTACAAAGTCGCGTTAACACCCAACAAAACAACAATATATAATAATTAACTTAAATTCTAAACTAGCATATTTTATTAAATTAAATTACCCCTTTTTATCTTGCAAGTACAATATAGAACCTATACTTTGTATTAACAATTTTTTTTTGTTTATGCAGAAAATAGTTCATATTTTCAAATGGATGAGTGTTTTTTATGCAGCATGTAATAAGTATAATACAGAAGGAATATTGTGAGGCCATATTTGAGCATATAGATGATTTGGTTTTAGCCTAAACCACCCAATAGAGAAAAGCCGCTTAGAAACATAAGTTGGAATATGAAGATTGAGCTCTATGCTACTTGCAGACAAACATTGGGAAAAAGAAAATGCAGAAAAAAATTGCTACAAACCGGCGGCGAGCGGCGAATAATCGGAAATCCCTGTTTCCAACCATAGAAGAGCCTTCTCATTGAATGCCTTCTGTATTTCTTCAGGAATGAAATGCGCACTTCAGAGAAGGCACGCCGGTGGAATATGATCGTCAGCCGTCGGATTTCTTCACAGCCACACTACGCAATTCTCCGGCACCTCCACCTGCTCTGTTAAATCCGTACAGATCTAAGAAGATGTTGAGAATAAATATTATTTTGCTCTTCAACTCCTCATATGGAGATATCAGAATCCGACAGAAACTGTTGCTGTAATTGCGTAACCTAAAAAAGCAGCGTGGATATGAGAGGAAAGATAGAGAGGGATAGGGAGATGAAGATAGGAAGGGTTGGGTCTGAGTCATGTTCTCACTTTTTATTTGATTTAATTTTTTTTTATCTGAAATATGTTAATGAATGTGTTTAATAACAATAATAATTCAATTTTCATACGTAAATTAAATTATTCACAAATTTATATTTTCGTTATGAAATAGAAATTGAGTTGTCCAGGAAATTTTAATATTGAGAAGTTAACTATAAACTAAAAAAATTATAAGAATCAAACTCCATTCAATTATAACAAATTAAGCATAAAATAAATTCCATGTGTATGATTGTATATAATACTCCCTCCATCCCTTTTCAATGTTTACGTTTGTTTTTTGCACGTTGATTAAGGAGTATAATATTTTAATAGATAGTGGATGGAAAGATATAATATTTAATGTAAAGTGTGTAGTTGTAATGGTGTACCCCACCATTAGGGAAAGTGTGTAGTTGTATTAGTGTTGGATATGGGGACCATGATGATATATTAATTGTTTTAGGTGTGTCCCATATTCCAAAAAAGAAAATATAAACATTGAAATGAGACGTTCAAAATAGAAACATGTAAACATTGAAATGAGACGGAATACGCTTTTAGCTAAAAATGCTTTTAACTAAAGAATCCGTTTATAATGAGTTAAGCATAAAATTATCCCATTTATTTATAATTATATATTAACAAGTACACATTGCCGCGTAATATGCGGTTGAATTATTATAATCAATCAAAAAATATAATTAAAGATAATATTTGAATAATGTAATAGGAAAAAATTATATAAGAACATTTAAATATTAATTCAGCAATAAAAAATTTTCAAATTAAAAAACAACCCAAATATTATAATTATATATATATATATATATATATATATATATATATATATATATATAAATATATATATATATATATATATATATATATATATAATTGTAATATTAAATCTATTGAGGTAGCAAATATATGAAGATATTTTCTTGACCTGCTTGTTGTTGACCTAATTAGAACAATAATAGATTATTGTGTTTTTTTCTCTAAATGTATGTAGTCATTTCACTTATCTTCAGTTTAATTGCATTCTTTCTTATTCTTCTTAAAAAAATAAGTAAATAAACCTATTACTTATTTAATGTTTTTTTTTTCACTTAAAAGATTTACAATATTTGAACCAAACCCTTCAAGCTAGGTCTATGTAGACCTTCCTATAGGTAAAAGTGGAACTTTGAGCAAGACAAATAAGAAGAAAAGATGTAAAAAGAAATTAAAGGAATTTTGTTAATCAAAGTTAATTTGTTGTTTTATGTTGTCTGTCTTTATAACATGGTTGTACGCAGCATAAAAGTGTGTGCAGAGAAAAAAATTGTTTACATATACAGAAAATATAAGGAGAAATAATGTTCGTTTAATGTACAGTATTTTAACTAGTATAGTACCCGCGAGTTACGCGGATTACAAAATTTTTATTTTAAATATAAAATATATATTATTTAATAAATATGAATGTATTAGTATACTAATAGTTAAATACACACATATTACATTTTTAAACTTTACAATTAATATTTATGTTTTTTATATAGAAAATATTATTATGTGATATTTTTTTTAATCTTCTAATGTAAATAATTGATATTCTATGTATTCGTGGATATTTTTAAATAAAATATAAATCAATTAAATTAAATATTAATTTATGCACTTTATTTTTTAAATGTATAGATTATTTCCTTTTCCAATCAATAAAAAAGTAAAACGTATTGATCCCGTCTTTTCTACTCCGGCATGGAGGCGCCAAAGCCAGCGAAGGCATCTCCCGGCCACTCCCTCCTTCGTCTGACCGGTCTCCCGATCAGTCTGCTTTTGTCTCAAACCCCTGATTTGATGAATTGCTGCACCGCAACCAGCAATATGCCAACTTATCACCGCCTCCCAGTGAAGGGTCCGATCGCCTCAACCTATGGTCGCGATTGGATGCTTCGCGTCAGGATCGTCTCGATTATGCAGCATCAATTACTCAGCCGCAAAACCCTAATTTTTCTGGCAAGAAACTGCAGGGGAATCCCCATGGAATCTCTTCAAACCCTACTTTGCATGGCGATCCCCCCGGTCACTCCACTGCTGATCTCAGGGATGGGAGGCCTATTTATGATCGTACATCTCCGATCAGAGATTGCACTGACCCTAAGTCGTATGCATCAAGAGTGGGCACTGCTGCTGACCCGTTTTCTCACATCAAATCAGCCATATGCAAGGGGCCCTTCCGCAGCTCTGTGGCGAGGCCAGTCGACAAAACAGGTGATATCCCTACTTTATCAATCTCTAATGAATTTTATGAGAGTCGTAAAAAGCTATTTTTGCAATTCGTGATTACTAGGGTGCTTAATTCGAAGGGGTCTAAACCATACTCACAGAAAGAGATTGATTTGCTTTTTGGGAAGAATTTCTTACTCAAAGAGGTACTTGCAATACCCTTTAGAAGGGGATATTATACTGTTTATATCCCGGATGACGATGTGAAGGCTAAATCTTGAAGAGGAGGTTCTTTGAGGATGGGAACACGCAGTTGCGTGTTCGATAATGGATGCCAATGTTTAATCCTTTTAAGATTAAATCATCTCTCGTATCTATATGGCTGCAAATCTACGAACTTCTAGTGGAATTATGGCATGAGAAAGTCATAAAGAAAATTGCTTCGGTGGTTGATGTCCCAATCCGTATCGATGAGAGGGCTTTGAATGGTTCTACAGGCTATTTTGCACGGGTTTTGATTGAGGTGGATATTCTGGAGGAGTTCCCGAAATCGATGAATATAGATACCTCAGAATTTGTTATTCATATCTCTTTTGGCTATGAAAATATCCCAAAATATTGTAAATTCTGTCACATCCTCAGACATGATGTGGAATCTTGTTTGAAGAAAAAGAGCAAAAAAGAGAATAGGAAAAGAAAACAGGAAGATAGTAAGAAAAAACCTATGGGACTTGATGGTTTCTCAGTTCCGAAAAAAGCATGGACACGGAAAGATGCTGCTCCTGCACCCGTGAATGTATCTAATGCATTCCAAAACCTAGCTGACGAGGATGCTGAAGATGAACAGGCTGCGCATAACATGAAGGATAGCAATACGAAGGATCAGATGGACGACATAATCATTAATGAAAACTCTGAGGTGGAAGGGGGGTTTAGCGATACTGAGGCTCGAAGCTAGAGTGATGTTGAGACTGTCGAAGATGGTAGAGAATCTAATCATGAGGATTCTGGGTCTCCTGAGGAAAATTTAAGTCTAGCAATAGTTGTTGTTGACACGGAACCGGTACCCTATGCAGTTGCTAGTCCCGCCAAGGATGATCTTTCAAAGAATGAGGAGTGCTCGATGGTTCTTCACCAGGAATCATCTTCTGTGATTGGCACTAACAACAGTGCATCTCGTTTTGTGCACCCAGAAGCTCCATTAACCAGGTCCCGTATGCCGAGGATAATACATGTACCTTCTGATACAAAATTAAATAAGAAGATGACTTCTACAGCTTTTAAGAACTGGAAGGATTTGACTAAGGCGCCGAAGCACGGTCAAGTAAAACGTAAGTGATGAAGGCTCTCTTCTGGAATATACGGGAGATTGGGAATGATGCCTCTCAAATGACTCTTAAACAGCTATGTCTATGCCATAACCCCTTATGGTTAGCAATTGCAGAGCCAAAGGTATTAATCTCCTCCATCCCCTCTCATTTTTGGAGTGGTATGCGGTTCTCTTTGGTGGGTGTTAATAAGCGGATGGAGGCTCGTCTTAACTTGTGGGTATTTTGCAACTCCTCTTACATTTCAAATGCTTGGATTATTTATTCATCTTTTCAGATTATTCTTTGTGATTTCACTTATGATTCTATAGATATGAGATGTGGTTTCGTTCATGCTAGCAATGATTATATTACAAGACGTGAATTGTTGGTGGATATTTATGCTAATTTGCATCAGTCAGTGTTAATCATGGGGGACTTTAATACGACTCTTGGTGCTCATGAGAGACTTAATGCTGCCCGAAATGATAACCTCAGCCCCATTGAATTCAAGGATTTTATAGAAGTTACGGGACTGCATGATTTGGAGATGCATGGTGCTTGTTTCACTTGGAATGCTCGTTTTTCTTTTAGGTGTATGCAAGCCTCAAGGATCGATAGAATATTAGTCTCTGATGCCATGATTGATAGACGGGACTCTATTACGGCAACAACTTTGGCAAGGCACAGCTCGGATCACACTCCTATCCTTTTAGCTTGCAATATCAATGACAGCTCTCCTAAGCCATTTAGATTTCAATCTATGTGGCTTAATGACATGAGTTTTTATGTCATAGCTGCTACCTCATGGCATAGGAATATCGTTTCTAACAACCCTATCTCTAGGTTTGCTGCAAAGCTGCGAAGACTGAAGTTTGACATAAACCATTGGAACTCCTGGGATTTCGGTAATATTTTTGATGGTGTAGAAGCTGCTCTAAACCACCTGCAACATATTCAAAATCGTATAGACACGGAAGGGGACAATATGGATCTCTTTTCGGATGAAGTAGATGCTCACCTGTTACTCAATGACAAATTATTGGAACGACATCAATTTTTCTCACAAAAGCACAGAACCTCTTTGCTCAAAAATGGGGATCGCAACACTGAATTTTTCCAGAGAAATCAGAGGGTCAGAAAGACAAGAGCTAGCATTAAGTCGTTGGTTATTGAGGGAAATACTAATGATAATGCTAAAGAAATTGCGGATCACATCATGAATTATTATTCTATGTTATTCAGTTCTCCAAAAGATTCGCCATGCTTCGACGTTCTTCAATTTTTGAATCAAACTATTGAGAACTCTGAAAATGCAGCATTGGTCGATATGACTTTCACGATAAGATCAAAGGTGCTGTCATGAGTCTATTGGCGGATAGTGCCCCTGGTCTGAATGATTTTGGGGGTAGTTTTTATCAAAAATATTGGCACATTATTGGTGAAGAACTGTGTCTAGCGTATAATACTTTTTCACAACTGCAACCATACCTTCGGGGATAAATTGTAACTTTGAATCAAATACACTTTTCTCGTGAAGAACGCCAGATGCATCAAAGTTAAGGACAGTCATATGATCTTCTCTGTCAGCATCATCCGGAATGCCTATAAACATAACAGGTGCATCAGTTTCAGGTAGAAATTTACTTTAGTTCTATTCTAAATAAACATAGTTTGCATACTTAGAATCAACCAAGGATGGGTGATGGGCCGTATACTATGAAAATCTTGTGACTGCATTTCAGGATGGGGCAAGTCGTGACTAATCGGTTCAAGAAAGCTAGGTCCTCCTCTCTGACGTATGTAATCATAGACTTTTTCATACAATTGGATTCTTCTCTCCTCAGCACCATCATCACTTTTGCTAGAAGACTTATTACAATCTTGCTATATATCATCTTCGTTGTTTTCATCTTCTTCTTCGACAGTCCTATTCCCGGGCTCAACATTATCATTATAAGCATGTAAGTATGTACATCATCCTCACCCTCAACAACTTTTGTATCCGCTTCAGCATCTAGAGATTCTCTTAAATCAAACCGCTGCATCTCTGAGGCCGGACTGTACTCTACATTCAAATCAAAATTAGGCCTAGCACTAGACTGTGCCCTCGTGCATAGATCATTGCTCGGACCAGCACTTCCGTCATTATAACCCAACCCTAAAATCAAACTATTCCCTGAACCTTGTGCAGAAGGTTGAACGAATGCATTTCTAGCGACAGAAACGAGTGTCACGTACATCATTCCTACATCAACACAGTTGAAAACTTCTGCTACATGGGCATTATTCTTTATCTTATATTTAGACATACGGCCATTGTACTCGATCAGAGAATGAACTTCATAACTCCAATAATCCAAATCAGCTTGTACTATGTTATGAATTTCTAATAGCAAATTAGTATAATACAGATTGTTATCCCACAAGTATAACCATCGAACCTGTCCACATTTGTATAATAACCCATCCCAATATCCACCCCAACTCATCCCAGCTGTTATATAGCTCATCTACATATTTTTTCAAGAAAATATAAATGACGACAACATTAAAACATTAGAAAATTAGTTGCAAGTATCTATTCGGCTAATATTGTACTATATTCGGCCAACGAATTATTGTATTCGGCCCTACACTATTTCACTATTCGTCCTACCTTGAGATGTAAGTTTTTCTTCTATTCGGCCTACGTTTCTCTTATTCGGCCTATAAGGTTGTTCTATTCGACCTACCAATTTTGTTCTATTCGGCCTACATATTTTTTAAAAATGAAAATTAAATATAAAAAAATTTAATTCTTCTATTCGGCATACGTTTCTTGTATTCGGCCAATAATATTATTCTATTCGGCCTACAATACTTGTTCTATTCGGCCTACTTAAACTTTTTCCAAAATATGATAAAATTTCATGTGGATATATTTTTTCTCTAATTCGGCCGACGTCTCTTCTATTCGGCCCAGAACATTTCTCTATTCGGCCTACAAATGTTGCTCTATTCGGCCAACTTAATTTTTTAAACATAGGAGATATTTTTTGCCTATTCGGCCAACGTTTCTGATATTCAGCCTACAAAGTTGTTCTATTCGGCCTATAAATCCTATTCTATTCGGCCTACTTGTTTGTTATTTAAAAATATTAAAATATTTAATGTGGATACATTTTATACTCCACTTATTCTATTCGACATATTATTATTTCTATTATAAAAAGTTGAATAAATAAAATACACTCATTAGGCATGTAAAAATGATTAAATTAATGCATTCATAGCTGTTAAAACAAGTTTAAAATATACATTGTATACTGCTCCCCAAATTCTCACACCTCTAAAAACTAGAAAAATTAGTTGCTCCCTGAATGCTCAAACCTTGAAAAAAATTAGAAAAATAAAATGAATATATGTGTATAATGCAGAACAATGGTTGGACCATCATTATATATATATACCTCATTTTTTGTAAGTATATGAGGGAGCACATGGCTACATAGTTGTACTTTGACACTTTTTTTTCAGAAATAGAGAGGAATCAGATTCCTCTACTGTACTTTTGTTACTTTTGGTCAAAAAAGTGAAGAATCTGATTCCTCAAACATGTGAACAGTGGATCCCTCTCAAGGGTATTTTGGCACATTCCATTAAAAGTGGCTTGAATAAATTATATATAACACATGTGGCCACTTAAAATTACTTTTAAGTAATAGTGGCCACTTTTTACCATTTTCACTAATTTTAAGGTGTTATTATCTAATTTTATTACAAATCAAAAAATAAACAAAAATAATGGGTTGGACCATCATGGTTGGCAGACCACCATAGCCGCCAAAATGAGGGTTTGGGGTTAGCCCCGCTGGCTCATTTTAACAATTATATATAAAATTAATTGCTAAAGAGATATTTTGTAAATAAATAGCGATTTAGACTTAATTCATAACTAAATCTTAATAAAAAATATTAGGAATAAATAACATTAGAATACTTTTGTCCGTGCAACACTTTTCTCAATTGAAGTAAAGTTCATAGTCTTTCTTGCAATTAACTATTTAAATATTAAAATTATATTATATGTATTATATATTTAATTAATAGTAGTATATTTTATATTTTCAAAAAAAAAAACTTAAAGTACTACAAATTTAATTTTCACCATGGTAGAAGTGTCACGTGACATTATCTATTGGGTAGCCTATTGCACGATACATGCACTAAATTGTCGAATATTTTAAGACGTTAATGGATCAATTTCATAAATTTAAATAGTTAATTGCTAATTATTTCGTGCATCTGGATGCACCGTGCACCTACTTTCAGAAACTTATACACTTATGAATAAAAATGTGCTCCCTCCATACAAAGGAAGCTTAACCATTAGGTTTGGATGGAAGAAGTATATATTAATGAAAAAAAAATATATACACTTTGTTCATGAATTTTTTATAAGTTTTTTTATAGTAAAAAAATAATTGTAAAAAAATATATGGTTATCAAGAAACATGTATACACTATTGAATAAAAAATTATACACATATGGTGCAAGCATGCACCCATATGTGTATAATTAGGGTTTAGGGGTTTAGGGTTTTAGGGTTTAAGCTTTAGGGTTTTAGAGTTTTAAAGTTTAGGATTTATGATTTAGGATATCAACTCTTAATAGTTATATGTTTTTTTAATTATATTTATGAAATTTTATTTAAAATAATAGAATTTATATTATATTTATATCTAATCAATAATAGCATAATTTTTATTAAAATACTAATTAAGAAAAAATATATAAAAACTATAAAATAAACGGGCAATGATTAACGGTTTTGGGATGGATACGGGTATCATAATGTATTATTTTAATGAGACGGGTATGGATATGATTAGTTTATATTTAAACGGATACGAGTATGGGTACCCTATAATAGTCGATATCCTACCCGCTGTCATTCCTTACAACTACCCATTATATATTAAAATATCATATCTCTCAAACCAATATAAATTAAAATATAAAATATCATATCTCTCAAACCAATATAAATTAAAATAGTGTATTCCTTAATATTTAATTTGATTACTTGGTATTAGAAATACTTTGTATGAAAAATTAATCATTTGTTCGATTACAACTAATTTATGGGAAAGATATATAAAAGATTTTAAGGAGTCACTTTTATAATTTATTGAAATAGCTGGGAGCCACTCTTATAATTTATTGAAATAAGTGTAATCAAATTATGCATGGGCTAGAAATGTAGTTTTTAGGGAGGTTTATAGAAATGTATGAGTGAGGGTTTACTACAAAAAAAACTATTTTTAACAACGGAATATTCTGTTACCAAAAGTCTTACTTCCATTGTTAAATTGGCTTACCAACGGATTAGCAACGGAATCCGTTCATAAAATTCCATTGTAAAGTAGTAAAGTGGTGGTTGATAAATTTTTATCAACAAAAAATTAATTCCATTGGTAATTATTTAGTGTGAAAATCTGCATGTTTTAGGGTTCGATTTAGCACCGTTTTGTGGAATTTATGTTCATATTTTAGCATTAAAAGGTTAATTTTTATATATTTAAGATATTGGCGCATTTGAGATGTTATTTCGTGTTTTTAGGTAGAAAAAGGATTAAAAGTATAAAGTTTGAATGAAGAGTGAAATCATAAAAGAATGCTGAAAAATGCATGTCCTCTTTGTATAATTTTTCTGTATCTTTGTGGAAGTTCAACTGATCATGTGATATATGGTTGTAAAACCACTAAAGAGAAGGTCATTTGGCTCAAGAAACATCTCAATTGGAGGTCAGATAAGGGAGTTATGATCAAAACGGTGAAGATACGCAAGCTGTGCCGACCAGCACGACCAGTGCCACTTTGCATGACTCGTGTCATACTTAAATGAATGAATTTTCAGGTGTTCTTTATATAATTAGAATTTTAAGGAAGAGAGAATTGTTTGAGCGTAAAAATCACCTCAATCGGAGATTGGATGAAGAAGTTATGAGGAAAACCGTGAGGTCGCGCAGACTGCTGATGGGTGGCATGACCCGTGCGGAAATGCGGCACTAGTGGGCGGCACGACCCGTGCCATGGGCGGCACGACTCGTGCCATGCCTAGCATGACTAGTGCCACTACCCAGCGTGTTCGAAACATGTTTTTGACATGAAAAAGCTTAATTTTGAGAGAGAATTCAAAATTTTCCAGCCTTCAACTATAAAAGGAGACCTTGGAGTGTTCCAAACCCTAACTCTCCATAATTCTCCACAACGTTTCATCAATTTTCTATACCCTTTCCCTACCATAATTCCGTCAGCATCCCATCCACCCATCCTGGAGAGTTCATCAGTGTTGCTTACTTGAGAAGGAGAACAAGAAGGTTCAGAATCACGGAAGAGAGATCGGAGAATCACGTCGCATCTAGGATTTTTCTTATTCTTTCTTTCTTACTTTTGAATTATAGACTCATGGGATTATTTTCATATCTAACCATGGGTGTTGCTTGTAACACCATGGGCTAGTACTTCTTGGATAGTGCTAGGTTTTGAAGGTTGAATTGGATTGAATTGATGATCTAGACTATGTTGGATTTCTGCAGTATTCTTATTTCAATATTAATGTTTTGAATTAAGATTGATATTTTTGTCTTATATGATCTGTCCTTATTCATGAGTATGTCATTGTCCTATACATGTTTATGAATATTGCTTGTGTCATAGAAGGAATTATATTTGTCTACCTGTTTATGGATAAAAGGGACTTAACCATACAACCTTTATTCATTAGAATAATTAATATTGGACATCAAATATATCTATTAATTATCATTCTAGAGGATTTGGTTTCTTAGATTGTTAGGTGGGAATTGTGGATTAATTCTTAAGTACCTACAAAAGAAAATTTAGTGCTCTAGCCTATTAGGAATTTAGCATGAAGTACCTAGAAAGGGAGTAAGAATTATTCTTCTACATCTGAGGGCTTGAACCAGATTTATGTGTTAAGTTTATTCAACCAAAAGGATTTAATATAATTAAGTGATTGCTTCCATAAAATCTGCAGGAATTCTAACCGATTGTCTAGTGATTTGATTTGACCAATTCAACTGGATTTCCTAGTGTTATCTATCTTTTCTCTTTAACACTTATTTATTTTATTTGCTATTTTATTATTTTTAGTACTTATTTTCTGCATCTTATGATTAATTAATTCACTTAAATACCTAGATTTGTCTTATATTAGAATAGTCATAAATAGGTTTAAATAGTAAGTCTAGAATTATATATCCTTTGGATTCGATAATAGACTTGGTCACACGCTTATCTGCAACTGATTCCCTACACTTGGGGACCGCCAAAAGGTGAACAAGCAGTAATCCATTGGTAATTTACATAATGATTCCCTTGGTAATCCGTTGGTAATTACCAACGGATTGAATTTCGTTGCTAAAATAGAGAATAATTCTGTTGGCATTCCGTTGCTAAAACAAAAATGTCATTTTTGTTGCTAATTCATTGCTAATTACTAACGGATTGAATTCCGTTGCTAATTTCAGTTGCTAAAAAATAATTTTTTTGTAGTGGTTTCCATTTTTAAAAAATATAATAATTGTGAACGATCTGTTAAATTTATATTTTTTTCATTTATTAATAGAATCTGTGTAAACCGAGAAAAAGAAATTACCTATGAGTAATATTTTTTTAGGGTCCAAAGGAACAAAATCAAGAAATAGTGCACGTTAAATATATAACATAAGAAAGTAGTTCTAATATTAACCAATCATAGTTAATCCTTAATTATTTACCACTACTTTCTTATGTTATATATTTAAAGTGCGTTATTTCTTGATTTTCTTACTACTAAAAAGGAACATACGTAGCATGGATTGATGGATTGCATTATATAAAATTCCAGTTCAAAAATAATTTAAGTGAATATATACTTCTTTTATAAAAACGCGTGACCGTGCAACGCACGAGCCGGATATTACTTGTATTACTAACAAATGCTAGGAGTATTTTAAATTAGTATTAGGTGCAAAAATTATGGATGATTTTTCTAATATACCCATTACATTATTAATTAAATTTTAAATATTAAATATATCTTCCATAATTTTAGATATTATCTTATTGCGCATACAATTAATTTTTTTTAATAATTCTACCATTGGAGGCAGGGACGGACCTAGTGTAGGGACAGGGGGGGCACTGGGCCCCCCTGAGAATTCCAAAATATTTACTATATATATAGTATAAATCTCTAATTTTGTTAATAGCCAAGTGGCTTGCGCCTCCACAATGAGTTTGGATGTCCCGTGTTCAATCCCTTGCAATAACAAGGCTATTTTCTTTTTTTCTTTAGTTTATTATTTCCTTTACTTATATTTATTTTTTCTTTATAGTTTATTTTATGTTTCTTATATTTATATTTATAAATTTTTTTATTTTCTTCTTACTCTTTTATATTTCTTTATATTTTTTCTCTCTATCTTGTTCTCTAATTCTATGAAATGGATAACAAATTGATAACATTTTAATAAAAAAGATAAGAGATAATAGTTCAATGTATGATTTCATGAACAATTTGTACTATAAAAAAAAGGTAATAATAATTTTAATAAAAATTATTAATGTCTTATATAAAAAGTGATAACTATCTAAGAAAATGTAAGAACGATCTCACGCAATTGTTCTCTGTAGTAAATTTGGGCCCCCCTGACCGTAAATCCTGGGTCCGTCACTGATTGGAGGAGTCAATTCTACGCCATTATTTTGGCTGTCAACACTGCGAAATATGGATATAGACTATGTTGTGCAAAAGAATACATTAATTGTACAGCAACATAATAGATTGTGCAATATTTTTAAAATATTGTGCAGTAATATAATATATTTTGCATACTTTTATTAACATGTTTTGCTGCAATATAATATATTGTACTAACATTTTAAATTGTTGGATAGCAAACCAATTTACGCATAAAATCATAAATTGAAATCTAAATAAAATTAATTTCGAGAAAATAGATACACTTTTAATAACAGTAATAGTGTGCAGCCATATGCACAAATTGTTAAACATATATCCAGTTGTGCAACCTTATTCATAGATTGTACATAATACAAAGTACTTTTCATCAGCATAGTTTTCTTCTTTGGGCAGAAGTTTTATCAGCTCTTCCTTCCTGCTTCATCAATGATTTCTCTAATGTGCTTTGGATGCACAGTGAAGATGGAATGTCGGTTGTGCGGTAGGAGAGATGGACTCGGTGGTGACGACTCGGCGGTGGGTGTAGCCCTAATTCATGTAACTAAGATGGACTCTAACTGTGTGATTGTGAGATTGGAGATATGGACTCCAATTGTAAAATGACGGAAGGAGAAATGTAGAGGTGTCGGAGGTGTCGTCGGCGGGTTGTGCGGTGGAGAGATACATATCTTATGGTGGAGAAATGGATTTCTCAATTTGTGAAATAAATTCTTGTAATTGTGCCCTAAAATATCAGCCACAAAAGGGGATAAGATAATATCTCATGAGTTGTGATAAGAATTATATTGGAAGAGTATATTTAGAATTGAGCAATGTAATTTATTATTTAATGGAGTAATATTTATTTTAATTGGACGCACCTAGAATTATCATTTACGTATATTACTGCTTTATATTACCGCATATAAATACTTAACTCCATAAAAAATGTGTGTTTGATTAAGTACTTAAACCCTTCGCTTATTTTTGCACACAAGTGCGTATACTGAAATTAAAATGATTACTTTTAATGCATGTAAAGTAAAATAAAATGAGTGAGGCTCTTGTGCCCGGGCACACGGTGAGTCTTTATAATTTAGTATTATGGATAAGGGTATATTATTTTGTTTTAAAGATATACACTTTAATTAATAAGGGTACACTATTTTGTTGTAAAGGATATACACTTTTTATTAATATTTTTTATTTTTCTTTAGAAAATAAAGGGTACGCATCTTTATACTAAAGAATACAATTTAACACAAAACTCTAAAGACGCACGGAGTGTGGTCTGTGCGCTTGATACACACAAGTTTTTGTCAAATAAAATATGACTACTTTGGACAATCTATATATCTATGCATATAAAAACTTGAAATTCTATTTTTTCACTACCTTTTCAATTTTATATTATTTAGAAATCATTCAATTTTAATCTTGACTATTTAATTTTTAATCTCAACCAATAACCCTATTTATACTAATAATAGATTTTTATAATTTTCAATTAACAATGTAAGTTTGGTAAATATTAAAGAAAATTTTGACATATTTAACTAATTATAAATAAAAATATTAATTTTAAATTAATATATAAATTAATATTTAATTAATTTAATTTAATTTAATCTTACAATGATTTATATTTCAGTAATTTTTTTTCTTAATATTCAACTAATCAATTTAAACTATTTTAATTTTAATTTAATTTAAAAGATTATTCCTTTTTATTGAATTTATATTATTTTTAATATATTTTTAATTTAACATCTATTATATATTTATTGAATAAAATGTTATAATAAAATTTCATACTCCGCGTAACACGCTGGCCATATACCAGTAATAGTATAATATAATTATATACAGTGCTATAACAATAGTCTAACATATGAGATATAATATAATTATATATAGTGATATATCTATAGATAATATATACAGTGCAGTGCGGTTTTCATTTTAAAAATTTTAAATTACACAGCATAGAAATTTTAAATTACACAGCATAATACGGTACGATTTTGTTTAAAATATGAAACTGCTGTTTATTTACATAATTATATATCCCATTTCAAAACTCAATTCCTCGGGTTTTTGTTCACTTACAAAGTTAATAAGTTAGTTTTCACATAATTCTAGCACCTATAAATAAATGGTAAAATAAAGTATAGTATTATCATATTTTTAGATGAAAAATAAAATGGTAAGATACAGCAATGCAGTTCGATCGGTTTCTGCGATTTTTTATAATTTTTTTTTTACCAGCCCTATGTATTAGTCTAATCATTTTGCGCCACCAAGTAATTATTTATTATTTTTTTAAATGAGGGACCTATGCATACAACGAGGCAATCGACTGTCGATGAAACCATTTTATACCAAATTGAATGCGAATTGCATCGACTCAATTGCACTAATAGGCATTAGAAAAACTCACACAACATAATTACACGTGGTTCATAACACAAAAATATTCCGACATGAGGAAACCTTAATCAGAATTTACATTCACCGCCATTTTTTTCTAGAGCATGTACATTAGCTCTTTCATAACCAACCACCAATCTCTGTATACGTAGTTTGAAACAACTACGACGGCTACACTGATGATAGACAAGAGTACAACGACGAAAGGCAATTCCAACTACATTTCATAAGTCCAGAATACAAATACATGAATGGTTTCAGAAGAATCGACACCGCATGCAATAACACCAGTAAAGATTCTTGTCTAAAAAATGAAGCTTTATGCTACGTACTGAAACAAGAATGGTTTCTTTAACCCATTTTCCGGTCTTGAGCCCGGAGAAAACTGGACACGTTTCCACGGTAAGATTAAAAAGACCTGACCAGGAATTGCCAATGCAACTGTCGCAGGCTCGAGACCAAGAAACGTGATGGGAACAAAATGGGGAGTATTTTTGTATGTACAGTTGTAGATTTGATTACGCATTTGGAAGGATACCTCGAGATCGCACGTACATCAAAAATTGCGTAGGTAACTCCGCTAAAAGTGATTGTACAACGGAGGTCTCTCTACCTGCAATCAGATGGTGAGTTATGGAATACAATTTTCACAAGTTCTTCTCTGGTTAGCATTAAGGGCCTCTATATTTTCCTAATAAAAGATTTGCCTTACTCTGTACATCACGGAAAGGGACGAACTGGACAATGTCACGTGATGCAACCCGTCCAGTAGAACTTTCAAGTCTTTCGCCTTTATCTGCATCCAATATCTGATGCGAGAATGACAAAAGTATTAATATTTGATAGAGGGAACTAGACAGAAGGTATTACTAAGATTCCCCGTAAGCCCTACCAGCTACCCGTAATGGACACAGCTTAATGTGCTCACTTCCTCATGTGGCGTAAGGGAGTTGGGAGTCAATTCCAACTCATGATATTATGAAAATTATCCCCATTTGAGCTCGTCACATCAGGGGTAAGCACATCAAGTAGTGTCTTATATACTTAAGACAAGTGCAAACCATAAGAGGAAGAAAAGGAAGTACCTCCATTTCTTTAAAGTCAGCTCCACCAACCCCAACAATGAGTATGGACAATGGCAGATCGGATGCCATAACAAATGCATCCTTTGTTTCCTGGAGGTCTGTTATCACTCCATCCTAAAAATTTTAGCATGCAAAGAACAAGTCAAATGAAGCTGTTCAGAGACCCATTTGACAAACTAGATATTACGACTGGGAAATGGTTTGAACTAACATGAAAATCAGGTTAAATTACACTTGCATCTTTATTGTCAAGTCAATTCAGGTTTCGTACGCGCTGGAGATTTAACAAGAATAACAGAACGTAACAAAGAGTAAGCATATATATCTTTGACTATACCGTGATAATCAACAAAACGAAATACTTTCTTTCATTCCTTGCAACAGATGCACTTGATATCTGCGCGGCATGAGTGACTACATGTCCAAATAAGGTTGGTCCTGCCAATGAGACGTTAAAAAGTGCACTTGTATATGCCATCATTATCCCATGGATTCCTTCAACCTGGAAGGAAAAAGAATAAATAACGACCATAATTAGGAAGAAAATGGAAACTTACAGAGAAAATACTCAATAATTATGTTGGCACAATCGATGTTCACCTCACAATGGTTATTGCTGCCATTTAAGTTGAAGCAATGTGATACCGGACCATCAATTGGTCGTGCTCCAAAACCCCAAGCTGGAAACTTTTTGTCAGAATCATAGAATTGCAGCAACCCTCCAACTTCCAAAATTGCCTAAATTAGATACAACACATTAGTATTTCCCCCTCAAACCCAAGATTTTATATCTTTAGTAAGGATTACATCTCACTCTCTGATATGCATTTGGCCGTCCAGATGGATCAATATAGTGTAATGAATCAGGTAGGCGAGGATTACCATTTGAAGCTGAAGGAAACCAAAATTAGTCATAATCTACACAAAAAACTCAGATGAAAGAAATTTAGGGACTATGCACTGATGGGCACACAGAGAGGCCATGAGATACAAAAAAGGGTGGCCTGAACATGAGCATGTCCGTTAATCTAAAGAAATAGGAACACATCTTGACAGGTCATTACCTGATTCTCAGATCCTTTTTTTTTTCTTTTTCTTTTTCTTTTTTTCTTTTTAAGCGCAAGAAAATCAATTCTCAGTTTGATATAAGCTTCCCTTCAGGCACCAAACCATAAACTGACTCAATCTTATTTAATATTAGTGAGAGCTTTACACTTACATCAAATTTCAAGTAGCACAGAATTCCAATGACAACAATTTCAAATAAAGTTTAGAATGCAGTCCAATTGAATGAAAAGACATGTTAAGCAGGGGTTCAAAAAAGCTACCGGTGAAATCAATTGCAACCATGAAATTCAGCTCATAACCTCCAGCTATGTAATCGAGGAATGTATGCTGGATGTTCTCATAATATTTCTCCACAAATAACTGACTCTTTAAGACCTACAGAAAAGCAATACAAATAAGAAGCAAGACTCGTATGCTCGCACAAAATTTATCATGGATAGATAGTCCTTTTACCTTGTTTTGGCAATTATGCCCAGCAGAAACTGACATAAACATATTCTCTCCCATTCCAACAGAATGCAGCTTTTCTAAATCAGCCAGTGATTTCTGAACTTTTCTGAATAATTCAAGAACAGTCAAAACAGAATAGGCTTTGACAATCAGTTGACCAGATTGAGAAGATGAAAGACAGTTTAATTACCCCAGCATATCATGTTTTCCATTGCTATTGAAGTTAAAGCACTCAATTATTAATGGGTTGCCCTGCAATAGTTGAACCTCATTAAATTGAGAATCAAAAATAATTGCTGAAAAAGGATAAATGTATGGCCAAGTGAAGTCTCCTAAACAAATATACATGTTGATATAACAATTATCCATGCCAAATACAGCACTACAAAACCAATTCAAAATACAGAGCACAGTGTCTGTTTTTCCATAACAAGCTAACCAACAATAATGCTAATGTCTTGATCAAATACTGCATGTGGATTTGTTCAGTAGAAAGAAATCTTTCAACTGCTCAAGTAACATAGCACCAACTTTCTGTACCTTGCTTCCTATTTGCTGAATACTTAATGATATTTGTTTCCATTTTGGATTGTGATCATTTTTCAGGACTTCAGTTTTGCAAATTGGAACTGATACTCCGCTCTCTGTAAATTTTGATATTATAAGAAAAGGATCCTGGAAAAATCAAACAGCAAAAATGCTCTGAATCAATTTTCTGACTTATAAGCAAAATTAGGAGAAAGAAATCTCTTACGCTTTTTGAGAACAAATCCTTGGCCTCCAAATCTGAACATCTAAATATCAACTCTGCTGTAGTCTTTGATACAACACTTTCTTCAGCATAAACAGTAAGCTGGCCACATTTTTTGGTATGAGCTCTATCAGAAACTTCTTGATCTAAGGTTAAGGTCCTGTATGTTTTTGTCACAATCTACAGGAAAGAAATTACGGAAAAAATTGAAGTATTAAAATACTTATGTAGAAATGGTCTTAAATATGTTTCAGTTGCACAAAGTTAGATGACAGAAAGACTAAAAAGACACAAGGTACAGAAACCGAGTTGAAAACAGTGCTAATTATCCAGCTTGAAAGCTAAAGATGTCCCAAACATGCAGGGGTATCAACATATTCATGTCAATGGGATAACTTATTCCAGTATTTCACTATCATAGAAATTATCTTCTAGGCTATCATTATAACAAGAGATTATGAACAATTATAAAATTTTAAGCATATTACTGAAATTTGAAAACAAGGGGCGTGGAGGGTGGCGCAACAAGCTGTAGATTTTATTTGATGTTTGGGAGCAGATGTTATATAAAGAGAACATACAATGAGAAAAACCACAAACCTCTGATAAAGCGCAACTAGCCTCACCAAGAAATTGCTGCTCCTCCAACTTAAGTGCCTAAGCAAGAAAAATAACATTTGATGCAACATCATTAATTAAAAATGCATAACCTAAAATAATCAAGCATATCTAACTCATGTAAAGAGTATAGCTTTATTGACAGAGATAAAATAATAATACTACTATTGAATAATATTCAGTGAGATTCATTATTTGTAGTAAAATGTCATGAACTTCGGCATATGACATACCTTCACATCTACGCCATGGAACTGGGTGTCAACATCATAAACACGAAACCTGCATGGAATTAAGTTTTTTGAGTTGTATAAAACCAAAATATACATAAAGCTGGGTATAAAAGTTACAACTACACTAAAACTCACACCAAATTCTGCACCATCTCAAATTGATAAGTAACAGGGAATTTTTGAATCCAATTGGGACTCAATGAATTCAGAACTACTTCAGTGCGCCCAAGCTCTTGAAGCAAACCATCACTTCCTTTAATATAAAGAATCGCCATAGGATCACTCTAAAATTATAGGAAAGCAAGTGAATGGTAAGCCGTAAGCCACAAACCTTTCCCACAACAGAATAAAAAATATAAATCACATTCAGTAATAACTAATAAGGTAATAGATGAGGGGACACAATATATCCAGAGAAGCAGTATGCAACAACGAAGCAATTTAAGAAAAAAATTCTGTATGAATCATTTTGGAACAATGCAATAGTTGATTCTGGAATTACATTGTATACATGTATATTTACACCAGCTTTATCAATATATAATCACATAATAAAAAAAATGTATTACATCAGTTCAAGAAAAATTGAAAAGAAAAAAAAAAGGATAAGAATAAAAAAAGACAACCCCTACACAAATCACACTAATATAGGTTCAGCTTAGATTAAGAAGTTCACCAAAATATGAAAGTGGTAACATTGTAGACTTGCAGAAGCAGAAGAAAATCACTACTAACAAATTGAAGCTGATAACTGTAATACTCCAACTATTTAGAATTATTTATTTATTTATTTATTTTAAATAGAAATAAAAAAACAAAAAGACATAAACTCCACTAGCATCGGAATTTAAGAGTTTTAACTAAAAACCCTTCAACTTATTCCTCTCCACTACTCTAAATAATTAGTACATAAATACAGAACTAATTAATTAATTAAAGTTCCACACCTCTCCATGATCCTCAATAGATGGAAATTAAGACAATTAAGTTGACAATAAAGCAATGTAACAGCTCAAAGACTCCTCCCACCTCTCCATGATACTCATTGTATGGGAATTAAGACAATTAAGTTGACACAAAAGCAATTTGAGAGCTCAAACACTTCTCATGTGCCCACATTTCACCTACATAAACCCAATCCCAAAACTCATATTTCCTACTTAAAACTTCTACATTTTGAAAACTTTCAACTTTCTCAATAACTCGGATAAGACTTTCAACTAGGTTCATTACTCAATCAATGTGGGGAAATTCTACATACTTTCTTTTATAAATCTGCATGTACTTTGATAGTTATGTTATAATACCAAAGATAGATACAAGACTTAAATATTATTGGTACTTCGTAGTACTAAAGATATGTCAGGATCCCTAAGCGACCAGGATTGCACAAAGATCCTTGAGGTATACTCATCATGCTCTTAATATTATCGACCAATCAAAGACTTAAAACTTTTATGCAAATTTGATGAGTTGCATGATGACTGTTCATGTTACTAATTATAATTGATTACGCGTGTCTTCTCCACGGTGCAAGCTGAAATGCTCAACCCAAATACTTACAGATTTTGAAGACTAAAGTTGGCTATAGTGGAGGTGTAATCGGCTAAAACTACAGATTGAAATGCAATGTCTTTACTCTATCATTGGGGTGTGAAAAGAACTTGTTTTCTCTAATTTACTTGTAGCCTAATATGTCTAAGCATGAACTGTCTACCTCTTTCTTATTTAAAATATAAATTCCCAAGTTTTTCCTATTTTACAATTAATGAAATAAACTTTATACTTGACTTTCTTCACATACTAAAGCTAAAAATGCATTTTAAGTTTTAATTGGTTATTGTATGTTTTCATTTATTCTATTTAGAATTATTATTGTACTAGAAATGGTCTTATATAATTGGATTGTTAAAATAATGGAACACAAAAATGTGCAATGAATTATTTGAAGAAGGATAAATACATAAAATAGAAAGAGAGATTGACAAAATTTATAAATATATAGAATTAATAGTTCTCTTATAAGATTTGAAAAACAAGTATACAGACAAACCTTTGAGAGGACATCCAGATCACGCAAGTTTGCTGCAGATAGAGATATCTGCAGAATGCGTAAAATTGATTACAAGCTTATCGAATCATCAATGAGAAAGCTAGTTAAAACAGGATATCATATAAAACTTGATAAGAGTTTGATATGGCATAGACAACGTCAATAAATGGAGGGAAACCACCAAAACACTAAAACAATAAACTATCTAAAAGTCATCAAAGCTGATCTTAGATTCAGATCATTACGAAATTACATATTCGGATATGAATACTTTAATTGCATCATTTATTATAGCTTATAGGATGAGAAGTGAGAACTTTGTACAAAAAAAAAAAAAAATTATTGTTTTTTTTAAATAACAATGCTCAAGCCAATACACAATTAAATAAATTAGATCACGAAGTCATCCAACACCTCGTAAAAGAATGCATGAGACTCCCTTTATGTAAAATCATTTGCTACAGCATACAAAGGCACATCATGTCCGCAGAACATGACTATTAAGGCGAGAGCTTGAACTTTCAAGAAATAAAATAGTGGACTATGCCAGCAATAACATAATGAAAGTGGTCAGTCAATATAAACTGTTTGACTGTTCCAGAATCTGACTAAAATCCAATATAGTACCATCGGGTACACAAGAAGTATATTAAGCCAATTCTGATTAATGAATTAATCTGAATGCAAATTAGAACTAGGAATTCAATCATCAAAGGGGATTTTTTTCACTAGGAATTCAATTATCCAAGGGGATTTTTTTCAACATAGCATAATTACTTGATACGGAGCTCATAAATGTCTTGTGGACACTGCTATATGTTTTCTGATGCTGGATATCTCATTTGTAGACTGGATGAAGTTCAACGCTTTGTTGTACGTTGAACAGATCATAAACATAGAATATGGCCCTAATCAAAGTGAAAGAAAATTATAAAAGATATAGTCATATGCATCTCACCACAACATACCAAGAGAGAAACCCTACTTTCATTTACCAAACCAAGCATACTTCATTCTACCATTTGAAAAGGTTTTAAAATTTAAAATAACTCTCTATCCTTGTTATTTTTCATGGTCCCTCTTTGCACGAAGTTGAAAAGATGTAACTTCCAAGTGCAATGAATTCTAAATAAAAAAATAAAAAATCACTAGATGTTCTTTCAGTGACATGTTTTGAATGCAGGTGATTGATTAAAAAACCCTGTTTTTGAGGATTCTCTATTGCAAAGTTTATAAGAGAGATCTAAACCTGGGAAGTATATATTTGAATAAGCTCTAAAATCACACTGGGCATTATAAACCGGTATGTAAAGTCAAATAACATGAGATGAGGCAATTGTATGTAATTGAGAACACCCATGGCCAGCTCGATACCATGTATCACCACCACTAATAACTAATAACTAATAAGTTCAATCATAAAGTACCGAATATTCTAGATTACTCATAAGTGAAACAGATAGGCATATAAGCTAGGGGACCCAAAACCATATTTGAAGGTAAATGATTGACCCCCACTTATATGCCCTTCCACACTAGGATGTAGAATTGATGTGGGATGTCATAACAATCAATCCCCTTTGAACCGGACGTCCACGGACTGCACACGCCGGGTGGCAACCTACATGCCAAGGCCCAAAACTCCTGATTGCAACTTCCTAGGGCCCACATCCTGGGTGGCAACCCCTCAGGTCACCATCGGGTAACTACTTTTTGCAGCCCATCCGGATTCGGCGGGTCAAACCAAATTGTTGGTATATAAGTTAGGGATGCTAACTTAACTCAAAACCATTATTGAAGGTAAATGATTAGCACCATCATATATTCATATGTGCGCTACCACACTTGCATGTAGAGTTGATGTGGGATATCATAACAGAGACTTACTGATGAAATGTGTACATGCTAGAAGTATAAAAACTCAACCTAATATGGCACATAGAGTATGAGATGAGTTATAATAGACTTTATACTGAAGAAAGTATAGTCAAGAGTAATGGGCCCTCCTGAAAAGATAATTGTTAAATTATAATATTATGTATGTGAGTGGCAATGGGTGTATTGATTTTTGTTAGATAGTGACAAAGAAATTATTAAAAGAGCTTACTTGATGCAAAAATATTATAATTAGGAAGTGAGGACTCAGGCCCCACCACATTTGTTTATTCCAATAACATACAATACAGTATAAAGCACAATTATAAAGAAAAATTTCATGCATACGATTTTATACTAAGATGCAATACTTTTTTTACTGGATATGCTACAGCCTACATGGCATTAGTCAAATATTTGGTATTTTCCATACTGTGAAGCGTTACTAATAGAAAACTTTCAATAGAATTACCTCAAACCGAGCATTAAAAATGGTTTCTAAAATAATTTACTTCTAATGCAATGACTGGCATATCAAGCAAGAGATGATCATGAAGCGCCCTATCTTACTCAATGGAGCTGATCAGCTGAAATTAAGCACTCATTCACATGATGAAGTCTTTTCCAACTTTTTATGGACTTACACTCTGGAGACAACTTTGAACAGCAGGTTGAAATATTTATTTGGGCCCAATTCTGATTCAAAAGTCCATATAGTGAGCTGTGTGTCCTCGTATAAATTGGAAACTTGTTGTACTTGTCCCTAATCTTAAGATGTGTGAATTTATTAAACGGTGAAACTAAATTACAACAAGAAGAATAACTAACAAATACCCTAGGATTTCTCCAATCTCAACATGTTTCGCTGATTTTCAGCACTAACTAATATAAGAAATGTTGCATTTCTTGGCATTGTGGCACAATTAGTTACCAGGAAAAATAAGCAATCCCTCCTCTTCAGTGCACTAAATCAAGGTATCCAAATGTACCAGCACTTCCAAAGCCACCTCCTAGTCCTACTTGATTTGACATAGTTCCCAATGCATTCAAAGCCTCATAAATCAATGTCACAGATGATCCATAAATTAAAAAAATAGAAATTTAACTTCTTAAAATACGTCTGAGCACTCTCTGGAGCTAATACCAAAGTGAGACACATATATTAACTCACTCTTTTAAACCTATTTTAACGACTCTGCACTACCTTGAGCCTGCTAAGATTTTAATTGCATTCATCTTACTAATTATTTCCTCATTCCACAAGGACAAATCTGAGGACAAAATGAAAAGCTAAGAATCAATCTTACTTGCAGTACTCAAGATTTCAACTAGCAACAGGTAGCTATAACATCAAACATAAAGACACACACACACACAACAGCTAACTCTAGAAACGTCACAAAGCAAAAATGGTGATAACACTCCCATTTTAAGATGCAGATTCACACAAAAAACCAACTATTACGGACCTCAATTTGAGAGAAGAGTCCATTATAGCCGCGGGACCTGAGGAAGGCATCAACAGCATCGTTGGGAGCATTGGCCGCCAAGCTGGAGTTGGCGCCTGAGACAGCCGTCCGACCACCAGCCACATCAGAGCAACAATTTCCCATAGCCGTCACCTGATTTGATGAAAATAAAAGATAATTACATAAAGATAATTCACAAAGTTATTCCCATAAAAATAGAGCCAGTTAAGCAAGTTTAGTACAAGCGATACATGTTGCCCTTATAGTTGAAAGTTCCGTAACTCTGTTCTGTAAAATCGACTGACTAACTAACAAATTATAGTGGCTGCATCTACATTCATTAAATAAATTATTGATAACATCTGAAGTCGAGAAACGAAGCAATTCATTCCTCTTCTGTTCTTTAAATTAATATATTAGATTAATATAGGTTGATCCATCGGAGACCCAATAAATTATTTTCCTTCTATTCTTAACTTTTTTAACTTTTCCAACTTATTGATTAGTCAAAGGAAACGAAAAAGAACAGAAATTAGAAATAAAATGCAAGCATGACGGAATAAAAAAGCAAAAAGAAAAGCTAAATGAACTTCAAGTAAAAGTAAATGGGAAACTAAAAAGAAAAGCAGCTGAAGTAAACGCTTACCCTCCGGCCTCCTTCACCGGCGGTCCGGCACCGTGGAGTAGCTCAGTCCGTTTTCTTCAGTGGTTGGATCCTGCCCTAGTTTCCGTCGCAGACTTCCAGATGAGATTCAAAATTTAGAAGGGTAATGGGATCATGAGATGGGTTTTACTTCCTGGATTAAGCTTCAAAATATAAATAAATAAATAAATAAATTTTAAAATAATAAAAAGATATCGGGCCGTCCAAATTGATAGTCGGGCCGTGTTTAGCCAACTTGTCCGTGCACTAAATTTGTGAGCAGGTCGATATATAGGAATGGCAATGAGCCGGACCAGAGCGGGTACCCGCCCGGCCGTCCCGACCCGACCCCTCATTTTGCTGCCTCACCTCGTCCCGCCCCGTGCTCCGGTACGGGTCAGAGTTTTAGTGCCCAGACCTACCTCGATATGGGATGGGTCCGCCCGTCCTGTGTATTTTTATTTTTTATTTTTTAAAAAATTATTTTTTGATAAATTATAATACATTCAAATAGAAAATTTTAAATTAAAATAAAATGAAGTGAATTTAAATTTTAAATGAAATAATTAAACTTTATTTTCATTTTAAATTTTTTTATTACATTATATATTTAATGATATTATAATATTGTAATAAAGTATTTTGTAATAGTTATATATAATTACCATATATTATTTCTTTTATTTAAATTAAATAAAAATGTATGTATAATATTTAATATATATATCAATAAATGATATTATATAATAAATATAATAAATATTTAAAATAAAAATTTTAATATTTTTAACACGGGGTGGGCCGAGGCTAGTCGAGGCAAGGACCCAGACCCGGGCTGGCCCGTACAGGTGGCGGGGCGGACCCACCACATTCTCTGTGCGGGGCTGGACGGACTAGCCCCAAACGGGGCGGGGCAGGTCGGGCCGAGTGCGGATCGAGCCAAATTGTCATCCCTATCGAAATAAAAGGATATTTTTGTTTTAACTTTTTTTTGTCTTAAAACTTTTTTTTAATTAACTATTTTTTTATTAAAAATATTATTAAATAAGATTATTAATTTTTATTTATACTTCGAGTTATTCATAAAATAGTTTACTGTTTCATTATATTTTTTATTGACAAAGCATCGCTCTTTATTAATATACTATTATTAATTCTTTTCATCTCACTTAATGATTTCTATAGTAGTACGATCTTATAAAAGTGTTTGTCTTACCTTATAATCCCATAGAGAAGTATCAATTGAATTATTAACATGTGAATTGTTTGTGGTCTTCACTTTTTATTAAGGTTAATTATAATTATATATTTAAAATTAATATGAAATTATAAGAGTAAATATTAAATCCTATAATGAAAATATGTCCTTATATAATATTAATATATAAAAAAACAAAAATAAAAAATATTCCACAGATGAAATAGTTCTAAGAATTTACCATTCTCAAAATCAAAACTTAAATTTTAATAGTAAAACCATACATTATTTTCAACTCAGCCACCTAAACTTACCATACATTATTTTTCTTTTCAGAGTGTTATTATTTGTACACCCATATCTCTATTAATATAATAGCAAAGTGAAAAAGTTAAAATTGAACCAATTTTTAATTTACACATTTGATTTTAATTACTAATTCTTTTTTAATCTCATCTGTTCATCACATTACTGAATCTCATCCATTCATCACACTTATAAGATTAGATCTTGAACATTCATTTTTTTTTCATAATAATGATACCTTATTTAAAATGATACATTAATAATGATACCTTATTTAAAATCCTTATTTAATTTTTGAAATAATAATATCATATTTCACTAATTTTTATATTTTAACAAAATCCATAATATAATTTTAACAATTAATTCATTATTAAATTATTTAATAATTACGACTACAGGTATTTCAAATATGTTATGTTATATAATTAATTAATTAATAATTATAACTTATAATGTAGTTTTAACAATTAATTTATTATTAAATTATTTTATTCATTATTAATAATTTTAAATTAATATTATTGGTCCTAACATCTTAATAATTTTAAATGGAGTAATTTATATTTAAATGGATTCATGATTAAATTATTTTCTTCATTATTAATAATTTTGAATTAATATTATTGATCCTAACATCTTAATAATTTTAAATGGGTATGTGTAATCAACGGGTAATGATAAACGGATTAGAGACAGGGAGAATCATAATATATATTTAATATAATCCATATGCATAAACTAATTTTAAATCAAAATTTAGTAGTTTTTTTTATTTATGATATAATTTAAGTTATTAAAATAATTAAGTATATAATCTTTTTAATATAATGTTTTTTATATTATAGATTATACATAGGGTTTATGAGTTTAGAGTTTTAGGGTTTAAAGTTTTAGGGTTTAGGGTTTAGGGTTTTAGGGTTTAAGGGTTTAGGGTTTATGGGTTTAGGGTTTTAGGGTTTAAGGGTTTAGGGTTTATGGGTTTAGGGTTTTAGGGTTTAAGGGTTTAGGGTTTTAGGGTTTAGTGAACCAATTTTTAATTTACACCTTTAATTTTGATTACTAATCCATTTTTAATCTCATCCATTCATCACATTATTGAATCTTATCCATTCATCATAATTATGAGATTACATTAAATTGACACCTTATTTACAATTATAATTAAACAATTATCAACATCACAATTATCAACGTCACTACTTAATATAATCCATATGCATAAACTAATTTTAAATCAAAATTTTGTAGTTTTTACCTTTATCCCGTGCATCGCACGGGTTCAAAAGCTAGTTTATTAAATACAATATTTTTATTACATACACATCTTCTTAAATTTTTTATTTCTTAATTTTTATTATACACACACCTCTAAAATTTCTATTCTATTATAAAAATTAACATTATACACATTCTTTACCATTAGAGTCTGTCGATGAACAAGGCGCCATTAAAGCTTGAAACTAATCATCAATGGCGGACTTGGCAGACCGAATACCAGACTCGAAATTATTCATGGATTTTACCGAAGATCCTTCAACCTCACTGAAAGATGCTCTAATCACCGCTGCAATTTCACCCGCTTTCTTCTTCATCTCCGCAGAAGCCAACAGCATTGCAGCGGTGGTTTGCTGACCTCCATCTCCTCCGCCAACGGCCACCCAATAATCGGCACCCCTGGAGTTGTAATTTTACATGAAGAATATTCAGAGGAAAAAAAGAAAGGGTGACGGTCGTAGAATTTTAATGAAAATGTTGCAGCTGTACGTTTTCATTTTGTTTCATCATTTTTACAAGGATGAACGATAGTTTGGATGAGCTTTCACTCTGCTGTTTTTAATATTCTTCCTTATAATTCATAATATGATGACAATTTTCAGAGTTTATTTTTCATTTAAAAAAATCTTTCAATCTTGGTTAAAGACAATCATATGAACAATTCCCTGTAAGAATGATATCACTGAGACAATTTTCATAATTAATACTCCACTCTTAAAATTTTCATATAATTTGTAACGATAAAATTTTATGATTGAATAACTATAAAATTAACTTGACAAAACAATTTAATTTACATCGGTAAGGTGCGCTTGCTTATCTTTTTTTCATGTCATTATCTTTCTCATCAGTCATCTTTTTCCATCATCATATTTATTTTATTAATATTTGCATTTATCTTATCTTTGGACTGTGTATAACTCACAAAGCATGTTAAAGAATGAAAAATCATAAGATATCAGTGTATATATAAGATATATAGAGGATGTATAAGATATTGGTGTATAAAAAATATATAGGGTATGTACTTAATAATAGGATTGTGCAAATAAGATAACATTTTTCTTTATTTAATACTCTCTTTTTTCTCTCTTGCCCTCTTTCTCTCTAATCAATTAATATACTCTTCCATCCATCATCACTTTCCCTAATACATTGTTTTGAACGGAAAGAATGATGGAGTAGAAAAAATGACTTAAATTTATTTCCTAATTTTTTTAAAAAAAAAAAGGAAATAAATGGTTTTTCCTTTGCAACTTTAGATTTGCATTCCATGGTGGAACCAAATGATCTCTTGGCAACTCTAAATATAACCATGCAAGCCATTAAATGCGTCTAAATATAACTTTGTAACTCTGACTTTTTTACGAATTTGTTTGCCTACTATATTTGAGAACCTATGAGCTACTTTCTCATGAGATAGATAAATATGAGACAAATGGTGAGACAGGTAGTATATTGTTTATATAAATAAAGTATGTTTATTGATAGTTAAAGTATGTTTGTAGTGAAGCATACTATAACACTTTAATTCATTATTCATTATACTTTAAAAAAACATACTTTAATTAACAATAAGTACTCCATTTTACCTATATAACAATTATACATTAACAATGGGTCGACCCGTTTCACAAGAAAATATTGGTGCTCGCGTATTTGCTTGGGGCACACGATAATCTTAAAAATAAATAAATAAATAATAATAATAATAAAAAGTTTAAAATAACCTTGCACTAATTTTTACTCCATATTTTTACTTTCATCACCCAAATTCAATGATGTTTGTTTTGAAATTTTGTGGTGTTTGAAAACATAAATAGTGATGGTATATTTACTTTAAGTTAATCAATATATCTAAATTTGATACAAGATGGGAGATAAAAAGAAAAAATATATTAATTAAGTAAAGAAAATATAAATAAATACACATAAGAGTGTGTTTTAAAGAGAAATTATCACAAATGGTCCTCTAAGTATGATAAAACCCACTATTAGTTTTATAACTTTGGAAATTATCAATGTTAGTCATTTTTTATACAATTTTGGTTTTATTTGTCCAATTTTAATCCACTTAGTCCAATTTTAGTCCAATTTCCCAAAAACAAAAATAAACCCACCGGAGCCAATTCTCATCCTCATATTTGGAACATTTTCGGCAGGCCACATTATGAAACATCACATTGGCAAACATCAAATTAAAATTAAATATGCCACGTCATGGTCAAATCTTAGGGCAATCCCAATGGTTGCTTTCCTCAAATCAACTAATCACCAAATTTTTTGTGATTTGGTGAAATGCCCCTCCAATGGTGATCATCGAATCCCTATATCCTCAAATAAATGAAAAAGAGAGTAGAAAGGAAATGAGGATGATTTTGAGAATTATAACACCACAAGTTACGCTATGGGATTGGGATGCTACTAGATATACATTTTCCAATATAATAATAAAGGGTCAAGAATGCACAGCAGAAATAATATAAAAATTTTCCAAAGCGATATTATAATAAAGCAAAAGTTGCATAGAAATTATTTTACATATTAACATCTACTCGGATTATTTTACATATTAACATCTACTCACCCGAGTAGAGTGAAATATCCAAAATAAGTACGTTCAGATGATATATCTGAAATAAAGTTCTTAATAAAGTACTAAAATATAAGATATAATGTAAAGTCATCTATGGGCTTGGGACATCTGCAGGGGCCTCTCCATCTTTTAAACCTTGTTTTGAAAATCAATATGGGGTGAGCGTCTACAATACACTCGGTGGGTTAACTAAAAATGATTGCACAGTTAAAATAAATATGCATGTCAAAAATATCATAAAATGTAACATATGTCATTTAATAAAATATTTTGAACATTGTCGTTCGATAACTTAATGAAAATATTTTAAACTGAACTGTCATTCGATAACTTGTGTTAGTTGGTATATGTGCATCGAATCGTCATTCAATACGAGTATTAGTAAATTTGAAATATTTTTAGTATCGAACCGTCGCCCGATACTTGTGTTAGTTGGTATATGTGCATCGAATCGTCACCCCGTACAAGTGTTAGTAAGAAAATATTTATCATCGAACTAAAAGCACACATGACACATAACATGATATATAAGTTGGCCCACAGGGCATAGCTCAAGTGGTAGAGGGGAGGGTGGAAAGGCCTTCCAGCTGAGCTTGGTTGCTGCAGGGTGGGGGTTCGAATCCTGCATTTGGCATGGATTTGGCCCTTTGCAAGCACAAGTTTAACAGTGAACCATCCCTATAAGCCACTTGAGGCACATCCTGCGATTTACCTCCTCCACCAATCCCCAGGGCAGGGGCGGTGGGGGCCCCTAATGGTGGGGTACACCATGATATATAAGTAACACATATCATATTTTAATATAGCAATCATGACATAAAATTATAGCACTCGGTAAAGAGTGAAAGTTACCACACCTTAAACCTTCCGGGGAATAGTACGTTTGACTAGACTTGCCCTTCGGTATTAGGTATGCCTGCAAGGATATACTAAACTGAGTTCTACTTAAAATAAAAATTCCTATTACTAAAACTAAAATTTTAATATTATTATATAATTAAAATAAACAAATTATAAATAATTAATCGTTAAATAAAATAAATTAAACCTTTCATATATAGTGTATATATATGGAGTACTATGTGGTATATTAATAAACAAATTGAACAGTGAATTAAAATTAAAATTAAAAGACACAATTACCTATTTACCCTTCAACTTTTCAGATATGAATTATTTAAGAGTGAATTAATTACTCTTAAACCTTCTCACTTTCCCAAGCTGAAAACCGCATCTTCATTTCACTCATTTTCATACCACCTTCAAACAAATATTTAATGAAAATAAATTTGTTGAGATTTTATAATATTTGGAGATAATAAAATAAGCGGTATTATGTCTTTTAATTTATAAATAATTATCAAAAAAAATAAATAAAATAATAAATAGAAATATATATTTTAAATTTTTTTAATAATAAATCGTAATATTAAAAATATGAATACAAATGATATTAATTTTATTAAAAACGGATATTAAATAAAAATTCTATACCTAAAATAATAATAATGGTAAAATTATAATTAATATATAAAAAAATTAAATCAATTTAAGTTAAATAAAATTAAAAAAATTAAAAAAAAAATTGAATTAAAATATATTAGAATGCACAGAATGCGCATGCAGTAACTATACTGCAACAACAGTTGACTTCAGTTTTAGAATTTTGATTATTAATATATATATTTTTTATAAATTGTAATAAAGTCCCTGCATTATATTAAATTCTCATTAAATTTACCCTAAACTTTAACCTTATTATAAAAATGACCCACTTGAGTTATACAACTTCGTTTGAAAATTCGAAAGCACTTATGGGGTCATTGTAAGACAAGGATCGCATGCATACCAATTTTTCATGAAAATAACGAAGTTTAAAGGGGACAAAATTTTAACTAGGAGTGGGTTTCTTCCCATCTTCTTCATTTCAAGTCCAAACTCAAAACTAATTATATGTTTGTGATCCTTGTGAGGAGGGCCCAAAATGGCCTATAATATTAAAGTTATATCCCAACAAAACAAAATATGCCATTAAAGGGTTAAAAACTTCGACGGAACTTATCTAACTCATATCACATCTATTTCATAAAAGAAGCATATATATAGAATCTACGCATCGAGACGATCATTTTTGTATATAACATGTTAAGGATTGACAAAGAACCAAGAAATATATGTGATATATGCGAGTATATATGTGTGTGTATGTATCAACTACTACAACTAATTCTACTCCTTTTAACTTACCTTTCTCACACAGAGTAAATTCTCCTTCACCTTTCCCACTTACCTTTTGGTTTTTGAATGTATATAAAGTTAAAGATAGATCACAAATTCTCATCCTTATCTGTTAAAAGCTAGTAAACTAGGTACTAGCCAGGTTTACAACTCATAATCACATGTCTAATTATATAATATTATATATATACACATACTATTATTATTATTATCTCTATTTATATGTAATACCAATTATTATTATATATAAAATAAATATATAATTATGCTGATATTACAAGAATGGTATCAAATTTGAGGAATGGTATTATATCCTCAAATTTGAGGATGGTTTGATATCATCATTAGAAAAAAAAATAGTAGCAAATCCTCAAAAATGAGGATTTGATGCCCATGATTGGAGATGGCCTTAGTCCTATTCCTGATCAGAACATTGAGAAAGCGTGGAACCTTAAGCATAAACAATGAAGAAGTGAATAGTGTTGTCTCCGTTCACCGTGGCAACCGACTACGACAACCCTGAAGATGTTCTGCTCCCCTATGCAGCTCATCTTCTCCAGTCTGAATCCCATCGCGGGATTTGGGCCGCGAACCGCCATCGCGCTACCCACCTCTCCGGTTCGCAGACCGTCGCCAGCCGCCAGCGCATTGAACCAGGACTGCGCCGCCATCTATTGCTCGCGAGCTCCCACATGCTGCTCGCCGCCATCAGATCCACCCTTCACCGAACAGGATCTGAGCCCTTACGCCACATCGATTCAAGTCTAGTCATCGATTCGTGCCAATTGCCGTCGACTAGCCGCCTGCTGGAGATTCCAATTTGCCAACTACCGTTTGTCGCCGGTCATGCATTCAGCCACTTGGAATTCACAGTCCGTGCCGCTGCTTCCCAATCGGATCTGTTGAGTCACGAAGCAGCCACATTCTCTCCATCAACATAGTCGGAGACGTAGACCCATGTGTTAACCGCCATCGCGCCGGATTTGTTGAATTCTGCATTCCACAGTCCTCTGCTCTGAATCATTCGCTGGGAATTAGAGAATCTCGGGCCACTGCTGACAGAGAAAGGTAATACATGGCCACTTCTTCTTCTTCTTTCAAGCGCAAGTTTTCACCTGAATCGACGAGGAATAGCTCACCTGTGATGGACTACTAAGACATGGACTGGCAACTTAATTTTTAATTTGATGTTGCCACATGGTATGGTGCATAATGTGGCCGGCCGAAAAATCGGCTCCGATGGATTTTATTTTTATTTTTAGGAAATTGGATTAAGTGGATTAAAATTGGATAAATAGGATCAAAATTGGAATAAAAAATACTAAAATTGATCATTTCCAAAGATAGTACTAATTAAGGGTTTTCATACTTAGAGGACTATTTGTGATGTTTTATCGGGTTTTAAAATTACGTCCAGATTTTGAAAACCAAAACCCTCGGCATAAACCCTTGGGCAACTTCTGATTTAAGCACATTCAATTGGCTCTAATTTTTTTCTTAAGATGAGTTTTAGGCTGCTATGGGAGATGGAAGAATCAGGAGATCGACTCAGTGAGTTACCCAACTCAGTAATTCTTCACATCGCTCTACCTTGCCAATAAGAGATATTATCAACACAACCTTCCTCTCCAAACGTTGGAAAAACTTGTGGACCGCCGTCTCCTGCCTCAATTTCATAAATATCTACGACTGCAATGAATTCAAGGATAAGAAGGTCAGAACCTTCGTTAATCGGACTCTTTTATTTTGAAAAGGATCCAAGCTGCTGAAACTAAATCTTGTTACCTATTTCAATGCGATATTATGTGGTGATATTGATTTATGGGTGCATTTTGCTGTTGATTATAATGTCGAAGATTTGAATATAGAGCTGACGTATTTAAATTTAATTGGGGATAGAGATGGGAAAGATAAAGAAACTCTTAGATACATCCCTCCATAGTGCCTGTATTCATGTCCATCCATAACTAAGTTATCACTTGTGTGTTGTAATCTCAACATCCGTGATTCATGGTCATCCATAACAAAATTATCACTTTGATGTTGTCATTTCAAGATCCATGGGATTCCCACCTGGAATCACCTCAAGAGCTTAGAAATTGATCTTTTTGCAATGATGAAGACTTGTTAAATCGAATCTTGTTGGTAGTCTCGTGTTGGAAGAACTTATTGATCGGCGTGTAATTCACCTAGAATTTTAGGATTAAATTGCATGAGTTTAATTTGATTTATTTGTCTTTAATTCAATAAATAAGCATGATTTTAATGAAAATACTATTAATTGTTGATTACTTGGAGAGGTGTTTTTATGTATTTTTGCAGAAAAGGGGATTTTTTTAGCTTGAAAGAGCGATGAAAGAAACGAGAATTAAATTTGGATGAAAACAAGAAAAAAGGGTTGCAGCTGAAAAGACAACATATTTGAAGAGGGCTACGACAACACTTTTTATGGGTGTTGAGAAAAGTGAGCATTGACAACTGAAAGCATTGTCTTTTAGGGTCGTCATCTATCCTACTTTTCATGCAATTGACGCAAGGATGTGTGCTGATGGGCCGGGCCAGCAACCTCTCTTTAATTATTTTTTGCTGATGGGCCACCAAGTTTTCCCTTGCACAGATGGGCCAACAGCCTCCCTTTTATTAAAAAATAAATCTGCGGAGCCCAGGACTCGAACCCAAGACCTCACGCTTGAATGAGGATGCCTTCAACCGCTAGGTTGTGATCCAATTTGGTATTAAAACAGTACGGAAAATGGATTTATTCATTTTTTCTGGATCCGATTTTTAAGCAAAAAAGGCCCAAGCCCATTTTCTTCACTTAAGCCCATCATAAAAATATTGCCCTAATCCCTTTGAGCCTTCACACATATAAATACCCTCCTTCTCATCTTTGGCCTCCAATTTTTTCTCCCAACTCCCAAATTTTCATTTTCTTCATTTTTGGAGGCTACACCACACACCATTCTCTCCACCCATTCCTCCATCCATTAAATAGTTGAGAGAGTTTTTTAACTAAAGAGCTCCATAGGTGAGATCCCTCTCCCTAAGGGGGAGAGATCCATTTCTTTAAATATTTTTTTAGATTAGTTTTAAATATTTTTCTAGATTAGGAATTTATTACTTCCAAAGAAGGCGGAGACACCAAGGAGTGGATGATCTTCATGAATGTAAAACTTCATTAAAGTGTATTTTTCTATTTTCTATGTTTTGGTGGTTGATTGAAGACATGATTCTTGATTAAATTATGAAAATGTCTTGATTGAATTTTCGACTTTGATTAAGTTTCATTTATGAAATTCGCATGCTTGTAGTAATATGGGATTTATGTTTTTGGTATTAGTGTATAGTGATTAGATTGTGTATTATGTATCGACATGTCTTGTCGTTGCTTTACCCTTAGTTGCTATGCATGATTATCATATGTGAGTTTCTTCCATTTATTACATGATGGTTTAATATAAGGGGAGTCTAGCCAAGGAGTCCTTATGTTTAGAACAACATAAATGGATACTAGAGAGGTTAGATCGAGAGGTCAATTAATCTAGTGAGGGGAATCAAACCTTAGTGAATTCATAGTACCTAGAAAGGGAATATTATCTATGATTTAGTACCTTTTAGGTAACTCGTACGTGTAATTAGTACCTATTGGGTGGTGTTCACTTTGATCTCGACCTTATGTGCTATTTTGGGGTCTTTGTAAGGGCCTACATCCTATTCACTATGGCCATTGGGGATAGGTGGAAATCATGATCGCTCTTACCATGATTTGCTTAAAAATGGAAAACAATTAAAGATGTTGGATGATTGATTATATGAGTGCATCATGATAACTACCATGTCATTGAAAATCCAAAAATATTGTGATTAGATTTATTTTTCCATGTATTTTATTTTATTTTATTTTTAAACCTTATTTTCGATTGTCCCTAACTAATCACGATACTATACCTAAAGGTCATAATCCTAAATTCCCTTGGTTTGATATTTTGTTTCTTGGTCGCCCGGACTATTAACGACCAATCACTTATGTTGTGAATTATTAATAGAAATGATGATTTGAGTATCTAGCCAGCAAGCTTAAAAAAGCTGAAAATTAACAAGTATCATGGTCGTTTTGTACCACGAATTGATACAACTCTGAGAATCTGTTGTGCAAATCTCATAACACTTGAAATGACTATAGTTTTTATAGTAATTATCAGCTTGAAAATGTCTCGTCTTTAAGTGATGCAACTTTTGGGTTTAATCTTCGTTATACTGATGATGGAGCTATGCATGAAAATCTGTTGAAAACGTTGAGGGAGTTGTTTTCAGCCTTGGAAAATGTTGAAAGAGTCACATTATGTGCTTCGTGTGTTGAGGTTTGATCTCTTTTTATTATCATGAATTTCATTGTTGTTATGTTAACTAGGCTGCTTTTTTGAATGCTTGATTGTCTTAACAGGTGCTTACTGCGTCTGATAATCTGTCTAGGCTACTTCCAAATATCAAGTTCATAAAATTAAGTATTGTTGATCCTGATCTTGAAAGCGAAGGATTGTGGATCTTCTTGCTAATTTTCCTAATCTAAATACATTAGTTATTGATGTTCGGGATTTTGAACTGCAGGATTGTGGGTTTATTGATAAGCCGATTAAGCCTTCTTGTCTCTCGAAACTCTCCTAGACTCAACTGAGGACGCTAGAAATCCGAGCATTTTTGGATAATTCGAAGACATTTTGATTTATTGTGTGTATGCTAAACCATTGTAGCATGCTCCAAAAGTTGATGATCAGTGCCTATAAGGTGAAGGGGTATCCACCATCATTTATATTTAAAGCTGCAAGGGTGCTGCTGAGCTTGCAAAGATCTTTTGCTGTAGAGGTGATTTTGAAAAAAAGAAGAATGTTCACCTGAGCTTGCAAAGATCTTTTCCAGCTACACAAGTGATTTACCTGCTTTCAAATTAGTGATAGATTTTGCTCAAGTATTTGATTTTCTTTAATTTATAATTTGTATGGATTTTGCGGAAATAATTTCATGTTGCATTAACACATATAGCTTTCTTGATAACTTCACGTCTTTCTAGTTGACGTTGGATGCTTGTAAGAGAGTCAAATGTCCCATTTAGTGCTCTAAACATTTCATTCTTGTGTGTAGTGATGATAAATTCATACTAACCAATGCACTTTCCCTTTGCGCTTTCCATTTATTAATATAAATATATACAGTTTGTTAGCAAAAAATTATGTTAATTTTTTAATAAGCAACACAATATATAAAAATTATATACTCAATAAAGAATATGACATTTCTTTCATTCCATCATAATAATTATATTTGATTTTTGTACTAAGATTAAGTAATATAACATTGGAGGTTGATCCTCCTTATATTGATGTTGGAGGTATGCATGAACATCTATTGAAAATGTTGAGGGATTTGTTTTCTGCCTTGGAGCATGTTGAAAGTCACATTATCAGCTTCATGTGTTGAGGTTTGATCTCTTTCCATTATCATAAATTTCATTGTTATTATGTTAATTGCTGGTTTGCGTCTGAAAATTGAGCTCAAGAAAACTCTACACCCATCCATCTGCGTGTGTGTACACATATGTATGTATATACGCCTACAGAAGTGAAATCGATGATAGGAAGAATGGGGGGAAGAGGGAAAAGAATTTGGACTTTTTCTTCTTGTTTGGAATTTCCTGCTGGTTTGGTTCCATTGGTAGAAGTTGTACGAAAGTGGGGTAAAAGGCCAAACTACAAATAAAAGACACATTGCGTTTAGTTGAATGTTTTGGAACCTAGTTTTGGAAAAAAAAAAATTATTTTTGACATTGAATATTTATATATTCTCCTAAATTGAAAAAGAATACTATATTATAATTCATTTTGTACAAATTTGTTAGTTGACAATTACAGCCATAAATGCATTGTGTTAAGGTTATTCTGAATGCTTGATATTGTCTTAACAGGTGCTTATTGTATCTGATAATCTGCCTGGGGCACTTCCAAATGTCAAGTTAGGGAAATTAAGTGTTGTTGATCCTGATACTGAACACAAATGATTGGTGGATCTTCTTGCCAATTTCCCTAATCTAAATACGTTAGTTATTGATTTTTGCAGTTTTTCACTGGAGGATTACGAGTTTATTGACAAGCCGATTGAGCCTTCTTGTCTCTCGAAACTCTCTGTGCCTCAACTGAGGACGCTAGAAATCCGTGCATTTATGGATAATCCGAAGATATTTCGATGTATTGTGTGTATGCTAAACTATTGTAGCATGCTGCAAAAGTTGGTGATCGGTGCCTATATGCAGGGCCGACCCTGAGGGTTGTCTCGATGGGCTCTTGCCATGGGCCCCCAAATTTAGGGGGCCCCAAAATTTTTATTACCTCTCTCTATATATATAGGGAGAATTTTTTTCTATACAAATTTTACAGTTGAAATTTAATATTGACACTTTTATTAAAAAGTTATTAAATCTACCCAATTGGTATTTTATTGACTCTAATACCCTTAATTTTATTTTCCCACCCCACTGCCAGTTATACCCCCCACCCCGACCCCCCCACACCCCTTCCCCACATAAACACACATAACCTCCATTCTCTCTCCTCTCCCACAATTCTATTCTTCCCGACCTTCTTCCTTCCTTTTCGTTTCATTTGAGAATTGAAAATCAAATGGAAAGATCAAAATTCTACATGCCCAATAATAATTCCGGCATTTAACCCATATCATCGTTACTCGTCGTCGATATTGTGGTTTCCCTTAGAATTAGTGTGCAAGATTGTTGAAGACAATAGTCGGCTATGTCTTTGTGGCAGCGTCTTTTATCTTAGTCGGCCTTCGCTTCCTGTTGTATTACAGATTTCATGTGGCCACACCCATATATCTCTATAAATTCCCCACAATATATTTTTTAATTTCTCTGTTAAGGTAAGTGTTTTGGTTCTTTTGGCTCAAATATGCTATCATTTTACAGAGCCATTTGCATCGCCATTTAGGCATTTGGATGGTTCAAAGAACACTCAAGTTCTATAAATGCACGCCTAACAAAATAATATTTGTGGTTCATTCTCATCACAGATTGAGGTAAGATGAATATGGGAGATTACATCATATAGATGTAATGTTCGATCAATACTCATGGAGAGAAGTCGATGAGTATGATCTCACTGCAATCTTGTACGATCTAGTAACAGAGTGCAAATGGGTCCAAGAAGAAGTTGATGACACGCTTCTGCAAATCATCACTCAAAAGATGAACTAAAAGGGAGGGAAAAATTCTCTGCACTCATCATCCGCCGGAAAATAGCAGAGTTCAAACTCAGGTATTCTACATTCGATGAAGTTCGAAACATCCCCGGTGCACGTGTTGATGTTGTATTTCAATATATCGTTGCGAATGATAGGACTTGGGCGATAATTCTTGAGGTACATAGACCTTAGCCTAAATTTAATATTATGTCAACATGTTATTCTTATTTATTTTTTCTCTTGATCATGCATGTCTCAGTATTATGAGGTTTTTTTCAGCAGAAGAGGCCAGATGCAAGTGAGTTAAAGACGAACCCTAAAGTCATGTGGACCTTTTTGGACTACACTTTTGGATAATTTAGTGCGAAAGAGGAGACATCGAGTAGTACTGAAGTGTATGAACATAAGTATAAGGCCTTACATGAGTATTTCTAGGGCTCAACATGTGCTAGGCGATTATTCTACTAAACCAATCTCAAGATTACTTGATGGAAATGCCATATTTCTCAATTTGCATTGTCTTAAATTATTGTTTCTTGATGAAGCTGCTTATCTAATCAGTTATCTCCATATTTCTACTTTAAAGCTTTCGATGTTTTACATTAGTTGAATTACTTGATGATGCACCATTTCCCCAAGTGATATTATTCACACCAATGTGATGATATATGTATCCAACTATATACTGGATATAACAATCTATTTATTTTATTTTGAAATCTTGATATGTAGGTGGGAAAAGTAGATTGTATTTGCTTAAGTCAGAATGGGTAGTTGAAGGATTTAAGGTTACTTGACAAAAATATTTAATCCATCACTAATATTGGACATAAACCATCACTATTGCTAATGTTTCTATTGAACAAGATTTAAGGATTCATTAGAGACTTATATTCACCAAATTGTATGACTAAAATTCAGCATCCTTATGATAGTCATTGGCAAATAAAAAGAGAAAATGTCTTTGTCCTCTTCTTCGTCCATACCTTTACCATCCAACATTAACTGTTGGTGTAAAAAACCAACAAATCAATGAACCTCATGATCTGATGCTAATCCCAAAAGAAGATTTCTCAACTGTGAGAACTCTATGAAAGGTAATTTTTTTCGATGGATAGATCCACCCATGTGTCAAAGATCTACGGAGATCATACCAAGCTAACTCCACAAAATGAGGGCAAAAGAAGAAGAATTGTTGCACATTGAGATGAAGGCGAGGATGCTTGAAGAAAATAAAAAGATGCTACAAACTGAAATGACTTTGAAGATGAAAGTCGTAGAAAACACAAGGTTAAAGCAGTGGAATAACCTTTATCTTATCTTGATAATTGTATCTTGGTTCACATTCCTAATGTCAAGGATGGTTTGAGTAGTTGTAATAGGGACATGTGATTTTAAATATCAAGATTTCCCTAATTATTTCAAGTCTAGTTCATGAATATCGAATGGTGATAGTGCATTGTTTGTCCGAAAATTCGAAATAAGAGTTGTTGGCTGCTAATCTTGGTATTAGACCACATATAACCCAACATTGTAGATTGATGGGTTTTGAATGGACAAATTCTTTTCCTAACTGGCTAGAAACATTCCTCTTCCCTGTTTTCTATAGCCTTTTGCTATGAACGATGGTTCTTTAAAAGATGATGGGTGTTGTTTACAAAATTTGGCCATATTAGAGGATGCTTATTCAACTTCTACTTTACTTATTAGGAATCACCTACATCTAAAAGTTCATTACAATTCAGTCACGATGGGCTTGGTCATGACGGTGACTAAAGCGACTAGTTGACAAACAGGACAACTAGCTGTAAAACCGACATGGTCACCACTATGACAACCTTCTGGATGACCATCATGACAATTGACTAGATTAACATCAAGATTACCTACTAGGTGACCATTATGTTGACCGTCAAAAAGTTCTGTTTCGAGAAAGGGAACATGCTAATCGACCACGTAATAGGTTGACAATTAAATATGTGTTGTACTCAAAGAATAGGTGATTAGTTGATCATCGAAGGTATACAATAACTACATCTAGTCTGTAAACATATGCATCAATATAATTGAATGAGTTAAGGAGGCAATCATTTTGAACGAAATCAAGAAATACGCATAACCTTAAACACTATATTACTTCTTATCAAATTGATGATAGTAAGTTTCGTATGAAAAAGAAAATTATATTCCACAAGTAGTTGAGTCCAGCCCAAGCGAATGCAATGGTTGGAATTTTAAAATGACATCATAGAGTGGTGGTAGTATAAGCCTATATATTATTATCCATATATTTTTTACGATGTCTATGTAACTAGTAGGTTGTCTCCCATCATGAACGAATGGTGTGCATAACCCTAAACCCTAAACACCACAATAAAATCACCCTACAAATTGACTATGGGGATTATGACAATGTTTTGCTGATCACATGATAACATGATTATTTCACATCCTCTCAAATCTCTGCCATTTATTCCTTCAATTAGTTTGAAGATTGCTATTATACGAAATCATCAGATGATAACATGATTTTTTACACACATAAATGTCAACATTAGTCACACGCATTCAGTGGTGCCCGTGATAACAATGCTCATAACCTATAAGATAGAATAGATGGTCGCCTGCATGAACACCTACATGTTCACCTACATGATCAGCTACATGGTTACCCACGTGACAACAATTATGGATACCTACATAAAACAAAAATCTCATCCATATGATACAGAAAAAGCCAGTGCAGTATGGGTTAAATACCAGAAAGCTTACTGGTGTTTTAGATCAACACAGAATAGCTTGTGAACTTTTTAAACTTACAAACGCACATCAATTAATACAATAAGTTGCAAATAACTAGAGCTAAGAATCACACTCAAAACTAAACTATATGTCCTCATCAATAACATCTCAATGTCTATGATCAGGGCATGCTCTTTTGGTATGGCCTTAGAGGGGGCATATTGAGCATTTCCTCCAAACACGGTGCATAGCTAGCCCCTCCACAGATGGTGATGAAAACCCAACTCCACCAAAATCCTTGTGCTGGGTACAACGCGACTAGAAGTACAAGTCGTCGTGTTGTGATTTAGCCCACTGTAATGCGAACATTTATTGCTTCTACGCACACTCCGACTAAGTTCTAATGCACTCTTCATTCGATTACGTTTAGGTCTGCCGAATGGCTTTGGGCAATGAGGAGGTTTGCATACCCTATCTCGTACTAGTGGAGGAACATCCAATCCTTTGAATCCGGTAGAGGATAAAATTGAACCACCCCACATCGATTTTACCATCTCATTCTTGTAACATCCCCCACATAAAAATTAGCATCGAGGCCCTTTTTCCTTCGAAATACAAAAGAATTTATAAGTGAAAGGTGATAGAATATCGATCGCATATATGTTTATTAAATCTATTAAAATAGACAAGAAGGTACCCGATCGCAGCAAGTGCGTGTAGGCATGAAATGAGCTCGTATTGGAAATAACTCATCATAATGATAGCTAATGAGTTGAGTGAACTCCACAAATAATTTACACTCACATTCAAAATAATTATCAATTTATACTTAAACTTCTTTGCAAATCAACTCACCATCAGAATCTAAAAGTTTAAACATTCAAAATCTAAAAGTTCAACTTCTACTAAAACCAAGCCATGTAATCCTAATTGGAGTAATTTGATAGCTAAAACCCGTCGAAAAAGCTATAACACAAATTTTTTGAAAAAAAATCTAGAGAGGGACTTTCAATAACCCAAATTCATTCACCGAAAGAAAATAAATAATATATATTCTAAATACGCAATTACTCATATTCATCTTAAATAAACAAATACAATTGACCTGCATACGGGCTTTGTCCCAATCGTGGGAATAATGAATGATGACAAGGTTATGATCCTTCTATGACACGCACATAACTAATTCAGTAGGATTAAAATCCATCAAAGACCTGGCGGGAGAAGAAATAGATCTGATATACAATTTGAATACAATCAATGCAATAGATAAGAAAATATTTGGAATTTAGTTCTTACAATAAAAGAAGGAGGCCCTGAAATGAAAACAACCCACAATTTGAAATATTCAGATCTAAATTATACAAATCAAAATGCATTTCCCCAGGAAATATAACTCAATTTAATACAAACGACGTAAAGAACGAGAGAATTTTTAGAGCTAGTTAATAAATTGTGCACTCACCATGATTGGGTTCCGCAGTGGCGTCAAGGTGGCTACGTGTTATTGTGAGCAACGACAGAGGCCTATGACGAATATGCCTCATACATAACCTATTTTTAGTGCAGTGGGTTCATCGCTGAAAGTCGATTTTGAAACAACCACTGCAAGCGAAAGAAGGACCCGGGCAAAATGACGAAAGCTAGCTCTTACACTTGTAATTTTCTCTTCCTTCCGGCTGGGGGAGCGACTTGCAAGTGGAAGAAAATTTGGGGATTTCACAGTAGTGGAACTGTTCTTACTTCTCTCCTCCGACTCGCAAAAATTGAAATGATTGTGGCTGCAATTGTGGGAGCATTGATGTGCTCAAGCTAAAGGAGACAAATGGAGGAGATAATTGGGTATGGTGGGTTCAGGTTGGCAATAATTGTGGAAATATTACTCCTCTCGTGCTGAAAGAAACGCTGGAGGAAAGAGCAGTTGTGGGAGAATTAATCTCAGGAGCTAAAGAAGACGATGAAGGAGAGATAATGGGTAGGGTGGGTTCAGTTTGACTAAATTATTTGACTTGGTAGGGTGGGTAGGGTGAGTACCACCCTAATGGTAAAATTGATATAATGTAATGTGGGTTATTATTGTCCAAAAAGTGACTAATGGTTAAAAAACATAATTAAGTTATATGATCGTTATCTAAGATTAATGGCCCATAAATCATGTTAAAAAACAACTCAATAAATATTCTTATCTTGATTTGATCAATAATTTATATGTTCCACAATCCACAATAATTTCATATATTTTCCAAATTTTTAGAGTTTTTTCCAATTCTTTCTCAAGTAGCTTACTACACAACAACCTAAGATTTAGAGGTAAATTTTTAATATATTACCATGTTTTCTTGAATTTTTTTCTTCCTTTTATTATTTTTATAAGTTGTATTTTGGAACATTTGAATTGTATATAATTTATTTGAATATGCAAATTAAGAATTTTCATATTTAATCAAGATAGAATGGGTTATAAATTATTACTCCCTCCGTCCCAATGAATTGCGAACACTACTTTATTATAAACATTAGGTAACTGTTCGCATTTTATTGGGATGGATGGAGTATTTTTTTAAAAAATTATGAAGCTATAAAACAAACTGGGTAAAGGAACTGGTTAGAGAGGAGAATGACTATTCGATGATGTTTCTGTGGTTTTTTTTCTTTTTCTTTTTTTATTTTATTTGCATTAGTGAGTAAAAAAATAAAGAAATGAAAAAAGTTGAAAAAGAGACTAATTCTCATTTGCTCTTAATAAATTTTATAAAAATGGATTCTTCAAAATAAAAAAGTAGGATAAAATGAAAATGAGCAAGAAGAATGAGAGAAAGTGACGAGATCAGGGAGTTGAGAATAATAATGATTTGAATGAGAAAGAATGTAAAAATATATTGTAGTTGAGAATTAAAATAACTTGAATGAGAGTGATTCATAAACAACGAAAGAGATTATGAAAAAATTTATGATAAAATTGAGAAACATGAAAATGTTTTAGAAAATAAAATTGTCTCTGATATATATGATCCAAAAGTTTGTGATAACATTGATAATAACTAGAGACATATTAGTGGAGAAAGGTTTTATAACATAAAATAATCGCAAATTTCCTAAAAATGAAATTTCTAGACATTTTTCATTTAAAAAATGTATTATTTTTGTTGTAAGTTGTTTAAATTGACAGATAATAAAAGTTTTTTTTAGCAAAAGAAAATTTTAATGTTTAAAAAAATGTTGTTTTGGGGGCCCATTTTATGATTTCACCAAGGGCCCCCCCATAATCTTAGGGTCGGCCCTGCCTATATGGTGAATCAGTATCCACCATCATTTATGTTTAAAGCTGCAAGTGTGCTGCTAAGCCTGCAAAGATCTTTTGCTATAGAGGTGATTTTGAAAAAAAGAAGATTGTACTCTTGAGATCTTTTTCAGCTACAGAAGTGATTTTGAACTCAACAAAGTTGTTCTAACACCAAAGGTTACCTACTTTCAATTAATAAAAATGAGGTATTGCTATTGCTATTGCTATTGCTATTGATAGCCACCCTCCTTGAGAAGGATTGTAACTCTAATTTAGTGATCTTTTTCGAGAAAACTCACAGTTTGTAATGGACGTGTCAAGAATTTTGCTTACGTATTTGATTTTCTTTAATTTGTGGAGTAATTTGTAAAGATTTTTGCATAAATAATTTCATCTTGATTCTTGCATTGACCCATATAGCTTTCTTAATAACTTCACGTCTTCTCGATTGACCTAGAGTGCTTGTAAGAGAGTCAAGTATCTTCATTCTTGTGTGAGGGATGAAATCATATTAACCAATGATCTTTCCCTTAGTGATTACAATAAAATTTTAAAATAAATTTTCAGAAATACTTTACTTTATTATTCCATAAAAAAAAGCTTGTTTGTCCACACCGTTTAAAATATATATATTTATTAATAAAAATATATATAATTTGTTAATAAAATTTTCAATTATTTTTTAATAAGCAACACAATATAATAAAATAATACATTCATTAAAAGATATATACTTCCATTATGTCATTAAAATTAAATCTTTTTGAGCTGAAATTAAAAAAATATAGTATTTTAATATTCCATTATGTCATTATAATTAGAGTTGGTCTCTATGTGTCCTCGCTGAAATTAAAAAAATATAGTTTTAATATTTCATTCTATCATTATAATTAGAATTGGTCTCCTGTGTCCCCAAGAACACACCGTACTCCCCATGGGAACACAAGAATAAAATATTAATTATTGGGGGCACGATGTGTCCCCGGGGAGCACAAGTTTTTGTCTTATAATTAAAGCCTTTTACGCTGAAATTAAAATAAAAAATTTTAATACGTAATAAGCTGAGAGATTTAATATTTGAATGTATAATAGATAACTATATTAGTGATGTGTATGGATCTTACACAAATATATTACTAATTGTCTTGTGTGTGTCATATCTTAAAAAAAATATAACTATTCAAATGAGACATTCAAATTAGAAAGAGTTGATCTATTGTACAATTGGTGTACACTAATAACATTCCCATATTTAAAAAATGGGTCAAGTATAAAACTTAAAAAAATCAAATCGGTCATTTGTTTCTCACACACAAATTTTAGATCTGACCCCCTTCTACGCCTCTCCTTAGCTTTTCTTCCATCGGCGCTTTTCTTCCATCTGCCTTCTCCACCACCGCCTCTCATCTGCCGCCTGCTCCACCTCCGTCTGCCTCCCTGCCTGCTCCGCTATAAGGAGGTTTCAGATCTAGGTTTCTCACCTCCCTCACTCCATTGCCTCCCTCCGATCCGTCAACCGTTCCTCCCTCACTCTGCCTTAAATAACATCGCAGTTCCATCGTTGTACCTCCACCCTCACTCGCTCCGCTACCTCCCTCACTCTATTGCCTCCCTCTGATCCGTCAACCGTTCCTTCCTCACTCTGCCTTAAACAACACTGCAGTTCCACCGCTGTACCTCCACCCTCACTCGCTCCGCTACCTCCATGTTTTAGGATTTTTTTTCTTCTCGACTCTGTTCTCTATTTGCTGTGACCATAGAATAATTGAGTAAAATAGTAAATGATGTGGCTGCAGAAGATTTGAGTTTAATAGCAGAGATATTTGAGTTTAATAGCAAGATATTGTTGGAAATGTATCCATGAAAGATATGTACAAAATTATATACACTTTAATAAATTTATACACTCTCAATTTAGAATAATGTTATCATAGAAGTTGTACACAAAATTTTTAAAAAGTATACATTTATTAATAAAAAGTTATACACTTAGGGTGTGTTTGGTTCACTTTAAATTAATAATACTCATTGGACCTTAAAATTTTCTAAAAATTAGAGAATTTATATACTAATTGGACTTATGCGGGCTTAATTTTCATCTAACTAAGCCCATTAATAAAAAGCAAAGGGTCCGGTGAAATACAACCTTGAGGAGAAGTGTGTTACAATATCTCATGAAACTAATATGGAATTAAAAGAATTTTAATGCTCATCCATTGCTTATCACATTTACAAGCTATATTAACCCACTTATTAACCTTAGTGAACCAAACACACCCTTAGTATTAAAATGTATACAATTGATCAATAAATTTGGAACGCGATCTTATTCAAAATAATACTTAATACAATTATGAATAAAAGGTATTACATTTATTTAATATAACATATACAATAAAATATTAATAAATTGATGTGATAAAAATATTGACATAAAATATCAATATTAGTAATTTTTTTAAAAAAAGTGACACATTTATGAAGAATAACATGTACATTATTGAATTGCATCTATTACAATTAGCTATCATAATGTATTAAATACATTTAGAAAATAAAAATAATACATTTATTTTATATAATGTATACACTTGTTAATTAAAACTTATACAGTCATTGACAAAGAACTAAAGAATGCTTGATACATTTATATTTAAAATTAAAAAATACATTAAAGAATAAAAAAGAATACATTTATTTTAAATAACATATACGCTTTGAAAATAACTCAAAAATGCATTACACATTTATATCAAAAATTGAAAATATATTAAAGAATAAAAAGTAATACATTTATTTTCAATAAAATATACAACACTTCAAGTGTAAACTTTAAGAAGCTTGATACATGTTTAGTTTTCTCTCATTAGCTTCTATCATATTCAACGAAACTCAAACGGTAGCTTCATCTTGAATGTCTTCTCAAACTCAAACACTTCTTCCTAGCTCAAACTCTTCATTTGCACATAAATCTCCTTTGCCCTATAAGAACATAAAATACAAAAATCACCAACATTAACAACAATAATAAATTAAATCTCAAACACATATTTCAATATATCAATGAATAAATTTAAGCATAATTACATTAATTTTAATCTTAAAAAAAGTATAATCACAATTCTAAACAATCCTTTTTTCACACAACTAAATCTGGAATTTTGTAAAGAAGAATTAAAATTGAGAATAAAATTTAGAATCCAGACATTTGAGAAGAAATTAGTGAAGGCATAAGAATATAAACTCTAAAATCTCTAAAACCATGCATTGAGAAGCAATTAGCACAATCAATTCCAACAACGTCATTAAAATTAATTTCTTAAATCGAGATGAATAAAAAGAGAAGCAATTAAGGAGGAGAGACATCGTTCTCCATTGCCGCCTTCCTCTGATCGACAACGACAACGAAGGCACAGTGGTGGACTGGTGGCGTACAGTGGTCTCCGTTGCCGCCTTCCTCTGATCGACAACGAAGGCACAATGGTGGACTGGTGGCATACAGTGGTGGACTGGTAGCGTAGATAGATAAAATGAACACCGGAGGGAGAAAGAGAAAAGGGGAAGAGAGAAGTCAGAGAGAAATCGCTCCCTTAGAGAGAGAAAGAGAGAAGTGGGTAGAGAGAGCAATGATCCAAATAAAATTTTCTAGGATCATTCGTATTTATATAGCGGGTCAAATGGGTTTGGGTCAATTGTTATATGCTAAAAACTATTGTACAATAGTTATTGCCAATTAGAAATATGTAATCATTATCATTGGATAAATGGAGTATACATTATTGAATAAAACTAATACAAATTAGATGCATATATATATATATATATATATATATATATATATATATATATACTCGGTGCACCTAGTGCACGAGATATCAACTAATAAGCAAATGAATATGTGGTAAGGGGACAAAAGGATGGCTGGAGCATAACTAACCATATTAAAGTTTACAAATAATTAGAAGATGATGCTAAGTTGGAATATATTCATAATTTGCAAATGAATATTGAAGTTAGCTACTACAATATATGGATCAAACTAAAAAGATACAGAGATGTTAGATAACTTCATGTACCAGCTACAAAATCAAACTAGTTTTACATCCATGAATTCAGAACCTAAACTTCATAGAAAGTTGGCTAAACAAAGTACCAATGGGGTACCAAAGCTTTTAATATCAGCCAAGAGCGAAACAAATAGGCACTGTCAACCCAGGGAAATTCTCCAACCAAGCGCACCTGATAACAAGTATTTACGACTGCTTTGAGAGAGCTCCGGCAGCAAATAAAAGGTTCCTTCTCGAGAACTGTTAGCAAGCATGCCGAAAAAATTAAATTATAAAATCCACAGATTAGGTAAGCATTGTCTGTAACACGAACTCCTCCATTAGAAAAGAGGTTAAAGTTTTCAATATTCCCCATCCTTAAATTTTGTAAAAAAAAAACCTTTTATCTATAAAAGAGATAAAAGGAGGGAAGAGGGAGAGATTGTGCTAATAGTAAAGAGAGGACATAAGGCGAGCCAGTTGCAATTACCTGCAGATCATACACGGGAGTAGATTTGGTAGGTAAAGTCTTCAATGATCGGAGTCTATTTGCGCTTCCACTTTTGCTGGTGAAAAAACCCAATTATTTGTGAAATGATAATAATCACAAAGCAAATAATTCGTTATACCCTATCATGCTTACTTGTCGTCTTTTGCTTTTGAGCTTGTGGCCACATCCCATATTTTCACAGTGCAATCAGCAGAACCAGAAGCAAGAAGTGAACCTTCGCAGCTAAATAATGGAAACAGTTCAAATAGCTGATAAGCTTTGAGATCTAAGAGGTGAATTGACCTTAAATTGAATAAAGAAATGCAGAAACATGTGTTCTGCTGCCTCTCGTAAAAACAGTTAGTAGGCAACAAACCTAACTTTTTTTTTTATGGAACGATCCTAACCACCTTGATTTGAAAAGTTGACTTAATAAGAGTTTATAATTAAGAAAAGCTTTTACCTGAAAGCAAGTGACCATATGCAAGAGCCATGACCAACCAAAGGGGAAACACAGCGGCCAGATGCAAGATCCCACATCATTATCGTGCCATCTTCATCACCAGATGCCATGTAACGACCATCAGGTGACATTGCTAAAGATAATACCATGCTTCTATGGCCTATGAAAATTCTAACACACTCTCCACTCTGGACATCCCATAGGCGTACTGTTTTGTCACTAGACCCAGTTGCAATGTAGTTGCAATTTGCATGCCACTGCACACACTGAAAGATAGAATGGGAAAAAAAAATTAAAGCTTAACTGCTCTGTTTCACTAAAGATCACAACTACAAAACTACATTCAAGTGCACACCATTAAACTAGTAGGTAGATTATACAATTAGTTATATGTCATTAATGTATTGAATCTGCAAGGATAGCAAAACCAGCAAGGACAAGAATTCAAACAAGTTTTTGTTTGACTACCCTAGAATTGAGATGAATTTACATGCAACCACCCAAAGCTAGCATCAATCATGAAAACAACGTTAATATAGTGGGCAGAAATAATTCAATAGCCAATTCTGTACATTTGTTTATTCATATAAAACAGATGAACATTCACCTTGTTTCAAGATGATCCAAGTTGATGTAATGAATCCCAATGCAATCTCAAGTAAAAAATAAATGTAAACCACTATGGGAATATTTAACAGGTAATTCAGCAACTGTGCCATGAAGATGCTCAGTTGCATTTGATAAGTTATATTCAAATACAACTATACAAGACATAAGATTCTCACTTTCCTCATTGGTTGAATAATTTAACATATTAAGTTTATTCACCAGGACAAGAATCTTTTGGAAGTGCTGATTGTTTAAAAATGAACAAGGTCATCGAGAACGAATGGACAGTTGCTAGTTTTCTCTAATTTTTCTATTTTCCAATTGAATGTGAAAGCACGAAGCCTAGATTATCATGTTGTTAGAAACTGTCAATATTCACATAGATAGTATACTGAATTTGTCACCAAAAAATGATAGGTTTCAAAATTTTCATTAAATTATTTGATGAAGATCCTAGTTTTTCAGTCTCAAAATTGAGAGCTTAAAGAAATTTAGACAAGCATGAAAGAAAATTATGTAAATTAATTTCATGTCATCTGCAAAATGCTAAATTATCACAATTCCAGGGATTGAACATTTAAAAGTAATTTGCTTGTCGAGCAATAATTCTATTTCCAGCGGGCAAGAAGCTGCAGAAATTCAGGTTTATGTGAATCAAATAGATTATGGCCAACAGATTTTAAAGATGAGACACTGAAGAGATCAGTTTATCAAGACCAAATAAATTTCAGTGCCAGATGCATAAGCATCCATATATATCATGAGGAACACAACCAAGTTCAAGTCACAAATTAAATAATTAATCAAGATAAAGGATATCATTGCAAACCCGGAACTAGTCGGATGGAGTAGATAATCTCTTTGTTATGTTAATTAAATAAAGAAAACCCCCTCCCCAAGCCGTGCTTGCATTTTTCATTGCTCACAGCTTTCCCTATGTATACATTTTTTCCTTTCTTAGAAAGACTTTCAAAACAAAAGCGGAATACTCAGTTGATTTAACCCTTATTACATTCTACATCAACATCTCAGAATGAGACACATTCAACAACCAACACGTCCAAAGATCCAACCAGCCACTCCAAAAACATAGAATAAAGGCAGTAGGCATATATACATGCATGCATGCATGCACGCGCGCACACACACACACACATATATAGAGAGAGAGAGAGAGAGAAGAATAGAGAACGAAATACTTACATCTACATCAGATAAATGGCCTGCCATTATTCTTAAAGGTTGTATTCTGTCCATTGACCAGATCCTTGTCGTTCGATCATGAGAAGCACTAGCAAAATAGTGCCCTAGTGGACTAAACTGCATGGCATTATGGAAGATGCATGAAGGTGGTAGGAGTAATATAGAAGACAAAAACCAGATAATAAGTGGGGTTGAATATCCCTAATCACCATTCAATTCAGATTCTGAAAATACTGTTGAGTTTTAGAATATTCAGCAGTATATTAAGGCTATGTTTGTCACACCATCCTCTACTTTCAAAATCCTACCCCACCCCACCATAACACTACAAACCAAACATTCCTAACAAACCAAATAACCTTTTTACTATCCATTGTATACAAAGCCAAGAGCCCAAACCAAACATACAGATTATTTCACGAAGATCGTTAACTGAAGATTCATACTGTCCTTTTCCCTTTCCTAGGTTGGGTACTCCATAAAAACTGCTATCAGAACGCCTTCTTGGTTCATCATTTAGATACCCCCATGGATAATCAACTATCGCTATCAAATGCGTAGAACAGTACGTAATTTAAGACAATTAGCAACCAAACATATGAAGATGTAACTCCTACCTGTACATCCCAAACAGGGTAATTGTGACCCTTGTAGCAAACAAGATTTGCATTTAATTTTGTGCTCCACAATCGAACTGCAATAGATGCATTGGCCACTAATCAGTTTAAAAAGAAAAAAAAACTTAGGCCAAAACAATACATGATTGCCAGTAACAACTTACTCGTAGAATCTGATGAAGAAGATAGAAGAAAATCTCCCAGAGGACTAAAAGTGGCAGAATGTACGGGTCCAGCATGACCACGAAATAATGTGTAAGATCTTCCCCCAACATTTGAGCTAGGCTCATTGGAAGCCAACTCATTTTCACCCTGTGAAGGAGCTGGTATTCCAAAGTCAATATCCACATCCAATAATAAACAAAAATACATCTTTCCAGCAAAAAAAAAAAAAAAAAAAGACACTTATGCAACCATAGCAAAATAAATAAAAATTAAAAAATAAAATGCAAATAATACATTACAATATATTTAAGTCAAAATTTTAATCTCCACATCAGAAGCATAACTAGAATCATAAACAAAATAATAAAGACTGTACAGATCAAACGTCTTTAACTAGATCTATGACATTCAAAATTTCATGAAAAGAAATGACATAGAAGAAACTAAACATCTGCATTTGACTAAAATCAATAATCTTGTTCTAAGAATTGAATCAATGGGAAATGCTTCGAAACACATAACAGAGCACCTTAAATGCTGCATCAGGAATTAAACAAGGTTCTGCTAGGTAAAGATCAAAGAAGGAAATAATATTTAAGAGTTATGAATTAATTTCTTCAATGAATGTACATTCACATGGCTGTAGTAACTAGAATAACATCAGAACAAAAAGTGGAAGAGCCTGCATCCGAAATAGTAGTCATATCCATAGTCCTTGTGTAAATCCCCAAGGATGTGATCTGTAGGATAATGGTAGGTGGGAAAAATCAAGACTTTACTCGGAAGTTGATGCTAGAGGGATGGGAATGGTGTTGAGAGAATAAAAAGGAGAGTTTGAAGGGTGTAAAAGACTAAAAGTGGCCTTTGGATTAGTATACAGAGGAGTTCGGATCCCAAAGTGCAAAGTTTAATTGGTCTAGTCGCATAACCATACACAAGCTAAGAGTTGAAGATTATGTTATTATGATATTTATTTAGTTCATCCATGTAGAGCTGGTACATCAGGAATTCTTAGACAGTCTTTCCTTATATTGGTTGTAACCCTAGATCTTAACTCCCACTGTAAATACAGAAGTCTTTTCTTTTTTAAAACAAAAAACCCAGGGGAGTGCTGAATATGTAACTTGATTGAGCTTGTATTTACAGTTGGATTAAAGTGTATTTGCCAAATGCATAAGGTAAATTATGCAGTTCACCATATTCATCTTCTATTGGCTGCTGCACTTCTACAGTAAAGGGCTTCTATAGAGTACTTTTCACTGGACTTACCATAGGCATAGAGAAACTTCTTCCACTCATAAGTTTGCTTGACTACCCAGATACAACACACAAAATATTCTTATTTAATCCATTGTACACAAAACAATCCTCAACCTAATGAATAATGCAACTGTCTAAAACCAAGAGAGTTGTAATGTACACAGTTTTTTTTTTACCAGGAAGGTCCAGGGAACAAACAAAACAACTTACAGTTCACATTTTGTTGGCCAAGTTTTGCCATGTCCCAAACCTGCAATAAATGGTTTTAGTTTCCATGTCCATTAAAACAGTAAAGAAAGGCAATAGCTAAATAGAAATATAAAAAACCTTTAATGACGAGTCAGAGAATCCACCAGCTACCATTGACCCATCATGAGATATTGAAGCGCAATTCATGCTGAGATAGGTAAATTCACAGTTTCTCATCATAATGCCCATATACACTTGTGCACATATACAAATCATACAGTCACACCAAAAAAAAATATACTCAAAAGAAAGCATACCTGTTATGAGTGTTGATAAAAGTATAGAAGCTAATGGAAGGCAATGAAACACTACTCAACTGTACACGATTTCTCAAGTCTTCTAGAATAGATTGTTCCACCTCTATCGGTCTAAAACATGACAAAAGAAAAACATAAAATAACAAGTATGATCAACTAACTCAAACTTTAGATCGAAATGTGAAGTAGATGCACATAATTTAACATTATTCAATAAACTCAAACTTTAGATATGTACATTTCAACTTTATGATTACCTTGATTTTGATACGCATGTCCGAGTCTATCAGAGACGAGGCACACAATTTTGAGATATAATTTAAGTTTTAATAAGTATCTTCATCGCAGTAAATACTAAATACTTTATTTGGAGTGGGCTCTTGCATTAGCTTTTCTTAATTATTTAAGTCAGTAAATATCTCAAGGGTTTCCAGTCTACAATCTAGTGATTTTTTATTTTTTTTGGGTCAGACTGCTTGATGCCTTGGATCTTCTTGTGAGACAAGTTAATTCCCATCATAGTTCTTGTATTTTTAGAAGTTAAACGATTTAGTTCATCCTCCTTATTGACTTTAGCAGTCTAATCATTTTAAAAAATAAACCAATCAATCAATTTTCCAAAAGGCTAAAGCTTGACTACATGAAATACTAGTGCATCCAAATGACAACCTCCATGGATGAACCATGCTCTGCATGTAGCAAAAACAAGTTGTTTGAAGACAGAATTGCAAGTCCATGGAGTTTATCAAAACTCCCAACACTTGGCGTGAAGCCGTACAATTTTTTCACTAAAAGAAAACATTAAAATTTGAACTATTAGGTGGTTTCTAGTTATAGTCATATTGATCTTGCAATATAAAATTGTGGTATTATCTCACATGCAAGTCAATTGGGCATCAATGTGCTTAAGATCATAATCTATGTGAGATAGGATGACATGAATGACATGATCCACAATACAGAGTAATGTGTCGTATGTTCATAAAAGTTTCACCAAGTAACTCACAATAAAAGTAGTTTTAATTTATATTATAAAGGTGAATTATTTTACCAACTTAGCATTAGAGGTATAAGACCACAGTTGAGGGAGCACATATATAGAGTAAATAATATGGGTCCCCTATCATGATCAAGATACTATGTACAATCAATTAGACAATAGGAGCAAAGACATAGTTGTTAAAGGCGCGCCTTGGGCGCGCCTAAGGCGCTCAGGCACTCAGGCTCAGGGGTCTGCGCCTAGATTGTTGATTTTTTGCTATTCCAGGCTCATGTATCAAAGGCGCGCGCCTAGGTGCGCCTTTTAGTTGCTCCTAGGCGCGCCTCTTCAAAATCTTGTTTTTTTCTTTTTTTTTTTAAGTTTTTTGAAATTGCTACTCAATTATTAAAGGGTTTACACATTTTTAAGATAAAAATGGACAGCCCCTTATAAAATGATATAAATAGAGAATTAGGGTTAGGGTTTTAGTACTTGAACTTTCAAAACAAAGACAAAAAGGTGGGCTGCCTTCACCTCCACCGCCTACCTCCACCATCTGCCACCTACTTGAACTTTATTTGTGTGTATGTTTTATGTGTTATAATGATATTATGAGTTATTATGTATCATTATGTGATGTTATGTGATTTTTATCTTAGTTTAGATAGGTAATATGATTGTAAGTAGGATATATTTGTGTATATACATTGTAAATTCAGTTTTGGGCAAAATGTAGCTCAGGCGTGCACCTCAGGCGCGCCTAGCGCCTTAGGCGCGCCTAGGGGTACGTGCGCCTAAGTGCGCCTCTCGCTTTTAACAACTATGAGCAAAGAACAACTGCACAAAGTCATTCAAGAACATACACTTCTGGCAAGGGTAGCTCAGGTTTGACACGCGGTGCTACAGACACTGCAATACTCTCCGACCGATTAGCTTTTGCTGTACCACCACCGACCTTGTCCTTTTTCATCTTTTTACTTGTAGTGCCTTGCTTGCCACCATCAACAGATCTTTTCTGGACAACAAAAAAGACCAGTAAAAAATGGTGGCCGAAATAGGAAAAATGGGTCAATTGAAATTCTGAGAGAACTACAAAAGCTTTGAAACAAAAGTAAAACCTTATTTTCTTCCTGTTCACCTTCTCTCGTTTCTCCATCAGCCCTTTCTGAATCCATATTAGAAACACCTGTTTTTTCCAACTTTTCTTCAAAGCAATCTTCAAGCAACTGCTACAAATTAAATTAGACAAGAATTTCAACATAAGCGATTCTTCAGCTAATATATTATATATGCCCTTTCACATTGGTAGTAACACATGAGAAAAAACTATAATAAGAAACTAAATATGCAGGTAGGAAAAAAAATATAGAAACCCATCTCAACATATATCCACATATGTCTCAACTATATTTATACTATCCAACAGAACAAAAAAATGTATAGATGATTAATCAGCACACAAAACTCAAGCCAAATATATAGACAAGAAAAGTTCTCGTTTCTATTGTCCCAACAAACTGGAGAGCCATTTGAATGATCTACAAGACAGATCCGTGAATGATCTCCATTTAATTTAAAATAGCTAAAGCATCAGACTGTGAAAAAGGGAAAGTGATAAATGGCACCAAGCAACACAATTAACTAATTACACCTAATTGCATGATCACGATGTATTCTAGAACCAGAAAAAATGACAGATTTCATTTATTATAATAAAAGATAATGATCCATATTTTATCATCAGTCGCATCATATAATCAACAAAATAGTAGAGCTTTACTCTGGACAAACATTATTCTAAGAAAGAAGGTCAAATGAAGATCTAGGCATATACTACTCATATGTGTTGAAAGGGGAAGGGAATACTATGAGTGTTTGGTTCACATTGCTAAAAATAAGGGAGTTTACACACTAATTGCACTTAAGCGGGCTTAATTTTCTTCTAAGCCCATTAGTGAAAGCAAGTGGCCTGGTGGATTAGAACTTAAGGGAAAAATGGGTTACAATAACCATAGAACTAATAAGGAATTAAGGTAATTCCTATGGTCATTCCTTGTTTATGACATTTTCAAGCTTTATTAACCCACCTAGTAATTTTAATGAACCAAACACTCTCTGAATATTATATTCAAATGAAAAATTAAAAGAGGTCTTATGTGATAAACAAAAGATCTGTTTTTGTTGTTGACTGACCCCCCAGCGGATTTCTTTCTGATTTATCAAATTAGCTGCATCTTGATCACTTCCAAAAAGTGTAACATATTCGGCATCGTCAGCAATTGACGTTGGTTGTCCAGGAGAAACTGTAAATCAGATCATCAGTTTATTATGCCCTCATCAAATTATAGGCATAAAGATTAATTTAAAGCAAAAATGAAAGTAGTAATTCACTAATAAAGAATAGATAAACTGTACCTTGAAAGTTAATGTGCTCATTGATGACTCCAAGCATTGTAATTGACTGGGACTTGTGCAAGTATTGCAGAAGTAGGTCATAAGAGTACTGAAATGAGTAAAGGTTAGTACATCTATTAGTTCCAATAAATATTATTTACACAATACGACAATCATCAAATATCTTTTCTATAACATCCAATATATATATATATCGCATACAAAAAGAATGAAACTCTACTTATGAAGAAAAACAACTCAAGGATGCCTTCCTTGGTTGGCAGAACTAGTTCCCAAACTACTTAAACCCATATTTAAAACAAGAAAGGAGGAAATACCCTCCAATTCCATAATAAAAACCCCAAATTCTCTCTTCCAAAGTTTTCTCACATAAAGACCAAAGTTTCTAAAGTACTGCAGAGACAAATATTCTAAAGCAAATCGGATAGAGATGGTAGATACTCATGAAGGTTCCCTATCATAATTAATAGTCTATCTAGAGACTAAAGAGGCAATTCTCTGCAGTCCACCCTAAATGTCATCTGAGTTCTAATCCAAGTAAATAACATCATAGCACCTGAATTTTGAGACTGAACAGTACTGTAAATTCCATGCATGAACTTTTGCCCGGATTTCAAGAGAGCAGAGACCGGGTTTCACATTCAGTCATTCATGACCAACAAGAGCAATATGACTATATGTATACAAACACACTAATACATACATACATACATACATAAATACATACATATATACATACATACATACATACATGCATACATACATATATATATATATATGAGAAATAGAGAGAGAGTTTACTTGGCAAATCTTAATATTCACTTTGCTCTGCCTTAAAGAATGTGCAAATTCCATTTCCTATAAAAGAAGTAAGGAAACGTTTAGGAGAAATTGCGACTAAATGCATCAACCTACAAATTTGCATTTTCATTTTAGGGAAGTAACTGACCTCCAAATGTGAAGGAGAAAGAACACCTTCTAACTTCTGAAGGTCACGTGAATGGGTCACTTCATGGTCTCCTCGAAAGCTATTAAAAAAAGAACGAGCTGAAAAACAAAGCCACCATTTTGAGGGGTGCAGTCATGAAATATTTTTTTAAAAAAATTGAAATATTAAACAAACTCACCTTCCAGAATATGACCCTTAGCAACAAGATCCATAAATCCATGGATAAATACTGGATACAAAACTCTAACCAGCTCATGCTGCATAAATTTAAGAAATAGTATGATTTGCTCCATATTATGAATTGTAATCAAACCTAATTAGTAGAAATAATCATAGAGCTATCATTAGGATACTAAAGACACTTGTGCAACTGACGCTATAACAAACTGAAAAGAGCCATGAACCACAAGTAAATTGTTGTATAGAAGACGTTACAGAAAATAATGTTGTAAACATATTAAGGAATGGTATTGTGCACAATTTAAAAACAAACATTACCATGTGTACTCAGCCAATGAAAGAAGATAACACCTTCCGACCACATAATGACACAATAGGAGTTCTTGTAAAGGGTATATAACTATTACGACTATGAGGAACTACTTCTTCCATAGCAACCATGATAATATTCTAAATTCTTTGATCCTAATCTGTATCTTAAACAACTAACTTTTAAGTGTTAAGAATCTTAAGATATCTTAGCTTGATGAGGTGAGTACTCAGCAGTCTACTCCTGGATTTCTAAGTTATGATTTCTTCTTCCTGTCTTCACTTTTCTCTTCTTCGGAGTTGTTTATTATGATTTCTCGCCTTTCTCTTCTTCGGAGTTGTTTATTATGATTAACGAGAAATGTCTCACTCCAACTAAACGCTCAAACCAGGTCCAATCATGAACTAACCATCAAATAATCATAATCATTTGAAGTACGCAGATCGTATCATAACATCTCAGGGCAAAGCAAAAACAAAAGCAGAAGTGGTAATCACCTGGTATTGATCCAGTGAACTATAAGCCCATGAACGAAGCTTGCCATACCCTTCTAGGTACTGAGTAGGACCATCCACACTGAAGCATGAAACTTTTAGAATAACCAATAGTTCACCCAAGGACAAAACAATATAATAAAATATTAACAAAAATGACAAAGGATGTTCGTCCTTCATATTTCTTCCATGAACTCAACAGTTTCTCAAGGAAAAACACATTTTCTTCAAGCACCCCATAAAAAGACTATAACGCAATCAGGGATCATCACGGACAATAACACTACATTGCTAATAATTTCGCCTTACAGGCTCATAACACTCACAGACTGAACGCTAACGCAGAAATATGCACTCCGGAAAAAATAAAATTTAAATCTTTACAAAACAAATTCTAGAAAAGGGAATGAGTAGAATTCTGCAGAACTTGAAGAATGCAAAGAAGAAAGAAAGATATTTTCATACTCAGAGAAAGCGAGGATTTGTTTGGTAATATCAGGATCAATTTGTGCAGTGGAGGAGGCGTTGCTGCCTTTGCTGTTGTGCTGCTTCTCTTGCTGAAAAGCTTGTCCTGCTTGCTTGAAACCCCTTTTATCCAAATACGCCAACACCACTTTATCGATCTCGTCCTGGTCCATCTCTTTATCTCTCTCACTACTGTCGCGCGCCAAAAAAAACCCTAAACCCCAAATTTCCACAATTTCAATCTGTGATAAAATTTAACAAGGAAGAGGAAATCTGAATTCTGGGTAATTCAGTTAATTAAATATAGCAGGAGTGGCGACTTTGTCACTCTGGGCCATTCCCATTAAAAATTTTATGCAGATGAGAGTTCATAACTAATGTATGAATACCCTTAATTAATAAATAGAAGATATAACTAATGTATGAATTCAACGTAATTACACACATGATTAATTTTTAATGTATCATATCATAATCATAATTATAATTTTGATCTTAAATGTTCATTTAGTACATCGTAATCATAATCATAATTATAATTTAAATCTTAAATGCTCAACTATAAATCTAATTAATATATAACCTAATTTATAATAATATATTTTTTTTATTTTATACTATAATATCATATAAAATGTTATTTAAGGATATATTTTGGTCATTAGAAAATAAGGGTGTGATTGGTACGATGGAATGGGGTGAAAATGGAATCGTCATTCCTAATTCTCTTCTCATTCCTACAATTGGTATGATTTTAGTAATAGAAATCACGATTCCAAAGAAATGTGTATTCTCTTATATGTGGGAATAGACATTCCTCCCACCTCATGGTATTGTCCATTCCTCCCCACCCCACCCCTCCCCTCATACACACACTCTCTCTCACACATATTATATATATATATATATATATATAATTATAAATATATTCTTTTAATTTATACAATATTTATTTATATAATTATAAATATGTTATAATTTTTCTACTTAACATGTAATATTTATTAAAATCATTTGTATTAAATTATTTAATAAAAATAAAATAACAAATCATTTAAAATTTAAATAAAAATTATACTCAAATCGGTAAAAAATATAGAATTAAATTAAATTCATACAATTTTTAAATATAAATGTATATAATTATTTTAATATTTATTTAAAATAAAAATTAGTAAATTATGTATATAAAATTAATATTATTAATTAAATTGAATATATACATGTAATATAAATATAAATATAATTTGTTATACTTAGTTTAATATTTTTTAATATATATAAATTTTTTATTTGTATTTTAAATTTTATTTATATTTTAAAAATATTAATATTTTATTTTATTTATAATTTAATTTTTTCTATAATTATAAAATATATAAAATCTTCATTAAAATTTTAATTAATTTAATATTTTAAATAAATTAAATTTAGATGTAATATTATAAAAATACTATTAATGAAATTTAAATTATTAAGGAATATAAATTCTATTACTTGAGTTATTCTTGAACCATACCAATCATGATAAAAATAATTTTTAATCATTTCATTCTCATTACTATTTTATTCATAAGTTCATTTCATTCCTCTATTATTTCATTCAGTCATACAAATATAGCCGTAAAGGTATGATTAGTATAATGAAATGTAATTTGAATAGAATTATCATTCATAATCATGCGCTTGGTATAATAAATGCATTGAAATCACCATTCCATTAAATATAAGGAATGATGATTCCTCCCCACCTCCATGGCAATTGGGATTACCATTCTACTCTGGTGCTTCATCTCCTATTCCATCTATTAGATGTTTGTCACGTATTTTAATCAATGTCTAAAATATCATCATATGCCTCAAAGGGTTTAATGGTTATTAATTAGTATATATTATTTTAATACTCACTCCGTTCCATTGACGTACGCGCTTCCTTTGCGATTCACAAAGAAAGTGCGTACGCTTCAATGAAACAGAATTAGACAAGTTATGAAATATGGAGTGAAACACGATTGTGGAACAGGGGATTCGGTTGCATGAATGGTATTATGTATTCCTTCCTTGGAATCCACTTTTTACATTTATTTATTTACTTCAATGTAGCATAAAATGTACTACAATATTTTTTTCATTTATGCACATTTCTATTTATATGATTACAAAAATTACAAATAAATTACTCCCTCCGCCCCATAATAAACTTTACATTTTTCATTTTCGTCTGTCCCATATTAAACTTCACCACCAAAAAAAGAAAATATCACATCAATCACCAACCCTAAAAGTTCATCTTAATTACAAATTTACCACTCATACATAACACATTTTATAATTTATTTATACTTAAAAATAGTACAATACCATCAAAAAATCAATAAAGTTGATCAAAAAGTAATTTTTCTTAAACTTCGTGTGTACAGTAATGCTGAAATTTATTATGGGACGGATGGAGAAATATTTTATGCTTTATGTGTAATATTAATTAAAAACTTTGGTATTAAATTATTTATTTATTAAAAATAAAATATTAAATCATTTAAATTTTGAAATAAATAAAAAAACATGCATTTTAATATTCAGAAAAAAAATTAAACGAAATTTAAATTTAAATTCTTTAAATTTTTATTAAAAAATTATATAAATTAATATAATATTTACTCTAAATAAAAATTAATAAATTATGTATATAAAATAATATTATTTATTAAATTTAATATATGTATTTACAATATTAGTATTTTTATATAATGTATACTTCCTCAGTCCCATGAATGTTTGCACCTCTTTTTTGGCATGGATATTAAAAAAAGTGATAACTTTTAGGGGTATTATGGTATTTTTTATAATATATAAATGATAAAGTATGTTAGGTGTGTTAGATAATGATAGTTTTTTTTTTGTAAATAAAGTCTATGGAGAAGGGTGATTGTGTTTGACTTATATTTTTTTTAGGGAAGTGTAAACTTTGGCGGAACAGCAAAAAGTGGAGAGTGTGTCATCTGAAATGAGACAGGGGAGTAATAATTTTGCAAATTATATGCGATTTTTTAATGATTTTAAATAGTATGAAAATTTATAATTATTTTTAATTACATAAAATTTATTTTATTTGTATAATTATTAAAGTATATAAAATTTCATTAAATTTTCATTAATTTAATATTTATATATATATATATTTTTTTTTTTAAATTTTAAATTTAACATATTAAAAATACCATTAATGAGATTAAAACTAGAATGTTTTTTTTTATTACTCAAACCATACAAATCATAATAATTATAATTCTTTTCATATCTTTAATTCCATTTACAAGTTCATTTCATTCCATTATAATTTCATTCTATCATACATATCATACCATCAAGACATGTATTTTTGGGTATTGATATAATTGGACATATATTTTCCAATACCCGTTATATTAAAATCATATTAGAATCATATTAGAACAAGTGTAGGTTTGATACAAGTACGAGTAGTGTATGAAAATCCTATTAAAGTATGAAACGAATTGATAAGTGAATTTGGAATGGTTACGAGTATTTGAATAAACTTTTTAAATGGGATTGGTTGAAATTATGTAATTAGGATTATATTTGGACATAAAATATTTCCATAATAATGAAAATTGGGATTATTATGTAGTGCACTCGGGTACATCGGTGCACTTGGGGTTAATGGGTAGTTTTTTAATTATTTTTATTTTTTAAATTTTTATTTATTTTATTTGATCTAATGATGGTTATGGGTGGTTTTTCGAACCGAACAAACCGAATTTCCATATCCACTCACCGAAACCGAACTATTTTTTAAAATTACCGAATCGGCCGAACCGAAATCATTATTTCGGTTTTTCAGTTTTTTCGGTTTTTTTTCGATTTTTTTATATTTTTTTATAATTTAATTTTTCACCTGGTAATTAAACATTTTTATGGATAGAATAATATTAATATCCAACTGCATTACTGTAAAACAATGAAATCCATTAATATTTATTTAAATAAATGATAAATCTATATAATATTTATTTATTTTAATAAAATATCGGTTTTTTCGGCTTATTTGGTTTTTAATTCTCTAAACCGAACCGAAACCGAATACCGATTTTCTTATATTTACATAACCGAAATTGAATTTTTTTTTAAAAAAACCGAACCAAATTAACCGAAATTCAACGGTTCGGTTCGGAAAATCGGTTTTATCGGATTTCTGCTCACCCCTACCTAATTTAACTCTGAAAATTGATATAGGTTTTGGAAAATTCATATTAATTCTTCCAATGGATAAATCCAAAAAGAAAAAAATCTCTGAGTAAATCCAAAAACAAAAAAATCCTGGTAGAAGTCTAAGTAATGCTTCAAAGTCTGCATTTTTAACAGAAGAAAATATTTTTTATAATATCAGCTCATTTAAAAAATAGTATTCGGTTTTAGGATCAAAATAATTAAAATGAGTGAGATTAGGAAGAAAATATTTTTTATAATATCAGCTCATTTAAAAAATAGTATTTGGTTTTAGAATCAAAATAATTAAAATGGGTGAGTATAGTTTTTAGAAAATTAAAAAAATATATATTTTCGCTTATTAAAAATGCAAAATATTGTTTTGTAACCCTGTGGAGAATGAAGAGGGGCCAAGGAAATAAAACTGGAAGCTAATATTGTTATGTAAGAGTATCACCTATGTTGGGTTTGGAACCCTGTAGATAATGAAGAGGGGCCAAGGAGATAAAACCAGAGCTTCCATTTATGGTGATAGTGGTCGACCCGAGCTCATTTTTACCTGAGTTCATACATTTAATTTAACATTAAGCAATTTTTAACATTAATTCTACGTACCTTTGCAAGTTCTCTTTGAGTCATACAAGAAGTCATAAAATAAAGACTTTGAGTCATACAACAAGTCTTAAAAGAACCAAGTGTAGAAAAGATGGCAGAATTCAAGTTAATTTTGTATCCTCCTACTCGTTCACATTATTATTATTGTATTTATTTATTAATTGATGCATCTTTATCAGATATATAATGTGTTTCCAATTTCTGGTTGAGCACTTAAAAATATATAATGTCAGCATCCTGCAAAATTACACATTGGTATGTGGATTATGATCTGAGAAACAGGCATATAAAAACTTATTGATCTGCAAGCACTCACACACAGGGGACAAATCAAAACAGGCCCGACCCGGCCCCAACTGCCTCTGACATCCATGAAAATTGGATGAATCCTCAGTGGATTGCATAATGCATAGTAACAGAAAAACCACCATACAGAAGGAAAGACTCCATTCTCTTCTAACTACCTTCAGGCAGTCCAGATTCTGATCAACATGCAAGTAAGATGTGATGTTTGTATAAAATGAAACCAACATGGAATACAAAATTTATTTATAAAAGTTAAAAAAAAAAAAAAAAAAACAGAATTACAGGTTGCTCCACAAATGCAGCACTTCAGATATTAGTAAGTGTTTTTATGCTGCAATGCAATATAATATTACTTCTTGGTGCTGATTTTGACTGCAATGGGATCCGAACAGTAAGGGCAGTTCCCGAACAGAACATCAAATGACCTGCAATAAAATGCGATCAAAACAAAATTAGACTGGATCAAATGAGCTAATGCATACAAAATTAGTTTGGATAATTTAAAGATTGGCAGTATGAAAAAAATAAGAACACTTGATCTAGGAGAAGGAACAAACCAAATCGTCTTCCTATCTTCACCGGATTAATTCATTAAAGTAGATTTTAGGTAGAATTAACAAACTGGAGATGGAATTTTAACAATGAGAAACTAGTTAAAGATTCTCAACCATATAATCGTTGAAATCCTACAATTAGCAACAAAGTTCTTTAAAGAGCATGACATACTGCCTCGTTGTTGTAATGGAGCGGAGCCAATCACCAAGACAAACACTATGGAAAACTTGTTTGCAGTTACCATTTTCACATGTGTAATCAGTTGTAGTTCCGCTTTTAGAACCAAGTTCATCATCTACAGTCAAACCACGACGCTAATGAATATAGCTAGTTCTTTGTGTTGCAACAGTAGAGCTGATGCAAAAATACGGGAAGGGCTAGAGTTACCAGTGGGAAGATATTGAGCATAACAAATGCCACATTCGACCTGCTCCTCATTCTTTTGCACATGCGGCAGAGGTTGAGATAGCTGAGTGCCAAAAATATGCACAAGATTTTCGGGAAATGATTTGTCATTTTTCCTATTTCAAGAAGAAGAAACCTGAATGAATTACTGAATATTACAATATTTATTAATTTGTGACTGAAAGGCTGGTAGACACTACGTAACAAAATGCAGAATCACAAAGATGGAGGAATGCCATCCAGAAAATTCTTAACTCGTCCAATTACGCATGCCAATATAAAAGTGTAAGCATAACTTAAGAAAAGGTTTATCCCCAATATAAAAGATAAGAACCATAGACATTTATGATGTACAACACCTTCATGAGCAAGATTTAGTACTCATAAAATATATCATGGCTCTACATATGCCCAAGATGTTTCAAGTAATACCATTTTTTAGAATTTCTCTTCCAATTATCCCTCAGAACATTGACTTCCATATCTAAACCCAAGAAGCGGCACCTAAAAAATTAGAACACAATTAATATTAAAAAAATTCCCAGATCAAATGTATTAAAGAGATAAAATATGATTTTTATTTGAGAATCCTACTCGGGCAGGGATCGCGGATCATTGACATTTATAAACAGCATGGCAGAGCAATCCTTTCCTTCAAATATTAAAGTTAAACGGTGATCAGAAACAGGAGCTATTCACAAGGCAAGCAAAAGACAAATGGTCAGAGGTTTTAAAAAAAAAAAAAACCTACCATCTTTTAATTTGACTATATGACTTGCATGATGTGTATGCATTCAGATTTACCAAAATGAATAAAAAACTAACCAACTTTGATTTGGCGATATGAACTTGCATAATGTGGATGTTTTGGATCCGTCACCCAAAGAGACTGATCAATGTCATCCAAAGTGGACCAAAAATCCTGGAGCTTTTCCACATGCTATGCACAGTAATGAAAATAGAATCACGCATCATAAAACCGCAAAGAAAGAAATGAACTAAAAAGGAACTGGTTGAACTAAATTATAAATCTGCAAGAGATACCGCCTGAAATTGCAAGATAACATCTCTTAGCCTTGAGTTTGATGACCATTCCAAAATAAAATTAAAAGGCACATCCTGTGGGAAATATAAGAGACCAGTCTTTTAAAGAATTTCACAGGAAGAATCATATATGAAACAGGTGGCGGTGGAGAAGACCAACCGCTGATACAGAGGGTGGACACCTTGGGTAGGTCTTATCCAATGTTAGCTCCAGAATATGTATTCTTCTCTTGTTGTCCCTATACCAATAAACAACTACAAAATTGAGTGAAAATAACAAAAAAATTACATTTGCAACAAGTTTAGATGTACCTTGAAATGTAGAAATAATCTATAAAAGCTCATGCATCCAAAGCGAACACGAAGAATGGATAGGAAACACTCAGCAGGAGTAAATATTTTGTGGATCACATTATTCAATCACCTCCTCATAATACTTCTAAACATTCTCACTACAAAATTGTCACTATGTCTCCAATGATTGAGCTGCATATTCTACAGGATGACTCTTGACTACAAGTTACACAGTTAATGATTTTATTTGAAGTAACATTACAATTTTTGTATAATACAATGTGTAGATAATTTATTACCACAGTACAGCCATTCACATAAATGTTAGTAATATCTTGCTTCTAAGCTGCTAAATAAGATTTTCCCAAACAAAGTTAAAACACCATACTCTTTGACAATGAAAACAAAAACACGCTTGTGTGTGTGTGTATTATTTGTTATCATCATTATTATTATTATTTAATTCTATCTTTATTATTGTAGATGAAAGATATAAACATCAACCATACACAAACTTACACAATACGAAAGCTAAGAAGCATTAGATCTTCCCCCAGTTTAACAAGGTTATCCCATCCAACCTCTTCTACCTGTAGAAATGCACCAATGGAACACACAGACCTCAGAATGGATAAAGATTAAAAAGCCAAATTCGAATTATAAAAAAACTGCATATCTCTTATGTACTTCTATCACTTGGTTCATATTTGTGCAGAAAAAAATCACCATAGAATAGCAGAATTAAGTGAAGAAGGAAAGAAGAAATAATTTGACATTCGAAAACCACTTCGAAATTTCCATGAAGCCCTAGAATCTGTTCAGAATCACTCGCGCACACACACTCATGGAGAACTGACCTCAGCGTATATCCTGTGGCAAAAAGACGATGAAACTGCCAACTCCCGACATCTGCTTTGGTCAGGAAAATTCTACACCCCAATGACATATTTGAAAATCTCCATGAAAATAATCCAACCTTTCACTTCACAACTCAAATAAGGATAAAATTTTACCTTATTCGGATTCATCTTCACTTGTAATGTAAAATACACACTGAAGTTATCAGTGAACTGATGGATAGGTATTAGGAAAGGCGAAATTTCTCGTAGTATAGAATAAGCATAGTATTGCTTAAATTAAATGACAAAATTATCATTTATTCTACCAAAATATTCAACCACAATTGATGTATACTAGTCAAAGTAGATCTATTTAAACGAGTCTTAGGAGTGAAGGGCATAACTAGATGGCAAAGTGGAAGCCGTAATTCATGAAGAATGCGTACTGCCCTGTTTCACAAATTAATCCTCAATTAGTAGATTCCAAATTAATATACAGTGAGTAGCTACTTAATAATACGTATGCATGCCACTAAATACTAAATAATGGTGAAAGCATGCTCCTTCAAATCAAAGTCACATACTCATCACACAACAAAAATATGTCGCAGCTATACATTTCTTTGAAACAATTCATCAAACACATAATGAACGGCACATTAAAAGCTGTAAACACATGACACAGTCATAATCTACTTAATAATATGCATACATGTCACTAAATACTGAGCAACAGTGACTGCATTCTACTTGAAATCAAAGCCACGTACTCATCGCACCTATTTTATTTGTAGAAGTTATACTTTTCATTGAAACAATTCATCAAACACCTGATGGGCATAAAGCATGATTACCGAAACACTTGTAGTCATTTGAAAGAGGTTTAAAGGGGAAACATTGAGGCAAGCCCTAGCCCATGTTCACATCAAATAAGCCATGGCAAGTTCATGCTACTTGAAATCAAAATACCTACTCCAGAAAGAAAACGCCTGTGAGGGAATGGAAGATTACCGAAGATACACAGTGGTCAGTGGAGATTAAGAAACGAAGCTTGCTTTATCGTTGAAGATGATTGTTGATGTTGAGAGTATGAAATATCAAAGGCCCATATAAAAACTAATAAGGCCCAATTATACGGGCTCAAATAAGTACAAAGCGATTTTTTTATTTTAGAAAGCCCATTTTGGGAAACAATTATTTATATAAGGCCCAACTCTAGTTGCTAGCAAATCCACTATCCATCAACCCGGAAAAACAAAAAATAGTATTCCTCCATCCTACATTAAATTTAACATTTTTCATTTTCATCCGTCCCACATTTAATTACATCGCCCAAGAAATGAAATATCACATCAATTCCTAATCTTAAAATTATATTTTAATTACAAATTTATCACTCTCACATAACACACTTTATAATTTATTTTTATTATTTATTATCTAAAAATACTATAATACCCTTAAAAAATCAATAAAGTTGATCAAATTAAAACTTTTCTTAAACTCCATAACGGAACAAGTAAATGTGGGACAGAGGGAATATATTAGTATTTTATTTTCAAAATATATGAAAAGAAAATCGAAAAATATATGAGAAAAGTAAATTATTCATATAATAAACTAGGTAAGGTAAGCAAAAAAAATAAAAAAAATCACTTGTGACGTGTTAACCCTATTTATGAATGGTGTACCCCACCATTAGGGGCCCCCACCGCCCCTGCCCTGGGGATTGGTGGAGGAAGTAAATCGCAGGATGTGCCTCAAGTGGCTTATTTATGTATGTATATATTGTCATACTAACACTGTACGTTGTGAGCCATATAACGTTGGGTCATAGACTCATAATTGGTAGAATTTGAAAATAAAACAACACAATAAAGTGAAATAGGAAAAATGTTTTCTTTTGTTGTTCTTTCAAGAGCTCACATGATAAAATAGCTTATGCAGTGCTCTATGGATGAGCCCTATATTGGTTGCATCTATTTTTTTTACTATTAATTAATATCTTTGTTTTTGATTTATCTGAATTTTAAAAATCAGTAAATATTTGCATAGGTTTGTTTTGTATTATTTTTATTGATTTTAATTTTATATCAAATTAATGTGTAAAAGTATATAAAATTAATGTGAAATGCGATAGAGACAGATGGAGATGATGAATATTAACCGAAGAGATATATAATGTATAACAAATGAGTGAGTTAGGAGTTATTAGAATTAGTAGATGCATATATGAGTAGTTTTGAGAATCTGAGTGTAAATTTTGAAAAAAAAAATTCAATCAAAAACAAACATAAGAGTAACGACTAGGGATGTAAACAGGTATGGTAGGGTACGGGTTGGACAAATCCACATACTATCCGCTACTCTATTTACTCTATCCTTATCCTACCCTAAAATTGAACATCGGGTTAAATATGGGTATACCCGCCGGGTATGCGGATAATCCGCGGGTAAATGGGTATAGGCTCGTGAACGTGTTTTGATGAGGTGTTGACTTTAAAATACTTACAATTTTATTAATTACTATTAGTTAAAATTTAATGTATATAAATACATATATTTATTTAAAATTTAAATATAAATAAATCAAAATTAAATCTTATTACTTATATAGAGATAGAAAATAAAAAATTTACATCTTTAAACCCATTATAAATATGATCACTTTCAATTCATTATTTAGAATTAATAATATTCGTTCTTTTTTTCATTTTTTTTATTAATTACGTTTTAATAATTTCATTATATCATTGTCATACTTTAAAATTCTTCTTTAATTTAAAGTATATACTATATTTTTAAAATTATAAATTTATATCCCTTATATATATATATATATAAAGTATATTTATCTATGTAAAAATTTTTAAACTCTAAAATTATCATATTAATATGTTATAATAAATAATAACAATAATAATAATAATAATTGAGTAATAATATTGAAAATGAGTATATTGAGCACTATTCGAGCCTATTGACGAGCACTATTCGAGCCTATTATCGAACACGTTCACGAGCCTATACTCAAAAACGTTCGCGAACTTTATAAACGAACATGTTCGGGAGTTTGTAAACGAATATGTTCGCGAGCTTTTTAACGAACATGTTCGCGAGCCTGTAAACGAACACGTTCGCGAGCTTTCGAGCCAAATATCCCCGGGCTCGAGTTCGGCTCGAAAAAATAATCGAGCTCAAAAATCGAGCTCGGCTCGGCTCATTTTTTTCCACGAACGAATTCGAACGAATTTTTTTCCAATCGAGTCTCGAATAGCTTGCGAGTGGCTTGGTTCATTTACATCCCTAATCATACCCGTATTGAAATTAAAAGGTTTTTTTTAAGTATAAATATAAATTTGGAATTAAATAATGTACTTAAATATTATTAATTAAAAACTAAATAAATGATGTAAATACGTAATTTAAAAATTAAATAATATAATATATATAATATTTGAAAGTAGGAATATAAATATATATATATATATATATATATATATATACACATAATTAGAAATATATAATACTCCATTATAATATAAATAAAAATAAATATAGTACTTGGACATAATTAATTAAAAATTAAATAATATAAATATGAATATACAAATATGTAATGTAATTAAAAATGTATAACATAATATATATATATATATATATATATATAGTATTATATATATATAAATATAATATGTATAATATATAGTATCAGATAAACAGGTCGGATATCGGGTCGAGTAAACGAGTATAAAAGAAGAACCCATACCCTACCCTTACCCGCAAATTTTTTATCGGGTTTATTACCCGATAAAATCTACCCTATTCGTACCCACCACATCGGGTACCCGCGGATAACTCGATCCTGCGGATAAAATTGACATTCCTAATAGCGACAACACTTGCGTGAGATTACATATTTTTATTTGATTATTATTTTTATTAAAGATTTTATTAATTTTCACAAAAAAAATATTAATACTTTTTATTAAAAAAAATAAACCGTTGATGATGAAATACTTATTGCAGTCAGTCACTTATAACTTTTTATAAAATATTACAAAATACTTTAGAGTTTGACTGCACCTGAATGATATCAACTATTAGATCAATCTTTAATATAATCTCTATCATTAATTAAATTAAATAATAAAAAAATAAAACAAAAAAACTACCCACTACCCCCACCTTTAAGCATATAAATTATGGGTGCACCGGTGTACCAAGTGCGCCCTAAAATAACCTAATACGTTATCAAATACTTATGCAATAGAAAAAAATGAAAAAAATTAGATTTGGAAACAAAATATACCTTTGAAAAAGGAAAAAAATGAAAATAAAAATCATTTAACAGTTTTGACAAACTCGTTTGACGATTTGTAAGACATGTTAAAGTATACCTAAAACCCTATTTTATTAAGAGTATGTTCACTTTGGGTTTAATCTTCCAGATTTAGATTTAATAAATCTATTTAAATCTCCACTATATAACACCTACACACCCTAATAATACTTATACACCCCCTACAATATATTATCTCTCCTCAATTAATATTTTTTCTTTCTTTCTCCCCCCTCTTCTCTCACCTCAATTAATACTTGACTTGACAAAGTTTAAACCTCCCATACTTAAACCCAAAACAAACATAAGTATAGAATAACACTATTCACTGGTTTATTAAATCAACTTAAACCCAAAACAAACATCACCTAAGTAAACGAGATCAGATATCTCTTCGTTCATTAAGTCCCAACTCTTATAGGTGAGCTTGGGTGAAACCTAATTGATTAAATCTCGACTCTTTAAGAGCCTTGCCCGTGACAGTCTGATCTGACGATCGATAAACTTATTCACTAGCGGTGAAGAGTTGTCATCTGTTCTCTATAGGATTCAGAGCCTCCTACAAAAGGGTAATCCTTCGAATTCCTTGCAGAAATGGATATGTGTCACTTTCTCACTGTCTGTATTGGAATAATAAATGAGATTTTCATCCAAAATCATTTCATTTTACCAAAAACTCAGGTAACTTTAAAACACTAACTACTTGGAAGGGAAGTCAGTCTTCGAGTTGTGTCGAAACTCGAAAATATCCTCTCTTTCATAGAACAGCCTAGGGAGCAGGCGAAGCGTGTTGTTCGTAATGGAAAGAAAGATACCAGTCCTCGCTCTCGTAATGCCCGTACTTTCTTGGACGTGATACTCGGCGGCGCTTTTGCATAAGCGCCTGACCGGATAACGAAAATCTGCGTTCAAATCGATCTATAATAGGTAAAATATGTTTATTGATTATTAAAATATGTTTTTTAAAGTATGATGATAAATGATGAATTAAAGTATTATTTGACGGTATTATAAAATGATTCATTATTAACATACTTTAACTACAAATAAACATACTTTACTTGTATAATTTAACTACATATAAACATATTTTATCTATATAATAAGCATATTTGAAACATTGGGTAATGAATCGATCAGTTTCACAACTGTCTAATAATTAGTTTTCCCAAAAAATTTGCCCACAAATTTTCCGGAAAACTCAACAGATTTACATAAGAATAATTTGCCCACAAATTATAATTAGACGGGTTTTGAAATGAATATGAACAGTTGGTCCCATCCCGCGCATAATTGGTTTTCCCGAAAAATTGAAAATCAAATCGATCGGGTAATAAAAATTTCTAACTAACAGTGTGAAGGCGAATGGCGAGCGGAGAGGAAGAAGAAGACTCTGCGAGTGAGTTATTGAGAGATCGATTCCGACTCTGTACCATCTCCATTGCAGAAGCTGAAGGTTTCAATCCGTACACTCATCGTAACTGCCTTGCGCCTTTCATTCATCTACTGAATTTTTATTGTAATTTGTTGGTATGCAGCGAAGCAAAATGGCATGGAAATCTCTCAGCCGATTATGTCATGCATCTCCGATTTAGCCTTCAAATATGCTCGTAAATCTCTTTCTCAAAATTTCTGTTGAATTTTTGCCTTCCAATGTTATACCTATACGGTTAAGTGAGGTGAAATATAGGGCTGTATATGCAGTTCAATTCATGTGGATTATCTGTGGATTTTAACATCATTAACATGGTTGTTAATTTTTTTAGTGAATGTTGTGTCTGATATGATTGGATTGTATAGAAAGCTAGATTTAGGGATTAAGTAGGATTTTCGAGCGAGAGCATAATCATATTGCTTGGTTGATTGCCCCTCCCTCAGACCTTTTAACTATTTATACTTATGACAGTTTGAAATGATTGTCTATGAACACGATAAATTGACTTATAACATTTAAATAAATTAATTAAAAGGTAGATCGACATCTCTTGACTATAAAACACTAGTCTGTTTTTGGGCAGAGAGCTATCTCAAGCTGGTTGCTAATTTTGCTAGTAAAAAGTTTAAAGTAGGCCATCTCAATGACATTTGCCATGTTTCTGTTCCATGTTTTTACTCAGTTTACCCACATGCTCACTAAGCTGAGCTAAATATGTGTCCTTGCATCTTCCTAGTCCTTGGGAATAATGTTGATGTTAAAATTAATTAGACGAAGTGATTGAACCGAAGAGTTAATTGACTCACTTATCTTATGAACTATTTTCTGTTACACATATACTAGGACATCAGAAGCCTATAAAGAGCCAATCAGATTATTGATTTAATAATTTTATTTGAATGACAAACTAATGACTGAAATATTCAATGATGGTAACAGTAACACGCCCTTTATCCTGATTTGGATGTGCTTTGGTTAACTGGTGACTATACCAAAAACTGCAGTCTAATCTGTTGATTAATTAGTTGCAATTGTTTGGTTAGTGCAATACCGAGTTAGTAAATTGACTACCATTCTAAGTTTAAGCTGGGTTTGCTGCTGTGGTTGCCCTTTGTAAATCAAAGAAGCATGGATCTAGCAAGTTCAAAATCCTTGTTACGGATCAAACACCTCTTCATGACTTGTAATAAGCCAGCTGAACATTGTCTAAGTTGAGCCCTGTTGCTAAAAATTGCACTCATTTCATATAGGAAAAGGCATCCTAATATTTAATTTAGCTATCAGCTTAAGTAGTATAAATCAATATTTTGTTTTTTGTTCATAGGTTGCCCAGAGCTGAACGCTTCTCATTGGGAACTTATTTTCTAAAAAAGTTTCCTGACACTTTAATTTAGCTTTTACTATGATATAATTCTCCTGAAACAAAGAAAAGGCTTGAAATATGTATTTTATGAAATGCAGAACAGTTAGCAAAAGACCTTGAATTGTTTGCGCAACATGGTGGGCGCAAATCTGTTAATATGGAAGATGTCATACTCTCTGGTAATGTAGAGTCTTTTTACTTGCCTCACAGTTTCGCATGCAGTCTCTGATGTTGTGATTTATTATGCCATTTAATTGCATAACTTGAGTATCAACTGCATCTGCAAGTCTCTAAATATTCACTATGTAGTCTATTTCTATTATGCAGTCTCTAACTGCGCATTTTGCTTTTTTCTACCAGCGTTTATCTTAAGTGTAACTGTTTCCTTGTGCTGGGAGTTTTACTTTAATGATGGATGTCATTTGATCTCATTGTTTTCAGCGCATCGGAACGACCATCTAGCTGCCTCCCTGAGGTTGTTTTTCAACGAGCTAAAAGCGAAAGAGCCTCAATCTGAGAGGAAGAGAAAAAAGGTTTCTAAAAAGGAAGATAAAACTACTACAGATGTGCTTCACATTGACGATTCCTAGCAACAAAGGTTTGATCAGGTTAGATTTAAGTGTTTTTGGCCATTGAATATAAAATTTCTTCACTTAACTATATATGTTAGTAATTTTTTTACTTAAGATTTTAATTTGTAATCGTTTGTTACTTTGTTATAACATGACATTATAAAAATGAAGATTTTGCCTTATTAAACCAAAATCCTAGATTGATCTTAGGGTGATTTGTTAGTACCTACAATCTTTACAAGTGATTAAGTAAAAATGATGTGTGATTATTTCAGCATGATTTGTTAAAATATCAGAGAGTCATAAATGAGAAAAAAGCAAGTAAAAAGAGTTGATATGAATGAAATATCCATTGGAGATGAAGAAAGTATTTGAAATGGGAAAGATTGAATGTGAGAATTAGGTGTTGAGGTTTGTGGTGGGGAGAAAAATGGAAGGTGAAGGAGAAGTGGACAGGTGGCAATATGAGGCTGTTATATATAGTCAGAAAACATGGCTGTTGTTTTCTTGAATTTCAATCAATTTCACGTTTGACTCTTTTCTCGTGATCCTATCACAGCATTACTTTTTCTTAACTGTATTATTGATGTGGCCAAAATCCTTTGCAACATTGTCATGTGTTGTTGAATACTATACAATAATATAATACTATTGCCTATTGGGTTGGGATGCCTGTGAGCTGCTTCGGGGTCCTGCTTTTCTTGATATTCGTGCCATTTCCCACCATCCACATTTTTTTAGGATTACTTGATAAATGTTTTTGAAAAAAGCCCCAAATATATATATATATATATATATATATTCTCTCCGTCTCATCTAATGCAAAAGGATGCTTTTGTTTTTTGTACGTGAATTAAGAAATATTATTATTTATGTGTAGTGAGTAATTGTATTAGTGTGTGTCTTGGCTCATATCTTAATTGTATTAGTGGATGTATGTGGATCCCATGTGTGTAAAAAAGAAAAAAAGAAAAGAGATTTTTTGAGTGGAACACTCAAAATGGAAAAAAAACCTTTGAGGACGGAAGGAAGGAGTATTATATATATATATATATATTTATTAAGTGGTTGCATGCATGGTTGTGTACGGCATAAAAAGACTTGTTGCACACACGATTGTGTAGGGTGCTTGAAGAATTGTGTTTATGAATCTATGATCCACCACAGACTTGCATGGGTGGACGTAATTATGTCAATCTTCTTTCTACAAAACGTCTCAATTTTTCAAAAATGCTATAGTATTTCTCATTCGCAAAAGTGAAATAACAATACTAGTATTTTTGAAGATATATCATTTAATAAATACCTGATCGTGCTTGGTAAGATTTCTTTTAATTACCAACGAATTTATGTGATTTAAATTAATTATCAATACTGTTGCTATATTTTGGTCAACTCACTGACTTAATACTCCATCCGTTCGCCCGAAAGAGAGTCTTTTACTTTTGTGCAAGCGGATTAAGGAGTATTATTATTTAATGTGTAATGGGTGATAGACGTTTTCTCAACACACAATTAATCCTCAAGTATGAAGGATATCAATTGTAGTTTCGAAGGTGACCAAGGTATATATCAAATCCAAAGGACGGATAAATATCAATTTAATTATGTTCTAGTAAATTATGATTATGTTGGAAATATAATAGTTGTGGTGTTGAATTAAGTAACGAATAACAATCGAAATAACAAGTAAAAATAACAAGAAGAAGAGATAGTAGGTTGTGATCAAGTAAGATGATAGGTAGTTCGTCAGATCATCAAGTTTCACTTATTAATTCATACTTTCATGTGACGGTGTCCGACTCTGCCTTGTGGTTTATGGACGCATCACTAAACCATGCAAATTCACTCTATAGACACAAGTAAATATGTGTATGACACGTGTGAATATCCTCGGAGCAAGAGATATAATTCACCCCCCTTTCTAGGTACTATCAGTATCAATTATTTCCCGTGCACTTAGTACTCCAACCCGATATGATCTTCCTTTATAGGTACTATGAAATTATACTCTTTATCCTACTTATTAACCCGAATATGATTCAATTAACAAGTATTCATATAAGATAGTTCTAATAAGACTTCGGAATCCCTTCACTTAGAATTATAACATAAAACCCTGCTCAGCAGTGAGCGCACTCAACCAATAACCACGTTATGTATTCAGACTCTACACAACAATTATTGATGCACAAAACGACCGTGAGTATGGATTAAAAATGCGCAATCTTATATAAAATAAACCACAAGTAGTGTTGTATGATTAGCCATAGTTTAGTGGAGAATGACCAATTCAAGAAATTATCGAACCCAAGGGAGGTAGGCACTAGTGCTTAAGCGATCTCACGTTTCTTATAATTTTATAGAGACTAATCATCAAAGGGAGGGTGATCAAACAAGAAATTAAATCAATCAATGCAAGTGAACAAGCAATGATCAAACGAACAAGATGGATGGATGAAAAGTGGTTTACCAAATTGATTAAAAGTGAGATTAACAACAATCAAGAAAGTGGTAATTCTAGGAATTATGTATCAAATTCATATGTATCATGGATTGAAGACTAAGGGCCAAAACTAAAATCACCTAAACTCCCTCTCGAGATGGATATGATATGAATATCAAATAGCTCAATGGATTGATTCTCACTTAAACAATTCAACTAGGTACTAAGCTTAAATGAGAGTCCCTTCACACAATTAATTAATCTCTCGATCAAACCAATCACATGTCCTACCAAAGGGTTCTAAACTATGAAGGACTTCTCAATCTCTTCACAATCTATAATGCACATGAAGTGTTTGATGAAATGATTCACTTAATTATCCTAAGCATATAATTGATTTCTCAATCTAATCACATATCTAGAACAACTAAACACACAAATCATCAATACAATTCAAGCAATTAATAATCAATGGTAGAAAATCATAGATCCAATCAACATATGAATTTGAATACACAAATCCCCAAAATTATCCAACAACTCTCATGTTGCTAATCTCACAAGGGAGATTAGCCTACCATATTAAAAAGGAAATGAACATAGACATTAAGATCCTTACAAAACATGATGAAACTATGAGGTTTAATACAAGAAATGAATGGAAACTCCCTTGATGTCACTTCAATGGTGATTTCCTTCCATCCATTGTTATCTTCCTCTCTTCCTTGCTTCTTTTCTTCAATTGGATGATGATTTTGATGGTAGATCCAAAGGATGGTGAATGAATGAAGAGGATGGTGTAAAATGGAGAGAATTGTGTGTGATGTGTGTGTGGAAGGGTGGAATTTCGGATCTTCTTCTCAAATATTGAATAAAAGGGTATTTATTTATACCCCTTGGGAAGCTTCTAGAAGGATTCTGATTTTTGACAGAATTTATACCTACACGGCTCGTGTGCTGCTACACGGCCCGAGTTGCTGCTACACGGCTCGTGTTCTGCACACGGTTACAGGGATGGCCGTGTTGTGCAATTTGGTGTCCGCGCACGACCAACAGCACAGGCCCGTGCGTGGTACACGGCCCGAGTCGTGTCTGGGATTCTGGTCAACTGCGAGCTTCGGACAGTGCACGGCTCGTGCGCCGCACACGGTCACAGGGATGGCCGTGTTGTGTCTTTTGGCCTCCGCACACGGCTTCCGTTACAGGCCCGTGTTTGGTACACGGCTCGTGTTTCTGCACTGGACACGGGTCGTGTTGCCGGGCTCTGCTGGCCGTGTTTGTGCTGTTCGCTTCATTGTTTTGGCTCGTTCTTTCTCGTTTCAACTCCAAATTGAGATCCGCTTTTTCCTATGCATTCCTTATCATATCTAGCATCAAATAAAAAGTGAAAATCTTAGGTTTAAGCTCATTCACACATATTTCCATAAAACACAAAACACAACCAAATAGTACATAAAATACGGATAAAATAATACGAAAACACATAAAAAGACACTAAAATCTAGGTGAAAATATCACTCATCACACCCCAAACTTAAAGTGTTGTGCGTCCCCGAACAACGAAAATGATAAATCAAGGGGTGAGATTTTCACCTAGGAAAAGACTAAACGAACATAAGCAATAACACATTAATAATAATAAGAATTACAAACTATGCTAAGGTATCCTACAACATTAAACTCATAACATGAAAAATTAACAAGTTCAATCTAAAGAGAATAAAAGTGTAATATAGTCCCTTTTTAGTCCAAGCCTCACATAGGATATCAATGTCTCTCAACACTCTTTAAAGTAAGGTAAATCAACACTCATTAATCGATTGGCTCGACTCGCTATAAGCTTGCTCGTTTACTACATTCACAAACCACCAAAGTTTCCATTAGCGATCAAAAAGGTCTTTAATTTGGATGTAATGATAGGCTCTTTGGTAAGGCAGGAAGAATATAGGTAATAGTGACAAAACAAGTGTAAGTAATCGAAGAGATGATCAACTTCCTCAACTTCTCCACTTTTCTTTCTTCCTTTCTTGTCTTTGGTACTCACAAGCTCTACTCATCAACTTTCCTTGGATTTCTTGAGCTTCTTATGATTCATGCTTCCTTCTTTGGATTTTAAGTACTTGAGCATATTATTGTTGCTTTGCTCATATTTCTTGTTTTGAGGTTGCATGTGCATTCTTCATTTGTGCTATTTTCATTCTTTTTTTTTCATTTGTTTACCATTTCCTTTTCTTCCTCATCAAACCTTTCTAGCCACCATCTCCTCAATCACCCACACAAAGGGTATATATACATGGCTTAAGAAGGTAATCAAGGCTTGTAATGTGCTATATTCACAATAAAAAGGCTTAAAGACTCAAAATGGTTAACTAGGGATGATGTACATGTAGGAAAATATATGGCAATGATTATGAATAACAAGGATTGCCTAAGATCATTTCACTAATCTCCACAAATCGGGCTCATTCCTATAGTCCTTGAACAAGTTCTAGCTTATCAGACACAACCAATCCACTCATGAAGAAAAATACCATGTATGCATGGTTGAGGCTCAAATTCTCACAAGCTTATGCTCGAACCTTAAGGAACTTATTACACCACATCCATCTCCAAATTGAACAAGTTAAGTAAAACATGTCATAATTCGAAAGTGTAGAGATTCTTAATCATAACTTGTCATCACTATCACAACAACATGTCATCACTCATATTCAAAAATGACTCACAACCTCCCTAAACAAACCACCAAACATACCAAGACAAAAATAAGAAAACACACAAAACATAAAATAAAGACTCAACAAACAAGAAACAAAACAAAAACACATAACATGCAAAAATAACAATCACCATCATTAGAAAATGAAGCACATATTCAATCATCCATAACAATGTAAGCTCACAATCATCCCCATCCTTGATTGAAAAGGAAACCTCCCAAAGACATAACACATAAAGTAGCATGTTAATCCATCAATCCAAATCAAAATATGTCAAGCAACTAGAAGTGATAAGGTGTAGAGTACTCCCTCAATAGGCATTTGATAATGAAAGCGTTAGCTCCAAGCTCCATTCATGCTTTCAATACCTTTCACTCATGCTCAAAGACTCAACAAACACCATTAGCTCAACAATTTCATAAAAATATGGACAATCATGAACTTCAACACAACTAATCATACCAAAATCCAACCAAAACTCATGAGAAAATTTTAAAATTGACCAATTTTTACAAGAAGACTTATCATTATCAAAATATCATCATATCAAGCACACTCAATTGGTGAGTCACACCACACACTCTCCCCCCAAATTTAAATCGAAACAAGTTGAGACTTAAGTTTGCAAAAAGTGGTGAGACTTACCCTTGTAGTTTCCATTGATGGTCTTCTTGTGGAGAAGCCATGAAACACTTCTCTTTTCTTCAATACGCTTTCTTCTCACTAGCTCAATCCACCTACATGACCAAAATCAACAAAAAGCATCAAAATATAAAAAGAATGGGTTGTCTCTCATTTAGCGCTAAGTTTAACGTCTTCAAGCCGGACGGAATTTTCATGCTCATCGAACCAAAGAATGGTCCATCCCACTTTCTCCTCGCATCCTCACTTTGAACAATAGCTTAGCCCTCTTTTTGTCCACTAATTCAACTTCTCAATTCTTGCTTACAAGTATCAAATCTTCATCAAGGAGTAATTCTAGTGGACTTCCTTTTTCTCCTTTATTGATTTTCCAATCAAGCTCCGATTCTTTTATCCTATTAACATCATAAGAAGATAAGTTAGCATTTGAAAATTTCATATAATCATGAAGAAATGAATTTAAATTGTCAAAGAGAAGAGAATCATGATCATCGAAATCATCCGGAGGCCTTGTATGTTGAGACTTGATCCCTTTATCTTTGTTGCACACGAATGTGACATTCTCTCCATTTGAGCTCAAAGAAAGCTCTTCTCTCCCAACATCAATCTTTGCTCTTCCGGTGGCTAGAAATGGTCTTCCCAAAATGAGTGGAACTCGAGGGTCCGCCTTTACTTCCAACACCATGAAATCAACTGGGAAAGCTAGCCCCTTCACTTTCACCTCCACGTCTTCAACAATCCCAAGTGGCTTCACAACTTCACCATTTACCACTTCAAGACGGATAGTTGTAGGCTTTAGCTCTCCAATTTCAAGGTCTTTAAACGTGGCATGAGACATCACGTTGACACTTGCCCCCAAGTCACACAATGCATCAAGGGTGCTTTTTCCTTCAAAATCACAAGGAATTATGAACTTCCCCGGATCACCAACCTTCGTAGGTCCCCCTTTTTGCATCGACTCACTCGTTTCGGGTTGCTCCTCTTTCTTTTTCTCTTCATACTTCTTCTTAAGCGACATGACATACTCCTCAAATTCCTTATTCTTCTCTTCCTTTACACACATTTGTGGATAGGGAATAGGGAATGGAGTGATCGGGATACCCCAATAGTCACGTTTGTACTCTTCTTCTTTGACCTTCTCCTCTACTTTCTTTTCCTCTTGCACCTTCTTCCACTTGGGTATCCATTTAGGCCCCTTCTCTTCTTTCTTACATACTTCTTCCATTTCTCCAACAACCTTGCTTTCCACCAACCCTTCTTCAACCTTTCGTTCCTCTTTCATATCAACCAACAAACATTGAGCCTTTGGATTAACTTCGATTGTGGCCGGAAACTTTTCTTTTTGTTGAGCACTCAATGAACTTGCCATTTGTCCAACATTGTACTCCAAAGCTTTGCATCTTCTTGCATTTCCCTACAAGCATTCAAATCATTTAAGCAATCATTAATATCATCATCTTCCAAACTATAAAAAAAAATTTAGAGTTAAGAGATAAAGTAAGAGAATGGCTTATGCTTGTTTCTAGAGGATCCTTCGATAAGAAGAATGGTAAATTCTTTTGAACAACTTCATCAATCATGTCAATCCTTCTACACTCTTCTTTTTCATCCGGATGCCTCATAGCACTCTTTAGTGAAAATACCACCTCTTCTTCATTCACTCTCAATGTCAACTCCCCCTTGTATACATCAATTAAAGCTCAATGTCAACTCCCCGATTTTATGTGTAGATTCAGAAAAAGGTTTGAGAGTTGATAGAGCGAAGGTTGTAGCCATTGAACATCTTCCCCCTCCTAAAAATGAAAAGGGGTTAGATCGTTTCTTGGTCACGCCGGATTCTATCGACGTTTTATAAAGGATTTTTCTAACATAGCCAAACCTTTGTGTAAATTGCTTGAAAAAGATGTTCCATTTGAATTTAATGATGAATGTCTTGATGCTTTTAGGGTGCTTAAGGAGGCCTTAATTTCTTCACCAATACTTGTCTCTCCCGATTGGAGCAAGACTTTTGAGCTCCATTGTGATGCAAGCGACAATGCTTTGGGAGTAGTGCTAGGACAAGTGAGAGAGAAGAAGTTTCGGGCTATCTACTATGCATCCAAGACGTTCAATGCAAATCAAAAGAATTACACTACAATGGAAAAAGAATTTTTATCCGTGCTTTATGCTTTTGAAAAATTCCGTCCATACCTAGTTGGCACGAAAACCATTGTTTATACGGATCATGCCGCCATTAGGTATTTGATGAGTAAAAAAGATGCTAAACCAAGACTAATTCGTTGGGTTCTTTTGTTGCAGGAGTTCGATGTGGAGATACGTGACAAGAAGGGAGTCGAAAATGTCATAGCCGACCACTTGTCACGCTTAGAAAATGTTGATGAAGAAGGAACCATGGAGTTCATTAAGGATGCATTCCCAGATGAAGAGATTCTTCTTGTTGATTTTCAAAGAATATACACTTTGTGTGAGACCGGAAGGCCGTGGTATGCGAATTTTGTGAATTATCTAGCTTGTGGCCTAAAGCCGGACCATCTCACCGAATCTCAAAGGAAGAAGTTCTATCATGATGTCAAGGAATATCTATGGGATGATCCTATTTTATTTAAGAATTGTTCGGATGGAATCATAAGGAAGTGTATCCCGGAGGAGGAGAAGTTAAGTGTAATGGAAATGTGCCATAATTCACCTTGTGGAGGGCATTTCGGATTTCAAAAGACGGGGGCTAAGATCCTTCAATCGGGGTTATTTTGGCCAACTTTGTTCAAGGATTGTAAGGAGTACATCAAGGGATGTGATAGGTGCCAAAGTATTGGAAGTATAGGGCAACATGATGAGATGCCTATGAGGAACATTTTTTAAGTTGAAGTATTTGATGTATGGGGGATGGATTTCATGGGGCCATTTCCGCCTTCCAATGGTTACCTTTACATATTGCTTGCGGTGGATTATGTATCTAAATGGGTCGAAGCCATTCCAACAAAGACAAATGATGCTTTAGTGGTCAAGGGTTTCTTAAAGAAGAACATCTTTGCTAGATTTGGGGTGCCAAGGGCTATAGTTAGTGATGGGGGATCACACTTCATCAATAAGCTTATTGAGAAGCTTTTGAGTGGATATGGAGTAAAGCACAAAGTTTCAACACCTTACCATCCTCAAACAAATGGCTTGGCGGAAGTGTCAAATAGACAAGTGAAGATTGTTCTTCAAAAGACGGTCAATGGGAATCGAAAAGATTGATCTTCTAAGTTAGATGATGCTTTATGGGCTTATCGAACGGCTTACAAGACCACTCTTGGATTTTCTCCTTATAAACTTGTTTATGGGAAGGCTTGCCATTTACCCGTGAAGTTGGAACACAAAGCATTATGGGCCCTTCGGAAGTTGAATTTTGATGAAAAGAATCCGGGAAGAAAAGGTGCCTCCAATTGATTGAATTAGAAGAGTTTAGGGATGAAGCTTACTCAAGCTCAAGAATTTTGAAGGAAAAGCTCAAAAGATGGCATGATGAAAGGATCAAAACGAAGGAGTTTATTCCGGGGGATAAAGTTCTATTGTTTAATTCAAAGCTTAAATTATTCCCCGGAAAACTTCGTTAGAAATGGACCGGACCGTACTTGATGATCGAAGTAAGAGATGATGACTCGATTAAACTTGAAGGAGCGGATGGAAATGCCTTTGTAGTTAATGGTCATAGGGTGAAACATTACCATTCTCCCTCTCAAAGGGAGTTGGTATATGTTGACACTTTCACCTCTTGAAGGCTCGTATCCTTTTAGTAGTTTAGGTTTGTAAATATTTCTTTTTCTTGTTTTGCTTTATTTTGGTCTTGTAGGTGGATTGTGCTTATGAGGAGAAGATTTATTGAAGATTCAAAGAGTGCGTCATTGATATGAACGGTATATCGTACCACTTTTTGCAAACTTACTTTGAAACTCTTGTTTCAATTCAAGTTTGGGGGGATATGATGTGGTATGATATATTATATTCTATGTTGACATACATTCTTGTGTTTTTGAGCCAAATTTGAAATTTTCTCATGAGTTCGGTTTAGTTTTGGTTCGTTTTGGTGGTGTTGAAGTTGATAATCCTTTTGTTTTTGATATTAAGGTTGAGCTAATAATGTTTATGAGTTGTGAGCATGAATAGGGAGTATTGGAAGCATTGAAACAGGGAAAGACAAGATTTGAAGTTGAAAATTGGAAAATTCAGGGGAGCGGGTACATGACTCGTGTCACCGACACGGCCCTGTAACAGGTGGCCGTGCGGCGATATCTATTTGCCCAACACGGGCAGATTTTGGTCGTGTGTCGTCACACAGGTCATGTCTAAGCGCCGAGACTCGAGCCGTATTGCCAACACGGGCCTATAAGCGATGGCCGTGTGGGTGCATCAACTCACGCAACACGACCACCTTATGGCCGTGTTGCGTGACACGACTCGTGTCGTGTCTGAGGCAACGTTTTAAAAGTCAGATTTCTGAACACGACCACTCATTCCATTCGTGTCCTAACTTCATCCCCGTCGTGAGATTTCCGTCCAAACTCCACCAATGGTCACCCAAACATCAAAGAGTGGTAAGATTGTGAGATTAAAAGGTGAATTTCAAAGTTTAAACAACAATCCCCTTCCATTTTATTCAAGAAAATTCAATGTATGTACTCTTGTGCCCTAATTTTCATTTCAAGGTATAAATTTCGAAATTCATGTATGGGTTTTGAATGATAGTATGTATGAAGCATGTCTAGGATTGTGAAACATGAATTTTCAAGTTTAATTGTTGGATTGATTGAATTTTGGGAAGAATTAGGGTTCATGAAGAAATAATTTGGGGATATTTTTTTAGGATGATTAATTTAGGGCATGTGATGTTCAAATTGATTAATAATGCTTCTATGATGATTGTATTGATGTGAATTAGTTTAGGTGTTGAGGATTTGAGCATGAAGGCATAGTTAAGTCTTGTTGAATTGAAGTGTAAAATATGTGCATGCCAAGTGTTTGATGAAATGCTTAAATGAAATTTCAATTGGAATTCAAAGCTTTTGCATGAAGCATTGCTGAATTGAGTTGTGCCCATTGAAGAAGTTAAATTTTATGAAAGAATGGAAGGATTAGGATGTTGAAATTGATTGATTGAATGAAATTTTTGGAATAACTTTGTGTTAAGTGGGTTGGATCAAAATGTTAAAGTCTTTGAAACACATTGTTTGTTGTGCTTGGATATGTGCTAGAATTAACACTTAGTTGAATAACTAGTGATAATTCTAATTAATATGAGATATTTTGCTTTGAGTTGAAGTGAAAATAATTTGAATTATTTTGAAAATTATAGATGGCTGAAAGAAGAGTGAGGAAACGCAATGAGGATTTCATTATTGTTGAGTCGGAAATGGAACTATCCGACCTTGATGCAAAACTGATAATGAAGGACCAACATCCCGAGAATTTCGGAGTTGAGTTTATAGAATGGGAGAAGTATGCATTGAGGTGGGAGTATATAATCCCCAAGATTAGGGCAACTCGATTCCAGGATCAAGCAACCATGGAGGGTCTTGGAATAGAAGGTGATCTGAGGACCTTATTCCGTCGAGTGGAAATGGAAGAGTTTTTTGACAAGAGACCTCCCACTTACCTCCATCTTACAGCCGAGTTTATGAGCACCCTGGAGGTTCATAAAGATAGGAACAAGTTTCCTATTGCAATCACATTTCAGTTGAACAATGAGATGTGGGAGAAGATTCATGTGAACGAGTTGAATAGGTTATTTGGTTGCCCAATTATGAGAGGTCATCAGAGCCTTCTAACAGGAAAGGGTTTCAATCAACAGACTTGGTGGAGAAAATTGATTGAGGATGGGACTGAGCCTCCGGAGTACATTCAAAGCTCTTCAAAAGGGACAACTATAAGGAACCCAGTCATGAGATACCTTGAGAAGATAGTATCCAATACCATTCTGGGTCGGTTTGAGAGTGGATCTGTTGGTGAGAAACAGTTGTACATCATGTATAGTATGTTCCAGGAGTTTAAAGTGAACATTGCAGCTCACTTCATTCAGCATGTTGAGAGAGTGGCGAAAAGAAAAAACACTCGAGGGATCATGATTGGAGGGATGGTGACAATGATTGCTCAAGGGTTAGGCATCGACCTCAGAGGGATGCAACACTCGATGGTTAGTGAGGGACTCACTTATAATCAACTCGTAAGGATGGAGTTCCTATCGTTCATAAGAAACATGTATTGCTTGAGGCAAGATAAGGGAGCCCCATTTCCTCTACCTGCTCCTGAGCTCACCACATTGCGAGGACAAAGAAAGCAGCAGAATCTAGCAATGGCGAGTCCCAACCACTCAGCAGTTGTGAGAGCCTTCTACAGAGAGAATAGAGATGGAGTGGAAGCAGTACTCCAGCAGAAGAGAGTAGATGAGAATCCTGAGCTAAGGAATTTGAGAGCTGAGCCAGTGGACATGGATGTAGGAGAGGAAGGGCAACCTCATCAGGTGGAATTTGAAGAGCATGCACCAGAACCTCCGGCATTTGAACAAGAAGAAGAAGAACTCCAAGAGGAAGGAGATGGACCAAGAGAAGGGAATGCAAGATGGAATTTTCTGGAAGACGAACTCAGGGAGATCAGGCAGACGCAGCAGGCGCATGGAGATGAGATGAGAGAGTTCCGAGAGGAGCAGCAGAGACAGGGTGCTACTACATTCTCTCTCTATTTATCTCTCCTCTCTCATTTAACTTTTTAAATAAATTAATACATTGATTTGACATAAAATTAAAACATACCCTACTCAAAACCCAAAACAAACATATAACACACTATTCATGATTTTCAAACCTCACATAACCCCAAATCAAACATCACCTTAAGGATTACAAATTATGCTAAGCTATCCTACAACATTAGATTTATGATATGAGAAATTTACAAGTTCAATCAAAAGAGAATAAGGAGCAATATAGTCCTTTTTAGTCTAAATCTCACATAAGTTTATCAATGTCACTCGACACTCTTTAAATAAGGTAAATCAACACTCCTCAATCAATTGGTTCGAATCACCATACACTTGCTCGTAGACTCTATTCACAAACCACTAAAATTTTAATCAATGATCAAAAAGGTCTTTAATTAAGGATGTAATGATGGGCTCTTTGGTAGGGTATGAATAATTTAGATAAAAGTGACTAAACGAGTGTAAGTAATCGAAGAGGTAGCTACTTTCTTCCATCCCTTCATATTCTTTTTCTTCCTTTCTTTTCTTTATTGATCACATGCACTAATCATCACTTCCTTGGATTTCTTGAGCTTCTTATAGATTCATGCCTCTTTTCTTTGATTCTTAAGTACTTGAGCATATTATTGTTGCTTTGCTCATTTTCTTGTTTTGAGGTTGCATGTGCATTCTTCTTTTTACTCTTTTCGTCCTTTTTCTTACTTATTTACCATTTCCTCATTCTCTTTTGTTATCTCATCACACCTTTCTAGCCACCATCTTCTATATTACTCACACAAAAGGTATATATCTTAGGCTCATGTGGGTAATTAAAGCTTGTAATGTGCTATCTTCACAATAAATAGGCTTATAGGCTCAAAGTGGTTGACTAGGGATGATTTTAAAGGTAAGGAAATATTTGGCAATGGCTATACATGACAAGGATGGCCTTAGATCATTTCATCGATCTCCACTAATCGGATTCATTCCTAAAGTCTTTGAGCAAGTATTTAGTTTATCAAAACTCAACCGATCCACTCATGAAAAGATATACCATGTATACATGGTCGAGGCTCAAATTCTCACAAGTTTATGCTCGACTTAAAAGGACTTATTACAACATATTCATCTTTTAATTGAATTAGTTAAATAAAACGTATCACAATTCGAAAGTGTAGAGTTCCTTAATCATGATTCGATATCACTTATCACCATAATGCATCATCACTCATATTCAAAACGACTCACAACCTCCCAAACAAACCACCAAATCAAAACCTAAACACGAATAATAAAAACAACTACACACAAACACAAATAAACCAAAGACAACACAACGACAAAAGTAAAAACACAAAGACAAAACTAAAAGAAAAGACACAAAGAAAATCACCCCATCCATGATCAATACACATCAAAATCATCTCAATCCTTAATTGAAAAAAAAAGTACGAAATTAAACATCCCAAAACAAAACAATAAGAAGTCTCAAATCCAACATAAATTAATCCAACTAAAATAGATAAACTAATGAAGTGTCGAGCACTAAAAGTACTCCCTTAGTTATCCGGACGAGGAGGGGGTGATTTTGCCATGATCCCCAAGGGGTATAACACGAGGTGTGGTAGGGAACTGGAAATTAAACATCCTCGTGATCATCTCCTCCATGTTGTTCGAGCGTGATCGCGTATTCTCTTCATAGTACTCCCTACGACACTGCCCCTCATGGATCTCCTTAATCATCGCACCCTGTCTCTGCTGCTCCTCTCGAAACTCTCTCATCTCATCTCCATGCGCCTGCTGCGTCTGCCTGATCTCCCTGAGTTCGTCTTCCAGAAAATTCCATCTTGCATTCCCTTCTCTTGGTCCATCTCCTTCCTCTTGGAGTTCTTCTTCTTCTTGTTCAAATGCCGGAGGCTCTGGTGCATGCTCTTCAAATTCCACCTGATGAGGTTGCTCTTCCTCTCCTACATCCATGTCCACTGGCTCAGCTATCAAATTCCTTAGCTCAGGATTCTCATCTACTCTCATCTGCTGGAGTACTGCTTCCACTCCATCTCTATTCTCTCTGTAGAAGGCTCTCACAACTGCTGAGTGGTTGGGACTCGCCATTGCTAGATTCTGCTGCTTTCTTTATCCTCGCAATGTGGTGAGCTTAGGAGCAGGTAGAGGAAATGGGGCTCCCTTATCTTGCCTCAAGCAATACATGTTTCCTATGAACGATAGGAACTCCATCCTTACGAGTTGATTATAAGTGAGTCCCTCACTAACCATCGAGTGTTGCATCCCTCTGAGGTCGATGCCTAACCCTTGGGCAATCATTGTCACCATCCCTCCAATTATGATCCCTCGAGTGTTTTCTCTTTTCGCCACTCTCTCAACATGCTGAATGAAATGAGCTGCAATGTTCACTTTAAACTCCTGGAACATACTGTACATGATGTACAACTGTTTCTCACCAACAGATCCACTCTCAAACTGACCCAGAATGGTATTGGATACTATCTTCTAAGGGTATCTCATGACTGGGTTCCTTATAGCTGTCCCTTTTGAAGAGCTTGGAATGTACTCCGGAGGCTCAGTCCCATCCTCAACCAATTTTCTCCACCAAGTCTGTTGATTGAAACCCTTTCCTGTTAGAAGGCTCTGATGACCTCTCATAATTGGGCAACCAAATAAGCTATTCAACTCGTTCACAGGAATCTTCTCCCACATCTCATTGTTCAACTGAAATGTGATTGCAATAGAAAACTTGTTCCTATCTTTATGAACCTCCAGGGTGCTCATAAACTCGGCTGTAAGATGGAGGTAAGTGGGAGGTCTCTTGTCGAAAAACTCTTCTATTTTCACTCGACGGAATAAGGTCCTCAGATCACCTTCTATTCCAAGACCCTCCATGGTTGCTTGATCCTGAAATCGAGTTGCCCTAATCTTGGGGATTATGTACTCCCACCTCAATGCATACTTCTCCCATTCTATAAACTCAACTCCGAAATTCTCGGGATGTTGGTCCTTCATTATCAGTTTTGCATCAAGGTCGGATAGTTCCATTTCCGACTCAACAATAATGAAATCCTCATTGCGTTTCCTGTCTCTTCTTTCAGCCATCTACAATTTTCAAAATAATTCAAATTATTTTCACTTCAACTCAAAGCAAAATATCTCATATTAATTAGAATTATCACTAGTTATTCAACTAAGTGTTAATTCTAGCACATATCCAAGCACAACAAATAATGTGTTTCAAAGACTTTAACATTTTGATCCAACCCACTTAACACAAAGTTATTCCAAAAATTTCATTCAATCAATCAATTTCAACATCCTAATCTTTCCATTCTTTCATAAAATTTCACTTCTTCAATGGGCACAACTCAATTCAACAATGCTTCATGCAAAAGCTTTGAATTCCAATTGAAATTTCATTTAAGCATTTTATCAAACACTTGGCATGCACATATTTCACCCTTTAATTCAACAAGACTTAACTATGCCTTCATGCTCAAATCCTCAACACCTAAACTAATTCACATCAATACAATCATCATAGAAGCATTATTAATCAATTTGAACATCACATGCCCTAAATTAATCATCCTAAAAAAAATATCTCCAAATTATTTCTTCATGAACCCTAATTCTTCCCAAAATTCAATCAATCCAACAATTAAACTTGAAAATTCATGTTTCACAATCCTAGACATGCTTCATACATACTATCATTCAAAACTCATACATGAATTTCGAAATTTATACCTTGAAATGAAAATTAGGGCACAAGAGTACATACCTTGAATTTTCTTGAATAAAATGGAAGGGGATTGTTGTTTAAACTTTGAAATTCACCTTTTAATCTCACAATCTTACCACTCTTTGATGTTTGGGTGACAATTGGTGGAGTTTGGACGGAAATCTCACGACGGGGATGAAGTTAGGACACGAATGGAATGAGTGGTCGTGTCCAGAAATCTGACTTTTAAAATGCTGCCTCAGACACGACACGAGTCGTGTCACGCAACACGGCCATAAGGTGGCCGTATTGCGTGAGTTGATGCACCCACACGGCCATCGCTTATAGGCCCGTGTTGGCAACATGGCTCGAGTCTCGGCGCTTGGACACGACCCGTGTGACGACACACGACCAAAATCTACCCATGTTGGGCAAATAGATGTCGCTGCACGGCCACCTGTTACAGGGCCGTGTCGGTGACACGAGTCGTGTACCCGCTTCCCTGAATTTTCTAATTTTCAACTTCAAATCTTGTCTTTTCCTGTTTCAATGCTTCCAATACTCCCTATTCATGCTCAAAACTCATAAACATCATTAGCTCAACCTTAATATAAAAAACAAAAGGATTATCAACTTCAACACCACCAAAACGAACCAAAACTAAACCGAACTTATGAGAAAATTTCAAATTTGGCTCAAAAACACAAGAATGCATGTCAACATAGAATATAACATATCATACCACATCATATCCCCCAAACTTGAATTGAAACAAGAGTTTCAAAGTAAGTTTGCAAAAAGTGGTACGATATACCGTTCACATCAATGACGCACTCTTTGAATCTTCAATAAATCTTCTCCTCATAAGCACAATCCACCTACAAGACCAAAATAAAGCAAAACAAGAAAAAGAAATATTTACAAACCTAAACTACTAAAAGGATACGAGCCTTCAAGAGGTGAAAGTGTCAACATATACCAACTCCCTTTGAGAGGGAGAATGGTAATGTTTCACCCTATGACCATTAACTACAAAGGCATTTCCATCCGCTCCTTCAAGTTTAATCGAGCCATCATCTCTTACTTCGATCACCAAGTACGGTCCGGTCCATTTCGAACGAAGTTTTTCGGGGAATAATTTAAGCCTTGAATTAAACAATAGAACTTTATCCTCCGGAATAAACTCCTTCATTTTGATCCTTTCATCATGCCATCTTTTGAGCTTTTCCTTCAAAATTCTTGAGCTTGAGTAAGCTTCATCCCTAAACTCTTCTAATTCAATCAATTGGAGGCACATTTTCTTCCCGGATTCCTTTTCATCAAAATTCAACTTCCGAAGGGCCCATAATGCTTTGTGTTCCAACTCCACGGGTAAATGGCAAGCCTTCCCATAAACAAGTTTATAAGGAGAAAATCCAAGAGCGGTCTTGTAAGCCGTTCGATAAGCCCATAAAGCATCATCTAACTTAGAAGACCAATCTTTTTGATTTTCATTGACCGTCTTTTGAAGAACAATCTTCACTTGTCTATTTGACACTTCCGACAAGCCATTTGTTTGAGGATGGTAAGGTGTTGAAACTTTGTGCTTTACTCCATATCCACTCAAAAGCTTCTCAATAAGCTTATTGATGAAGTGTGATCCTCCATCACTAATTATAGCCCTTGGCACCCCAAATCTAGCAAAGATGTTCTTCTTTAAGAAACCCTTGACCACTAAAGCATCATTTGTCTTTGTTGGAATGGCTTCGACCCATTTAGATACATAATCCACCGCAAGCAATATGTAAAGGTAACCATTGAAAGGCGGAAATGGCCCCATGAAATCCATCCCCCATACATCAAACACTTCAACTTCAAAAATGTTCCTCGTAGGCATCTCATCACGTTGCCCTATACTTCCAATCCTTTAGTACCTATCACATCCCTTGATGTACTCCTTACAATCCTTGAACAAAGTTGGCCAAAATAACCCCGATTGAAGGATCTTAGCCCCCGTCTTTTGAAATCCGAAATGCCCTCCACAAGGTGAATTATGGCACATTTCCATTACACTTAACTTCTCCTCCTCCGGGATACACCTCCTTATGATTCCATCCGTACAATTCTTAAATAAAATAGGATCATCCCATAGATATTCCTTGACATCATGATAGAACTTCTTCCTTTGAGATTCGGTGAGATGGTCCGGCTTTAGGCCACAAGCTAGATAATTCACAAAATCCGCATACCACGGCCTTCCGGTCTCACACAAAGTGTACATTCTTTGAAAATCAACTAGAAGAATCTCTTCATCCGGGAATGCATCCTTAATGAACTCCATGGTTCCTTCTTCATCAACATTTTCTAAGCGTGACAAGTGGTCGGCTATGACATTTTCGACTCCCTTCTTGTCACGTATCTCCACATCAAACTCCTGCAACAAAAGAACCCAACGAATTAGTCTTGGTTTAGCATCTTTTTTACTCATCAAATACCTAATGGCGGCATGATCCATATAAACAATAGTTTTCATGCCAACTAGGTATGGACGGAATTTTTCAAAAGCATAAACCACGGATAAAAATTCTTTTTCCGTTGTAGTGTAATTCTTTTGATTTGCATTGAACGTCTTGGATGCATAGTAGATAGCCCGAAACTTCTTCTCTTTCACTTGTCCTAGCACTACTCCCAAAGCATTGTCGCTTGCATCACAATGGAGCTCAAAAATCTTGCTCCAATCGGGAGAGACAAGTATTGGTGAAGAAATTAAGGCCTCCTTAAGCACTCTAAAAGCATCAAGACATCCATCATTAAATTCAAATGAAACATCTTTTTCAAGCAATTTACACAAAGGTTTGGCTATGTTAGAAAAATCCTTTATAAAACGTCGATAGAATCTGGCGTGACCAAGAAACGATCTAACCCCTTTTTCATTTTTAGGAGGGGGAAGATGTTCAATGGATACAACCTTCGCTCTATCAACTCTCAAACCTTTTTCTGAGATATGATGACCAAGTACGATACCCTCTTGAACCATAAAATGGCATTTTTCCCAATTCAACACTAGGTTCGTATCTTGACATCGCTGCAAAACCATAGAGAGATTAGCCAAGCATTTATCAAGTGTAGATCCAAACACGAAAAAATTATCCATAAAAACTTCCATCACATTTTCAATCAATCCTCCAAAAATAGCCATCATACAACGTTGAAAGGTGGCAGGTGTATTACATAACCCAAAAGGCAATTTATAGAAAGCGAATGTGCCATACGGACAAGTAAAAGTTGTTTTCTCTTGATCCTCGGGGGCTATCATGATTTGGTTGTACCCCGAGTAACCATCTAGAAAATAATAATACTTGTATCCCGCCAATCTATCAAGCATTTGATCAATAAAAGGCAAAGAAAAATGATCTTTATGAGTGTTTTCATTAAGTTTTCTATAATCACAACACACTCTCCAACCCGTTTTTACCCGTGTAGTAAGCTCTTCATCAAATTCAGTTTTAACAATGGTCAATCCTCCTTTCTTAGCCACCACATGCAAAGGACTCACATGAGGGCTATCACTTATGGCATAAACAATTTTAGCATCCAACCATTTTAAAACTTCTTTTCTTACCACTTCTTGCATAATTGAGTTCAAACGCCTTTGAGGTTGTATGCATGATTTACTTTCATCTATCAACCTTATGTGATGCATGCAAATTGTGGGACTAATTCCCTTCAAATCATCCAAACTCCACCCTATAGCACTTTTATGATCTCTAAGTACCCTCAATAATTTATCAAGCTCTAAAGGTGAAAGGGATGATGATACAATTACCGGAAAATTCTTGTTGTCCTCCAAATACGCATACATAAGGTGATCGGGTAGTGGCTTCAATTCTTCCTTTCCCTTATCAACCTTTGACTCTTCATTCTCAACCTCTAATGGAAGATATTCTCTTTTTTCATAGTGTATCAACTTAGCTTCATCTTCTTGCATTTCCCTACAAGCATTCAAATCATTTAAGCAATCATTAATATCATCATCTTCCAAACTATAAAAAAAAATTTAGAGTTAAGAGATAAAGTAAGAGAATGGCTTATGCTTGTTTCTAGAGGATCCTTCGATAAGAAGAATGGTAAATTCTCTTGAACAACTTCATCAATCATGTCAATCCTTCTACACTCTTCTTTCTCATCTGGATGCCTCATAGCACTCTTTAGTGAAAATACCACCTCTTCTTCATTCACTCTCAATGTCAACTCCCCCTTGTATACATCAATTAAAGCTCTTCATGTGGCCAAAAATGGACGTCCCAAAATCAATGGAATATTTGCATCCTCTTCCATGTCAAGCACTACGAAATCCACCGGGAATATGAACTTTTCAACTTTGACTAACACATCCTCAACTATTCCCTTAGGATAAGTCAAAGACCTATCCGCAAGTTGCAACGTCACGGATGTAGGCTTTACTTCTCCTATACCAAATTTCTTGAATATAGACATAGGCATTAAGTTGATGCTAGCTCCAAGATCACAAAGAGTTTTGTGCACTTCATTCTTCCCCATCTCACATGGTATAACAAAACTTCCCAGATCTTTAAGCTTTGGAGGCAATTTCTTTTGAATTATTGCACTACATGCCTCCGTCAAGTTGTCTGTCTCATTCTCCACCAAGCTCCTTTTTCTTGCCATTATGTCTTTCAAAAACTTCGCATAGTGAGGCATTTGTTTCAAGACATCCGCAAAGGGTATATTAATGTGGATTTTCTTGAAAATTTCCAAAAATTTTGCAAACTTTTCATCCAAGCCCTTCTTCAAAAATCGATGTGGAAAAGGAATAGGTACTTGTGTTTTTGGAATTTCCCAACTATCCCTTTCCACTTCAATTTCCTCCTCATTCTTTTTCATTGCCTTGGTTCTTTCCCATTTCTTTTCAACAATCTTGTTATCAATCAATTCCGGTTCCTCATTCATTTTAGCCTCAACTTTACTTTCAACGTCTAATTCTTCTTCAACCAAGTTTTTCTCCACCTCATTCTCTTCCACCTTATCATCTTCCATTGGCATTGAAGGTTCATCATACTTAGTTCCACTCCTCAAGGTAATTGCCTTGCATTGTTCCTTTGGGTTTACAATGGTGGTGGAAGGAAATTTCCCTTTCTCATTCGCACTCATTGAGCTAGCAATTTGACCAAACGAATATTCCAAAGCTTTGAGTCTTCTATCACTATTTTCCTCAATAGCTTTGAATCGTCTTTCATTAATTTCATCACTTTTTCTCCTTGTTTCATCTTGAGCTTTGTTGGAAGCAATCAACTTTTCAAGAAGTTCTTCGGTGGTTGCCTTTCCTTCATTATTTGGCGCTTTAGCTCCCGGATGATACCCCGGAGGATAAGCAACTGCATTACTTGGGTTTGCATAAGAGAAATTATCTTGCCTCCTTTGTTGTTGTGGGTAAGAGCTTCCACTTCCTTGACTAGTGAAACCTCCTTGCCTTGGAGGATAGTTTCCTTGATTTTGGTTGAAACTACCTTGGTAATTGTTTTGATAATTACCTTGATAGTTTCTTCCTTGCATATATTGCACATCCTCCACACGTGGCATTGTCATAGCCCATTGTTCCCCACTAACACCATTTTGAGGAAGCTTCTTTTGATTCATTTGGTCATCAACCATATTAACATCTTGATTAGTCACTCCTTTGTTCAAACTCATTTGCTTCATTACCTCCGCTACTATCATTTCCATGCTTGGCGTTTGTGGCTCAACATTCACACTCTTCACAATAAACTGTTGCCCTTTATCATAGCTCTCAAACCCATAGCATCCACTTACCCTTTCCGATGGCCATTGGTAGACATTTGTAGCAATTTCATCAAAAATTCGAATAGCCCTTTCCGGAGTTACTCCAAGTACGGATCCACCTGCCGAAGCATCAACAAGCACTCTTTGACCATTTACCAAACCTTGGTAGAAAAACCCCACTTGTTGATTTTCCAGAAATCCATGTTGAGGACACTTGCGTAGCATTTCCTTAAATCTTTCCCACGCTTCGTAAAAGCTTTCTTGAGGCAATTGCTTGAATTGAGTAATCAAGCTCTTCATTTGAAGTGTCTTGGAAGGTGGGAAATACTTGTTCAAGAACATTTGTGCAAGTTCCTCCCAAGTGTTGCACATTCCCGGAGTAAGAGTAGATAACCATGTGCGAGCACGATCTCTCAAAGAAAACGGAAATAACCTCATTTTTATGCAATCCTCGCTCACCCCATTCATCTTCACGGTGTTAGCAATCTCAATGAATTGAGCTAGATGAGCATTAGGATCTTCATTCGGAGTTCCACTAAATTATTGCTCTCTCACTAATGAAATTAAGCCCATTTTAAATTCAAAGTTGTTGGCATGAATTGGTGGTCCCATCATTTGTGGTATTGTCCTTGGCATGAAGAAATCTCGTATCACCCTTTGATCATTGTGAATTCCATGTTGCACCGGAGGTGGTGGTACATATGCTTGTTGTGGAGGAGCATAAGTTTGTTGAAACCCTTGTTGAATCATAGCTTGTTGCAACATTTGTTGAATTAAAGCTTGATTATTAAACTCCCCAAATTGTTGATAAGCTTGTTGAGGAAGATTGGCATTGGCTTGATCTTGCAAATTTTGCATTCCGCCTCCATCATTCCTAACATTGCCACGTTCATCTTGATTGTTTTCCATTTGATCACTCTTTTTGGTATTGTTCTCCTTTCTTCTTCTTCGAAAACTGTGTGTTCAATTTCTAAGTCAATAGATTCAACTTGTTCCCCTTTTGATCTTGTTTGCATACACCTTCAAGATAAAAGAAGTTAGAACAAGATTTTCAAAGCAAAGACAAATAATAAATACAAGAAAAAAATATCATTAGTAAGATCGCTCTAAACGTTCCTTCTTTAAGCCACTAGCAACCGTTATCTCCCGGGCAACGGCGCCATTTGATTAGCCATAACTTATAGTCGGGTTGACCAATTCAAGAATTTATCGAACCACAGGGAGGTCGATGCTAGCACTTAAGCGAGATCACGTTTATCACGATTTTATAGAAACGAATCATAGATGGATGGTTGATTAAACAAGTAATTAAATGAAAACCAATGAAAGTAGACAAGCAATTATCAAATGACAAGATAAAATGATGAATGAGTGGTTTTTCAAATTGAGTAGAAGTGAGATTAACAACACTAATGAAGTGGTAACTCATGGACTCATGCATTAAACTCATATGTATCAAGGGTTAAGACTAAGAGCCAACACATATACTACCTAAACTTCATCTCGAAATGAATAGGATGTAGATCATTTGCACAATCTCAAAATAGCTCAAAGGTTTGTTCTCAATTAAACTATTCCAACTAGGTACTAAGTTCAATTAAAGAATCCCTTCATATAATTAATTGACTTCTCAATCTAACTAATCACATGTTCTATCAAAGGGTTCTAAATAATAAAGGACTTCTCAATCACTTTAACATTTATAATGCACATGAGGTGTTTGATAAAATGATTCACTTGACTATCCTAAGCACATAATTGATTTCTCAATCTTATCATATAATTAGAACAATCAAATACACAAAACATCATAGATCTCAAGATATGTAAGCACCAATGAAAGAAAATCAAATATCCTCCTCAACATATGAATTTAATTACATAGATCCACAAATTAACCAACAACCTTCATGTTGCTAATCTCACAAGGGAGATTAGCCTACAATCTTCATAAGATCCATAACATAGACATTAGAAATCTTACAAAACATGGTAAACTAAAGGATTAACACAAAATTGGAATGAAAACTCCCTTGGAAATGGATCCATTTGAATCTACTTTCTTCCTTTGGTGATCACCCAATCTTCCTTGCTTCTTCACTTGATTTGGATGGTAGAAATTATGGAGAAATGATGTAGATCCAAAGATGGATGAATGGGATGAAGAATATGGTGTAAAATCAAAGGAAGGGTGTGTGAGGTGTGTGGGAAAGGTGGAAAATCGGATCTGATCTCCTTAAAATATTGAATGGATTGGTATTTATACCCCATGGCGATCTTCTAGAAGAATTAAAAAAATATTATGTTCTGGCGCCGACACGAGTCGTGCTGCGTAGTACGAGTCGTGTCGTGTCAGGGTTCCTTGATCAACTTTACTCAAAACGGCACACGAGTCGTTCTGCGTCGCACGGCCAAAGGGTGGCCGTGTTGGACGAATAGATGTCGCCGCACGGCCGTCGCTTACAGGCCCGTGTCTGGTACACGGGCCGTGTGCTGCAACACAGGTCGTGTTGCCAGCACGGCCAGTCGTGTTCTTGCACTTTTGTTTCTTATTCCTTGTTTGATCTCCCGTCTCTATTTTTACTCCATGTTCACCTGTTATACATATGTTTAAGATCATTCTCACACATTCCCATGAAAACACATAACACCACCAAAATACACGAAAATATGGATAAAACAATACAAAAAATACATACAAAAATGTACTAAAATCAAGGAGAAAATAACGACAATCAATATACCTAGATTAGGGCAACTCGATTCTAGGATCAAGCAACCATGTAGGGTCTTGGAATAGAAGGTGATCTGAGGACCTTATTCCGTCGAGTGGAAATGGAAGAGTTTTTCGACAAGAGACCTCCCACTTACCTCCATCTTACAGCCGAGTTTATGAGCACCCTGGAGGTTCATAAAGATAGGAACAAGTTTCCTATTGCAATCACATTTCAGTTGAACAATGAGATGTGGGAGAAGATTCCTGTGAACGAGTTGAATAGCTTATTTGGTTGCCCAATTATGAGAGGTCATCAGAGCCTTCTAACAGGAAAGTGTTTCAATCAACAGACTTGGTGGAGAAAATTGGTTGAGGATGGGACTGAGCCTCCGGAGTACATTCCAAGCTCTTCAAAAGGGACAGCTATAAGGAACCCAGTCATGAGATACCTTGAGAAGATAGTATCCAATACCATTCTGGGTTGGTTTGAGAGTGGATCTGTTGGTGAGAAACAGTTGTACATCATGTACAGTATGTTCCAGGAGTTTAAAGTGAACATTGCAGCTCACTTCATTCAGCATGTTGAGAGAGTGGCGAAAAGAGAAAACGCTCGAGGGATCATGATTGGAGGGATGGTGACAATGATTGCTCAAGGGTTAGACATCGACCTCAGAGGGATGCAACACTCGATGGTTAGTGAGGGACTCACTTATAATCAACTCGTAAGGATGGAGTTCCTATCGTTCATAGGAAACATGTATTGCTTGAGGCAAGATAAGGGAGCCCCATTTTCTCTACCTGCTCCTGAGCTCACCACATTGCGAGGACAAAGAAAGCAGCAGAATCTAGCAATGGCGAGTCCCAACCACTCAGCAGTTGTGAGAGCCTTCTACAGAGAGAATAGAGATGGAATGGAAACAGTACTCCAGCAGATGAGAGTAGATGAGAATCCTGAGCTAAGGAATTTGAGAGCTGAGCCAGTGGACATGGATGTAGGAGAGGAAGAGCAACCTCATCAGGTGGAATTTGAAGAGCATGCACCAGAGCCTCCGGCATTTGAACAAGAAGAAGAAGAACTCCAAGAGGAAGGAGATGGACCAAGAGAAGGGAATGCAAGATGGAATTTTCTGGAAGACGAACTCAGGAAGATCAGGCAGACGCAGCAGGTGCATGGAGATGAGATGAGAGAGTTCCGAGAGGAGCAGCAGAGACAGGGTGCGATGATTAGGGAGATCCATGAGGGGCAGCGTCGTAGGGAGTACTATGAAGAGAATACGCGATCACGCTCGAACAACATGGAGGAGATGATCACGAGAATGTTTAATTTCCAGTTCCCTACCACACCTCGTGTTTATACCCCTTGGGGATCATGGCAAAATCACCCCCCTCCTCGTCCGGATAACTAAGGGAGTACTTTTAGTGCTCGACACTTCATTAGTTTATCTATTTTAGTTGGATTATTTTGTGTTGGATTTGAGACTTCTTATTGTTTTGTTTTGGGATGTTTAATTTCGTACTTTTTTTTTTCAATTAAGGATTGAGATGATTTTGATGTGTATTGATCATGGATGGGGTGATTTTTCTTTGTGTCTTTTCTTTTAGTTTTGTCTTTGTGTTTTTACTTTTGTCGTTGTGTTGTCTTTGGTTTATTTGTGTTTGTGTGTAGTTGTTTTTATTATTCGTGTTTAGGTTTTGATTTGGTGGTTTGTTTTGATGTTTCTTTGTGTTTTTTTTTGATAGTATATTAGAAAAAGGTTTGACTTTTAAATTTGGGGGTGTGATTGTCGTTATTTTCACCTAGATTTTAGTGCCTTTTTGTGTGTATTTTTCGTATTGTTTTATCCGTATTTTCGTGTATTTTGGTGGTGTTATGTGTTTTCATGGGAATGTGTGAGAATGATCTTAAACATATGTATAACAGGTGAACATGGAGTAAAAATGGAGACGGGAGATCAAACAAGGAAAAAGAAACAAAAGTGCAAGAACACCACCCGTGTTGCAGCACACGGCCCGTGTACCAGACACGGGCCTGTAAGCGAAGGCCGTGCGGCGACATCTATTCGTCCAACACGGCCACCCTTTGGCCGTGCGACGCAGAACGACTCGTGTGCCGATTTTCCAATCCATTCAAAATTCAATGTGGGATGGATGAAAACGAAAAATGTGAAATTTAATATAGGACAAAATATGTACTATAATTTAAAAGTTTAAGAAAAATATTTTGGCAAATTTTATTGACTTTTGAAAACTAATGTAGTCTTTATAAGTAATAAATAAATTATAAAGTATGTTGTGTGTATTAGATGAGAGTGGTAAATTTAAAAATATACAATTGATGTGATTTTTTTAATGATAAAGTTCAATGTAGGACGGACGACAACTAAATGTGTGAAATTTAATATGAAACGAAATTAATAAGTATAATTTAAACTATTAAACTATTTTAAATATTATTTTTTTATTATTTATTTAAGGGGCCGTTTCAAATTGGCGAGATAATTAAAAACATATTGTAAACAGTGTGAGAGGCGCCATTTGTAGTAGCGCTTTTGCTTAAATTTTAATTGTTGTGAATAGTGAGAGGCGCCACGCTTTTGCTTATAAGATTAAACTCTTGTGAAACGGCTATGTATGATTAAATTTTTTTTAAAACTACTATATTTTATTAAATAAGCCGTGTGTCCAGGCACACTTAGGATTTTTTCATTTTAAATGTATAAAGGGTAGTTGTGAACTTGTGATTTACTCAAACAACTAGACATGCACCCCGGTTCGGAACGGTCGGTTCCAATTTCAAAGTAGGGGGAGCTGGAACCGAACCGGGGTAGGAAGGTTTCGGTTCCTGAACTGCCGATTCCGGTTTTAAATATTTTTTTAAGTTTTAGTGTAAAAATATAAAAAAAAATTGAAAAACCAGCAGTTCGAACCGGAACCATCGGTTTTTTCCCCAATGAATGAGGAACCGAAATCGAACCTTCCTTTACCGGTTTTTTTTTTTTGTCAGTTCCGGAACCTGCGGTTTCAGTTCCGGTTAAAACCGACGGTTCCCCGATTCGAACCGCCGGTTTCGATTTTTTGGTGCATGTCTACAAACAACGGTCTCTTTTAGTACTTTGCTCCATCTACTTGATAATTTGACAAAAATCTGAATACACTGTGATTTATTTATTTTATTTAAACCTCAAATTTCTTAATATTTATAGTAGTATATATGCATAGGTTCTTATCATGTCTGTTATTATTCCACCTTATTGAAAATGTTCATAATTAATCTTTATAAATTACATTATATCTCTTCTTAGTGATTCACTGATTCTTTTACGGCAAAAGCTCATGCGCCCCCGGGACATGTCGTGTCTCCATGTGAACACAACCCTCCCCCTCCATAATCTATTTAAACCTATGTATTACTAAAAAATTTAAATTACAAATGGACACTGAAATTACAAAGAGGCATGGCACAATAGCCTCACGCTTCTTTTAACATCAATCTGCATGCATCAAACTTTTTTGGGGGGTGTTTGTAATGAATTTTGAAAGCTTTTAATTAATAGCTTATTTAAAAAATTGTGACCTCACATTTTCTGTTATAAAAATGATTTTTACTATGCCAAAGTTGCTAAAAACATCCCTACCGTTGCTTTTCAACTTAAATGTAATGCTTAATGATTAGCTTAAATAAAGTCTCTTGTGAGACGTTGTTTATGAGAGACTGATTGTGACACGTTTTAAAGTATGATTATTATGTAATTAAAGTATACTTATTGAAAAATATGTTTTTTTATTAAAGTATGATAAATAATGCATTAAAGTATAATTTTAGTTGTTATAATATAATTCACTATAAATATATTTTAACTATCGATAAACCTATTTTAATAGTGGGTCGACGTTTCACATTTAACTGTCTCAAAAGAGAGTACCCCTTTAAAATGAGATGCAATTATTTTATCTTCAAAATATTGCATTTTTACCTTTTTTTTTTTTTTTTCAAATCCAATATAGAATATTATTCTAGGCGATTTCAATGTATTTGGCATACATACAACGCAATAATGCAACTGAAATATTGCTTAACATCTGTGGACATTGGTAGGGAAAAAAGAAAAAGGAAGTATGCAATATAGAAATGTGGGGATATGTATGTTTGTTTAAAAAAAAAGTGTAAAAAGAGTAGTCTCGTGAGTGTTTATTTTTAATTTTATAAAAAAGCATTAAAACTATTATTTATTAGAATCACAGTGATTAGAATTAGAATGTATAAAACTCTTAATTGAGTAATCTAATTCATTGTACTAATAAGAATAATTAATTTAAGGATTTGTATACACCATTAAAATGATAATAAAAAGAGAAAAAAATAATTTTTGGTTGAAGCCACGTCATACTCTTAATTTAATTTAGAAATATTAAGTTATAATAATGTGTACTTAGACAACTTTGATAAATTATAATTAAAATAATGGCTTATACTTTGATAAATTATAACTAAAATAATGGTTTATACGTAAAGAAAATTTACAAATTAAGGTCCAATCAATTCACCGATGATAACAATGGATAAAACTCCTTATTGAGTAATATAATTTATTGTACTAATGAAATGAATGAGAATAATTTAAGTTTTATTATACACCATTTTAATCATAATAATAATAATAATAAATCAATCTTATTGTTGATGCAAAGGATAATTGATCATGTTTTTTATTTTATTTTATTTTAAACTAATTTATTAAATTATACTCCCTCCATCCCACTAAAGATGTAACATTTTTTTTGGCACGGAGATTAAGGAGTATAATAATTTATTGGGTAGTGGGTTGAAAATATAATATTTTAATGTGTAGTGGATAAGTATATTAGTGGTGTGTGTGGGCTCCATATGAATATATTAATTATTTTTAGTGGTTTACATATGCTTAAAAAGGAAATGTAACAATTTATGTGGGACAACAAAAAAAAATATACTTCTGTGGGACGGAGGGAATATTAATTTGAACTTGAATAGGTTGGATATGTTTGATTTACATGAAAAGTAAAAAAAAAAATGAAATCATCAATTAACATTTGAAAGGTTTAGAAATTCTAAGACTATATATTATCCTTTTCAATTAGTTACATTTTATTACACCTAATAACTATGTTTTAATATAAAATAATAACATTTGAAAACAAATATTATATTACACCTAATAACTATGTTTTAATATAAAATAATAACATTTGAAAACAAATATTATAAAAGAATTCACTAAGTGAATCAAATATATTAATGTAATTTTGATCTATTCGAAATAATAATGAATAAAATAAAAAACCATCCCCATATCCAATAGTGAATGAAGCCATGAATATCAAGACAATATTGCATTTGAAATTTTTTGACTGTCTAATCTTAGTAAGTCATAGTTGTAGATGAAAAAAATTGTTAGAAAAAATAAAATTGACTCAATCATTGTTATTATTATTATTAAAATTAAATATTTTTAAAATAAATGAATAGAATAGATAGATTCAATTAAATTTATCATATAATTGGAATTGTGTCTAAATTAAAAGATTTTATCAAATCAAATATATTGAATCGTGCATACCTATATAACTTACTTATTCATTATTAATATGGAGTCATGATATTATAATGAAAATAATTGTATAAGATATTTTGTCTTGGTCTTAAGACAATTTAAAAGTAGTATAATAAAATAACTTATAGTCTACTTGGATTATTTGAAATAATTTGAAATATTATTTAAAAATGATGTGAGAAAATTAAATTTGAATAATTGTGATAAAATCATATTTTTAAAGAGATGTGTAAAAATAATATATTTATTCCAAAATTATGTTTTAAAATAGGGCAAAATAATAATAATAATAATAATAATAATAATAATAATAATAATAATAATAATAATAATAAATCGGGCCTTGGAAAATTGAGCCTATAATGAATTTAAAAAAAATCAATCAACTAATTAAATTTTGAAATCCAATACAAACCAAATAAAATAAAAAATAACTTAGAAATAATTAATTTTTCTCATAAAATTATAAAAAACATAAATACTTATTTAATCTTGTCATGACATCTTATATTTTTACAAAAACTATAAATACACATTTAACCTTATGATGACACTTCACATTTTTACAAAAATTATAAATACACAATGAACCTCATCATGACATATCACATTTTTCAAAATTAAATTTGGTAGCTTATTTTGCTTTAATATATAAGAAGATTATTGTTGTTGTTTCATATTAACATACATTTTTTCTTTGCTTGCCTAATAATTGAAATGAGTACTACATTTTTATGCTCTAATTATCTAAAAAAAAATCATGGATGATCATGAATACTCTTTAACATATTTTAGATCACTTCTGATCACTGAAAATCCAATTTGGATTAAGGTGAGATTCATGTTAGCAAAAATGATCTTTAGATGATTAAATAACATCATATTTATGGGTAATTTCGTGATATACTAGTCTTGGTCTCAAATTTATTCATTTTGTATACATGAATTTGACCCATATACACGGATCCCCTGTTCAACATTGTATTCCACCCCATCTTTTATAACATTTTTTAAATAAAAATATTATGCTCTACTAAATAATTATTAAACCTTGCACATTAACGATAATTTAGTGAATGATTGTAACATGTGTCATATGATTTGTAAATAGAATATTAGATGGAATAGTGAAATAGAATAGGTGATCTAACTTTTACCCTCTTGCCTTAACAGAATCACTAATCTTAATACATCTAATCCACAGTTTTCTTTTGATGATGTGGATAGGCTATCTTTCTTTCTTAGTGACATGGCAAAAGGAGAAAATTTATAAAGTAGTTAACATTATGTTGAGTTTTGTTTTTAATTGTTTAAAATTTATTTCTTATTTCAAGCTTTTGAATTAGATATACTTATAATTTGACAATTTGAGAATGTCATTTTTTCTCTATTTTCATAATTCTTTGTTGTTCTAAATTTCAGGATATTATCAATATGCAAGACTTCTTTAAAGATTTAAAGAATGGAGAGTTGAACCTTATTGTAACAGCAAATATTATATTTATAATAAAATAAACACAAAAAAAATTACAATGATAATCCAGATGGATTAAACTTGATAATTTAAGAAACAATCTCTATCTATCCTCTGATTCTTCTCTCGAACCAATTTGGCTTGACTTTGACTTGACTTGTGTGTTGACCGCGTTGACTGTGTGTGTTGAGTCGGATCTTCAGTTGAAGCTTGTCCGAACTCGGATTTGGGACCTTATAACGTTAATCCAGAAGTGTCGAGCCTTTGTTTGGATTAAACGTACTTGATCCGAAGAACACTCGATATGGGGGGCTTAGCACCTTAATCCCGGGTCGTATGTTGTTCTTGGCGCGAAGAACACCGAAGAACTTAGTGTATGAAGAACGCTTGATTTAGGGGGCTCCGCACCTTAATCCCGAATCGTTTTGTCGTTCTTGACTTGAAGATGCTTGAAGATCTCAAGGGAGCACTGCTCGTATTCTTGATCTCTTCAGAGCGTTTATGTCTTCAAGTATTTTTTTAGTGTGTCTGAAATGAATGAATGAGGGCTCCTTATATAGGTGAAGGATGAGCATGTCCCATAAATAACTTGCAATCTGATTGGTCCAAGATAGATTTGGCCTGATTCTGCGGGCTTAGGCCTTTCCATATATATCACAGCTTGATTGGTCATTGCTTAATTTGACCTGATTCTGGAACCTTCCATGCTTTACTTAACTTAGGGGTCAAGTTTTACTTAATTTAAACCCTACTTAATTTGTTGGGTATTAAATTAATTATCAATTATTTATTAATCTATTTTAGGAATTAATTTATTAAATCCCCAAAATAAAATATAATAAATTAAAATTGATATTTAATCAATAAAATCCACATGTCGCCATTTGATTGGAACGTGAATTTTAATTGCTTACAAATGCCTCCTTGCGATTTGTTCACGGACAGAATGTCTTGTTGTGAAGGAATCGCAAAAGATTTGTTTCTTGTTCACCAAGATTTCATGAATCTTACCCAAAATTATCAAAGTTATTTGTAGTAAAGAATCTCTTACAATTTTGTAGAGATTGCGCACCTCACAATAATCTCCATAATTATCCATGAGTCCACTAGTGGTTTCTATAATTATCCATGAGTCCACTACTATATAATAATGGCTCATGAACTCAATTTTTTTCATCAAAGACATCCAACAAGACTTTTGACTTAGACAAGCACCAATCAAACACCATCCAAGTAATTCAAGTTACAAGTGTAAGCTTTCAATTCTTTAATTTGCTCATCTACTTTTGAACTGTTTATTTTTTTTTGTTTCTTGCTTGTTGCTCTTGCTTCCGACCAAAAATTTAGTAACCTGCTTGTCCTCGCCCCTATTTCTCGTCTGAGAAAATCATGGGCGAACCTCATCCTTGCTATTCTTTCTCTTCTGAGAAATCGACAGCGAGGCTTGTCCTCGCCCCTCTTTCTCGTCTGAGAAAATCATGGGCGAGCCTCGTCCTTGCCATTCTTTCTCTTCTGAAAAATTGACAGCGAGCCTTGTCCTCACCCCTCTTTCTCGTCTGAGAAAATTCATGGGCGAGCATCGTCCTTGTTATTCTCTCTCTTCTGAGAAATCGATAGCGAGCCTTGCCCTCGCTCCTCTTTCTCGTCTGAGAAAATCTACGGCGAGCCTCGATGTATGTTTTGCCACCATATTTTGTCCCGTGTTGCCGAAAGTGGGAGATTGAGGCGGTAGTATGTAGTGTTGATGGGATCAGACTGGCGGTGATTTGCAGCAACATACATGGTGGTGATACGACCCTTGGTAATGGCTGTTACCGACGATCGACCTGACCGGTTAAGGAGGATCCGGCGACGGCTACGGTGCCGTCCGCTGGCGAAGACCTGGTGCACCTTCTGGCGACAGTCACAGGCGGTCTGCGATGGGTAGTGGAGGATTAAACGACTGTGTGGAGAGGCGATGGTGTGGATTTTCGGCAAAGGGGGGCAGCAGCTGATGTCTCTGCCTCTAGTGGCAACATTGCGGCAGGTCCGATGAACAGCGACGGTGTGTGAGGGTTTTGGAGGAGAGATGGCGGCGCGTGATCTCCCGCGGCGGCTTTGCATTCCCATCGGCAAAGTGGTGGCGGCGACTTGCAGCGGTGCCGGTGGTGGGTTGCTGTTGGCAGGTACTGGAGGATCGCGGCGGTGGGGTCGCGATTTCGTTGGCAACTTGCGGATTGTGGGAAGTCGAGAGACCTCAACGGCGAGCAACACTTCGCCGAACTGAGTTGCAGTTCTTTGGCGGACGGACACCCTCTGCTTCGACATGTGGGAATTGAACAGCAATTTCAATTGCTTTCTGCAAATGGGTACTGTATGCTGAGATTTCACGTAAAATGGGTGTTCAATTTTGACTTTCCAGGTCAATTTTGACTCTTTTGGCCCACTTGATTAAATTTGGACTTACAAAGTTGGGCTTACAAAGTTGGGCTTGGATTAAATGTTTGCAGGCCACACATCTTCACCATAGCCTAGCCCACATCAATTTAATTGCCCACTTTGATTTTTTTTTACTCAACTCATTCATGCTTCAATTTATTACTTACTTCACAAACTTGATGTGAAAGGTGAAAGATATGACTGAACTTAACAAAGTGCTAAGCTGCCTACGTACCTCTTCGCAGAGGATCAAGTCATTACGTAGTTCAAAATGACATGTTTGGTTTGAATGGGGGGGTGTCGTACACAGTTTAAACTCATGCGGGTCAGGAGTGACTATTCTTTAACCACTTTAGACAAAGTATGATATTTAATGCTTTAACCACTTAAAATATCTGAGTGGGGTGAATTAATAGTTTAACCACATATAATTACCTTTGGTGGGTGTCGTACACAGTTTATACTCATGCGGACCAGGAGTTCGTCGTACACAGTTTATACTCATGCGGACCAGGAGTTCATCGTACACAGTTTTTACTCATGCGGACCAGGAGTAGCATGAAGTTTAGGCTCGTGCGTCGAGGAGCGTTGGATTTTAATTTGCTGACAGTTTATACTCGTGTCAATGAGTCTTGAATTTGAACTTGTAGACAGTTTATACTCGTGTCAAGGAGCCTTGTGTGGATATTTTTCACTCATGTCGAGGAGTATTGTATGAATAGTTTTCACTCATGCCGAGGAGCTTTATGTGTAGAGAGTTTATTCTCTTCCCAAGGAGATTTGATTTGATGTGTGGATAGTTTATACTCATATCAAGGAGTATAGAACATGTAGAGAATTTTCTCTTCTCAAGGAGATATGATTTGATGTGTGGACAGTTTATACTCATATCAAGGAGTATAGTGTGGATAGTTTTTGCTCGTATCCAAGAGCCTTGAATTTGATTTGTGTTAGATAGTTTAGGCTCGTATCAAGGAGCATGACTTGAGGATTTTAGATAGTTTAAGCTCATATCAAGGAGCGTGACTTGTAGATAGTTTTAGCTCGTGTCAAGAAGCGTGATGTAGATAGTTTTGGCTCGTGTCAGGGAGATTTGACTTGAAAGATTTTAGATAGTTTAAGCTCGTATCAAGGAGCGTAATGCAAACAATTTTAGCTCATGTCAAGGAGATTTGACTTAAAAGATTTTAGATAGTTTAAGCTCATATCAAGGAGCGTAATGCAGACAGTTTTAGCTCATGTCAAGGAGATTTGACTTGAAAGATTTTAGATAGTTTAAGCTCATATCAAGGAGCGTAATGCAGACAGTTTTAGCTCATGTCAAGGAGCATGATTTGTCTTGATTTATCAACAGTTTATTGCCCCCAATCTTGGGATGCACTATTTTCTCTTGCTTCAACTTCATTTTTATTAATCTTTATAGAAACTGCAGCCTTTGTTTGTGGTTCCTCTTCCAAGGGCTCATTGAAGGACATGTATTCAAACTCGAAAGAGTCTTGGATAGAGGGCCATTCGATGTCATTTGATGTCAAGCTCAACTCCATGTCGTGAGCTCTTGAAGCCAACTCTTCAAAAGTTTTAGGTCGAATTCCTTGGAGTATGTAGCTAAGATTCCATTGCATCCCTTGAATGTACATTTCTATAGCTGAAGTTTTTGATAGCCTTTCTTTGCAATTGAGGCTTAGACTCCTCCATCTATTGATGTAGTCGATGAGATATTCTTCATCCCTTTGACGAGTATTTGTTAGCTCCATCATGCTAACAATTCTTCGTGTGCTATAGAAGCGGTTGAGGAATACTTTTTCCATTTGCCCCCAACTGTCAATGGAGTTAGCTTCCAAGTCGATGTACCAATCAAAGGCATTTCCTCTTAAAGATCGGACGAATTATCTCACCATGTGATCTCCGTTGGTCCCAGCATCATTGCATGTCTCGACGAAGTACGCCACATGTTGTCTCGGATTGCCTTTGCTGTCAAATTGTTGAAACTTGGGAGGTTGGTAGTCAGTTGGCATCCTCAAGTTGTCAATCCTCTTTGTATATGGCTTGGCGTATCTTGAAGAAAATTTTGAGCTTCCTTCAAACTTGTCTTTTATTTTCTCTAAAACGATGTTCTTTAATTGGTTGATAGGAAGCATTCTGTCAGTTGAAACTTGTATCGTATCCTCAGCTGGCTTTTCTTCAGATAGATGATGCTTCGTTGAGTCTTCCTCCCCGTGTTCATCCTCAACTTATTTCTCATTTGTACGATTTGTCTCCACATTCTCCATTTTCTTCATAAGTACAGAGATTTTTACATCTTGAGCTTCCATATGCTTCGTGAGTCCTTCAATGGCACTCATCATACTTGCTAGTTGTTCCTCAATGGTCATAGCATTTGTTGTCATCACTGCAGCTGCAGCTGAGGTAGATGGTGAGCTTGGTATTGAGTGAGGAGTTGAGTAGGTAGAATCATCTTCACTATTTTTGTCTCCGTGCAATGGCTTGTTAAGATCAATCCCAACCACATGGTTTGTCTCTGAGGAGGCTTCAGACATACTTCTTGTAACGAGTTCAGCATTTTCAATTTACAACTCTTGAGGCTTTGATGCAGTTTGCCTTCGTATCGCAATCTTTAGCGGAGTCATAACTTGCATCTTCGCAGCTTGTAGCTCTAAAGGCTTTGAGGTAGATGACCTTTTTATCGCGATCCTAAGAGGAGTCATACTTTGTATCTTCGAGCTTGTTGAGAGAAGAGATGAGAGGTAGAGACTGTCCCACTAGGCGTGCCAAAATTTGTAACAGCAAATATTGTATTTATAATCAAATAAACATAAAAAAATACAATGATAATCCAGATGGATTAAACTTGATAATTTAAGAAACAATCTCTATCTATCCTCTGATTCTTCTCTCGAACCAATTTGGCTTGAATTATGTGTTGACCGTGTTGACTGTGTGTGTTGAGTCGAATCTTCAGTTGAAGCTTGTCCGAACTCGGATTTGGGACCTTATAACGTTAATCCAGAAGCGTCGAGCCTTTATTTGGATTAAACGTACTTGATCCGAAGAACACTCGATCTGGGATGCTAGCACCTTAATCCCGAGTCGTATGCTGTTCTTAGCGCGAAGAACACCGAAGAACTTAGTGTATGAAGAACGCTTGATTTAGGGGGCTCCGCACCTTAATCCCGAATCGTTTTGTCGTTCTTGACTTGAAGATGCTTGAAGATCTCAAGGGAGCACTGCTCGTATTCTTGATCTCTTCAGAGCGTTTATGTCTTCAAGTATTTTTTTAGTATGTCTGGAATGAATTAAGGAGGGCTCCTTATATAGGTGAAGGATGAGCATGTCCCATAAATAACTTGCAATCTGATTGGTCCAAGATAGATTTGGCCTGGTTCTGCGGGCTTAGGTCTTTCCATATATATCACAGCTTGATTGGTCATTGCTTAATTTGACCTGATTCTGGAACCTTCCATGCTTTACTTAACTTAGGGGTCAAATTTTACTTAATTTAAACCCTACTTAATTTGTTGGGTATTAAATTAATTATCAATTATTTATTAATCTATTTTAGGAATTAATTTATTAAATCCCCAAAATAAAATATAATAAATTAAAATTGATATTTAATCAATAAAATCCACGTGTCGCCATTTGATTGGACCGTGAATTTTAATTGCTTACACTTATTTCACCATAAAAAAAAATTGAACATGGACCAGTCTAACATCCATGTTCAACATAAAAGCAAATCTGGAGATTTGAGTATGATGTATTTTAATAAGATTATATATACTCCCTCCGTCCCGGGTATTTTTACCCGTTTGTACGGGCACAGAGATTAAGACGTTTTATTTTTTTAATATATAATGTAAAAGAAAGTAGGGATAAATTAGTAATTTAAAAAGAAAAGGTGAATAAAGTTATTGGGAATGATGAATAAAGTGTAAAAAAGTAATTAAAGTTATTGGGATTGTAAAAAGTAGGTAATAAAATATTATGTATTTTTGCCAAAAATGGAATGGGTAAAAATACGTGGGACACCCCAAAATGGAAAGTGGGTAAAAATACGTGGGACGGAGGGAGTATTATGAATTGAGTATAATTTTATAACTTTTGTTAATAGCTCATTTTCTATTAATTGAGTGTACATTTATTTTATTATTTGCTTGGTTTAAATCAATGTTGTACATCATTTGGTTATAACAATTATTTTAAATGGTAAATCAATTCATATTTAATTGTTTATTTTATTTATTTTTTTTAATAGAACTATATTTTATTGTTAAGTTAATTCTTAATTATCAATTCTATTCTTTAATCAATATATACTTTAGTCATATTTATTTTATTATTACTTGATTTAAATCAATGTTGTAAATCATTGGGTTATAAAAATTATTTTAAATGGTTAACTAATTCATATTTAATTGTTTATTTTATTTGTTTATTTTTTTAATAGAACTATATTTTATTGTTATATGTTCATTCTTAATTACCATTCTAATCTTTAATTAATATAATTTTAGTCAATAATTTTGATTTGAATTGATTACAAGATAAAAAAGAAATTAGAAATTTTAAATTAACTTGAGGATCAAAATAAATAAAAAATCAATTAGCATTTAATTTTTACTAATTATTATGTCAACATTATAGTTATTATTAAATTTTCACTTAAAGAATTTATTACTTTTTCCATATTTATTTTCTCTAGGGAGAATTACTACTAGGTACACAAAAAAACCCTAAATTACTATGAGATACAAACGTACAAAAGTATTACTACTAGCTACAAAAATATATAGTGATATTCCAATATTACCCCTATTAAAGTGCTGTACATAAATATTGTGTGCAACAAAAGTTCATGTGCAGCAAAGTGTGTGCAGCAAAAAAAGTGTGTGCAGGAAAAAAAAGTGTGTGCAGCAAAAAAATGTGGTGGTCCGGCGGCGGCGGTCCGGCAGCTTTTCCGGCGACCAGTTTTTTTTTTTTTTTTTTTTTGGACGAACAGTTTTTCCGGCGACCGGCTGCCGGAGCTCCGGCGGCGGCGGCGCGGCAGCTTTCCGGCGACCAGTTTTTTTTTTTTTTTTTTTTTTTTTTTTTTTTTTTTTTTTTTTTTTTTTTTTTTTTTTTTTTCTGACGAACAGATTTTCCGGCGACCTGCCGCCGGAGCTCCGCCGGCGGCGGCAGCGGCCCGGCAGCGGCAGCGGTGGTCCGGTGGTGGGTGGAGGTTGGGGTTAGTGTTTTAAAGGTATATGGGTTTAGGGGTATATTTGGTATTTTACTTTAATATTTTGTATTAAATAATAATTATTTTAAATCAATGTATCTAGTAGTAATTAGGGGTACAAAGTGTGTACCTATCAGTAATTATTTATTTTCTCTATTATTTCTCAATCATCATAAATCCTTAATTATGTCATTGTTTATTAAAGTATAATTATTTATGATAAATTTTTATTAAATATACTATTTATTAAGTAATGAATTGGTTATTAATAATCAAATTATAAAATAATTAATTATTAGTAATTATTAATCAAATTTATAGTCATGTAAATTAAAGATTGTTTATCATCATTAGTAAAAAAAAATTGAATTAGTATTTAATGTTATTTTAAATTCATTATAACACCGTGCTTATTTAAATAGTTAGTTTTCATCAAATTTTATTCTCATTCTATTATTAAGATCTCTTTAATAATTCAACTTAAAGATTTTTGTAAATTAAATTTCAAAATTCTACGTACAATATCTCACTATCGTACTATATATACTCTTAACTTTAATTTTCATCATCAATCAATTTTATTAATTGTAATAATTAACTATGTCAATAATCATTAATTAATTGTATTTTAATTTTAACCTTCTATCATACTATACAATAAGTCATTATTACTAAATTTTAACAAGTTTTTAGTTTTTAGATGTCTAACACTAATTTTAAATCATTATTACACTCTACTTAATAATTTACTAATTATTATGTCACCATTATAGTTAATATTACATTTGACTTAAAATAATTTATTATTCCTCCCTATTTTTTTATTTATATTAATTTTCAATCATCATAAATCCTTAATCATTCCTTAATCATGCTATTGTTTATTTAAATACAAATATTTATGATAAATTGTTATTAAATATTTATTAAGTAATGAATTTATTACTGGACAATCAAGTTGTTACAATAATTATTAATTATTAATAATCATTAATCAATTCATAATCGTGTAAATTAAAAATTATCTATCATCATTAGTAAAAGAAATTAGTAAAAAATATTATAGATATTTTGAATTAGTATATAATGTTATTTTAAATTAATTATAGCACCTTACTTTTTTAAATGATTAGTTTTAAACAAATTTTATTCTCATTCTATTATTAAGATATATCTTTAATCATTTAGTTTAAAAATTCTATTCACTATTAGTTAAATTTCAAAATTCTTACTTACAATATCTCATCTCACTACTATATATATAGTTTAATTTTTATTTTCACCGTCAATCAATTTTAATTATAAAAATTAACGATATCAATATTCATTAATTAATTGTATTTTCATTTTAACTCTTACTATATAATAAATCAGTAATATTACTTAATCTTAACAAGTTTTTATTTATTTAAGTCAAATTTTAAATCATGATTGCACACAACTTAATAATTTACTATATTTATTTAAATCGGTAAATTTAATTATATTTTATTCTATTTTTATGACTAAGTTATCGTAAATTAAATATTCAATCTACTAATAATCAATTAAGGGTCCATTACCTTATATATGATTATTAGTAGTAGATACATTATCTTAAAAAATTGCATATCACTATACTAATAAGAAATAAAATATCCTTTTTAACCTTATTTTATTTGTGTTCAAAAAGAAATTTAAAGGGTATAGTAATTAATATAATATAGAAATAATTATCTTACGTGATTTTCTCCCTTAAAAATAGGTTGAAAGTTGACTATAATATCAAACCTTTAAAATATGTTACGTTGTGACGTTTCTTGCAATCCATAATTTATGCATTTAAAACTGATGGATGCTTTTCAAGAGCGATGAGTTATATTCTTTTAGTATTTAGAAATTATTTAAAATTTATTTTGGTATTTAGATTTTAAATAAGAAATTAAAAGGATGGACCAGGAAATGAATTGAACGATGAATTAGATTATTTTAGTATTCAAAAATTATTTAAGAAGAATTTTGGTATTAAAAAATTATATAAGAAATTAAAAGAATCAGGACGATAAATTAGATTATTTTGGTATTCAAAAAATATTTAAGAATCAATTTGGTATTAAAAAATTATTAAAAAATATTTAAGAATCATTTTGGTATTCAGAAATTTTTTAAAAAATTAAAAGTATGGATCAAATATTAAATTTTTACTATATATTCAGAAATATTAAGAAATATATTGGTATTTCCCATGATGTAGTATGAATCAAATATTAAATTTTTACTATATATTCAGAAATATTCAGAAATATATTGGTGTTTTCCACTATGTATTCAAATATTTGAGATATTTGATATTCGGAAATTAATTAAGAAATTAGTAGAATAGATCAAATATTACCACGATAAGAACAATATATTCAGAAATATTTAAAAATATTCAAAATATTTAAGTTTAATATATTTGCTTTGAGAATCCTGTATTAATATTCAGAAGTTAATTTATAGATTGACAGTGGTTCAATTCAGAACCTATCCGTCGTTGTGGTTCAAGGAAGAAAGACGATCATCATCTTCTTCATTATATTCTCCAAAAAAGATATTTTTAGATCCAACCCCACAAAAATTTAATTAAATTTACGAAGGAAAGACCTAAATTTAACTTACAATCCATGTAATGGGCTGTGGAATTCATTGCTCTTCCTTACCGTAATAATCCTACCGTAATTGTAGAAGAAGAGGGGAAAATGGCGTGGTGGAGAAAAATGGATTAAGGAAATTGACGTAGATAATGTGAATATATTTCTTTATTTGGGTGAGGAAAGAAGTTTATTACTCTGACGTGATGTTCAACGATAAATGTGGGAGATTGGTGAGAAAGGTTATATTAAGAATTTCACTTTAATATATTGTATCTATCGGTAATATTTTTTCACTGTCGTGTATATTAGTAATTTTAATATATATTTTGTATTGGGCAGTAATAAATCCATCAATTAATCATTAATTACTGGGATCTCCTTCAAATTTGGCTACTACATTAATGATACAATTACATCATATTTAATGAATTATTAATTATGATTTTTTTTTCTAAAATTACTATGAATTATAAATCAAAAAACAGATTTTATTAAATGGAAATAAATTGCCTTATTTAATAAATTGTCCATAAGAAACTAAGGCAAGACTTAAGTTATATTTTTTCAATTTTTAAAATAATTATCACATTTTATTAATGATAATTTCATTTTTTATTAAAAAGTATCACATTTTATTTATTCCCTCCGTCCCACAAAAGTTTGCATGCCTCTTTCGGCATGGAGATTAAGAAAAGTGATAACTTATAGGGGTATTATGGTATTTTTGGGTAATAAATAAATGATAAAGGAATAAGGGTGATTTTTTTTGTAAATAAAGTGTATGGGAGGGGAAGAGTGATTGTTTTTGACTTTTTGTTTTTTTTAGGAATGCGCAAACTTATGTGGGATAACCCAAAATAAAAATTGTACCATATAAAATAGGACGAAGGGAGTATACCTAAAAATTATTTAAATAATTTATTGCACACCACTATCATTTTTTACTAATTTGAGTATCACTTCACTTTTTATTAAAACTTTTATCAATTCTTATCCTTTCATGGAAGTCTTCGCTTGATCACATGGTATCACTTAGGTCTTTGCCAAAAAAAATTATGATTATGTTTATATTCAATTATAAATTTATAAGTTAACTAGTAATTCCCGAACGTGCGTTGCACGAAAAGGATTTTATTATAAGATTATTATTAATTATATATTTTTGTTTTTATATTTTTATCTTGAGTGATATATTTGTACTTATTTTGTCCGTATTTTGTGTGGTTTAAAATTTTGTTGTAGTTTTTTTTTAAGTTTATGTTTATAAGTAACCCATTCGTGTTTTACACGAATATTATTATTTTAGGAATGATGTCTCAAATGATAATATTTGAACCTGAAATAAAATTAAAAAGAAGAACAAAAGATAGATTATTAAAATATAAAAATAGAATTTATAGAATTATTATAAAATCAAACACAAAAAAAAGAAAAATTAAAAAGAATGATATCTCAAATGAGAATGGTATGACCAACAAATAAGATAAAATATGAGATGATTGAACTAAGAAATAATATCAAATAAAAGTATTGAAGAAGAATAAAAGTTAAATTATAAAAATAGAGTTTATAGAGTTATTCAAAAAAATACACAAAAATCGAAGAGAAAAAAATAAGATAACAAAAAATTAAAAAGTATAATGATACCTTTAAGGAGAATGAGTGAAACTGCATATAAAAATCAAATAAAAGTATAAAAGACAAACAAATTAGAGTATATTACAAATAATATGAAAGTAGAATCTGTAAAAGAGAAAAAAAAAAAGAAGAAGCATTAGAGAAAAAAAATAAGAGGATTAAAAAGAAGAACAAAAGATAGAATATTAAAATATAAAAATAGGGTTCATAGAATTATTATAAAACAAACACAAAAAAATAAAGAAAGACAAAAAATATATATATTACCTAAAATGAGAATGCTTGGACTTACAAATAAGTTTAAATATGATAATAATTAAACCTAAAAATAATATAAAATAAAAGTATAAAAGAAGATAAAATAAATTAAATTATAAAAATAGAGTTTATAGAATTATTAAAAAAAACATAAAAATCAATGAGAAAAAAAAGATAATAAAAAAATAAAAAGTATATTAATACCTTTAAACAGAAAGGTTGAACCTACATATAAAATCATATAAAAGTATAAAAGACAAAACAAATTAGAGTAGATTATAAATAATATGAAAGTAGAATTTGTAAAAGAGAAGAAAAAGAAGAAGCATTAGAGAAAATAAAGAAGAACACAACATAAAATATGATTATGTTTATATTCAATTATAAATTTATAAGTTAATATACTTATCCAATTTGAATAATATTAATGGATCCATATTTAGTTATTTAAATTAAATATTTAATCATCGTTCATACTTAATTATTTATTATATTGGTTTAAATTATTAATTATGATCTATTTATATTAAGATATAAATATCAATCATAACTTAAAAAAAGAATTGAGTAGATTAAAGATTGTCTATCATCATTCATTGATATTTTTAGTCAATAATTTATTTAAATTAATGAAAAATAAGGTTTTAATTCATTATTATAGGGGGACAAATAATTTGAAAAGTCACTCATCAATTTGTGTATCACAAAAAATCTTAATGTTTAATTTATCGATTAAATATTTACCTTCCAATATAAACTCTTTATAACTTTTATTATATTTAAAAAAAATTATTTAAGTGGTAATATTTTGGTAAATCACATTTTATATATTCTCTTTTTTCGATTATTACTACTCTAATTCTTTCTCTATTCTTATATAAGATAAAAATTAAAAAAAATTATATTTAAAATTGAATAATGATCTTATAAAGAAATTTAACTATGATTTGTCTATTAATAAAACAATATATACGATGATTACTCAATTTTAGCATATTTAAGTAAGTAATTTCATGAACATGTATTTTTATTTTTAAGACACCCATCAATGTCATTTTTAAGTATTTTCTTCTTCTCATATTAATTGTCATACTTACAATTGATAGGAGTAAATTTTTTTATTTAATTAACTTTATTGACTTTTAGAAGATAATCATGTGATCTTTTTTATATAATAAACACATTATGTTATGCATGTTAAATTAGAGTGACAAATTAAAATATATTTTGAAATTATAGATTAATATGATATTTATATTTTCTAGGTGTAACATTTAGGGGAAGTTTGGTTTATTGCAAGGAATTGAAATGTGAACTACAGTAATAGTGGTTGAGAATAATAATGAGTTTGACTTTTATGATGATTTTTTTTTGTTGAATATTGAAAATGACAATCATAGCTATTAATGTTGTTTATTATGATAATAAATAATTTTGAAATGATTCATAATTTTATTATTAATTCTTTATTATATTATAACTTTATAATTATTATAAGAAAATTATTATTTTAATATTTTTTTAATATTAATAAAATTTATTTCATTAATAAACATTAATTAAATGGGATATGACAACAAAGAATGAATGTGATAGTATGTAATTTACTTAAAGAATGAGGGATTCTTTCATTTGGGAAAATCGAAAATTACTTAACACTATAATTCTAATGCACCAAACACATTTATTTTATTCCTTTTTCCTTCCATAGCTTCATACCAATCAACTAGGCATTTTCTTATTGTGTAACAAACTAAAATTGAAAGTATGACATTTTTTACGAAATAGATGAAGTAATATAAATTCAACTCCATTTAATTAATTATACTTTTCCTTCATTCTTTTTAATATTTTTATAAAAAAAATTCTAAAAAAAAAGGTTTATCCCCTCGCACGGGTTCTATACTAGTTGGGATATATATTATGGAATTTTCTTTATTTAAAAAAATATGTTTGTTGTGAATCGGGTCATATCTAAATCCTCTTATTTAAAAAATTATAAAGATAATTATACTTTTAAATATTTTAAATTATAAATGTAAACATTAATGTTTAGGAGTAACATATGACATAAATCACTTGAATTCATAGAAATAACCATATGAACTCAGTTTACATGTGAAAAAGAAAATGCAGGCGAGTTTATGAAAGATAGGAGCTGATTGAATTAAAAATGATTGAGTTGTTTGTTTGTATAATATATACACATAAAGAAACTACTCCCTCCGTCCCATAGAAGTTGATTTAATTTTTTTTGGGCACGGAGATTAAGGAGTATAATAATTTAATGTAAAGTGGAGTAAAGTGAAGTGAGAGAAATAATATTTAATGTGTAGTGGGTAGTTGTATTAGAGGTGATATATGGGGCCCATGAGAATAGATTAATTATTTTTGTGTGGTCCCATGTATTAAAAAGGGAATGTGTCAATTTTAGTGGGACAAACCAAAAAGGAAAGTGTGTCAACTTATATGGGACAGAGATAGTAAATATTTTGTGTATATATATGTGGGTAATACAATATTACATCAGATGTCATCACACTACAAGGGAAATTACAACTAAAATCCCAAAGGGATGACAAATTAACTAACCAACCACACAAATCTACTATAGCACACAGTAGTAGTAGAAGGTAGTAGCTATTCCACATGTATAGAGAGGGGCAGTCCCGATTTCTCCTAACATTTTAGTGTAACATCTTCGATACCAATATGCACAGAAGAAGAGTGACACCTAAAAAATAGAAGGGATCACACTCTCCGTATATCAACCATATAACTAATAATACGAGAAGAGAAGATTAGATACGAAAATGACACGAAAAATACCGTTGAGATGAGGAGCATTGAAGTCATGAATCAGTGCATCCATACAAGGAATTCTGAGTAAGTGATTGTGGCATTCCCTCCAATAAACAATCAATGGGAGGTATAGTGAGTGTCTCCTGAACTCCATAAGCATTCCAGCAGAAGGGATCATCCACCAGCACTCCCTCGTACGGCAGCAGCTCCACCTCCGACATCGTGTGTATCGGAGGGCTCCTCACGTCGTACGTGCCCTTGATGTTAGGTACACTGCCGACGTCTCGTTCCTGCACCCCTTGGTCAGGCAGTAGTACTGGTCGATGATCACGCAGTTCCGCACGTTCTCCGTCTGGATGTTCTCGAACGATATGCCCGTTACGGACCCCGACCCCCCCTGCCATGTCTTGATCCTCACCCCGTTGTCCCACTCTCTTATCACCGCGTTGCGCACCGAAATGTTCGGGAGTTGTGCACCCCAAGGCTCCCTATGCTGCATGATTGATTGTATTTGTACATTTCGTTTTTTAAGTACCAAGGGTAATGTGGAACAAACAAACTAGGAAAGTATACCTGATGCTGTGGTTGGGCCCACAAGTGACTGAATCGATGTCAACATCCGAGCAACCCGGTCCTATTGAAATGCAATCATCTCCTGCAGTTCATCAACCTATTGAATTAATGATCAAGTTGAAGAATGATGAACTACACATACACATACACATACACATACATACCATTGGCTATCATAGAATTGTATATGCCAACACCTCTGGTGTTCTCGATGTGGATTCCATCGGTGTTGGGGCTAAGCTTAGGCGACCGAATAAGCTGCAAAAAATTACACTCATCTCAATTAGCTGCAAATGTAAATTAAATATGATATGATATGATATATGAACTCACTCACCGCTGGACTGTCACATGGTCCTGGCAATGTTGATCCATTAGGCCCCTAAATCAAAATTTTATCGATTCATTTACTACTCACATTAAAGATTCAACCAACCAACAATGCTAGCTAATAAATTATAGTATGTACTAGTTAGTTTGGTCTTACTTGGAAGACAAGTCCAGAGGGGACGACAACGACGCCGTTCTCGACCTGACACGCCGCCTTCCAGGCCGACCGAAATGCAGCCGTGTCATCACTAACTCCGTCCCCCGCCGCCCCGAAATCCGTCACATTGAAAATGCAGGGGGCGGTCGAATTCCCGGGCGGAACGGGAGCTGGTGCATAACTCGGGTCGGATGGAACGTAAGGCGGTTGTACAGAAGCATCTGGTGTAGGGGAGGCAGGGGAGGGTGGTTGATCACCAGGGGTTTTAGTCTTTTTCTTCTTGCTGATACCATGATGTCTACACTCCACATTAACCATGTCTACAAGTAAGAAAAGAGCAGCAAGGAGCAGTACTAACAGTGATCTGTAAGAGACTTCCATTGGAGATCAAGAAAGTGTGTTGAGTGTCAGCAATGAGGCTGAAACAGAGTAGCAGAGCAGAGCAGATTGGATGGGAAGATTGTAAGAAAATATGAAACTTATGAAACCTCTTTAGCTTTGGCTTCCAAAGCAACAAGAAGTTGATGAATGAAAGTGTGTTGATTTTGCTGCTATATATTTTGCTGGGTGTTTTGACTACACATACAGATGGCAGGCTTGCAATATTTTCAAAGTAATGACATGCATTATTAATTTTCATGATCGATTATTTTATGAAGGGATGAAGATAGATTGGTAAGAAAAAGACAATGAAAGTGATGCAATATAGTAATGTGGGAAAGCACATGAGTATGTTGCAAAAGCATATAAAGAGTAGTCTCGTGAGTATTGATTGTTGGGTAGTAACTTGTGGTGGCCAACCCTATTGCACCAACCACCACAACTTCGTTTAAGCCCTTCACGGGTACACTATTCCTTCCTAATAAAATTACTATTATTAGTACCATTACTATTAATAATTATAATTGTTGTTGTTTCATATTAGTCATACAACCACAATTTTTCCTTGTCTAATATCAGTTCGGTTCTTCAGTTACATTTTGATATTACATCTTATATTGCACGCACAATTGGATGATTGACACGTATGATATAATAAAATATACTATACCCTAAAAGGAAAACTTAAATCTTAGGGGACAATGATTGAGATTTTATTCCTCGTACCCGTGTCACTCATCTAACACATGTAACAAGAGATGTAACACCAAGTGTAATACACATGACCACTGGGCTCCTCATCAAAGTGAGTGACCCATCCCCGAGAACGAATAGGGGGAATTATAAGGAGCTTTGGAGAAAGGAGGAAGTATGAGTGATTGGTGAACTACTAACTATACAAACTGTTAACATACCCATGATTGTGACAAGTGTATAGTTTAGATTTATCCTAGTATAAATTTGTTAGGATATGATTTTAGTGTGGTCCCCTATCCCATTAGTTGTTATCTGTATTTTAGTCTATATAGGTTGTCTTCATCTATTTGTATTGTAGCTTTTCAATCTCTGTTATTTTCTTTCTACTTCAGCTTTTCACCATGTTTGATGCTTTCTACCTTTTATCAATTATCATCCTAAATGGCAAAATTCCATTCTACCTACGTTTTCTTCATGGTATCAGAGCAGGTTTGAGCCCTGACTCTGATATCCCTTTGCTGCCAATTTGTTTTCTTTTCGTTTAATCATGACAAGTTCCTCAATTATTGCTTCACCAAGTATCACACAAGTTATGTCACTTCCCCAAGTTGTGTCACTTCCTCATCAGCTTATTTCTATTAAGCTAACAGACACCAATTATTTAGTATAGAAGCAACAAATTCTGATAACTATTCGAGGCTATGGTCTTGAAAATTTCATAGATCCTGAGTGGCAAATTCCAGCAAAATTCACAAAAGATAGCTCAACCCAAAAACAAGAAATCAACCCAGAATATCAGCAATGGAAGAGGCAAGATCAGCTACTAGCCTCATAGCTTCTCTCAACCTTATCAGAAGGAATATTAGTGCAAATTGTTGGTTCAAACACATCTTTAGAGATTTGGAATACTCTGGAGTCCAACCATGCCAGCCTCTCCACTGCCAAAATCATGCAATATAAATACAAGCTTCAGACATTGAAGAAAGGAAACCTTGCAATGAGAGAATATCTTAACAGAGTAAAAGAATGCTTTGATCTCTTGAGTTCTATTAGCCAAACTCTCACTGAGCAAGACCAAATACTGCACATTATAGCAGGTTTGGGAAGTGAATATGATACAATAATAGTTTCAATCACCTCAAGAATCCAACCATGGACAGTTAGTGAGGTCCATTCTTTATTATTGAGTTTTGAGAGTAGACTTGAGAACAACACTTTTTCCACGGTGAACACTGAAGGCTCTCAACCCAACTTGAACACTGTCACAACTTCTACTCAACAATCCTTTAATAACAGAGGTTTTCAAAGGGGGAGAGGCCGATTTTCTAGAGGAGGAAGAAATTTTAGAGGTGGCCCATACAGAGGAAGAGGTGGACGATCCAATAGGTCCAACCTTGTTTGCCAAGTCTGTCAAATTCCTGGTCACTCGGCTGATAGGTGCTGGTACAGGTATGATGCTAACTACTCTCCTCAAAACAACTCTCAACAAGGTGCGAGTAATGGTGGTGCTAATTCCCAGTCCTTATTCAACTCCCAACCTAATCTAAATATGGCTCAAATGAGGTCATATGGCTTTTCCGATGGTGGGATTGATGATACGTCTTGGTTTCCTGATACTGGTGCTTCACATCACGTATCCAACGAACTCAGTAATCTCAATCTTGGTGCTACTGAACATGCCGGAAATACTAAACTTCACCTTGGAAATAGCTCAGGTATTTCTATCACTCATATTGGTAATGCTTTAGTTTCAAGTAACTCTCACAATAAGCCATTTCTCCTCAAAGATTTGCTTCATTTTCCATCTGTTAAAAAGAATCTTCTAAGTGTTTCTCAATTTGCTCATGATAATAAAGTATATTTTGAGTTTCATCCCACATTTTGTCTTGTGAAGGATCCCATTTCTCACCAAACACTGCTTCAAGGGATTGTTAAGAATGGTTTATACCACTTCAAGTTACAAAGCTTCAAGAAAGATTCTTCATGTTCCACCTCTACCTGTGATCCTGTTTTCACTTCTCTACCTAGTTCTTTTCCTATTGTTCATACTCTCAATCAAAGTGTCAGTTTACACACTTGGCACCAAAGACTAGGTCATTGTGCTATGGATACTGTTAAAAGAGTTCTATCAAGTTGTAATGTCCCATTCTCTAGTAATGAAAAAGATGCTTTATTTTGTTCACCCTGTCTTCTGTCTAAATCTCATAAGCTTTCTTTTCCTACCTCTAACACTGTTTATAAAAATCCTTTTGAACTTGTTCACACTGACCTGTGGGGGCCTTCTCCTGAAATTTCCAGAAATGGTTGCAGATATTATATAAATTTCATTGATGAATAAAGCAAGTTCACTTGGCTTTATTTATTGAAAAAGAAAAGTGATGTTGTACAAGCCCTGATACACTTTCATAATCTTATCACTAATCAGTTTAAAACCACTATTAAAAGTATTCAAAGTGATGGTGGGGGAGAGTACATGGCAATAACACAGTTCTTTCAGGAGAAAGGGATACACCATAGAATCTCATGCCCATATACACCCCAACAAAACGGTCAAGCTGAGAGAAAGCATAGGCACATAGTTGAGATGGGTTTATCTTTACTAGCTCAGTCACAATTGCCTTTAACTTTTTGGGATGATGCTTTTGTCACTTCATGTTATCTCATCAATAGACTCCCAAGTAAAACTACTTCTTTTAAAAGTCCATTGGAGATCATTCATGGTCATAAACCAAATTATCTTCTTCTGAAAAGTTTTGGTTGCTTGTGTTTTCCCTATATCAGACCCTACAATAAGCATAAGTTGGAATACCGTTTAGTCCCATCCACATTTTTTGGTTATAGTCCTGCTTACAAAGGTTATAAAGTACTCTTACCTTCTGGAAAAACCATCATCACTAGACATGTCATCTTCAATGAAACCATATTTCCTCACTCTATTAAAAGCCCAACTTCGACCCCTTCAACTTCTCAGTCTAGCAACACAAATCTAATCCCACCACCTTTGCTCTCTGAACCGCCAGTTTCTTCCACTAATCAAACTCAAACTTTTTCTTCATCTCACATTCCACATGTTTCCGAATCATCCTCCATTTCCACCCCTTCCTCCAATAAACAACCTTTACCAGAGAATGTTACTTTAACTAATACATTATCTTCTATGAGTGTTGGATCTACAGATGCTTCTCATTTGTCTCTTAGTGATACAGGTAACACTCATCAAGTTCAGAATCAGCATACCATGGTTACCAGAAGCAAGGCTGGTATCTTCAAACCAAAAATTTATACTTCTGAGATTTCTGATTTTGTTGAACCTTCATCAGTTAATCAAGCATTACATATTCCACATTGGTTGAAAGCAATGCAAGATGAACTTTGTGCTTTGCATAAAAATAACACATGGACACTGATGCCACTTCCACCTGGAAAGAACCTTATTGGTTGTAAGTGGGTTTTCAAGACAAAAAGGCATGCTGATGGTTCTATATCCAAGTTCAAAGCAAGATTGGTAGCTCAGGGATATTCTCAATCCCCAGGTTTTGACTTTAAAGAGACTTTTAGCCCTGTGGTTAAACCTACCACCATACGAGTTATTCTAACTCTTGCTGTTTTCAATAATTGGTCTATTCGACAACTGGATGTGAATAATGCATTTCTACATGGTGATGTTGTTGAAGATTTATACATGAAACAACCTCCAGGTTTCGAGAAGGGGTCAAACCTTGTCTGCAAACTTTCTAAAGCCATTTACAGTCTTAAGCAAGCTTTTAGAGCATGGCTCCTCAAAGTTAAAAGTGTGCTTCTTGATCTTGGATTCACTGGCTCTAGAGCAGATACATCACTTTTCTATAGATATGGCACCAATTCTATGGTCTATCTTTTGATCTATGTGGATGATATTTTGGTTATAGGGAACAACAATTCTGAGATTCAAGATGTCATTTCTCAGCTTGGTCAATATTTCTCACTCAAAGATCTTGGTGCTTTGAAGCATTTCCTTGGTATTGAAATAACCTACACTGCTCAAGGCTTGCATCTTTCTCAATCTCAGTACATTAAAGAGCTTCTTTGCAAGGCTAACATGGCACAAGCAAATCCTATCTCTACACCAATGATTACCTCACCTCATCTGTCTAAACATGACGGTAGTCCTATCACCAATTCTAGTGATTATAGAAGTTTTGTGGGAGCACTTCAATACCTCACCATTACTAGACCTGAACTTGCCTTCTCAGTTAACAAGGTAAGTCAATTTATGGCCAATCCTCTTGATACACATTGGAAAGCAGTAAAAAGAATATTGAGATATCTTAGTGGGACACTTGATTATGGTCTTCACATTCAGAAACACAATCATCTTAATGTCACTGGATTTTCAGATTCTGATTGGGGGAGTGATCTTGATGATAGAAGATCAGTTTCAGGTATGTGTGTATATCTGGGTAACAATCTAATTTTTTGGAGCTCAAAGAAACAACACTCGGTGTCGAGATCCAGCACCGAAACTGAATACAGAAGCTTAGCGCATCTTGCTGCTGAAATTGTTTGGCTTTCTTCTCTCCTTCAAGAACTCAAGGTAAAAATTTTAAAACCTCCTGTTGCTTGGGTAGACAACATCAGCACTATTGCCATGGCCTCCAATCCAATATTGCATGCCAGGACAAAACACATTGAATTGGATTACCATTTTGTCAGAGATCTTGTCACGGCAAACAAACTAAACATCCAGCATGTACCCTCCTTGGATCAGACTGCAGATATCTTCACAAAACCTCTCAGTTTGCAATTCTTTACTCGGCTCAGAAACAAGTTGAATATTGTTCCAAGAGCCTCTCTCGAATTGAGGGGGGATGTTAACATACCCATGATTGTGACAAGTGTATAGTTTAGATTTATCCTAGTACAAATTTGTTAGGATATAATTTTAGTGTGGTCCCCTATCCCATTAGCTGTTATCTGTATTTTAGTCTATATAGGTTGTCTTCATCTATTTGTATTGTAGCTTTTCAATCTCTGTTATTTTCTTTCTACTTCAGCTTTTCACCATGTTTGATGCTTTCTACCTTTTATCAATTATCATCCTAAATGGCAAAATTTCGTTCTACCTACGTTTTTCTTCACAAACAACTAATTTTGTCCGAGAAAAAAAATAAAAAATCCAAGATGGTCTAATATACCATCCTTCCCAAATGTGTCACTCATCTAACACGTGTTAATCAAAGCCCTGACCACTGACCATTAAATGAGAATGGAAATAAAATAAAATAAAATAAAAACGAAATGCATGTTCTAATATGTGTAAATTTATCAAAGATGTTCTAATACACCCTCTGTCCCGATTAACAATTTTTTTTTAAGAAAAAGGAAAATAATTATTAACCTTATTTTATAGATGATGTAGTATTTTTAATTTATAAATAAAGTATAAAGTATATTATGTTGGTTAGAAATGAATGATAATTTTAAATTTAAAAATTATTATGGGACTATTGACTATTGTGTTGAGTGCTTCTACCAAAAACCAAATTAGTAGCTAATTGTTTACATTTTAGTAACACCGACAAAGATGATTTATTTTTTATTTTTTATTTTATTAATATTTTTTTTAGAGGGTTGAAGGGAATATTTGAAATGAGTATATATTTTAATGATGCAATTATCTAATGTTTTTTTTAAAGAAAAAGTTTTGCTTAAGATGCTCTTACGGTGATCATTTCGTTTTATTTTTTTCACTTAACTATCAATTTTTTTTTTATTTAAAAGATCATCAATTTTCATTTATTGTACTAAATTTCATGAAATATTTCAATTTAGAGGTTATATTTTTTATTAAAATTTTATTTATTTATCATCAGAAAATACAAAATTACTAAAAAAAGTAACAATTTTCTTAATTAATCAGGAAAAAACTTGTGCAAGGACGGAGTTTTTTTTTTTTTTGACATTTTCTTAAATAATTATATTTTTTATGAAAGTATTTTTCAATAATTCAAACTTTCTATGGAGGTATTATTCTTATGTCTCTAAGTTTTCTTGTGAGGCATTTCGGCAAGTTTGGATGCTACATTTTTTGTGTCGCTTATTGGATGAATAATACGTAGGAGAGAGAAAAAATATTATAAGTTAATCAATAAACCCTAGGACTAGGGGTAACGGATTGAATTTATTCACGCTACCGCCACTTTAAGAAGATGTTACATGGATTTATTCTCTCCGCCACGTATCATTCTTTAAGGGGATGTTACAAGAGATATTACACAAAAATGTAATAAAACATCCCATGCCCTTCTGTCATAACCAAACCTGTCGTTTCACCAGTGTAACGCCCAAGTAATAAATCAATGAATTCAATGCACGACTTTTATAATTGTTTTTCATAAAAATTGTTTGTTAAAAAGTTTCAATTTTATTTATTTTTACTATACGTATCCATATAATTGTTGCATTTTAATTGTAAAATTCATTATGGAAATATATACTTTTGTTTTCAATTTCACAGAATAGTTTTCACATTCTAAACCTTTTATTTTTAATATATATATATATATATATATACACACGATTCATGATGCCACTCTATATGCGATTAAATATAGATTTATTTTTACGTAATACATATGCAACTCTTCTTGCGATCATATGTGCAAGTCTTACGGTACATGACTCCGTATTAATTATATAATGAAGATTAATAAAAGTTAAAAGTTAGAGATTTTTCTATAAAAATTATATTGGGGATACTTTTCCAAAATCGTGAACTACTCTCTCTGTGCCAGATTAAACTGCACCAATATTATAGACACAAAGTTTTAACAACCGTTGATTTTTTTTATCAACTTTATAAACATTTGGATGTAATGCAATTTTCTTAAATTATGGAATAATAAATTATAAAACATATTAAGTTTTTAGGTGAGGGTGAGAGTGACAATTTATGGGTTGAAAAAGAAAAAGAAAAAAAAGTATAAAGTTTGTTACGGTGTAGTATTATACATGCTTTTCTTTTCAAAATAAAAAAAAGGCATGTTTAGTGACCACTGACCAGTAAATAAGAATGGAGATAAAAATGGCAAGTTAGAGAATCAAAGTAAATAAGTACGATGTTGGCTTAAAACTTAAAAGACAGCTCAAAATCAAAATGAGAGTTGAGGTGAGAGCCTCAACATTCAAAGCCCTGTATAAAGAATATTCTCTTTAAGGACAGTAAATTATTAGGGCAGAAATTTGGACAGTGCACATTTAAGCGATATAGGGCTCATTACATATAGAGATAGGCTTTTATTAGGATACTTAATCACTTGAGCAAAATCAGTTATGGTACAGATTTTGAAGAAATTTGTAACCTGAAATAAGAAGTTTGTTTCCCTAATTAGGAGAGTCAATCACAAAGATGACAAAGAATATAAGACAGACTAAGACAAAGTATCATTGTAGCATACACAAAGGTAGAACCCTATTTCAAGAAATCAGTTACCTTGTGCAGAAAGAGAGAGAATCATGGCATCAAAATCAAATGAAAGGAATGAGAATGCCACATCTTCATTGGATGTGGTTAATGGACAGCAGACATCAATCGAAAGGACTGATGATAGGAACAAAACACCTAGGCATCCTCGATGGACTAGAGAAGAGACGCTTGTCCTGATAGAAGGCAAGAATATTGCTGAGATGATGAGAAGGGGTCGGAGATCAAGTTATGGCATTGGTCCAGAACAGGTTGAACCCAAATGGGATGCTGTCTCGTCTCACTGCAGACGACATGGAGTGAACCGAGGGCCGGTTCAATGCCGTAAGCGGTGGAGCAATCTAGTCAGCGATTTTAAGAAGATAAAGAAGTGGGAGTCCTGGAGAGAGAATGAAACTTACTGGATGATGAGAAGTGATTTGAGGAGAGAGCAAAAGCTTCCAGGTTTCTTTGATAGAGAAGTCTATGATGTCTTTGATGGTAATGATTACTCGAGAGCTGCAGATCAACTCGCGTTGGTGACAACATGTGTGTATGGGAACAATGGTGATGGTCTAGAGGCAGAAGACGAGGATGAGATGGTGGAAGATGGGGAAGTTGGGGATGAATTTGAACAGGTGGCACAGGAGGAGATTCAGATCAGCCCGGGTAAAGAAAGAGTTCAAACAGATGGTAAAACTACGACGATTCCATCCCCAGTGCCCATTTCAGGTACAGTTATACTTGAATAATCGTCGTTATATCACCTAAATCAGTGCTGCACTCACCAAGCAATTGCCAACTATTTATATTTTACATATAATACAGCAGTTTTTGTTACAGTAATAATGTTTTCCTGTTTTTGGCAGAGATGAAATATCAGCCGTTTCACAGGGAAGATTCAAATGAAGGTAAAGAACTTGGATACCATCATTTTTTATCATTACCTGGCTATCATGATTATTCGTTCCGGATAGAATTATGCTATGTACCCTTTTTAAAAAATTACACTCAGAATTAAATATGATGCACTAAAATAAGAAGAATTTCTGGATGTCACAACATGCTGTATACTCTTCATGTTCAAAAGAGACTCAATTTCCACAATCTTACAGGGTTGTTGTTTGAATGAGCCTTGAGGTCTCTAATGCTTTTTTATTATACAGGAACGAAAAGACGAGCAGGTCCACATTCCAAGTTTAAAGAGGGAGTGAAGAAAAGAAAGCAGTCGTCAACTGAGTGTCAAAACATCAATGTGGATGACTTATTGCTCAAAGCTCTAGAAAGAAACACTAATGTTGCGAATGCGCAGCTTGAAGATCAAAAGTTGAGATATCAATTGGACAGGGATAAGCAGAAGGACCAGCATGACAGTTTAATAACAGCACTCACAAAGATGACTGATGCTCTTGAGAAAATTGCCAATAAATTATAACTGCAACTATCATCAGCATCATGGTTCTTTCAAGTGCTCTTGCTCTACACCTTATAAAGAGGAAGTCATATTGTTTTCTTAAGTTCATGTCTAGGTTCCAAATTTATTTTATTTGTTTACATCAGGCTTAATCTGGCCTTTGATTCACATTATAATGAATTAGGTCTCATCTATCAAAGATTTTGGGATGTTGCTTCTGATACTAACTAGAAGTCTAGAACCCTAGAGATTTGTGAAACTGATAATAAAAATACACAACACAATGCAGATATCAAAGAAGGTTGCACATTAGAGATGGTGCATTTTATGCTTGAGAATGTAAAATATATGATGATTTGATATAAATAAATAAATGGTAACAGTAACAGTATCATATCATATATTTAATAAATGTACTCTAAAAACAGAATAAGAACATCAAATATGCATCAATTAGTAAAAATGGCAAAACTTGTACATAAAGAAGGATCATGTTAATTGTTAATCAGCAAAAAAATTCACAAACAAAAGGTTAAGCACAAACTATTTACTGTACATAAAATGAGAGGACTTTCCTAGTATTTAGCAACTCAGCAAAATGGTGTCTAACCTCATTTTGTGCACTATGCAGGAATGGCCTCGACGATTCTTGAAAAGTAAAACTGTGTGGTAATTAGACCTCTCTTCCTTATTCTCCACCCAACTTTCTGCAATGCCCTCTCAACATCAGCCTCGGCATGAAGATATGCCCTTGTAGCCTTAGAAGGTCCAGGAAACAATTCTCCTATCCTCTTCAATATATCATAGTAAAATGTCTTGGGAGCAAAACTTAGAATCAAGCGATTCTCAGCCAGAGAAGCAAGGTGTGCAATCATGCCATCCGCTTTGTTTTGTGGATAGTGTATCAAAACGTCTAAACACACAACTGTATCGTACTTCCCATCCAAGCTCTCCAAGTCATTCACTTCAAATTTTGGCAATACTATCCCGGAGGGTAGCTCATCCTTGCCTTTTAAAAGCTCTTCCCGCGCCTGCATCAAAGTCGAATGAAGTAAGATATTGATCAAAATAACAACTTTGAATCTTGGTTTTATACAATGATACATCATCAACATCTGTGTTAAGTAGATACCCTTCCAAAACAGGACAGAATGACCTGTTTTCAGCATCATAAGAACACATTCTTCTTGATCATCTTAAGTCTATCCTCTACCTACACGCAACCTCAGACTAAATGAAGCATACTCAATTATTACAGACAAATGTTGCAGCAAAAAGCAATCACCTACAGACTAAATGATGCATAAAACAATTACATTTTCAACAAAAAGCATCAGAATTACTAAAATGAAAACAACAACCGTTCACCTGCTTCTCAGCCTCCGCAACCATGGCGGCAGAGATGTCACTCGCCGCCACAACGGCCCCTTCCTTCGCCAGAGGAATCGACAAGCTACCCGTACCACACCCAGCGTCGCACACCGTAACCCCACTCAATGGACCCTCATCAGCCAGCATCTTCATCACATTCTCCACAGTTTTGGAGTGCCCAAGCCTGATATCCCTCTGCACTTTATTAACATCATCAGTATCTCCGTAAATTCTCCGCCACCGCTGAAACCCATCATTATTGAAGTACTCCTTCACCACGTCCTTGTCGCCTCCGCCGACCTCCTCCGCCTGCATTTGCCGCCGCTTCTCGGGGTCAGCCAGGGAGAGAACGGCCGCCAGCGCCGCCACGGATCCGCCTCCTATAACGGCGATTGCCGTGTTGTCGAAGGCTTCGGATACTGCGGAAACGTCGGCGGCGGTGGAAATAGGCGGAATAGCGGCGGTTATGGAGAGTGGCTTGGTCCGGTGGGGGTGGCAGTGTGGTTTGGGGAGAGTGAAGTGGATTGGAGAGTACACAATGGAGGAAAACGCCATTGTCATAGGGAAATTGGTTGCAATCCGAGCAATTTGGAAGTTGCAACTAGAGCTCCAGCCTGCAGAAAGTGGGAGTGGGAGTGGGGGGTTGGAAATGATATGGAATGTAATCGAATGATAATGTAATCCGACGAGGATAGGATTATCCGATGGCGGGGCCCTTTGTTTGGTGATCAGCTTCTTGCTAACCCGCTATTTAGGATTATATTGGACTCTCCATCTTCTGTGGAGCTTTAAGGTAAATTCAATTTTGATTCCAAGTCGCTCGAAAATTACCTTTGATGCCATTTTTTTTTTTTTTTTGAAACAGAAAATTGCAGTCATTAATATACTAATGGATCGGTGACAATATTTTTCACAATAGACAAGGGAAGTGATGATCCAAAATAAAAGGAGTCAATTGAAAAGGCATAAAAAATAAGATTATGTGCCATTGAATTGGACGGTTCGATCCACCAAACAAAAGGAGACATACTTTACCTCTTTTCTCCTAAAACTTCATTACCTGAATCTTAGTTCTTCTCTTTCTTATTTATTCTTAATACAACGCCCTCAAAAAATCTCTTTTAGTCATATGAACTTGAAGGTGTATGAAGTTTCATATTAGATGTTGTTCGTGCCTTAAGGTGTTGGGTTAAGTCCCGCAACGAGCGCAACCCTCGTGTTTAGTTGTCATTGTTGAATTTGACACACTCGAATTTGGAGCCTAAAGATATGATTTCTTCAACAATACCACTAAACTAGAGTAGGACTGAGCTTGGCTTTGTAAGGGTTAAAAATAAAAGTTAGGAATTCACTTCAAAGATGACATTATTTATTTCTATTCGTAGGCAATCTCTAATCCCTTCTGAATGGACTTTAGTCTTCACCAACATCCATCGAATGATTCTACCACCATGATCTTTAGCAACTCTACCTAAATCAGTACCCAAACTTCCCAAGATAGAGCATCAGCGTTGATTTTGATGGAATCGCCTTGGGGGGTTGCCAACCATGTTGCACACTGGGTGAGGAGTTTTTTTTAGACGTTTTTTATTTTTTATATTCCTGCAAATGGCTTATAACAAAAGAATAGCAATGCACTAGATCTAGATTTTTTCCTTTGAAAGTATAGTTGAATTTTTAGCGTACCAAACACTCTAAAGAACGGTGACAAAAGTACTTTGAAATTCAAAATGACTCACCATTTGCTACAACTTTGATCCATTCTAATAGCGTTGGAAGAGCCCTTTCATCCTCAAAAATTATTTTTAATGGAGATTGAGCCCAAAGATCGATTATAATGGATCTCTCAACGCATGCTCTTCTGTTCAATGTCAACACCACACCTAATACATATGAGATTAACATCAACACATTTGTCCACAAGGTTTATGCTGGCAGGTAGAATTCCTTTGAAACAGCGCCAAATAAAAGCTTACGAACAATTCTTAGATGATTTTGAGATCACTGATCACAATACTATTTGTCTCGTATACCTCTAAAAACTTCTTTAATATAATGATTTTAATATAATAATTTTTTAATATAATGATTTTGACTCTTTAAATTTGGAGAATCAACAGACTCAACACAACCTTTAAAATTAAGCGCATTGAAAATTTCATTATTTTCAAAATTTTAATTTCTTGAAATTTTCAATTAATTATTTATTGTTGGGTAAGTATTGTGTGATAACATTTTATGCTTTCGTAATTAGTTATCACTTTTTCTATAAAATGTTATTACTCTTTATTTATATATACTATAAAATATTTATGAAATAGTTTACTGCACTATTATCACTTTTTATCAATTGAATATTACTTTTTATTAATAATGTTATCACTTTTTATACGTCAATACTCAAATCTTTTTATCTTTATTGTTTCACATTTGTAATACAATATATTCTTATTTCACTCTGATTTAAGCATTGGGAAGAATAAATGTAATAAATAAACACAGAGAAAGAGATTAAATATAAAAAAAAGATGTTTATACATGGGTCCCACAGTCAATTTTAATAAATTACCCATTATATATTAAAATATAATTTCTATTAATTCACTAAGTATTAAATTATTATACTATTTAATTTAAGTGAAAAAGCAAATACTACTATCCACAAACGCAAACATTTACGTTTGAGGGGGACGGAGGAAGTACACATATATCATAACTTTGGGCTCTTGTATAATCTCCCTTCGTCCAATAATAATTTTCACGTTTACTATTTCATGTTGTTTAAAAAATTTAAAATTAAAATAATTTTGAAATTGTTAGATAAAGTAATATTGTATAGGAAAGATTTTATGTTTTTTTTCTTTTTTTTTTTTTTGGTGAGGAGGGAGTATAATTTAACTCAGCCTAATCTAAGCCGTTTAAGTGTTGCTCAAAAATTCATGAATAAAACCGTCAATCAGAAAGTATCCGGTGGTGGCCCCCGATGAAGAAGACGACAGTGGTGAACGGTGCGGTGCGGCGAGAGGGGATTTCCTCTAGCAGCTGCCTGATCTTCTCTACTGATTTTGAGCAATTGACTGGAATACTGGTGAAAGTTTAATTCTAATGGTAGATAGGATTCAAGAATGTCACGTTTGCTGAAGCACAGAAACAGTGGCTTCGAAGAAATTGGGGGAATTATCTGGTAATTTAATACCAAAGTTATGGATTTCTCTTAGGCATTTGATAATTCTTCCTTGCATCACTTGTTGAAATATGCTGTCACAGTGGATATTGAGAGTGAAGCAGGTAATGAAATCGAAGAAAATGTGGACTTGGAGCCATAGATATTTGGCGTCAACGATGATTCACTGAAAGAAATAAGGTCCCAGTTTTGCTCTAATGTGGACCATTATTTAATTCCCTCTACCTCGTTTACAGCAGTAAGAGTATGTTAATAAGCTTTATTACAGACAACATATGTTTACTGCTGCAATTCTGGAGTCCATTTTAAGTCAACAAATTACCTTTCTCTTGTAATCATAGGCGACCCTTATCTACATTTATAAATCTTGTCGCTTGTTACCTACTAGAATAGATTGACAATGATCAGCGACTAGGATTTGTTCCCAATTATTCATAGGGATTCTCAAATAGTTTTATATTATTATTTTGACCTCGTGTTATTCTGGGGTAGTCTTATTTGTTACTGCTGAGCTTGAGTGAAGTGTAGCTGCCATGGCGGTGTTTCGTGCTCTTTTGTTGGTTTTGACTGTGTGTTTCGTATCTCTATTGGTTGAGTGTAAGTATATGGTTTACAACACTTCGGGAGGTGTTGTTCCAGGAAAGATTAATGTTCATATGGTTCCTCATACTCATGATGATGTTGGGTGGTTGAAGACTATCGATCAGTACTATGTTGGATCTAATAATTCCATTCAGGTATTTCTTGCCTTATCAACAGAAGTTAGTTTAGTTAATATTCTTGCAGTTTTACTGATTATGGTTCTCATTATCTTGATTCATATGGAGTTGAAAATACTGTGTTGGATATGCGTAGGGAGCATGTGTGCAGAATGTGTTAGATTCATTGATTCCAGCATTACTAGCTGATGAAAACCGGAAATTTATCTATGTCGAACAGGTGACATTTATTTATGGTATTTATTGTTCATTTATCTAAATAGCTATATGAAGTTTGTTGCTAACTGCTTTTTTACGTTGGTATAGGCTTTTTTCCAGCGTTGGTGGAGACAGCAGAGTGAAGCTATGAAGAAGATAGTTAAATCACTAGTGCATTCGGGTCAACTTGAGCTCATGTACTGACTCATTTAATCATATTACATCTTTCACTATTGAGGATGAAATAACATCGCTGTTTATTTGTTTCTCAACTGATTGTGTTGTAACTAATTCTGGTTTTGAAAATCACATTAGCTGATCAGATGGTTGGTGATAGTTTTTCTTCTCATGCGTCCTTTTGATTCTGCTGATGCAGAAACGGTGGTATGTGTATGCATGACGAAGCATCAACTCATTACATTGATATGATAGACCAAACAACACTAGGCCATTGGTATATCAAACAACAGTTCAACGTCACGCCTAGAATTGGTTGGCAAATTGACCCATTCGGGCACTCAGCTGTTCAAGCTTACCTTTTGGGAGCAGAGGTATTATTCTAAATCCGATGTTTTCAAATTTATTCTCATACATTTTATCTTGCTCTTTGTGTATTTGAGCACTTATCCGCCAGAGTTTGGATTTAGGTGGGATTTGATGCTGTTTATTTTGCTCGTATTGATTATCAAGATAGAGCCAAAAGAAGTGATGAGAAGAAGCTTGAGGTTGTTTGGCAGGGTTCTAAAAGTCGTGGGTCTTCTTCCCAGGTTTTTCTCAAGTTATTAATTTTGGCATCATATTCTCGAAATCATAACTGTGATGTTTATGACAAATAATATAATCATTTTCTCTTTCTAATTACTTCAGATATTTACTGGTGCTTTCTATTCTGGGTATTATGAACCTCCAACTACTTTTTATTTTGAAGTCAATGATGATTCCCCCGTAATCCAGGTACTTTTTTTTTTAGGAAATTTGTCCCTTGAACTGCTGCCTATACAAATACTGATATTGTTGACTATTCTTGACTAAAGGATGACATGGACTTGTTTGATTACAATGTTCATGAGCGTGTCAACGCTTTTGTTGCTGCTGCTTATTCACAGGTAAACCTTTTCCTTGCATACTTTGTGCCTTTAAAGTATTAAAAAATTGTATTTATTAGGAAATCATATCTTACTGCGCAGTTGGTTTTGTTTGTAGGCTAACGTAACTCGGACAAATCATATCATGTGGACTATGGGAACAGATTTCAAGTATCAATATGCTCATTCATGGTTCCGGAATATGGACAAGCTCATACACTACGTGAATCAAGTTGGTATTTTCTATTTTTATTCAAAAATTTCCCGCCAGAGGGATGATTCTTCCGTGCAATTTCATACTGGACATGCATTTGTAAATCATTGACACACTTCCTCTGTGGGTAATATATGGTCTTTAAACCTTGTTGTAGGATGGCCGTGTCAATGCCTTCTATTCAACTCCATCCATATACACTGATGCAAAAAATGCTCTGAAGGAGTCCTGGCCTCTTAAATCTGATGACTTCTTCCCGTGAGCTCAATATTAATATCTGTAAATTGCATATGAATCTACTTGAATTTTTTTAGTAATATTTATACGAATCTCTTATCAGATATGCTGACCGTAAAAATGCTTATTGGACTGGATATTTTACAAGTCGGCCTGCCCTCAAAGGCTACATCAGAGTGCTGAGTGGCTACTATGTGGTATGTCCTGAAATTGTTTGAGATCTCATTTGATGATTAATGTTTCTTGCTAAATGGAATATTTGAATATGGAATCTCACTAGATTTGTGTAATTGTTTAGGCAGCAAGGCAGTTAGAATACTTTAGGGGAAGGAGTAAGTCTAAGCCAACAACTGACTCTTTAGCTGATGCTTTGGCAATTGCACAACATCACGATGCAGTTACGGGTACTGAGAAGCAGCATGTTGCTAATGACTATGCAAAACGGCTTTGGATCGGTTACAAGGAGGTTAGATCTACTCCATATATGTGTGTGCATTTTGTTTTAACAAAATCTAAAATGGTGTGTTGCATTTATGAAATCATGCAGTCTGAAGATGTCGTAGCAGCTTCCCTTAGTTGTATGTCACAGTCATCGTTGTCTTCAGAATGCAAGAATCCTGTCACAAACTTTGTCCAGGCAAAATCTTGGCATTTTCCATTTTATTTGATGCTATCATTTGTTGTCTATGACTATGATTACATGGAATCACTTGAACAGAAGTCAAGAATTTTTTTAAATCATTAGATCCATTTCTTCATCTTGAGTACCACTGAGCATAGTTATGTAGATGCGTGGTTCTAATATGTTTTTGTCTTTTCCAGTGTCCGCTGCTGAATATAAGTTACTGTCCTGCAACTGAAGTTGATTTTTCTTCGGGGAAAAAAGTAGTAAGTATATGTTTTGCTTGACTGTGTTCAGTCAAATGAAACAATAATCTTAGATGTCTTATTTCATAGTGAACATTTATTAGTTTATATGACTCGCTTCTTGCTATCTGTAGGCAGTGGTTATCTATAACTCTCTTGGGTGGAAAAGAACAGCTGTTGTCCGGGTTCCTGTGAGCTTCAACAGCAAAAAAATGAAGAAATTTAAATTGCATTTTATTACTGTAATATTTGTAAATTGATGAACTTGATGCAGGTAATCAACGAGAAAGTTACTGTTACAGATTCAACTGGAAAATCAATTTTGACTCAGCTTGTTCCTATAGTTAATGCTTCAGCATCAACACGAAAATTCTATGCTAGCATATATATGGGTGTATCTCCTTCCACAAATCCTAGATATTGGCTTGCCTTTACAGCAGTAGTACCGCCTTTGGGCTTTAACACTTATGTGATCTCAAGTGGTCAATGTGAGCCCCATTTTTCACTGAATCAAGTTTTCTAATCTATTGAAATGAGCCATTTCTTTAATTTCGTTATGTTGCATATCCAGCTTCTGGTTCAATAAAACCGATATCGTACAAGATTGATGGAAGTCAAACTGGTGCCATTGAAGTGGGGCCTGGCAAATTGAAGCTCATATATTCTGGAAAGGATGGAAAGCTTACACAATATATTAATGGCAAAAACTCGGTATGTCATTAAGAAATACCCCCCCCCCCCCTATTTTTGTTCCTCGTATCATTTTTGTAGTTGAACTTTATGAAGGAAATCACTGTCGACTGATGAATCTGTGCAAGTGAATTACGAACACTTCCACAGAGAAATTGTCGAAACTTGAGAAGTATACTTTCTCATCTGTAGACTATATCTTGACCATTTGGAAGCAACAAAACATGATGAAGTTAAAAGTGTAAACTGGCAAAGGTATAACTAATAATATGCATAATTTGGTTGAAAGGTCCATGCATTGGAGCAATCTTACAGTTATTATGTTGGGAGTACAGATAAAGATCAGGTACGCTGTGTTGTTTAGATTTTCCTACCATAGTTGATGCTTTGGAATTTAAGTAAGAAATAATTTCATCTACTTGTTGAAGGCTTCGGGAGCATATGTTTTCCGCCCCAATGGCACCGTCAAAATACAGTCTGACGAGGAGGTATTTACTTGACTTCTATGTGTGATATCTCTTACTGATATACATTTTCGTGATCGATCAAGCAATTATTTATTTATGTATATTCCAGGCCCCAGTTACACTTTTTAGAGGACCAATCTTTGATGAAATTCATCAGACATTCAATTCATGGATATATCAGGTTAGTGGCAGATTCAATAATACCCCAATTTTGGGAGATCCATTAGCCATTTGTGCTATAAACAGGAACTAGATGGAAATTTTATGGTATACTATGTTACATTATCTGGTGCCTTGAAGAAATGGTGAGCAAATTGTAAGAACCCTTAATTGAAATTATGTACAGATCGCTACTAGCAATAGTAACTTGGGTTGCGACTGCTAAACTGGAATTATCAAAATTTGAAACATCATGGAGGTTTAGGACCAGAAATGTTATTTTCCAGAAACATTTAGGGAGCTGGAATTAAGAATAAATTTACTGGTTCTAGCTTTATTCTCATGCTGTCACGATATTTTTTTATAGATTACCAGAGTGTATAAGGATCAGGAACATGCTGAGGTTGAATTTAGTGTAAGCCTATCTTTTTCTTTCATGTTTTTTTGTCAGATAAAAGCAGAAATTAAATTCTGAAATTCTTATGCTCGAAGCCTTCTGAATTATTTTGAATTTCAGGTTGGTCCTATACCCATTGATGATGGAACTGGGAAAGAGATTGTAACTCAGATAAAAACAAATATAGAAAACAACAAAGTATTTTATACAGACTCAAATGGACGAGATTTTCTAGAACGGGTACATAACATCCAATTATCTCTGCAGTGAATCGTGACTCTGGGATACTTAACACTTACTTGACTTACATCTCTGTCCCATTGGAATATGCATTGACCTTTCATGTTTTGCTGTATTGCATAGATTCGGGACTACAGAGCTGATTGGAACCTTCAAGTGGACCAACCAATTGCAGGAAATTACTACCCTGTATGCTCTCTTTAAAGCTAAAAGCCATATAAATTATTCTTTTGTTCTCATTTGAAAGGATTATGTCCAACTACTATATCTTTTACTGAGGATATTATAATTGTGGTGGTTGTGTTCCTTACACGTATGAAATACATAAAACTCATATATGGTGAAAGATAATGTAAATGTAAGCACATTGGTACTCCGTAAAAGTATGAAAGGCATGAACTCATTTATTGGAGAAACTATTGATTCCTATAAGATCTAGTCACCATTCTATCAAAAGATCCTAGTGAGAATGAATTGGCAATAAAGTCCAAGTACTTTCTTTTGATCTGCTTGTCGTGATAGTTAGCTGACTGAAAGTGCCAATCAGTAAATTCATAGTCATTCATTTGGTGCAATATTAAGCAGATATATTCGTAAGTAGTATCACCCATTGTTCTTGTATAACAGTCTTGTTTGAGCTGAGATCTGAAAAAATCTGTGGGCCAAGACATCTAGCCTATCAGCATAGTCTGAATTTTTTCTGGCGAAAATGTTGAGTTATACTTTTATGCGTGGATGGCTTTTATAGAAATGATTTTGAGACCACAATTATTTTCCTTTTTTAATGTTAGACAATTATTTTTCATTCTAATAATCAGAGACTTGGATTTTTGTGTAATCAGTTTGAATTCTATTGTGTAGTGCCTTATAGTTGCACAAAGCATGCTCTAACATCAGGGAATTGGATAATTCTTCTTTATGGTTTCATATTTATCCCAAACTCAATACTGTATTTTTAATAATGGTTTTTCTTTCAGATCAATCTCGGAATTTACGTCAAAGATAAGGATGCAGAGCTGTCTGTTTTGGTTGACCGATCAGTAGGAGGATCAAGTATTGTTGATGGTGAAGTGGAGATAATGCTCCACAGGTTATATATACTTACATAGTTGCATTTTATTATAATCTTCGTCTTTCGTACATTTTAAACTTTCCTTACCTTTATGAACATCCTATACTTGCTGTAATCATTACACTCGGATACAAGGTAGTAACATGAGCCCTCATTTATAGGAGATTGATCCATGATGATGGTAGAGGTGTTGATGAGGCTCTAAACGAAACAGTCTGTGTTCGTAATACGTCATGCTCTGGTTTAACTGTAAGTAGGCTGCCATGATTGGTTAAGAAGGTGTTTGACAAAATTGAGTTTATATGCTGTCTATCACATAAAAATTACATTCCTAATTTCTCACAGGTTCAAGGGAAATACTATCTCAGACTTGATCCACTTGGAGAGGGATCCAAATGGCGTCGTTCATTTGGACAAGAGATATACTCGCCGGTTCTCTTGGCCTTCAGTGAGCAGGTAATTCAGATCAGCATACTGTTGTTGCAATTTTTCAACTCTTTTAGTTTGGCATTACATTCATATACATGCAGGATGATAAGTGGACACATTTCCCAGTGTCGACTTTTTCAGCCATGGATGCTTCTTATATTCTACCCGATAACGTAGCAATAATAACCCTCCAGGTAAAAAAATTTGAATACATGATGACTGAAGATCCTCAAGTTTTTGCAACTTTAAGTAATTTTAAATGATTTTACCGACTATAATTAAACGTTGGTGCCTCCTCAGGAGCTTGAAGACGGAACTGTCCTCCTCCGCTTGGCACATCTATACGAGGTTTTATTTTCTCAATTCATTAAAGAATCGGGCTTTTATTCAAAAAGCTCATCCAATACCAAACTTAAAACACAACAAATCACCAAGTTTCTTTCTTGAATTTAACTGTTGTTTTCTATATGTTGATCTCTTTCTGGTATGATATTAGGTTGGTGAGGATAAGGATTTATCTGTCATGGCATCCGTGGAATTAAAGAAAGTTTTTCCAAATAAAAGGGTGAGAAACTAATTTTAATTAGTGTAATTACTCTTCAAATGTTGTCACTAAATCTGAATTTCTTCCCACCAGATTAGTAGAGTCAGAGAGATGAGTCTATCTGCTAACCAAGAACGAGAAGAAATGGAAAGGAAACGGTTATCTTGGATAGTGAAGGGCTTGGATGCACAAGCACATGCTGATTCGAGAGGGGCCCCAATAGATCCTGCCAAGTTAGTCGTTGAACTTGCCCCGATGGAAATACGAACCTTCTTCATCGCCTTTACACCAAATTCTATCCGTCACAAATGGGGAAAATGAGTATGTTACTTTCTTGAATGACTTCAATAAAGGGCTCAAATGCTCGTCATCCCGAGTATGTCAATATGCTTGTCGATGGCTCGTTGCAGCGTCCGAATCTTGATGCATCAAGGTAAGCCGTAAGCTGCAGATCCTTGTTCGTAATATGCGTCTTGAAGGGAGAAACATTTTCAAACCGTTCTAGTCTTGTAATGATCCTATGTAAGCTGAGCTGCATAGCAAGAAAATGAAATGCAATAAAGCTTATCTTATGCTAATTAATTACTCCGTCCCGTTTCAATGTTTATGTTTCTATTTTGCGCGTCTCATTTCAATATTTACGTTTTCCTTTTTGGAATATAGGACCCACCTAAAACAATTAATACATCATCAACACTAATACACCTACCCACTTTACATAAAATATTATATTTTTCCACCCACTATCTATTAAAATATTATACTCCCTCCGGTCACTTACAAGGTAACCGTTTGCTGTTTGCACGTGGACAATTCTAAGGTCTTTATTTGTTTTTTGCAAGTGGATTAAGAAGTATTATTATTATATGTAAAGTGGATAGTTGTATTAGAGAGAAGTGGTGGGTCATATTGTGTACTTTCTTTACTAAATAGAGGAAATTGATACATTTGAAGCGGACGCCAGGAATAGTGAAATGGATACCTTGTAAGTGACCGGAGGTAGTACTTTTTAATCAACGTGCAAAAAGTAAACGTAAACATTGAAACAAGACGGAGAGAGTATATTAGTAATGATCCTATTCTAGATTGATTGCTTAAAGATTGATTAAAGGGCTAAGTGTACAGGTAATGGGTTTATGTAACTGGGATGAAATGAAGCTGTCTTGAGTCATTGAGATAATATGATATTTGGGGGTGCGACTATATAATATGATTGTGACATGTCTAAAAACTTATATACATTGTGATTGAAAAAAAAATTTAAATAGTTATTATTAGAGAATGAAGAGTGTAAATTTTATTTATTTATTTATTTTTCTCTGAATTGAAAAAACTCTAATAATTAAATTAGAAGGGAGAAAAATCATAAAATTGAAAAAAAAAACCGCCAATTTTTATTTCGGTCAATACAATTTATTTTTTCAATTCAACCATTAGAATATTTTCTTATGGACAAAAATTTGTATGAGAATGTCTCATAAAATGATTTTTGGAAAATAGATAAAAAGTGATACTATTAAATTGAAAATGATATTCAATTGATAAAAATTAATAATGGTACAATGAACTATTTTAATAACAATTTATAAGTATAAATAATTTAATAATATTAATTTTAAAATAAATTATTTTATTATAATTATATTTGCTCTCTACACTAAGTTACTAACTATTTTCTCCTTCCCAACTTATCGTGTGCCGCTAGTGTAGACACTGAATTTAAAAAAATTTACTACTATTTTTTTACCAACTTAATTTTTTTTAGGGTTAAAAGTTACAGTTGACACTAAATTAAAAAAATTTATTTTTGGACTAACTTAATTTTTTTTAGGATTATATAATATTTTTAGGTAATAAATAAATTATAAGATATGTCATGTGTGGTAGGTGAAAGTAGTAAATTTACAGTAATTAAATAACTTTTAGGAATGGATATTAATATGATGTTTCTATTTTTGGGATGAAGTTTAATATTTAATTTAAAAGTATCAATTTTATTATTTTGGCGATCAATTTAAAAGTTTTTTTTAAAGTAAAAGGTTTCCTATACTACTTCTCTCTCATATAATTATTCACTAAATATATAATAAATAATAATCTTAATTCACGAAAAAAAATAAATAAATACCTTCTTCATGATCGAAGGAGTTTGACCAACACACATATTATACGTGACCATACTACACTTTGACAATTCTTATATCTACTCATATGTTACACAAGTGATCATAAAGAAAGCTTTCACATGTTAGATGTGACATACTGTGCACCTTGACAATCCCTATATCTAATCACATGTTACATGTGATTGTAAAGAAAGTTGTATAACTATAATTCATAGACCCAATCACATGTTTTTGTGATCATAAAGAAAGCTTTCACATGTTAGATGTGACCATACTGCACTTTGACAATTCCTATATCTCATCACATGTTATATGTGATTGTAAAGAGAGTTGTATAATTCATAGACCCAATCACATACAGAGTCGGCACTGGGGTGGTGCCACCAGTGCCCGCACAGGGCCCCACCACCTGTGAGGGCTCATATCTATTTTATGTCTACATTATTTTTTATATATTTAACAGTTCATAATTTTATCAAATGAAATGATAGCGTGTGTGGTAGACATGCACCAAAAAACCGGAACCAGCGGTTCGAACCGGGGAATCGCCGATTTTAACTGGAATCGGAACCGCCGGTTCCGGAACCAGCCAAAAAAAAACCAGAACCGGCTAAGGAAGATTCGGTTCCGATTCCTCATATTTGGAAAAAAATCGGCTGTTCCGGTTCCGAACCGGCGGTTCCAGTTCGAATCGCCGGTTTTTCAATTTTTATTTTTACTTTTTACGCTTAAAACCCAAAAAAATAAAAAAAATTTAAAACCGGAACCTTCGTACCCCGGTTCGGTTCCGGTTCCCCCTACCTTGGAACCGGAACCGCCGATTAGGAACCGAAACCGGCGGTTCCGAACCGGGGTGCATGTCTAGTGTGTGGTTTATTGAATACTATCATTGAGATGTAAAGTATTTGTTTATTTTATTTTATTTTTATTTTTACTTTATTTTAAATTCTAATATTTTCACTAATCTTAATATCCTATTTTAGGGTTATTTTGTAGTGCACTTGGTGCATCGGGAAGTTAGTGGGTAGTTATCAAAATTATTTTAATTATTTTATTTTATTAAGTGGTGAGGATGAAATGAAAAATTGATCTAATCATTGAGATTATTCAAGTGCACCGGTGCCCCAGGAGCATCGCAATAAGACTCCTTATTTTATCATCATCTTTTAATTATTTCCATTTTATTTTCAATTCTTCTCTATTAAAAATTTCTCTTTTTAATTTTTAATTTTTATATTATTTATTTCCTTCGTCTTTTTTTCTTCTTCTAATTTTACTATTAATCCATTTTATTTTCATTAAAATAATAGAAATTCTAAAAGTTAATATGAAAATTTATACTCCATCCGTTCCATAATACTTTTCACACTTTCCTCATTTGTTTATCCAATAAAACATTTCACACCCCAAAAAAGGAAACACCACTTTATCCAACAACCTCAAAAGTTACTTTAATTTTAAATTTGCCACTCATTTTTCACACACATATCATTACTTTATACTTTTTTATTACCTAAAAATACTACAATATATTTCAAAGTCAATAAAGTTGGTAAAAAGTGCAACTTTTCTTAAATAACGTAGAACAGTAAACGTGAAAAGTTTTCCGGGACGGAGGGAGTATATATATATATAATCTTTTAAATTAACCTATATATATCGATCAGTTTTCTCAAATACTCCTTCCGTCCCGGAGAACCCTTCACCTTTACTGTTCCACGTTATTTAAGAAAAGTTGCTTTTTGACTTTTTCAACTCATTTTTTAGAGGGTAAAACTGTCCAAATATTAGGGTTTAGGGTTTGGATTAACTTTATCATTAAAGTTAATCCAAACCTTAATTACCGAAAAATAAATAAAAATACCAGAAGATAATAAAAATTTAATTCCAGAAATTATTTTTTTAAAAACTGTAACTTCAAAAAATCAGCAGAAATTACAATAAAATCTGACAAAAAATACAGATTTGATACATCATTATAATAAAATTACATAAATTACAGAAATTAAAGAAATTTGTTATACTTCAATTAAATTACAGAAATTGAAGCATTACATAAAAAAAGAAAAATTACAGTTTTCTTCTCAATAGAAGAAGCTAAAGAAATCTTCATTTACCTGTTCATAGATTACTGAAAAGACAAACAATGAAGTGAATTCATATGAATATGACAACATTTATAGAAAATGACCTTTAAATAAATTGTTAGAATCAATATTCATACAAAGGTGAACCATCAGCCTGTTTTTTCATCATTTGGAACTTGTTTCCCTCCTAAAACACATTAAAAGTGATCTATTCCCTCTAAAACTGTCCTTTACTTTATTTTCCCACCAAATATTTCAACAAACCTCCATTTTCCCTCTAATTTTCTTTTGAAGCATTTTTTCCTCAGATTTTAATTTCATCATTGGGATTTGTTTCCCACCAAACTGTCATTTGATCATTTTTTTGTCACCAAATGTGTCACTAACCCTCTAATTTTTTCCTCTAATTTTCTTATGGATCCTTTTTGAATTTTTTGAAAATTCCCTCCCAAGTCATTACAATAAATATGGTGGGACAAAGGGTCAAATATTAATGCACTTAGTTAACAATAAATGGAACCCTCAAACCCTAACCTCACTCCACACACAAGAAATCTGAGGGCAGTTCCTTTTAAGGCATAGCAGATATGGAAACATTCACCATGGGAAAGCTAGGGAGACAACACTGATATTTGGGGTTACTAAGAGAATAATATTCAATGTTTGGGCAGCTGCTAAATTGCAGATTGAAGAAGGCAAGCCAGTCCACTTCATTTCTAACAAAAAAGGTGTTGCAAAGCCAAAAAGGGTTAACCTAGATCCTGATCAAATGAAAGAGATTGCTTTTGAAAATAGAGGTACAATTAGAGGTCTTGCTGGTCAGTTGAAGGTGTCCAAATCAACAGTGGGAAGATGGATAAAAAATGGAGAGATCAAAGCTCATACAAACTCAATCAAGCCTGAGCTAACTCCGGAGAACAAGCTTCAAAGGCTCAATTACTGTTTGCATCAGATTCATCATGACAGTAACGCAGACAAATTGATGTTTGATGAAATGTACAATGTAGTCCATATTGATGAAAAATGGTTCTACATGACAAGGGTGAATGAGAGGTACTACATCATACCAGGAGAGGAAGAGCCACACCACACATGAAAGTCAAAGAAATTCATAACCAAAGTAATGTTCATGTGTGTCGTATCTAGGCCTATACTTGGAAGTGAGGGGCAGTTTTTATTTGATGGAAAAATAAGCATCTTTCATTTTTCAAGGATTGAGCCAGCAAAAAGAAAGTCAAAGAATAGGGCAAGGGGGACATTGATTACTAAACCATTTGACACCGTCAACAAAGAAGTGATAAGAGACTGCATAATCAATCAGGTAACTCATCTCCATCTTTTTAAGATCATTTACTAGTTTGAAACAATTAGTGTCTTTACATGATTAGTTTCATAACTCAAGTATTGTCTTTATTAGTTTACTTTCATAAGCTTATTTACCCAAATTGACAGATAATTCCAGCCATAAAGGCTAAATGGCCACCAAATATGAGTAAGGATATAATTATCTAACAGGATAATGCAAAACCACACATACTTGATACTGATGTGAACATTGGAATGACTGCAAGATCTGATGGATTCAACATCAGACTTCTTAACCAGCCTCCAAACTCTCCAGACACCAATATCAGTGACCTAGGGTGGTTTAGGGCTATACAGTCACTATAGTGGGAAACATCAAGCTACAATGTGGATGATTTGATCAAGAATGTGAGGATCTCCAATGACAACCTAACACCAGCTACCCTCAACAATGTGTTTCTTAGCCTACAAGCCTGCCTAATTGAAATAATGAAGGTGGAAGGGGGTAACAACTATAAAGTGCCACACCTGGGGAAAGCTAAGATGATAAGGGAGGTAACTTTGCCAATCAATCTTGAGATTGATACAGAATTGGTAATGGGCTGCATATTGAAGCTGCTAGGGGAGGAGTCCAACTACAAACTGGTTTATGACATTGCAGAACTTGTGCAATGTTTTGGTGTTTGATCATCTACTATGGATGATCTTTTTTGTTGTTTATGTTCTGAAACTGACCTTTTTTGTTGTTCACAGCATAAACACAGGACTGAATAATGTCCTTTTGATGTTTATGTGTTGTTTAAGCTGTAAACACTGAACCTATAGTAATGGTATGGTCTTTATGTTGTTTACAGCATAAACAATAGGATTGTACACTGTCCTTTTGTTGTTTATATGTGGTTTAGTTGTAAACAAACATCATATATGGACTTTTTTTTCACAATGCTCTCAGAAAGAATTTCATCACCAAGGATGGTCTCCTAAAAGGCTTCTTATACCTATTGGTGACTGCTACGATATTAAAAAAATAATAAAGCGCCTCCAACATAGGTATGAAACCTAATGGTGACACTGAACACCTAATTTTTGGGATAAAAACAAGTTTATCTAAACTTTTTCTAGCAAGAGAGGTACTTAACCCTCTGAATAACATCATCATTGGGTCATGGTCGCCTAAATAGGTTTGTATATACCTATTGGTGACTCAATACACTTATCACTATGGCTGGTTCATATTGCATGATTACCATAGCATTGAAACCTTAGCCCTCGGAATATATTCGTCATTGGGCTACTTTAAAACCTACATTTAATCCTAAATTTAGTCTGACATCATCAATACAGTACTCATGGCAAGTATTATTAGCCACAAAAAGCCTCACAGGGCCGAGTAAACAGAAAATCAACCATCAATAGCCACCAAAATGCATCACATAGCCACATAGAGGCCTCACAGGGACAATTAAACACATGTTGAATTCAAGTTTAAACATTTCAATGCCTCACAGGGCCTAGTACTGTCCAAATATTCCCATCATCAACCAGCAAATGCCTCAAAGGCTCAAGAAGGAAGCAAATAGAGCCTCACAGGGCCAAAAGAGATGCCTCACAGGGCCAATTAATCATCTGTTTCACACATATAAACAATTCAATACCTCACAGGGCCACATAGATGCCTCGCAGGGCCAAATAAACTCATGCTTCATCAATTCAGTGCCTCACAGTGCTAAATCAAGTGCATTCAATATCAATCAAGTGCCTCACAGGGCCAAATAGAGCACATAAAGCACGTACCAAGCCTCACAGGGCATACCAAGCTACAGAATTTAAAAAATGAAAGAAGATAGGGATGTACCGATAAGCTGGAAGAAACATACAGACCATCTCGTAGATGAACTGTTGATATCTTACAGATGCATCATTTTGGGGCAAGTTTTCCCCGACATTTGCAGCCCCGACGTTGGACTCCAGGACCACTGTTGGGTGGTCGGAATCTCGGCTGCTGCGAGGAAATCTCCGAAACAGAGACTGATGGGGCAAACTTTTCGGCGACTCATCCTCAACGTTGGAGTCCTCAACCACATACCCAACATCCTCGGAATCGGGAAATAAAGAGTCAGGAATCACCAGATCGTAAACTTTCGCGGCGAAACAAGGGAGATCGACGACTGAATCCGACTGTAAGGAGTCAGGAACCACCGTGTCGCTGGTGGTTCCGGCAAGAGCCATTACTGTTTCAAGCCCATTGACGACTGACGGCATGGAGTCAACCCCCAACGTCCATCTCGCTCCATCTATACTCGGATCCCAACCTAGATCTAGGATTTCAACCTCAGAAATATTAAGTGGTTGAAGATGAAGTAAATCGGACATCGAGGGTTTAGAAATCGAAGTAGTTTCACAAAAAATGGTAGATCATGCGTAGAGGAGCAGAGGAAGGGGCTAGGGTTCCTCTTTACGCCGCGGAAGCATGGATCGAAGGAGTAAGCGACGTAAGATGAAGGGCTAGAGTTTTGTCGCAACGAAGAGGACGAGAGGCAAAACGAGAGGAATTGAAAATAAAGCATATTGAAAGGGAAAGGAAAAGGGTGTGGTCCAAGTGTGGTTAGGCCCACTTAAAAGATTAGGGATGTTAATTGTGTGGTTAAGAGGGCCCAAATCCCTTTTTTTTATATTAGTGTTGTTAATGAGATGGCAAGGGTGTAATTGATGGTTAAGTTGGGGATATATTTGTCAAATTTTTTTTGCCAAAAATGGGGGGTGAAGGGTATTGTGGGACGTTCAAATGTAGAAAGGGTGAAGGGTATTGTGGGACGGATGGAGTACTATTTTTTTTATTTCAACAAGAATTAATTCAATATAATATATTTATTATTTTCATTGAACTCAATTATAGATTTTTCTTTAGAATTTATTAAATCGACACTTTTCACAATGAATTATTATTATTATTCTTATTTTATTTATCGACCATTTATTTTATGTTTTTCATTATTGATTTTTTTAGAGTTAAAGTTAAATATCATGTGTAATTTATTTTATGATTGATAAGTATGAAACTTACTTTTCAATTTAATAAATTCATTAATAATAATAAATAATTATTATCATTATTATAATAATAATAATTATTACATTTGTATATTTTAATAATAAAAATTATTTTTTAAAAAACCTTCTATTTTTTTTTTTTGCACCGGATCCCTAAATCATTGGACCGGCCCTCACATGTCTTTGTGATCTAAAGAAAGCTTCACATAGATATGAACATACTGCTAATAATAATAATAATAATAATAATAATAATAATAATAATAATATTAAAAAATACTAAATGAATACCTTCTCCGTGATAGAAGGGTATGTAATGAATAATAAAAAGGGAAAATGAGAAATTTAACTTTACATGGTATTTTTATCTTCCGTGTGTATCAACTTACTTGATAGCCGCGGGTAAATAGAAATTAGAAACATCGATCAATTTTGGGATATACTATTTTTTTTTTCACTTGGGCGTTACAATTTACAGAATTGAAATCCGATTTAATTAATCCGCCGCGCCGTACAAATCACCGGTTCACCTCTTCCATCCCCATTTCCGTCGAACGCTGTCGTTTATTCAATCTCGAATTCAATTCGCGGTTTTTAATGGCGAAGGGACACGACGTCGCTGTTATGGATATCGACGATGCTGCCTCTGATCAGATCACTAACCCTAAGTTCTCCATCAATGGTGCTTCTATCGCCTTCTATATCACCAGTTTGTTTATGTATCCATGGGTTTTCTTATTTTTTCTGGGACAATTTTGCAGTGCTTCAGCTATTGAAATCAGCTCAAATGCAGCATGGATTGCGATTCGGTGACTACGCTCGTTACAGGTGTTATTCAGTAGCCATTGCTTTTGATATGTGGGTTTGTTATTTGTTATTGATGTATGTGCACGCATATATAACTCTAAACTAACCTGTGCTAATTGTCAACACTTCCAATTACTGATACTATGTGTGAATGGGAAATTGGCTGGTTGGTTGAGAAGTGGTTAAAAAAAGTTTAATTATTTGAGCATTCTTTTACTGAACTAGAGGTTGAATGTTTTCACTGAGATTTTTGTATTTGAGATCTCAGGAGGTACTGCACTGCAAGACTGCGTAGACTATACAAGTCCTTGAAATTCACACATGGTCGTGGAAAATATACTAAAAGAGCCATATCTGCATCCACAGTAACTGAAGTCAGGTATGTGTTTATTTAAGCATAATTCAATATTTTCTTGACAGAATCTTTGCTTTGATATCATTACAGTACTAGTAAAAAATGTGTGCTGACCACCCATGGTGCTTGTTGTTATGTGATGCCTTTCCATAATGGAAATTCTAAATTTTATTCACTATCAAATGATTCACTTACTGAACTCTTGACTTGATTATATATTTGTAATGCAACCATTTTTTAATGCTTTGTTCATCTGTCATGTAAAAGTAGTTATTTTTTATGCAGATTTTATTTCTTTCAGTGGTCTAGAAGAAAAGTGCTTATAGAATCTCTGATGTTCAGCTGAGTCTGAACTCTGAAGTTTGTTATTGACTTCATTTTAATGGAGTTACTTTTACAGGTGTATTATGATTACTACAAAAAGATCCATCTTTCTGTAAATCTTATCTTAAAATTAACCGATACAACTCCCACTAGTTAAGATGCATTAATTTTGCATAACATGTATGCACGAATCATAAAATTTGACTGTTTTAAAGTTTGAAAGTCGAGAGGGGCATGATAAACCTTTGGTGATCGTTCATTATAAATATAAAATCTTGTGCTACTATGGTTCACTTATCAATTATCATTGATGAATAAGATACCAAAAGACAAGAAAATGGTACTCTTTGTCAAGGACTCATTTGTTTTTTCTTCTTAATTTTAAATGACTAATAAAAAGTTAAATTTCAACTTAAAATCTGTTGGTTTTTTTACTGACCACGAAATACTAGACTGTCGTCAGCCTGTAACAAAATTCCCAAATCCAATTTTTTCACCAAAACTTCAATCTGATAAAAAATGAAATTTGGTAGATGAAATCTATTCTCAATGTCCTCATGATAAGGAAATTGGTTGTATGCTGTCATTGAATAACTATGGGATTTGAAATTCAGCAAGTTGAATTCTTTTAGATTCTGCGCGCTGTTAGAATTTCATTTTAAGTTTGTTCCTGTTGATTATTTTATTTTTAAAGGAACTACCGTCATGCTTCCATCTAGTTCAAGGAAAAGTAAACCCTTGCTTAATTTTATTTGGTCATTAATAACAGTCTACTATATGTTCTGGCGCAACAAATCTTAATTTTTTTGACATGCTGAGAAATGAAATATGCATCACTTATCTGCTTAAGTATACCTTAGGTGAGGATTAAAAAATGATAGACATTATTGAAGTTCTGTATTCCTCTCTCGTATAATAGTCTTAGGGAGTGTTGTTTGAAAGGTGTTGAGGAGAGGTATGCGGATGAAAGTCCTTATGGATGCTTGTTATTATGGTACTTATGGTTTGATACCCATTTTATTGGGAATCCACCATTCCACTCCATTTGTGGGGAAATGAAACCCATTCTTCCATATCTATTCCCATACTCCATTCTTCGTATTTTTACCAAATACACCCATGATGTTTCAAACTGTTGATTTTCTGTTTATTGGCTAATGATTTGGAATCCAATCTAGGTTTCTTCATTTGATTCTTTATGCTGCTGAAAGAGCATGGAGTCATGCCATGGAAAAAAAGACCTTACCTGATGGCCCAAATGCACGTCAGAGGAGCTACCTTATTGGCAGGTTGAGGAAGGCAGTAAAATGGGCCAGCCACTTTCAAGAGTTGTGTGCCATCAAGGGAGATTCAAGAACATCTCTGGAAGCAGAGGTGTGAATCACATCTTTTTCTTGGCTACTTTTTCATTCTTCATTTTAACTAGGGAAAATAATTTTGGGGTGTGTTAATCTGCGGCCTTATTATTTTTTCTTCACGAATGATAAATTGTTCAATGCTTTTGGTTTACTGTACTCTTCTGCCTCACGTTTTGTACTATTTTTAGATCAATGTCTATGAAAAAGTTCCAAATTCAGGGTTTAAAAAATTCCCCCCATTACAACCTCTTTTTGCAAAGTTAATGTACTTGTGGAGATATGATGTTTTTGTTAAGGGATTAAGCAGGTTCAAGAGTAATTTACAATAATACTCTAATTCAAATTGTCATCATATTGGACAGCATGGCCGAGTAATCTGTGACATTGATTTGATTGCCACGGTGCCACCTAGCCAGTTATATCAAATTCAGATGTCTGGCCGTAACTTTTTTTTTAATGCAATTTTTTACTAATTGGATTTGGGGTGGGCCCATGGTGGAATTCTTGACTTGACTTTGACATTAATTCCAGGGATCATTCTTTAAATGACTTTTGTCCAAGTTGTGTAGGCCAGAAATCCTTTTAGGGTGCTCTCTTCTGTTTGTTTTTTTGTTTCTTTTTTCTTCTCTAAATTATAAAGAAAAACAAAATTTGTATATCTTTGTCACTTGGAGACTGGAGTTCTATAAAATGTAACATCTTTGCTTTAATTTCCAGGCTTATGCCTCTTATATGAAAGGTAGTTTGCTATTTGAAAAAGATGAAAATTGGGACGTCGCGCTTAAGTGCTTCAAAAGTGCCAGGTACATTTTTATATCCTTGGAGTTTCTTAATACAGAAATAAAATAAGAGTTAATCTTATGCTTCATCAAGTTACACCTGCAAGCACTTTTTTTTTTTTTTTTGGATTTTCCATTCTCTTGTACCCCTTCACTTATCAGTTTCAGAAAGGCTGTATTGTCATTATATTAGACCTCTTTGATGCACCTAACATCCTTTGATTTTGATAGGGCTGTGTATGAGGAACTTGGGAAGTATGGAGATCTAGAAAACCAAGTTTTATGCCGGGAGCGGGTTGAGGAACTTGAGCCTAGTATAAGATATTGCCTGCACAAAATTGGCGAGTCAAATTTACGAACTTCTGAACTACTCCAAGTGGGAGAAATGGAAGGGCCTGCCCTGGACCTTTTCAGAGCTAAACTGGAGGTGAGTAATTTCCATAAAGTAGGCAGTTTATGATATGTGTTTAGTAGTTCCTGCTTGATAATACACATAATATCTCTCAGAGTAGTGCGTGCCTTCTTCTTTTGCAAGTCAATTAGTTTTCCAGTGTGCTGTGTGCTATGGATGGTTCTGCATTAATACTTATTTTGATTTGTTTTCATCTCCAGGCTGTCATGGCTGAGGCTCGATCCCAACAGGCTGCATCGATGAATGAGTTTCACTGGCTTGGTCATAGATTTCCTATTTCGAATGCTAAGACTCGGGTCTCCATCCTTAAAGGTATTCAACTTAGATGCATGAGTACTGTGGCCCAAAGCACAGTAATTATCTTGTGGTTAAAAATTAAAAAAGTATTTGGCTTTTCTTATTCCCTTTAATTTCCTTTGACTATTTTTCTTAGGCGGGTTTGGGTCTGCCTATAAAAACATCCAAGTCGTATACTGGGAAACCTTGTCATCAGCTTCTTCTTGTTGGTAGTAGCTTACGATCTATTGGTGGACATTCCTTCAATGCTCTTGTATCATACAATTCTTAATTTTAATTAGACCACTCTTCACACATCTGGGACCTGTACCTGTTAAACTTGCTTGAATTGACTGAAAATATAGGTTCCATCTTCCTTTGTGAGTGTCACTTTATCTTTTAGATCCAGAGATATAATCATGTGATTATATTGCTAGTGGTTGCAGTTGATTTTCAAGATTTAGCTTGTGGATACTTTGAATGTAGGTAAGGGTGAGATGAAGGAGAATGCGTAACCAACAATGTAGAGAGAATAACTGAAATTATGATGCACAATGTGACTATCTATGTGCAGATCAAATTGTTAGTCTGAACAAGCACATTGAGTGGTTCAATTAGGCTTTATTGGCAGAACTCCCACAAGACTTTTTTGTCAACTATTTTTGCGCATCAATGTACTTAATTGGCCTCATGTCACAAAAAAAAATAAAAAAATGAAGGCTCTCCTTTTCTAATAACCCTTCCACCACCTTGTTTGGGAAACTATCGGTGTCATTTGTCTTGGTGTGGCCTTTGAAGGGGGTTTGAAATCGTTGTGTGTTAAGTTCACGACTTTAGTTCACATATGGGCAAAAGAGTAGCGACTTCCTTGGTCCGACTCCCACTCATTCATCAATCATTCTTGCCCAATTTTCAGTCAAGAAGCTTTTCCCATTCTTGAATTTTCTTGGTCCATGGAGATAATGCAAGCAAGTCGATCATATACCTACAGCCATACCACAATATTTAGCCATTTTCAGATACATACGAAAGACACTGCCCCAAATTGAGGATAAGGATTGGCCTTTTGGCTAGTGGGTGGGAGGTTGGGTTTGGCACATGCAAGATAGAGTGTAACTGCTGAGTTCTCTTTACTTTCATCTTAGGACAGGGGTTTTAGGTGTGATGTGGATGTGTCCTGCAGGCATAAGTTATGTAGAGGAAGGACGAGGCAGGTGGTTTTGCTCATTTCTTTTCTTTGGTTTACGGAGGGCTTTCTAAAAGAGTGGAATTTTTTTTTCTCATCTACTAGTTTTATGTAATAAGCAAGCTTCAATTGATTCATCTTGTAATTTTCAGCTTTTTGCCCTTCCTGTGAGCTAGGGCTTTAGTAGAGATTTTAATGCTGATTGGGACCCTTTTTAAAAATTTAAGCATTATACAATTTGCATCATGTATATTTGCGCATACCATGTCCACATCGCTGCTATCATGACTTGTATATACTGCATTTATGTCTTGGATTCTATTTCTGCTTCACTTTTAAGTGCATTAATTTTTTAAACTTGCATTCACCAAATCTCACTCATTATGCATGACCAAATTTAATCAGCCCAGGAACTAGAGAAAGATGTTAGTGGTCCAGCAGCAAATTCAATACCTGCAGAGAAAAAACTTTCCATATTTGACAAAATTTTTGCTGCTTATAATGAAGCGAGGAGCTGCATACGAAATGACTTGGTGAGGGCTACCCCCTGAAAATTTTCTGCTCTATGTATATGCATGTGTATCATTTTTAAGGCAATGAAGCACATATTATTTATTGGAGATGGAGTTAAAACATAATATGCTGTTCTTGTTGAGTCTGATTCAGTTGTTTTTTGTTATTTAGGCCAACACAGGTAATTCTGAAAGCATGAAGGATGACCTGAGTGGGCTTGATAAAGCTATTGGTTCTGTACTAGGGGAGCGAACCATTGAGCGTAATCAGTTGCTGGTGCGCATGGCAAAGAGTAAACTCAGTAAAGTTCGTGATGATAAAAATGAAAAAGTCACAAAGCCTGAAGAGCTTGTTCGATTATATGATCTCCTGCTACAGGTTAATCCCAATCGTATTAATGTTAACGATGCTTTAACTGTATTAAATATAATGGCAAAATAGTAACATTTTTTTCACACAGAATGCTGCTGATCTTTCCGATCTGGTTAGTTCAGGAAGAGACAGAAAACCTGAAGAAGTGGCTTTTAGTGAGCAATGTGAACTGAAAAGTTTGGTTTTCCGAGCTGAAAGGTTTGGTCCTTGTATCTTACATTTTTTCTATCTCGCTCTTGTCTCCAGACATCTTACATTGCTCCAGTTCCAACACCTTGTATCAGGCATTTTACTTCTGCCGATACTTTTTAATTTTCTTGGTCTGATTGTTTAAGTTCTTCTTTGTCTAGCAACATATTGTTTGATATTTGTAGTGGGTCTGTCTTAAGAAAGATCTATCTACCTCCCTCAAAAAGTTGAATGATAAGACAGTTGATAAATGCACGTGTATTATTGTACACCCTTTGTTTTTTATTGTAGTTAAGATATACTAGGGTCATGATATAGTTATTTTAATATGTTCTGGATATGGTCATAAGGACATGCTGTCAATTTTGTGTAGGTGCTTTTACCTGGCAAAATCCTACAGTTTGGCTGGCAAAAGGCCGGAAGCATATGCTTTATACGGCAAAGCTCGCTCTCTTGTTGAGAATGCTATTAAGAAACTTCAAAGCTCAAGTCATACCGATCAGGTGCAATTCCACGCCTCTTATTTTTACACATTATTTACTTGCTTCATGCAGAGTTCAGAATAGCTTATTGATGTTTTCTCTGTAAGATGAGTCCTTGTGATATGAATATGAAATTATTTATTAATTAGGTTGCCACCTATCCTGTTATGTACAAGAATGAGACTGTTACTGTTCATACCATACTATTTATTTCTTTTGCAATTTCCTCGAATTAAGTTAGCTTCATCAATGTAATTCCCTCCAGGAACTCCTTATACTTACAGTGGTACATTGGTGTATTACAGGTTGCTATCAAGGAGTTGACAATGCTTTACAATGATTGTCGATCCAACATCTGCATAGAACATGCAACTGGAATTATGGAGGAGGAGAAGGCTCCAGAAAATCTGTCTAACCAGATTTCGAATATCTCATTAACAGGAAATAATAAGAAGGTACATTATGCCACTTCTTCTGTTCTTGAAAAAAATAATTGATGGTTTTGAAATTCTGGGTTTTTAGCATGAATTCGCCCATGAAATAGTATTTAGAATCTCTTTTTTAGACTTGCGTTCAATTGAACAAACATGCTAAATTTTTTGTTGAAAAAGCAATAATCTTCTGTAGTCGTAAACTGTCGGAGTCAAGGAATTACATAGAGTTTGATATATATTTTCCTGGAAATGGACTTGTACATTCCGTTCCATAAGTTTCTTGTGAGAACTTCCTATTTCCTCTCACATCCTTGTTTCTGTTAATTACAGAGATATTAAGAAAGACTAAATCCTGAAATTTTAATATGCGATATTCGTATTTCATTTATCTCATTTGCTTCAGCCTGGAAAATTGCTACTGGAGAAACTGAATGACTACGAATCAGCTATTGGTGACCCCACCACGAAGTCAATCCCGCGCATTGAAGCCTTCCCGCCTGCATTCCAAGCTGTTCCGCGTAATCCAATTGTGCGTGATCTAGCCTACGATCTAATCGAGTTCCCATCGCTGGAGAACAAGATGAAGAAAGAAAAGAAGGGATTGATGAGTCGGTTCTGGGGATGAGGATCTCTTATTTCCATGTGCCTGGGTTTCGACTTTTGTAGACTTAATACTAGACTATATGCCCTTTCTAACATTTTGTGGGCAAAAACTACAGGGTGATTCAACTTCACATTCAAGAGACATTTTGTCTTTAACAAATTTTGGTGAAAAATTCAACTCAAATATGAGACTGTTTCACATGAAACCATATAATTTAACGGCTGGGTGTGTTTGATTTCAGCTTGATTTGATTTAACGTTGTGGCTTTGAACAATAATATTGGAATATACGTTTGATCTCTTAGGTTGTAATTAGGTGCTTGACTTGGGATTGTTATCAAAATGATCTGAACTGTTTCAAAGACCCTACACGCATTTTTTTTGCATTGGGCTCTTTCATTAACTGATAGAAATATCAGCCAATCTGTCATATTTGTTCTTGACAAAAAAAGATAAGAATTGGTGCTAAAATATCCACGTGCCTCTTGAGATTCTGATCCAGAAGTACTACCAAAGTATTTCAAGGTGGGGTTATCTTGACGTAGGTCTGCCTCCGGCCTAGCTCTGTTTAAGTTAAATCAAGTTTATTGTTCGACTTAAAACGTCCAATATAAAACCTCATGCACCTTCAAGTTCCTAGAACGAAAAGAGATTTTTTGAGGGTCTTGGATGAGTTAAATAACAAGACGTGATACGAGTAGTTTATAATGGAGAGTTTATTGTTTGATAGTGAGTTCAAATTGAAGTCTCACTACCAGCATAATAATAAGAAGACCTTTACCTTTCTACCTATGAGAGGATTATTTAACAATATTATTAAAGCAGTGTCATAATGGTTAAAAGTACGAAAAAAAAAATTTGCCCACTAAATTCGGTTAATACTAAAAGTATTACTCCATGTACCATTAAATGTATTAGTGGATTCTTTTGGTAGGTATTAAATACTTGTATTACAATGAAAAACTAAAAAAAAAAAGGAAAAAGAATTGTATTGGGTGTGGACTAGTGATACGCATAGCATCACAATGTATTAAATTAGATATCTCAAAGTATTTTAATGTATAACAGAAAGTATTCGGATATGTCATCCTACAGCTCGTTTTGACATTGATGGAGCCTTTCCAATAGCTCAATTTAAATAAATTGTAGACACAAAGCCCATAAAGCCCATTATATAAGTGTTGGGCCATTTGAAGGTGACGTTTTTTTTTTTTTTTAATTAGGAATAAAGGAAAGCAATTATTAAAAAAAGAATAGACAAAATAAGAAAATATATATTCTAACCCCACTTCACCCCTCCCCCACCCCTCAACATACAAGGCCAAGAATCAAGATGAGTGGACCCAAATAGAGAAAAATCTCAAGATAGGAATTATATATTTAAAATTTTATTTCATTTTATATTTCTTTTTGAAGAGATGGGCGTTATTTGTTCATGGAATCATTCGTTTCATTTTTCATGTTTCATTATACATTTCACTCTTTCATTTATCTATTTATTCATTAATATTTTTTATTTATTTTATGCATACATATGCATAAAAAAAAAGTGGATTATTCATAAATTAAACACTTTACCATGCAATGCATGAAGAGGATCCAACATATCCTGATTCTCCCAGTACTTGCATTATTACAGTAAAGATGAGTGGTGTAGTGTGTTGACAATTCTACCCTCATTTTTCATGATATAGATAATAGACCAAAGGAGAAGGACCCATTTTCCAGTTAAAAGAATAAAGTTTTGTACACTACTGGGAAGAATGAGCACACAAGTTAGTATTCTCATCTTTCGAAGGCAAAAATATTAGGTGTTGATTTTGATAGAATTATCATTACTTTCTTTGGACCATCAACCCAATATCATCCACTCCAATGCATCACTCTATTTCCCCTATTCTTCTTTTTTTCTACACTAGACTCTATTTTTTGGGCATTTTTGCCCTATTTTTGAACAAACCAACATTGGAATTAGAGGTTAAATCAAATACAATTAGAAGCACAAAAAAATTAATTAAACAAAACCCATGTACCAATTACCATAATAGCCCAACTTCATAATTAGTGAAACATGGATATTAGTTGTTGTGGCATAGTGTACAAAGCACTACACAAGGTTCATTCTTGGTTATATTTATAAATGTTTGATAACGTGTAGCATTAGTTATTTATTTTGCTCAAATGTACTATGTATTGCCTTAAATTAACACATGTTAGCTTAATTAATGTACCAGTGAATTCATAGTGCCATACATATTCTTGCCAAGTGACACTAATAAGAAAAAAAAACTATTATTTAGCAACTAAATATTATTTGGTGAAAATTTTAATTTCATTGTTAAATTGATTTACTAACGTAACAACGAAATTTGTTGGTAATTATCTATTGAAAAAATGGTGGTGATAAATTTTTTGCAACAAAGATTCAATTTCGTTGGTAAATAATTTCATTGGTAATCATTTGATAATAATATTGTTGGTAATTTATACTTCCGTTGGTAAATAGGAACGAATTTTATTCAATTGGTAATAATTCCGTTGATTTTCTGCTGCTAAAGATAAATGTAATTTTTGTTAGCAATTCATTAGTAATTACTGACTGATTAAATTTTATTGATAAATTTCATTGCTAAAAAGAGTTTTTTAGTGTGAATGCAAACAAAACTAACAAAAGAAGAGGAGATAGATGATGCGTAGTATTGTGAGTACTCTATGTGTACGTAGTAATTTACTAATAATCATGTTAAACTATTAAATTCAAGGGATATAAAAATTCTAGATCATAATCAATTTCATGTTTAGCATAATTTTATAAGGATAACCAATAGTTAGATTTGATTGAAATGAAAGTTAACAAGTAATTCAAATAAGTAAATGCAAACAATAACAATAATAATAAATATTAAGTAATTGCTATTGGTTTGGAGACCCAAGCAATTGCTTATTGGAAAATAGTTAGTAATAATTGTTGTGGCGTCTATGATGTAATAGTAATAGTATTGACATGTTCTACTTATAATTTGTACTCTTTATGTTTTGAGAATAAATCTCATATCCTAAATGCAATAATATTCCTTTAAAAAAATAAAATGGTAAAGGATAAATCAAATAAATTAAGTGTGAAACCAACTGGCATTCATATCTAGTCCAGGGATGAGAGTACTGAAAAATTCATATTATGGAGAATTAAAGAACTAGCATTCATATCTAGTCCAGGGATAAGAGTACTGAAAAAAGGTATATTATTTTAGTGTCAACGTTTACAGAGTACAAAAGTACCAAGTGAAAACAAGTCTACTCCATATATCCATAGTCATAAGGCTCGGATGTCACACTTCAAAATTTTAAGTATACTGATTTTTGATTTTGTTTGCTATGAAGCTCGGAGATAGCATTCTTACCTTGACCCAAACTATAAGGTATTTTTTTCCATCCAAATATGAATATGAAAAGGAGCCTTCTAGCCTTTATGTTGGCACGGGTATCCGCCAAGATCTTGCGGAAAGCGTCTATGACAGAGTTGATTCTTCTTCTCTACCTTATCCATGCATTTACTTCATCCCACACCAGCATCATATAAGGGCATTTAAAAAAGATGTGAGTTTGCGTTTCATCCACTCCCACGTAGAACCCACAGGTCTTCTCCATGCCCATGCCCGTATTCCAAACTTTATCTTTTGTAGATATCCGTCCCCTTTGAAGTAAACAAAGATCCAGGGTTCGAACCTCACAGCCACCCATTTATGAAAAAATTCCACATGCAAGGCTTGAGGTAAAAAATCCCCGCCTACATGTGAGGGGGCGTGTTAGAGCGTGACTTGATTAAGTATTAAACGATACAACTCTCTACAAACTTAAACTTTTAGATGAGGTGGTCATTTAACACCATAGCCTAAAACTATATTTCTTGACTCTCCATTTGTGCCATATTTGTTTGAATATGATGGAAGAATCTACAGTCTCCCTAGTCCTCAATAGAAGTCAGGGATAAAAGTAATCACTAATGTATCTTAAGTTCACTGTCAAAACACTAATGTCAAATTACACCTACAATAGGTACTTATACATTATTATAAATTCTCACAAATATACTAAGTGTAGAATACAATCATCTCTTTGGGTATAATGATCTTCTAAGACTTGATTTCTCTCACTTATCAATTTCTCAATCAATCTAACAAAATTTTCTATAAGAGGATTCTAAATATAAAAGATATTGTCTCTATCTCATCTTATCGTAGTATATATGTATGGTCAACATGGCAAAAGAAACACAACTAACTCTGATCATACAATTAAATTATCATTTTAACTACATGTAATTAGTTATTAATAAATCAAAATCGTTCATATAAACCAAACAAATCAATATTAATACCATACCATACATGGCAAAAGAAACACAACTAACTCTGATCATACAATGAAATTTTAAGTACATGTAATTAGTTATTAATAAATCGAAATCATTCATATAAACCAAACAAATCAATATTAATGATAGAATTTACACAAAAGCCCACGCATAATATCAATTCAATTACATGATTTCAAAATACACATGCTAATGTCTACAAGAAGATTAGCTATCATAAATTCAAAAAGATTTACACAATTTACCTTATACAAATTCCATGGATTTACACAATTTACCTTATACAAATTCATGGAAGAATCTAAAAGAAAAATTACTAAGTTTGAATAATCATATTTTATTAATTGTTCATTAAAAAAAAATAGTTCAATTGATCAAATCAAGGCCTGAAAAATGGGTAAATTATCAATACGAGACCTGAATTATTTTTTCTATCAATCCGAGGCCTGAAATATGTATAACTATCAATTCAAAACCTGAATTTAGGACCTAAATTGATAAAATATGAGATAATATTTGATAAATTCAGGCCTTGATTGATAATTATACATATTTCAGGCCCCGAATTGATAAAAAAATTAATTCAGCCATGAATTGATAGTTTATCCATTTTCAGGCCTTGGATTGATAAAATTAAAAAAAAAAACATATCTCATACATAAAATATCACCATAATCTAAAACACGTGAATTACTTTAATTTATGTTTTTATTACTTGAAAAACTAAATTACTATAAAAAATTTACAAACTTATAATATTTTTATTAAAAAATTTCGTATTTACAACAAATATAATTAATTTTTTGAGGTTTTGATAAAAAAACGTAGAATTCATATATACTAAATTTAAATGAATTATAAAACTAATCAAAATATCAAAACAATACGTTTTTAATTGATGGGATCGGAGAATACTAAAATTGCAACACGATAAATGCGCACTTGTTTAAAGACATTTATTTATATGGTGTCGTATTAGTTATTTAGTCGTACATGTAAATGTTTTTTACTTCTAGTTTTAATATTCTCTGGTAAAAAAAATATATATACACTTTTTTATGTGAATTAATAAATTTTTTTATTTTTATTTATAGTAGCTAATTATATTAGCAATAACTATTGAATAATTTGTAGGCACTTTTAACTTTGAAAGGGAAATTGACATATTTAAACTAGAATTGTAAAATAATAAAATGAATATATCTTATGACAAGACTTGGACACCGACTAGTGCATACTCAAAGATGATGAGATTAAAACAAAATTTGCCTTCTTTTCATTTATTCATTTCTCATGAATTTTCTTTTTCTTTTTATAAATAAATAAATAAATCTTTTTTAATTACAAAAATCTAGAAAGAATTTTAACTTTAAGATCATATTTATAATTATATGAATTAGATTTAAAATAAAATATCACACAATACAAATAAATACGTCGTACTGCATGAATAAAAGTAAATGTCAATGCATTATATTTTTCAATAATACATTTATTACTACTGCACATTTATTTCTATTGTTTAATAATTTTTTTATTATTCTACTGAAATTTGGATATTGAATATGCACACATTTAAGATTGATGCAATTGAACTTCACAGTTTTGTTACGAATTTTATTTAGGATAAAACATAATAAGAATTTTTTAATTAATAGTACAAGACAGTTATCTACAAGAATCGACATGATTTGTTAATTATAGAAATATGTGAAGATAATAGTAGATAAACTTTTTCAGATACCGATAAAAAGTGATAACATTATTTATGAAAAGTGATATTCATAATTCAATTAATGAAAAGTAATAATAGTATATTAAATTATTTTATGAACAATTTATAGTATAAATAAAAAATGATAATATTTTATATCGTAAGTGATAACTAATTACAAAAACGTAAAATTATTTCACCGTGAAACGATTCCATACAAAACTTGCTCTATAGAGATTATGCTGCTAGTTTAATATATTATTATATTAATTTTGTGATTTAAAGTTTATTATACACTCCTATATCCTTAAGATTTTATGAATGAGTTATGTTATCAATTCGTTTAAAATTAAATTTTTTTAAATGTATAAGAATGTAATATTACTATTTTGTCCTCGTAATTTATGACTTATATACCTCCGGACATTTAATTAGTCACTTATAAAGTTTTATTTTTATTTTTTTCTATTATTAATTAAAGATATTAATATTTTTTTTAGTGAATAGTTGTATTAGATGTATGTGTAGTATCTTCCTTAAAAAGGAATGTCGATATCTTTGTAGTAAATATTTAAAATGATAAAATGAATCCTTCCAGGTAGATAGAAGAAAGAATATTACTCTCTCTGTTCCAGTGAAATGTGAACAATACCTTATAAAAACTTTAGGTATAGGTAACTGTTCGCATTAAATTGGGACGGAGTGAGTATTTATTTTTGGAATATGCTTGAATCTTAAACCTTAGGGCAATGATTGGATTTATTTTCCCTTCTTACGTGTCAATCACTTAACGTGCGACACAAAAGATAATGTACGAAAATTGCGTAGAAGATCCGATGTAAGATTCGGCTATCAGTTATCAATGAACCTCACAGTTTACATTATCAAACTGTTGCTCTAACACAAATTAACAAAGCTTGTGATTTGAAGTTAATTGCTTTATAATTTTAAGTACAGGATTTTATAAGTTTTAAATGTCTATTTATGAATCAAAGCATTTTTCAAATGAAATATCAAACTCAATATACGTGTCTTTTCACTAAAAAGCACGATTTATTAAATGTTCACACACACACATATTCACAAACACATCTTAGTCTAACAAACACAATTTCAACGTGATTTTTTTTATTCACCATAAATTTATTTCCAATATTATTATGTAGCCTTTTGTCATTAATTTTCAGTTTTTCACATAAGATGGTACAATTAGTTGTATGTGTAAAGAACATGTGCTTCTCATTTTCTCAACTATTTTCTTGAAATAATACAACATATTTTGTGGAGGTACAATGCATTAATGCACTGTTTTAATTGTTCGTACTCTTTGAATTTTGCTACACCAAAGAATTGGCATCGTCATCCAGAATGGGACTTGAATGCTAGCAAGTAGCAGGGCAACTTCTTTAATTTCTTATTTCATACCCGCTCCGTCTCAAAATAATGATTACGTTTTTTACATGAGAATTAAAAGAATATAATACTTGAGTAGGCTCCGTTTCAAAATAATAATTATGCTTTTTACATAAGAATTAAAAGAATAGTATAATATTTGAGTAGGTCTTGCGTGAGACCGTCTCACATTAAATCATTTTATATTTTCTAAAATAATTATCACTTTTGCTATAAAATGTTATTAGCTAGCAAAAGTCCGGATTTGAACCTCATCGTTCCACAAACAAGATTTGAGGCAAAAATTAACGAAAAATTTCACATGCAATGCTTGACATGTGAGGGGGCGTGTTAGAGTGATTTGATTAAGTATTAAACTATTCTCCTCTCTACAAGTTTAAATTGGAGTGAGGCTTGCGTGCACCCGGGCGCACGGAACACATTCCGTGCGCCTTTAGAAATTTTGTATTATGGGTAAGGGTACATTAATTTGGTCTAAAGGGTATACACTTTAATTACTAAAAGGTACACAATTTTGTTCTAAAGGGTATACACTTTTCATTAATATTTTTTTTTCTTTAGAAAATAAAGGGTACACATTTTTATACTAAAGGGTATACAATTTAACACAAAATTCTAAAGGCGCACGGAGTGTTGTTCGTGCGCCCAGATTTTTCTTTAGAAAATAAAGGGTACACATCTGTATACTAAAAGGTATACAATTTAGCACAAATTTCTAAAGGCGCACGGAAAGTGTTCCGTGCGCCCGGGTGCACAGGAGCTTTTGCCTTTAAATTGTTAGATAATGTAATCATTTAACAAAATAATTCACTGTATATATAAATATTATTTTTCATCAATTATAATATCATTTCTTTATTAAAATATATCATTTTATATTAGTCTCATGTGAAATTCTTCTATATAAAATAATCTCTTTGCATATGTTTTTTAAAATTTTATTTCTCTGTCAGCACTATAAGGGTTAGGATAAGGTCCTACTATTGTCGAATCATGAACCATTTAATCGACTGTTCATTTAATCGTGATGTTAAACTAACCATTTACATTTATTTATTTAATAAAAATTTTAAAATAAACATAAACCTCAAAACAAATATATTCTTAGAACCATCATCAATATAATCAAGTAATCAACAACTTATTAGGCAAGTTGAGTCAGCAGATCAACAACTTAATTGGTATAACTATAGTCTATAATCAACCATCAACTCTAAAAAAATTATCACAATTTCCCATATAAACACCGATTATGATGAATCATTTACCTTCAAAAAGTCGTTTTAGAGTACACTTGTACCTTAAACTATTCCGTCTCCACTCCTTCCTTAGCCTACTACACATTAAAATATGCGTCAAAATCATAAATGCACACATCATTGTTAGAAAAATAAAAAATGTCTACTTACTTAAAAAAAAATCAAATCTGCCCACTTTAATATAATTAAACAAAAAACCTAATTTGACCTAAAAATTCTTAATTAAAAATTTTTGTCAATCTGAAAATTATAGCATTGCCCGAACAAAATAAAATCAAAATAACCAAACTGAACAAAAATCATAAAAACAGAAATAGAAAAAAAAAAGCCCGAATAGAATAAAAATACAAAACTCGAATAAGACAAAAGTCATAAAACACAAATAGAACAAAAATACAAAGTCCGAATGAGAAAAAAAAGTCCGAATACAACAAAAAACACGAAGTCCAAATAGAAAAAAAATCACAAAGTCTGAATAGAATAATTTTTTTGTGAAAATAACTAATTTTCCCCAAAATCTGACCAACATTCTCATAGAAGGATTATAGGACATCTATATGTAAAGTGGGCTGATTTAATTATTTGTACTCAAATTAGGCATGATGATTCCTCCTAAAATATTACTCCCTCCGTCCCGGGTATTTTTACCCGTTTGTACGGGAACGGAGATTAAGACGTTTTATTTTTTTAATATATAATGTAAGAGAAAGTAGGGATAAATTAGTAATTTAAAAAGAAAGAAATAATTACTGATAGGTACACACTTTGTACCCCTAATTACTACTAGATACATTGATTTAAAATAATTATTATTTAATACAAAATATTAAAGTAAAATACCAAATATACCCCTAAACCCATATACCTTTAAAACACTAACCCCAACCTCCACCCACCACCGGACCACCGCTGCCGCTGCCGGATCGCCGCCGGCGGAGCTCCGGCGGCCGGTCGCCGGAAAATCTGTTCGTCAGGAAAAAAAAAAAAAAACTGGTCGCCGGAAAGCTGCCGCACCGCCGCCGCCGGAGCTCCGGCAGCCGGTCGCCGGAAAAACTGTTCGTCCAAAAAAAAAAGAAAAAAAAAAAAAACTGGTCGCCGGAAAAACTGCCGCCGCCGGAAAAACTGCCGGACCACCACATTTTTTTGTTGCACACACTTTTTTTTTTCCTGCACACACTTTTTTTGCTGCACACATTTTGCTGCACACAATATTTATGTGCAGCACATTAATAGGGGTAATATTGGAATATCACTATATATTTTTGTACCTAGTAGTAATACTTTTGTATGTTTGTATCTCATAGTAATTTAGGGTTTTTTTGTGTACCTAGTAGTAATTCTCCCAAAAAGAAAAAGTGAATAAAGTTATTGTGAATGATGAATAAAGTGTAAAAAAGTAATTAAAGTTGTTGGGATTGTAAAAAGTAGGTAATAAAATATTATGTATTTTTGCCAAAAATGGAATGAGTAAAAATACGTGGGACACCCAAAATGGAAAGTGGGTAAAAATACGTGGGACGGAGGGAGTACTATATTATTTAATTTACATGCGAAAATTATACACTTTTATTTCAGGATGAGTATATTTAACATATCTCCAAAGATTCGTTTATTACAACCATATATTATGTGGTGTGTACCCATTAATACTTTAATTTTTGACAAATAATATTAAGGGTTGTGTTGTTCAATTAGAGTGTATTTGTGTATAGAGTCAAATTTGAAATATATATTATTGATGGTCGTTTTTAGCGGGTTAGTTTAAGATTAACGAATAACTAGACACTAAAACGGACACATCAAATAAGTAATTTTCTCCGTCGCCCCATAAAATTGGTGCCCCTTTCCTTTATTATTGATGTTGGTAGTCCAAGTTCCATGAAGGAACATTACAAAGTAGAGAGAGAAATACAAGTGGGTTCTTAGAGAGATTAGTAGAATGGAGAAGATGATGTTGGAGTGAAGTGCCCACCAAGTCTTGTGTGTTGTCCCCCTTCCATCTGCAGAAGTGTTGTCTTATAGTAGAGATATTTTGTGGATGGTCCTCCTTTGGTTTGCCAAACATTGACATGTGTCCCTCTAAGGGAATCTTGTCTGTAAGAAGATACGATAAGATGCTGACAAGTTATCTCCATGCAGAACTCGTGTCTTCCTACGGTCTGAACATAATATCGGGCTGATAACCGATGGTCGATAGGCTGAGAGTAATACGCCGATGGGTAGCAGGCCGATGGTCGGAGACCGATAGCTGATGTCGACTTCACCCTCGGTATCGACATGTAACTCTGCCTTCTGCTTTCTGCCCAGTCAGCCGAGGTCTTATCCTCGGTGTCGGCTTCTTCTGACTTTTGTCCCGTCAATGTGTGTTCAAATCTCACTCTTATTCTTAACCTCGCTTATCTTTCGGGTTGCACCACGCGTATAAATCACGCCTTATATGGGGTATAAACACCCATAACATTAACCCCCGAGGTTGCTTCTTGTGTGAAACTACAAGGAGCAATCTCGAACCCGAGCTCTAAAATTCTGTCGGCCTTGTTAAAAACCTCCATACGAGAAAACTCAGTGGGAAAAACTCGTATGTAGGAAAAAGAGTACCGTAAAAACTTTAGAACTCTGATGCAGAATGAGCCCTCCACTATCTGCTTATCCATCAGCGTGAATGTCGTACATGTGTAATGATAGGAAATCTTTTCCTCTTTCTGTTTCCATTTTTCTAATAATTGATTTCAACCTTGCGTCCGACCGAGGTTGACACATTATGTCATACTTTAATCCACCGAAATATTTGATTTGATTTTTTCTTCTTCAGCCTCCGACATGTAGGATCGGTCTTATGTTTAGCCCCCGAGTTCCCGAGATGGAGTGTCGGGTTCTGAAACTCTCTTTGCAGTGTGATCTGTCTTTCACCTTCAGACATCGGTCTAATTTTTCTCTACGCTTTAATCGACCGAGCTATTCTTCTTCGAGGTGTTTCAACGGCTTTTCATCCAGAATGTTTCTCCAGTTCAGCATCGGCATATGCGTGAGATGTTTTTTGTTTCTACTTTCCCAAATGGCTTTTCTCTCCTTACTTCTCTTTGAGTGTTTCAATCCTCTTCTAATTGATTTGAGATTTCATCCATGCTCTAAACAACTGAGTTATTTCCTCCAATTTTTTTTGAAATCGGAACTTCAACCCCCGAAGTGTACACACGGGTTTTGATTTGGAAAGATCATGCCGATCTGATCTCATTTAATTTTAGCCACTCCATTTAGTCCCAATGTTTGAAGGGACAATCGCTCCATTTGAGATTATTCATATTGTGCGCCCCGAGCTATTCCAGCCTTTGAAGGGATAACCACTTTCCTTGAGTATTTGAGTCAAACGCTCTAACCAACCGAGCTCTCTCCCTTCATAGAGAGATTACTCCATTATGAGCCCCCAAACTACATTTATTGTTCACATTGCGAGCCCTCGAGCTACATCTCCGTTTGAGTATTTGAGCCAAACGCTCTAACCCACCGAACTATCTCTCTTCATAAAGAGATTATTCACATTGTGAGCCCCCAAGCTACATTTGCAAGCCCTATCTTGCATTTTTACTGATTCTTATGCCAATGATGATGTTAATGATGAGTATGATGATGCATATGATAATTATGATGATATGATGATGATATGCTGATGTTGATATGATGATGCTGATGAGTATGTTTTTGAGTCGTGACTCACCCTTTCTTTGACACTTAACCTTTTTCCGAGTTGTGATTCGCCTTTTCCTTGGTGCTTGGCCTTTTTTCCAAGTCATAACTTGTCTTTTCATTTGTGGGCTGAGGATAAGAGACCATATCCTCATGCCCGCCCTTTTTTATTTTTTATTTTATTTTATTTCTTTTCAAATACCGACACCATAATTTTCCATACCGATACCCTAATTTCCACAAATACCGATCCAAAATAATTTCATGAATACTGATATCAAAATTCCACTGATTCCCAAATACTGATACCATAATTTCAGAAATACAATTACCGGAATTCCATCGACTTCCAATACCGATACCATAATTTCAGAAATACCAATACCGAAATTCCACCGAATCCCCAATATCAATACCGAAATAAATATCGATATCATACTTTTTGTAAATATCGATACCATAATTCCACCAATTCTCAAATACCGATACCATAATTTTAGAAATACTGATACCAAAATAAATATTGATACCATAATTTTCACAAATACCGATACCAAAATAAATTTCCCAAATGCCGATACCATAATAATTCCACCAATACCGATACCGAAATAAATTCTCAAATACCGATATCATAATAATTCCATCGATACCGATACCGAAATAAATACCCAAATACCGATACCATAATAATTCCACTGATACTGATACCGAAATAAATACCGAAATACCGATACCATAATAATTCCACCGATATCGATACTGAAATAAATTTCAATACCATAATTTTTGCAAATACCGATATCATAATTCCACCAATACCGATATCAAAATGAATTTTCAAATACCGATACCACTATCGATTCCGAAATAAATTTCAATATCATAATTTTTGCAAATACCGATACCATAATTCCACCAATACCGATACCGAAATGAATTTTTAAATACCGATACCATAATAATTTCACTAATACTGATACCAAAATAAATTTCCAAATACCGATACCATAATAATTCCATCAATACCGATACCGATACCATAATTCCCATAAATTCCGATATCGCAATTTTCATAAATATCGATATCGTATAATTCCCGAAAACTCTTTTAGCAGCATAAGATGTTACTCAATTGTCCCGTAAGAAACCCAACTTTTTATTTCTTTAAAGATTGAAACCGAGCCTAGGCTAACACGAGCCGACCCTTTTTTTATCGATTCTGATTTTGAGTTCTTTCCTTAGCCTCCGAGCTGTGTTGTTTACGCGCTAACCAATTGCACCACCATTGCCCTTGTTTTCTTTCTTTTCCTTTTTTCGTCCTCCTAGGACAACGTATTCGAGCATCTGACAAGTATGAGGACAGAATATCTGATCTCCAATGGATGAGGTCGGATTTCTATTTCAATCCACACTCTTGCTTTCTTTCTTGAGAATTACATGGCCTTCGTTCGCTAACCTCCGAGATAAGAGGGCAGAACATGACCACCAATGGATGGATGATGTTGGATTTCCCTTTCAATCCACGCTCTAACCGACTGAGCTACATGCTTTAACCCAAGGTACGAGGACAGAACATCCTTTAACCTGAGGTAAGAGGGCAGAACATCCGATCACCACCGATGGATGGATGGAGTTGGGTTTTCCTTTCTGCCGATGGATAGATGAGCAGGTGAGGTTGGATTCCCTTTCAATCCACACTCTAACTGACTAAGCTAATGGAGTTCTTTCTTGAACTTTCGCTAACCGAGGTAAGAAGCAGGACATTCGACCTCCGATGGATGAGGTTGGTTGGATTTCTTTTTTAATCCATGCTCTAACCGATTGAGCTTAACTGTTGATTCCTTCTTGAAGATTACATGTCTGACTTCTTATGGATGAGATTGGCTGAGCGTCCGATGAGATTCACAGAACATCCGACCTCGGCAGAGTATTCGACCTCTGATGGATGAGATTTGCAGAGCATCCAACCTCTGATGTATGAGACAGGCAGAGCGTCCGACCTTGGATGGATGAGGTTCAATCCATGCTCTAACCAACTGACCTAGCTTTTTTATTTCTTTCTTGAAGTCACGTGTCTGACCTTTGGGATTTGAAGCTGGATTTTCTTACATCCCTTCTTCCTTGCCTTCTTACATGTGTCCTCCTCTTCGTTGTAAGAAGGCAGAACACATCCGTGATGTGGCTTTTTTCTCTAAGATTCTGGCGGTTATTAATCAATGCTTTAACCTATTGAGCTATATTCCAACCACTTTTTTCTTATCTTTAGTTTTTCTTCCTTCTTCCTTCATCATCAGACCTCGGCCTCGACCTTTGATTTTTTTTTTTTAGCTAGTAAAAACCTGCTTCTTAAACCGAATAACCAATGCTCTAATCCACTGAGCTAATCTTGTATGTCCTCTTCTTACTTTCCTCCTTACATGCCATTTTCCTCGGTGCACTGCTTTCCTTTTCTCTTCCATTTAAAAAACATCTTCTTCATACCCAGCTGGATGGAGAGCTCGGCCTCAAGGTCTCCCATTCAAGTCTTTATTTCTCACGTGAAATCTCATCCATTACATGCTCTAACCAACTGAGCTATATAACCTTTTCCTTATTGTTATTTCTTTTTTCTTTCTTTCTTGATCACCTGCTCCGACATCAGCGCACCTCGACCTCAGATTTATTATTATTTTTTCCTGGGTAAAAACCCGCTTCTTCATCTCCCTATAATTTCATTTTTGGCCCATGGCAATTACTAACGCTCTAACCAACTGAGCTATTTATCATGCCTTCTTACATTCCTTCTTACACGGTATCATGTAAGAATTGGATTCTCACGATACCTGAATTCTTTTCTTTCTTTCTTTCTTCAAAACACGTGTTCTTCATACCCGAGCTGATGGAGACCTCTGTCTCTACATATTCAGCTGACGGAGACCTCGGTCTCTACATCCTCAACTGGATGAGACCTCGGACTCTTCATCTCCCGCTAAAACTTTATTTTTCATGTGAAATCTCATCCACTACAAGCTCTAACCAACTGAGCTAAGAAGAGAATTGACACTATTCTCCTCAAGAATTTAATGTCAACTCTTTTTTATAGTGGATACTCCACGGCTACCAACTTCAACCATGATTGTTTAGTTGTCGGGTGTTTCAACGTCAGCCCTCCCTACTTTTCTCATTGAGTCCGCATCGCCACGCTCTAACCAACTGAACCAACTGAGCTATGTCAAATTCTTTCGAACTTCTTCTCCCATGTTTAATCTCAAATACGGCTAATAGCATCGCTTTTAATCAACGAAGCTACCCTTTTGCGCCGATGTGGGACCTTTGCTCCTTTATCCCAATTGCGTTGAATTTAAACTTCTTATTCTTTGCTGAAGAGTCGATCATCAGACGCTATGTAATTTTCTTTCTGCTTCACCAATTTCTTTCTTCATGCAAGGTCATCCCACAAACGCTCTAATTGACTATGCCTTTTGTATTCATCAGCTTCTATACCTCTCAGGCGTAACACCGGTTAGGACATCTCACTTGGATGTAATGTCAGCTTCTACACCTCAGCCTGGTGGAGTTTTCATTTCTACATCTCACATGGGTGGAGCCTTAGCTTCTACACCTCATATGGATGAAACGTGCTTCTACACCTCAGCTGGATGGAGCTTCATCCAATCATGTAGTCATACTCCACGCTCTATCCCACTGAGCTATCTATTTTCCTTTCTTTATTTCTCATCTTCCTTCTTTTCTCTTTCTTCTGACCAATTTCCTTTCTTATCGGTGTTAAACACCGATCTTTTTTTATTCATGCATAAGTTTGGCTCAGCTGGCACCCTTCATTTCTTATCGGTATTCATATGGGATCGGCCTCGGCATATCAAACTTTTATTTATTTATTTATTTATTTTTTTGTTTTTTTGCTCCCTGATAGTTTGTGAGAAAAACACGCTCTATCCAACTGATCTACAAATCCCTTTGCAATGATTTTTTTTACATCTTTTCTGCTTTTCTTTCCTTTCCTTTCTCTTCACACGCTCTAACCAACTGAGCTACACATCACATGGGTCGGTCTTGGCATTGCAACATGGGTTGGCCTCTTCCCTGTAATATGGGTAGGCCTCCTCAATAACGTCGACCTCAGCCTCCGCTAGGGTGGGCTCCTTCCTTTCTTATCGGTATGCACGTGGGATTGGCCACGTCGTTCTTTTCTACTTTCCTCCTTTCCTTTTCTCACCCCAACATGTTTACAATTGATGAAAAGAACACGCCCTAACAAACTGAGCTACACGTCGTTTGCCAGTTCTATTCGGATAATGTACAAAATGCGCCACGCTTTCTTTTTCTTAAGAAACATATCATATCTTAACAAATATGTAAAATATGCTTTATACCCCGAATTTAGCACAACACGTAAGAAAATGCTAGAGCATGCGACATTAATCTTATTCCAATCTTTTGCATAATTTTTATTTATTTTTGCAAATTTAAGGTTTGAGATTTTAATATTACCTCAAAGTCATCTCTTAAGATGAGTCCTTCATCTTCTACCCGTGAAGGACTTCGGCCTCTCCCTAATGAGCAACCCATACTCTAATCAACCGAGCTATACCTGCCTTCTTCTCCGTCAGCAATACACGCTGTTGCTTTTCCATTTCCCCCAAAGATCTAGTTATTTTATGCATCTTCTTTATGGGATCCATGATTTTTCTCTTTAGGTAACAGGGTTACGCGCTAACCAACTGCAACACCAATGTTTCTCCTTCTCATTCTTCATTTGCCAGCTCAAAGTCATCTCTTAAGATGAGTCTTTTCTCTTCTACCCGTGAAGGACTTCGGCCTCTCCCTAATGAGCAACCCATGCTTTAATCAACCGAGCTATACCTGCCTTCTTCTTCGTCAGCAACACACGCTGTTGCTTTTCTATTTCTCCCAGATCTGGTTCTTTTATGCATCTTCTTTACGGGATCCATGATTTTCCTCTTTGGGTAACAGGGTTACGCGCTAACCAACTTCAACACCAATGTTTCTCCTTGTCATTCTTCATCTACCAGCTGAAATAGTAGTCTATGTAGAATGGTCGATGGTTTCCAGATCTAGGAGTTTTGTGACCAGATCTCTCTTAAGTTCTAGAGAGAGAAATAATAGAATATTTGAGTTTTTTTGGGTTCCCTAAAAAACATGAGATAAGTTGAGAATAGTGAAAACAGATGAACTCTGGTGGGTGACGACGACGACGGAGAAAACTACAAAAACTCGACAGAAGCGATTCCCACAGTCGGCGCCAGCTGTTGATGATCGTTTTTAGCGGGTTAGATTAAGATTAATGAATAATCGGACACTAAAATGGACACATCAAATAAGTAATTTTCTCCGTCGCCCCATAAAATTGGTGCCCATTTCCTTTATTATTGATGTTGGTAGTCCAAGTTCCATGAAGGAACATTACAAAGTAGAGAGAGAAATACAAGTAGGTTCTTAGAGAGATCAGTAGAATGGAGAAGATGATGTTGGAGTGAAGTGCCCACCAAGTCTTGTGTGTTGTCCCCCTTCCATCTGCAGAAGTGTTGTCTTATAGTGGAGATATTTTGTGGATGGTCCCCTTTTGGTTTGCCAAACGTTGACACGTGTCCCTCTAAGGGAATCTTGTCTGTAAGAAGGTACGATAAGATCCTGACAAGTTATCTCCATGCAGAACCCGTGTTTTTCTACGTTCTGAACATAATATCTGGCTGATAGCCGATGATCGATAGGCTGAGAGTAATACGCCGATGGGTAGCAGGCCGATGGTCGGAGACCGATAGCTGATGCCGACTTCACCCTCGGTATCGACATGTAACTCTGCCTTCTGCTTTCTGCCCAGTCAGCCGAGGTCTTATCCTTGGTGTCGGCTTCTTCTGACTTTTGCCCTGTTAGCGTGTGTTCAAATCTCACTCTTATCCTTAACCTCGCTTATCTTTCGGGTTGTACTGCGCGTATAAATCATGCCTTATATGGGATATAAATACCCATAACATATATAATATTGCTTTACGCTTCAGACATAAACAACAATTAATATGTTAAACAATAATTAATTAAATATTATAAACACAACAATGGGTTAAAGTCATTGGGTGGTCATCTGAAACCCAAATGAGTATCTCATCACCACAAAGTTTGACACTTAAACATGTCAATTATTTTTTTTTTAATGGGGTCAAATGAGTGATTTAATTTGTGCTTAATAATTTAGATTATCTTGTAATTAGGGAATAGTTGTCTCATATTTTGTGGTCTAATTATGTCGAGTGTAAGAATTAATTAACCAAACATGACCCAATCATCTTTGAAAATGTTCGTAGCCGCCCAACCACTGTTTCATTTTCTTTTTAATTATTATATGTATTAAACAAATTCTACTATAATGAGCAAGAGTTTTAAACATCAGAACTTTAATAGCGGTATAAATATAGGTTAAAACCTTATGAAATAGACAAACGTGTGGACTGCCCTACGGAATAATTTCGTGAAACAAATAAAATGTGATAATATTTTCAATAAAGATAATTATCATGTAATTATAATAATATAGTTAATTATTTTATGAGCAGTTTATAATCACTAATATTTTTAATAAAAAATAATAACTAATTACAAAATATTTAGTGTGACACAATCTCAATACTATCCTATAAAATATTCCATCCATTCGCTTAAATTCTCAATTTGTAAGACTAGCTCACGAAGGTGCAATTATGATTGCAAGGTTGTAATTTTGAAATTAAAGTATGTTATGGGATTATTAATTTGTGTGTATTTATTTATTTGAGGGGTGAACTTATTTATGAAATTGACAAAAATAAAAGGTGTGAATTTGTTTATGGGATGGAGGGAGTAAAATATAAAAATTGGCGACCATGACGAAGGTTGATTATTTTTTGAGCTACTCTCTTATGAGACGGTTTGATATGAGACGGATTATGAGACAGGTCGATCCACAGTTAAAGTATATTTGTTATATAAATAAATTATGTTTATTGGTAGTTAAAGTATGTTTGAGGTGAATCATATTATAGCACCCTAAATACTATTTTAATTCATTATTCATTATATACTTTAGAAAAACATATTTTAACTAATAACAAACATATTTTACCTATATAACAATAATACTCTAATAATTGATCGACCCGTATCAAAACACATCTCATATAATAACTGTTTCACAAGAAATTTTGTCGAAATTTGTGAAAATAAACGGTTGTCGTAAATATGTCTTCATAATAATTTGGTGGTGGAACCGTTATAGTTGTAATGAAATTAGTAAAAGAAAAAACTTCACGTTTGTGACAGAAAATAATCACAAATTTAATATCAAAATGAAAATGAACCCAGCAATAAAGAGAAAATATCATATTTTAACATCCAACAAAAATCATATTTTAACATCCAATTATGTTTAATTTCAACTTTGACCTTTTTTTTAAAATTTCAAATTTAGTCATTTCTTTCTTCTTTTTAATTATTTTTTTAATTTTAGTCCTTAATGTTCAATTTTAATTTAATATCTATTTACTTTATCAATTTTAGTTTTTTTATTTGAAAATTTTGACTTAAAATGGACATAGAAAATCAAAACTAAACAAAAAAATATTAAAATTTGACAAAAAATAACCAACATCGAAAATGCATATAAAAAATGACCAAGATTGAAATCAATCATACATACACTAGAAATTGCGATATTAACCCTCAAGGAATCATCACAATTTTAATATCAAAATAAATAAAAATACATATTATTTTATTATATTAAAGAATAAAGTACATTGTTGGCCTAGCAATTGATTTGTGTCTCTGTTGTGAGCATATTATATATGCCCCAAGTCCCACCATTCCTGAGTATAATTCACAGTTGACGTGTATAAATATGATTTTAAAAAAAAAAATTTTACTTATCTTTAAGGGGGCAAAGTCTTATTAAACGGATCAAATCTGCATATTATCCATAAAAGTAATTTTTCTGATAAAAAAAATTATAATTAATTTTAGCCAATTTCTTGATTTAATTTAATATTTTCTGCCGATAATTTATATTTAATTTTTAGCCAACTTCATAATCATAGAAATTCTTGATTTAATTAAATTTTTTATCGCTTGTGGATGTGAACGAAATTAACCATGCAGATTCAATTTCTTTTGACCATTGTAGTCTACACCATCGTTCGATCACCTTTGTCTATGCAGTCGTCCACTCAGTTGTTCGACCTTTATCGTAAACATAGTTTCTATGTATATATCACCTTGATAAGAAATCCACCGTAAATTATGAATATATTGCTTTGTATTGTGACGAAGGATAAGAGTTTAACGATAAATGTGTGTTTATATTTATTATATGTAAATGTATGTTCAGGATATGTTAAAGTATGTTGATTTAGTGTTACAATTTATCGTTGAATACTATAAAGTTAACATTTAAATTGTAATATTCAATTATATGGAACAAGTTTATCTATTCATATTAATGTATGCCTGTTTTGTGTTAAAATATTGTTGTGTAAAATATATTTAGTGTAAACTAAAGTATCATGATGTAAAGTATGCTTAGTGTATGCTAAAGTATGTCGGTTTTGTGTTAAAGTTTCATAGAGTAAAATATGCTTAGTATATGCTAAAGTATGTCGGTCAATAGTGTAAAGTATGAATTTATATTGTATTATACAATACTGTATTGTAAAAAAATTTCTCTAGTTTATACTATTAAAATATATGGGTTTTTATTTTAAAGTATTATATATTATGTTTTGTGTATGTTAAATTAATTTATGTGGTCAACTCCATTCAAATCTATAATATATAATTTATAATTCACATTTGTAAGCGTCAATTGCAGAATGTAAATTAAATTGAATAATATAAATTAATTGTAGATTATTACTTGATTTATGAATAATGTAAAGATTTGAATTGTAGGACAAAGGGAGTAAAATAGATAAACAATTGAAGAAAGCAATCACTTATGTGAAATTGATTTACCGTGCAGCCTGATTTTACCAAAACTACTTTTAATACATTAAAATTTATTTCTCAAAGAAATCGACTATTATTATTCAGAATGAAAAATATTATTCCTTAAATTTTGATATATTATACTCCCTCTTTCCAAAAATTAAGTTCACATTTTTCATTCGTCTGTCCCACAATAAGGTTTACCCCCTAAAAAAATAATATTATCTCAATTCAAAACATTAAAAAGTACACATTTTAAAATTCTTATAATTTTTTACACACACAATATACTTTATACATTATTTATTATCTAAACATATCATATTACCCTCAAAGTCAATAAATTAATCAAAAGGTTTTTTTTCTTAAACAACATGAAACAGTAAAGGTGAACATATTTATGGAACAGAGGAAGTAATTTTTTATACTTTTATTGATATGAGTAATATTTTTCATTTAAAAATATAATAATTTATTTTTTTAAAGTAAATTTTTATGTATTAAAACGTATTTTTATAAAACTAAAATATACTAGAGACTCTCCTGATGAAGAATTGATTGAATTCTCTATTCCACATTTGGTGTTTTATTGGTTTTTCATAATATAAAAAATAATACCCTACAAATGACCATTAAACCCTTGGAGCATATAATGAATTTTGAGTATTGATTATAACATATGATAAGAATCTAATAAATAGATAGAATATAGAAATGGAATAAGTGATCTCATTTAAAAAGAAGCATTGAGCTTTTCATCATATATGGAGCAATGATTAGAAAATCAGGCCGGACCGACCGGTTCAACCGATTGGACCTGGAATCGGGCCTGGAATCGATCCGGAAAGCATCTTTTTTGGAGTTGAACCGGTTTGAACCGGGTTGGACCGGTCAAACTGGGAAAATCGGTTGAACCGGTTGAACCGGTTTCAGTATTTTTTATTTTTTTTACTTTTATGAAATTTCACTTTTATTTTTATTTATTTTAAAAAATAATATTTACATTTTGGATTAAATTATAAATTATAATATTGAGTGGGTATATTATAAACTATGTATGAAATATAAATTATGAACTAAAGATATTTTTATTCAATTATATTTTGATTTTAAATTGTATTTTAAATTTTAAAAATAATTTAGGTGATTATATTTTTATAATTGATAATTTTATAAAATATATTTGAAAATATATAAAATTTAATTTTTTGATTGAACCGGTCCAATCAGTTGGACCTTGAATTGTTGCCTCCTTCAGTTTGTTCTTTGATCCGATTTTCTAATCACAGATATGGAGTATAAATTTTGCAACGCGCAAATGTACCCTAGGGCCTGAACTCACCTTGTAATTATAGGAAACGAAAATGTGACACGAGGGAAGTCTCAACTTCCCCAAGAAATTATTTCTAGTCGCCTTGGTAAAAAGTTATCATCATTTGAAAGAGAAGAAAAACATCATTTCTATTTCCCAAGTAATTACTAATTAGAATCATTTACTCTACCCAAAAACAAGATCCATTCTTTTAGTTTGTTTTACAATAGTGACATATAAGATTATCTTTGTCTATGTGAATCGAATTTCCTTTGCACAACAATTTTAAAAGGAATTACATTTTCATATAAAATTATGGGATACTCTCTTGTAAAATATATATATAAGACTGATCGACTTATTAGTAAAGTATAGTTATTATATAGGTAAAGTATAATTATTGGTACTTAAGTATATTTGTATTGAATCTTATTATAACACTTTAAAAATATATTTTAATTTATTATTCATCCTACTTTAACTACAAATTAACATACTTTACCTATTTAACAATCATATTTTAACTGATCGATCTGTCACACAACCTATCTCACAAGAGACTTTGTCTAAAATTATTACTTAACACTACAAAAAATTGTTTTTTACCAACGGAATATTCCGTTGGTAAAAGCCTTAATTCCTTTTTTAAATTGGCTTACCATCGGATTAGCAACGGAATCCGTTGGTAAAGTGGTGGTAGGTAAATTTTTAGCAACGAAAAATCAATCCCGTTGGTAAATAATTCCGTTGCTAATTTATATAATGATTCCCTTGATAATCCATTGGTAATTACTAACGGATTGAATTTCATTGCTAAAATAGAGAATAAATCCGTTGGCATTCCGTTGCTAAAACAAAAATAGCGTTGTTAATCTTTTGGTAATTACCAACGGATTGAAATCCATTGGTAAATTCGGTTGCTAAAAAATACTTTTTTTTGTAGTGTAAAGTGATGGATTATTTTTCTTTAAATAAAAAATCAACATTTCAGAATTTATCTAATTATAATATTTTTCATTCAAAAGATCATTCATAATTTTAAAGAATAATCTTTTATATATTTAAGAATAATTTTAATAAAATTATATTGCAATATGCAAAGAATGCTTTGTCATACACCATTTTCGAATAAAACAAGTAATCAGACGATGTTTGTGTTTGGATTTATGTGGAGATTAAAAATTATTGAATAATAATATATGTTTGTTTTAGATTAGTTGATAGAATAGATTTTCAATTTATATTAAATTAATGTGCAATGCATGGTAATATGTGTAAAAGCATACTAAATGTGGGATATGACGTGAGAGTGGAGAGAGATGAAAGAAAGAATATTAATAGAAGAAAACATCCTCTAAAAGTATAAGCTAATGGATAAGAGTAAATTATTTAATATTTAATCGAATCACTCTAACAGTATTAGTTTTACAATAGAACTGGAATTATTCTTAGTATAGCAAAAGGTTACTCTATATATTCTATTTGTTTTGTTATGTGTTTTTAATTTAGTATTTGGGGTAGGTTTAGCTGTTTTGTATTTTTAGTTTAGTATTTGAGGTAGGTTTAGTGAATTGGGGTATGAATGGCCTTGAACAATTAAATTATATTTCATGTGTCCATTTAAAATGTACTCATTTACTTTTTTTATGTGAATTAAGAAGTATAATAATTTAATGTGTAGTGGGCTAAAAAATATAATATTTTAATGTGTAGTTGGTAGTTGTATTAATATTGAGTGTGGACATCATATATAATGGGTTGAATATAATAATTATTTTTTTGGTTCACATCAATAAAAAAATGAATATTTTATTATAAGACGGATTAAAATAACAAAATTAATACTCTCTCCATCCTGTGTTAATAGCTACTCCTTCCGTCCCGTTTCAAACTTTATATTTGCTTTTTGCACGTAGATTAAGGATTGTAGTATTTTAAGGTGTAGTGAGGTGAGAGAAATAATATTTTAATGTGAAGTGTGTAGATATATTAGTGTAATGTGTGAGCCTATAGAGAGATAAATAATTAATTTGTATGGATCCGATTTACTAAAAAATAAAATATAAAGATTGAAATGAGACGTCCAAATTGAAAATATGTAAAGATTGAAATGAGACGGGGAGTATCTATCAACGGACGGACCAAAAATCAAAAATCAAATTTTGTAAAAATTGGTGTATACGTACTATCCTTGGTGATGATGGAGGGAATAAGAAAATGACGTCATAGAGTTGACAGTTCCAACGATGGGTTCCACTAAATGCACACCTCTTCTTATTAAATACACACCTTTATTATTATATATTAAATTTTTATATTTTTTAAAAGTCTAAATTACCCCTATTTTATTTAATATAGATTTTAATTTTTAAATTATGTTGGTGGGCCACGTCATCACATTCGAAAACAGATCATCAGTTCATCTTCGATAACGTTGTCTTCATCCTGCAGATTTGCAACATCCACGATCGCCGCTCCAATTCCGACCAGCGCAACATGATCATCACCTAGGGTAGCAACGGCCCCAACCAGAAAACTAGGATCATTGCACGTTGGAGAAGATCAGAGATGTGGTGTATGATTAGGAGAGAAAACGTGATGAATGGTTGTCGGGGCTGGAACACATAAGTAATGAAATTAAGGACGTCCTGAACAAATCTATTCTCAAACTCAAGAGGGAACAAGAATCAAGTATGTAGGAAATTAATCCATGAAACCTTAACCCTATTATGATTAACGAGAATTAAACTCTAAAGCGAAAGCGTACCTGATCCAATGAGTCTCTAGGCGGAACACGAACTCAGGATTAGTGGTTATATGGCCTTCCTCAACTAAGCCCTCCTAATTCCTTTATGGGGACCGTAGTAATCCCTCCCGATGGGGAGAATGGAAGACCATGTCGGCTTAGTATATTGGGGACCATAACCGGGTAACCTTTATATACTACTTGACTAGACCACCCATAATCACCTAATCACGTAGTATTGGGTATCTACTCATTTGGCCCATATTAATTATTATTATAGCTCATGGACTTTTAACCTTAATTGGATCACTTAATTAAGTCCATAAAATAATTGAATAGCTAATATAATTGCATAATAATATATTGCCCACAATTAGATTATATTGGAAATTATAAAATTTCCAACAATCTCCTACTTGGGCTATATATTTTCCCAAAGCAATTATATCAAGAGTCCTTAGTTGCGCAACTTTATGCTATTCCTCTTCAGGCTATACTTAACAATCTGGTCCATCTCATATACTAATATGGAACTACCGCGGCATTCACCACATTATAAATCGTGATTAAACCCCGACAATCACCATATCAATATACTCAATGACATAGATCAAATATGGTGAGTAGCATGGAAATTACATGTCAAATGTGATCAACATCATGTCTATTTTCAACTGGTCCAACTTTAATCCTTAGTGAGATCAATCCATAATATAAAATATTACAAAATGAAAAATTAACTTTAGTAAATTCACAATGAATTCAAAAACCATCAACTTAATTCTGCAGAAAACTGAATTATCCAAATCAAAGTGTCTTGAAAACTTTAAAGAACAATAAATATAGACTCCCACTGAACTAATGTATTCTAAAACCATATAATACCCACATGATTAGCTAGCTCATAAAATTGCAGGGCGTTGAATACATAATTAGTGGATCCATATTTGGAGTCTATCATAATATGCTCTTCTAAAATTTTATCTACACAAAACACTTTCTTTGACAACCAAGAATCTTATGTCAATTTGGTTGACTTATAAGTATTCTTGCTGTCATAATAAACTTTACGTGACAAAGTTTCGCAACCTTTATTTTATGTTTGAATGCCCCTTAGTGTGCTACTAATTCTGTTGTCATGGTTAATGAGCTAAAGTGTTTGCTTAATACTTTTACTTGTATAGCTCTCCGACCAACAGAAAATATAGCCTGAAGTGAATCTTATACTGTATTGACATCCAACAAACTCAGAATCAGAATTCCTCATGATCTCTAACAAATCTGATCCCTGATGTGCAGGCATATTATTCTTAGTTCTCTATACATACTTTATAAAGATCCATACTAGAGTTACTTAAACGTCTACTTAATATACCAACAACATAAACCAAATTAGGCCTTGTAGAGACCTCATCATACAACAACTTTCAACAACCAATGAATATGGAATGTTTCTACATTTCTTAAATCTTTAGTTTAACTTTAAGGTACCTGATTGAGACTGCACTTATCTCCCTTAGTTTAACTTAAACATTCTCCCACTGAATCACATAATCATCTACATTTAACCAAATGAGACCCTTACTTCATGATGATACTTGTGATTCCTTTACGAAAAAAATAAAATTGCTTAAATGCATAGATGGATTTCCTATTAGTTCTTAAACCATTTAGATCGTATCATCAGTGTTGCGATCAAGGAACTTTATCTTTACATCCATCTAATATGATTCAAGATCAAAATGTGCTACTAATGTCACGATTATCTTATAATAATGTCTTCCTTCCCTTTTGAGTATAATCCTATATCAAGATGCAAACTTAATAATCTTGTATTGATTTATACTCATAACTTATAGCATTAACACACTTTGGAGTAATTGGACCTTTCATGGTTTGATGAACATTGTTTGAATGTTATACCATTAATTCTATAGTGTCCTTATTATTTAAGAGAAAAACTACATAATCATTCGAATTGTCTTTCATCCAACTCTAGTGGTTTTCTTAGTGACATTAATTCTTGAGGTTGTTGAATTTGTTATTCCTTAAATATTATTGACATTGTCATATCGTTATTCTGAATTTGCACCAATTCTTTAAAGCATATGTGGGAATCGAATCGACTCCCCTTAAGGACAATGTCTCTAATATTATTCTTTCCCCAAAATCAACATCCTCACATAATACCGTATTACCCATCTCAAATATGATCCGATCAATTGGATCATAAACTTATTATCTTTATTTAATACCAATAAAGTAGCTTGTATCTATTTGAATCCAATTTTCTTTAGTAGATCCCAATGATCTAGCCTTAGTTGGATATCACCATATGTGAAACTCAAAGAGTTCTCACAACTACTTTGGTTGGAACTTTATTGAGACCATAAGCTGCAATCTTTAGTATTTCTCCAATCAGTAACCATATGTTGTGGAGTACTATTTTTGTCTTTTAACTACACCACAACACCATTCATACTAAGTAATCTTAATGTGATGTATTATAAAATAATTCCACAAGCCTTTAGGAGAAAACAAAAGGTTATACTTTAGTTTCTTTTTAACAGCTTTCCAAACGGATTTTTCTTTGTTGCCCTTATACTTTATTGAGACAGAGTTTGTTAGAAACTTATTAGTTCATCCTTATTGTTGAAGTTCTCATCATGTATAATTTTGTTGTTGACATAGATTAAACTTAATTAACAGACTTCTTAATTGTACAGAGAATTAATCAAAAAATGATTATCATGCTTGCACTAAACTTTATAATCTTTCAAATTTTAAATAGTTTAGAATCATCTCAAGGAATCGAGCACAACATTAGTATCAAGTCCAATGACAACAATACTAACTTGTAAGTGGCACCTCTTTGTAGTAGTCAAATACTGACAATAAAACTGTCAAGCAATAGCCTTCCTTTGGGCCGACTTATTACTCACATGTTAAACAAATAATTGTCACATATTTACCACCACAGGTGCTTGTGTATTTCTGCCAAATATTAGTCTACCTATGGGCCGATCAATACCCGCATGAAGATACACTTGCACAACATTATTAATTAGGGACCCATCACAAGACACCTTGTGCAACATTAACCTCGTCTATGGACAAAAATTAACTGCAGGGGTAATCTTGGTGTAACAATCAAGTATTGACAATAAGTTCTGTCAAACAAGAGTCTATATGTGGACCGACTCATGTTCACATGAATAATCCAAATAATTATCACATACTTATTATCACATGTGTGTTATTATTCTGTCAAACTGTGCCTACCTGTGGGCCGAACACAGAACACATAAATAATACCACACCCATCTATGTAATTTCAATAAAGCTTTTCTCCACACACGATATTGTTGTGGCAACATGGTGCTTCGATTGACTAGATTGAAGGTTTACTAGACTAATTAAATAAATATTAAAATATTTAATTTAATTAAACGATATTTAACTGTCTTCCCAATTTAATTAATTAAATTCTCAAACTTTTACGAGAATATATGATGATTCTCATATTTAAAATTAATGAGAGATCTCTTACCTTATTCAAAATTCAAATCATAACTTAAAATGAATTAAATTAGGTAAATATCCTTTATTAATAATAATTCAAATATACTGAATTGCTACTGTATGCATATCCAAATTAATATGACACAATGATTATTATAATCATTCAACCAAAAACACTCCAATATACAAAATTAATGCAAAGGCACTAATATATTCATAATTTTGTACAATATTCATTCTCGTTAAATTTTCAACAGAATTCACATGTCAATACGATAGTCTTAAGTAACCATTTGTCATTAATCGCAATGAATCAATTTAAATCATAATCCAAATCAGTCGAATAAATGGAGAAGAAAATATTTACTATATGATTTAATTATCAAAAGTCATTGTAAATATTATTAATTATACCTTATACTAAACCACGATGAAATAAATATTATGACTATGAAATCATATACATGTCCATATAAACGAAACTGGATGGCACACCATCCATTCAAAATCATTTACTAATTGATATTTTATTCTTAAAATAACAATCATAAAGTCTATTTGGCTTCTCTGCATAATGAGCACATGATAGCATTCATGGAACTCAATTACCACAATTTTTATAGAACAATTCAATAGACTTAAATATGATTAAATTATTAAACTGCCATAAATACATGCTCAATACTCAATAGGGCAGTAATTAATTTAATCAAAATAACCCAAAACCAAATTTCATTGAGAATGAATAATTCTAAGAATAAAACTTATTTGATGCTTTAATAATTACAGGAATCAAGAATTTTATCTATTATTAAAATTGATTAAATAATCTACAATTGCACAAAAAACCAAAATGCATAATTATTCAAATATCTGAATGAGGCACAATTATTTAGTAACCTCCAAAAATTAATAAAAAAGGACCTTGAGTGACAACACGTAATCACAATCATAACCCTTAGTGTCACTTGCAAGTTTTGAAATCAATGGTCAAATATTCATTACAACATCATTCAGGGATATGCTTGAAATTATTAATTTTCCAAAACCAAGCATAAGTCGAGAATGTAAGATTTTCATGACAGACCCAATTAACCATTTGATGACAGAAATGAATTATGATTAAAGTTGATTTAATACACCATAATTTAAATCAACGAAATCAACTCACTAACGCATCTTTAACTATCCACAATGTTCAATATGAATAAACTTCAATTAACAATTTAATTTGGGTCCATAAAATCATAAATCAAAAATAGACCACGCATACACTATCAATTTATCACATTCCTCAATTAAAGGTTTAAAGGAATTAACAAGCTAATTTAATGGCAGCGTACATAATTGGAATTCATCCACTCAATACTTACACGTGAATCATCCTAATCCAAAATCCGGCAAATAAAATTGATCGGAATAAAATGGCACATAACATTAAAAACAATATTCAATAATATGATTATTGATATAATTCCATCATATCTCAAATAATCATAAATAGGGTGGCTCTGATACCACTTGTAGGAAATTAATCCATGAAACCTTAACTCTATTATGATTAATGAGATTTAAACTCTAAAGCGAAAGCGTACCTGATTCAATGAGTCTCTAGGCGGAACACGAACTCAGGATTAGTGGTTATATGGCCTTCCTCAACTAAGCCCTCCTAATTCCTTTATGGGGACCGTAGTAATCCCTCCCGATGGGGAGAAGGGAAGACCATGTGCGGCTTAGTATATTGGGGACCATAACCGGGTAACCTTTATATACTACTTGACTAGACCACCCATAATCACCTAATCACGTAGTATTGGGTATCTACTCATTTGGCCCATATTAATTATTATTATAGCCCATAGACTTTTAACCTTAATTGGATCACTTAATTAAGTCCATAAAATAATTGAATAGCTAATATAATTGCATAATAATATATTGCCCACAATTAGATTATATTAGAAATTATAAAATTTCCAACAAAGTAAGCAAAAGTCACACTATTTTACCCCATCTCCATATTTATATTTGAGGAAATTTGGCTTTCATCGTTATCTTGCCTAGCGAATTAGAAATAACAAGGCAAAATTTGATTGGATATCATTGAAAAAGGATTCATGTGAATTTGTGACGTCTGACTCACTGTTATTCATGCTTGTCAAGTTCCCTTTACTATTCATATTCAGAACAGGCCATAAGGCGTATGGTCTGAGGGGGAAAATTTTCTACTTGTCATATGATATGAGGAATACGCCAAATGGGAGGATGTCCGACAAGGTTTTGGAGACAAATCCAATCATAAAATTAAAAGGGTAATTTTGAAATTTTGAAGGGTGTGTATTTAATAAAATTTAAAAATAAAAAATTATATGAGATGTGTATTTAATAAAGAGTGTGTATTCAATAAAATGGGGTGACGACACTCTCCAACTATTCACCAAACTGTGAATCACGCGACCTGCGTGACGCGACGTAACTGCAGTCCAATGTTTTGTTGGCACTACTCACTGCACGACACGTGTTGGTTGTTAGCCAACGTGACAACACCCCATTTCATTGCTTCTCAATTAATTCCTCAATAATCATTCTATAATTTCCCCTAATTTCACGTGAAAATGTTAACTTACACATTCAACATCCATATTCCCTCCATCTCGAATTTTCCATTTGCTTCATGCACAATAATTAAAAAATACAAAACTAATTAAAACTCAATTAACAAAAATTAATAACAACACTTCTTAATTTTATTTCTTTTCTAATCAAATTGTATTGACCAAAATATTCTTAAGAGAAAAATTTGGATATAAAGACCAAATTACCACCGTCCCACCGTCGCCGCCACCCCACTGATTGCTGCACCGATATAGTAACTAACACGAATCCGTGCTGATATCAAAATCAACACACACCCCAATACACTCATCCAAATGACACATTGAATGTATAAGTTGAATAGTGAGGGTATTAAAGTTCAAAAAGTGACATTTGTTTAAAATTGATATAAAAATTATTTATTGTTGGTATAGATATTTAAGTATAAAATTTGGGTATTTTTTCAGTTTTCTCTTAATTTAGAGTGGGTAGTTTTATTTATATTATTTTTTAACCCATAAAACTATATTAATTATTTTGTATAAATTTCATTTATTATAAAAAAATGTAAATCTTATTTGACATCCAAAATAGAAATGTACATATAAATGTTATGGTGTAACAGATGGAGTATTAAATAGAGGGTCTTGTTCATATTATAGACATCATAGTCTTGTAAAGAGGTATATAAATAATGTAATAAAATTTTAATAATTTACTTAATTGATGAAAAGTAATAATGATGTTGTGAATTATTTTATTAACAATAGTATAAATAAAGGATATTTACTCTAAGCTACATTAAAAGCTTCCTTATTACTATGAAATATAAACATTATAACTATTAACTACATATTGACATTCCAATATTACCCATGTAAAATGCTACACATAATATTTATGTTATATACAAACATTTACATTGAACACAACCTGTTATGTTATGTGCAGTTTAAAGATGTTATGTGCAGCATCAAAGTTGTTATCTCATAATAAGTTGAGGTTATATTGTTTATGAGTAAAATTTTTTAAAGGATGTCTCATATAATAATTATAGGTCCTTAAGTGTGTATTAAGTAGTACTCCCTCCGTCCAATATTAATGTATATATTTGCTATTTGCACGTGGATTAAGGAGTATTATTATTTTATGTGTAGTGTATAGTTTTATTAGTAGAGGATGCAAGTCCCATATTTTATTTGTATTAGTGTAGGGTGTGCGTCCCATATATCTAAAAAAATTTATAGATTAAGGGTGGACGGATCAAAATAGTAAAATTGATAGATTAAGAATTAACTGGTGTAATTATTTAGTGATAATATTTTTAAAGAAAAGTGATTAAAACATCTTTAATAAAAATAGTGATAATTAATTACGAGAACGCAAAATATTTTATCGTGATATCGTCACATGCAAGTGTGTCCAAAATATTTATAGAATTTATAATCTTAAGGATTTAAGGTTAATATATTTTTATAAAGGATATATTAGTAATTTATACTCCCACCGTCATGTATTAAAGTTTATATTTACTTTTTTACATAGATTAAAAGATATAATATTTCAATAGATAGTTGGTTGTGAGATATAATATTTAATGTATAATATTAGTGGTGTGTGTGTCTCATACAAAATAATTAATTATTTTATGTGGATTCCATTTTAAATATATATACATAAACTTTAATTTAAGATAAATCAAAGTAAAAATGTAAACCTCAACGGATGTATAATTAATATTATATTTAAATATGAATATACATATTTTGAATGTTTCATTACCCTTTATTAGATGTTGGGGAAAAAAAAGGTTAAATAAATCACAAACTTTAAAGTAAAAAGGTAATCCCTCCAATCTAAAATACTTTTTTTTAGTGTAAAAAGTTCACACCTTTTACATTTATTTGTCTAAAGAAATATGTTCACACTCAGAAAAAAAAATTTAATAAATACTAACACTCAACTCAACGTATGAATAACCATACAATTTACTTTAATTTAAAATTTATTATTTTTTTAATTTATATGTAATTTATTTATTAAAAATACCAAACTACTCTTACAAATATTTTTGAAAAAAAAATCTGTATTTATTGAACTTTGTTACGTACAGAGGGATAATTAACATTCAACTAATTGCATGAAATAATGATTTGAGTAATTGTTGCAGCACAAATATTTGAGGGAAAAAAAAAATTTTTGAACAAAAGTTAAGCTAATGGGATAAGATTTATTTAAGGAGAGAAAGAATTTCATTGGTTGTTTATAGATTAGCATGAAATAATATGACTGGGTTTTGTATGAAGTGGGATTGTCTATGCAACAAATCATAGGTTTACAAATCACAACCAATAATTGCAATTAAATCATGAATCTAAGATCAAATCTCTTGCCCAATTATTACTTTAATAAAATTTTCTCTTCTCATAAAAAAATAAAAAATTACGACACAAAATACTGCATGTGTTTTAACTTTCTTGTGTTGGTTGTGCCTATTACATGAAACCGTGCTTCATATCCTTCACATCATCAAATACCAATTATTACAAGTTCCTTTAAAATAAATAAATAAATATATATAAAACAATCTATGTGAATTCCATTTAAAAACTTGTTAATGCCAAATAATTGGTTTCTTGTGCCCAAAATGTGCAAGTGTATAATATTTTGTTTTAAATGACATTTTAATTAATAAAAAATACAACATTTTATTCTAAATGGTATATATTTTTATTAAATATTTTTTTTCAGGAAATAAAAGATACACTTCATTATATTAAATGATATACTATTTAATACTAAAAGGTATTTAGAGGCACGATATCCCGGGCACACAAGTTTTAGCCTATGGTGAATCATGTCATAACATTTGTTATTAGAGTAGGTAAAGTGAAAGAGAAGGCAATTCCACTTATTTTTAAATTTATTATTATTAATTATACACTCCCATCGTCCCAGTTTAATATTTACAGTTACTGAAGATACAGAATTTAAGAAAAAAATTTTTTTATCAACTTTATTAACTTTTGGAAGATAATATAACATTTCACATAATAAAAAAATTATATAATATATGTTATGTGTTTTGGGTAGGAATAATAAATTTATAATTAAGATATACTTTTAAGGGTAGAAATGATGTGTTGTCTTTTTTTGGGTAGTAAAATTTAATGTGGGACAGACAAAAATAAAAAAATGTAACATTTAACTTGGGACGGTGGGAGTATTAAAAATTTTAAAAGATATTATACTCTATGAACTACTATTATAAAAAAGTATGTTTGTTTTAAACTTGGTATGATATATTTAATTTTATGTCGAAACAATGTGTAAAAGTGAGAAGAGAAATGTTTAAAAGGGTTTTAATTTAGGTGACAAAGGATAAAGAAAGAGATTAAGGGAATGTTTGATTCTCATTAAGTTGATATTACTCAATCTCAATGTGTTTTAAAAATTTGCTAAAACTATAGAAGTGTGCATACTAATTGTATTTATATAAACTTATTGCAATTATATAAACTTATTTAACTTTTAAACCCGTTAGTAAAAAGTAAGGGTCCGTGCAATGCAATCTAAGGATAATTGGGTTACATATCCTTTGAAATTAATAAAAATGTATGGAAATTTTTATTATCAGGCCTTGCTAAAAACATTATCAAACTATATTAATGTACTTATTAACTTAATTCATATTAAACACTCTCAAAGAATATTAACTGGGCAGGGATAATATATAGTAGACGAGTGAGTTGAAGATTAATATAATATAATATGAAAGTGTATATAGTGTGGTTTTTATTTAGGTATTAATTTGAAAATTAATTTCTAAAACCAAAAACAAATATAGCTCAAAGGTGTAAAATTACACTAAGGCAAAATTACAGTTATATTCTTAAATTTAAAAAAAAATTAAAAATAATAATTAAATAATAAGAGTGAAATAATTGATGAACCACAAAAATGTAATATTACATAAAACATAATAGTAAAATTATAATTATATTATTAGAATAAGCATTAAAATCTAAAAATAAAAGATTAAATCATGAATTAATTATTAATAGGTACACACTTTGTACCCTAATTACTATAAGATACAATGATTTAAAATAATTACTCTCACATACAAAATATTAAAGTAAAATACCAAATATAACCCTAAACCAATACACTTTTAAACCACAAACTCTAATCCCCCACCCACCTCCGAACCACCTCCGGACCGCCGGTCGGTCGCCGAAAAACTGCCGACCGCCGCTGGCTGGTCGCCAGAGCACTGCCGGACCACCACACTTTTTGGCTGCACACACTTTTTTTACTGCACACACTTTTGCTGCACATAATATTTATGTGCAACACGTTGTAGGGATAATATTGGAATATCACTATATATTTTTGTAGTTAATAGTAATATTTTTTACATTTGTATCTCATAGTAATTAAGAATTTTTTTATATAACTAGTAGTAATCTCCCTTAAATCATAATTGTAATGATCATGAACCACGAATTCCATAAATATATGAGGGATAAGACAAATAAATTTGATATATGTGGTAAGTTTGAAGTAAAGGGTTATACTTGTAGTAATTTTATGCAATTGTAAAAAGTAATCAATTTAAATAATAAAAAATCATTGTCAACCATCACATTGTATAATATTCATATCCAATTATTTATTTTTGGACCAAAATATCCACACTTTTTTTTATTGTTCAGTGTCGGTTGTAGTGTTGGAGCCCCGATACAAGATACTGACATCATGTCCGGCATCATCGTCGTAGCATTGAATATCGGATTCGTTGTCAAACATGTGTCGGAATGCTATACGGGGATCCGATATCGAAACCGACATTTGATATTATGACAATGGAATCGGAATATGATGTCGGTATCCTATGTTAGTTATCTGACACCATTACCGACACTAAATAATAAAATAATAAAAAAAGAAGAATTAGGGTATTTTGATCCAAAAATGGACAATTGAATAAAAATGTTATACAAATTAATTAATGGTTGGCAATGATTTTGGGCCGGTATTTTAGCCACTCTCCTATTTTAATATTATATTATATATACACAATATTTTAATAATTATTTAACTCATCTTGTATTTTTTTTTTAAAAAAAAGCTTTATAAAGATTATTTTAAGGGCAGTTACTACTTAGATACAATTTGTATTTAAATTCTTAAATATTAATTTTTTTTTACCTACACAAGATATAGCATTTTTTTATTATTCATATTTAATAGTAAATGTTTAAATATTTTAAATGATGAAAATATTCATAATTGAATTGTAACTCGATTTAAAAATTAAAATCGAATCATAATATATATAATTGAATCATTAATATATTAATTGAGTAATGCATTTTAATAAAATCAACAATGGAGTTAAAGTTATTTTTATCAAATTTGACATTTAAACAAATATTCTTAAAACATGTTGGGAGAATTTTGAATGTAAAACATGGATAAACAAGTGGGGAACAATCAGATATACAAGGAAGTTAAAAAAATAAGCTAAATTAGAGTTTTTTGAAAATGGGTTAGGTTGATCTTTTGTGCATCAGTTTCAACCGTTATTAGCTCTAGATTGTAGCTGAGACTCTAGGCTTTTTATTAGTGTATGAAACAGTAAATTTGAATGTTATTTAAAAGGTCAAAACTGACTCACATAAGAGGCAATTAATCACAAATTTTCTTGATGTATTTTCTTCATTTTTTCATTCTCTTAATAATTGATCTATCAATAAAGCAATTGCATATCCTCAAAGTGGATGTAGTTTTTTATAATCGAACTAATATAAACGTTGTGTTCATCGTTTTACATCCATTTTATTCTTGTTTTCAAAATAGAATTTCTAATCTCACATCTATATCTTATAAAATAGAGGGATGCGTTTCCACAAACTTAGGACAGCAAGTTTGAAATAAATACGTATTTTAGACCCAGTCTAATTAATAGCCTAGCTTCCAACAATTTTAATTGAGTGATCCAACCATTTAAGAAAATTATTAATTTATGATAATATATTAATATTATAGTTAAAGAATACTCCCTATGTTTTAAAGGAGCCATTTCAAAAATCGAATTGAACCAATCAGGATTCAGGTTGGTTAAGCAATTAAAAGAGACCATGCAATCGTCTGGAAATATTACTCTTTAAGTGTTTGTTTTTCAAAATACTTATAGTCTTCTTGAAATACTCCTATTTAATTTAATTAATATATATTCCAAGAAGTGTTCAGTTAATATTAAATTCGGTTTGAGTTAATAATATTGATAGACTTTAAAATTTTATCAAAAATATGAGACTTATACAATAATTTCATTTAAACATATTTGATTTCTTTCTAAGCCCATTAATTATGATTTCTTTCCAAATCCATTAATTAAAAGTAAGAACCCATTGAAATTTGAATAACAACTTAAGGACTGATGAGTTGCAATATCTCATTAAATTAATAAAAAATTAAAATAATTTTCATCTCATTTTGTCTTTCATATTTTCAAATCTTATTAAGACACTCTCTATCAATAATAGTACTCTTCTTTGTATTATTCTTTATAATTTATATACTAATATTTAATCAAAACAAACCGTATCAAATAACCAAATTAATATATGAATTAACATTTCTATTTATGTTATTCTTTATAATTTATAATTTAATTAATAAACTTTACTCCTCTATGTTAAAATATTTTATAAATAATTATTTAAACCTTTATATATTTTTTAAATTTTATAATTAAGCAAAGTTATTTTATAAAATAAAATTAAAATTCTAATAAAATAAAAAAATAAATAAAATATTTATTTTGTATTAGAAATATATTTATTATAATTTTGTTCTTAATTAATATTACTATATCACATTAATAATTTAATAATATACTAGACACTAGTTCTATGAACAGTAGTTTGATAAATTTAGTACACTTTTCTTATTAAATTATTTAAAAATGATTTTTTATGGAAAAATATCAAAATTGTTCTGTAGGGCGTAATCCAATTTCAGTCCCTAAATTTATTAAGTTCGCACTTTTGATCCTTGAATGTTTGATTTTAGTCTTTTTTGTCTATTTTTGATTTTTTTGGTCGCCGAAAATTACTAAATGTCGTCAGTAGAACGTGAGATGCATGCATGTAACGTGAAATTTCAAAATTAGTCCTTTATATTAAGCATGATCTAAATTCAGTCACCAAGTTTGCTAAATTGCTCTATTCAATCTATACTCCCTCCGTCCCCCGATGTATTTCACGTATTTGTGTGCGCGGAGTTTAAGAAAAATTTGTTTTTTTAAGTATAAAGTAAGAAAGAGAAAAAATATTTTAGTTAATTTAATGAAAAAGGTGTGTAAAGTTATTGGAATGTGTGAAAAATTGAGTATTTTGTTGGGATATGTGTAAAAAGTAGGTATTATTATAGTGTATTCATTACCATTTTTAGTAAAAGTGAAGTGTGAAATACTTTGTGGGACGGATGGAAAAGGAAAGTGTGAAATACTTTGGGGGACGGAGGGAGTATATTTTAAGCTTTTAAAACATGTCGACGAGAATACTATCCATTTCTATTATGTTCATATTTTTTCTTCGTACCCAATTTCTATTCAACTCATTTTATGTATGCTTTACTCTTTTTTTCTATTATCTTTTTTTTCTTTCAACTCAATTAAAAATCAGTTAAATTAATTGTATTTTGAGTTCAATTATATGAAGGGTATTTTGAGTATAAACTAATATAGTGAGTAAAAACATGTACTATTTCTATTCTATTTGAATTTGAATGAATAAAAAAATATTTTACAAATTTTGTCCTTATAAAGAAATGGTAAAAGAAAAAAGGAATAGGAATTGTTATTGTGTAGTGTTAAGTGCAGGGGAAGCATCCAAAGTGGGCCCTTGCAATGTCTCACAATGGGGAAACCAGAAATGGAAGGGGCCCACCTGGGTGAAGAATACCACCCACCACCGACGTTGATGTTCTATTAGCTCCGCACAATTTACGGTGCTGATCTCAACAACCAATTCTCTCTCCTCCTATCCTACCGTATCCTATCCCATAAACAGAACACAGTAAAACTATTTACCTCAACAACAATCCACCATCTGTAAAAACTACTAACGGTGAGTAACTGTTCATCGTTTTTGCCGGACTAGTAATTGGGGCTACTGTTGTATGAATTGAACCTATCGTTCTGTAGAAATGTATTTCACGTAAACTTTTACTTATAAAGCATAAGATTAATTACTATAAGATACACAACTTTATAATATAATTATAATTAGGAGTAATTTTAGAATACACTCGATACATCGATGCACTTAAAATTTATAGGTGTAAATTAAGAGTTAATGGGGTTATTTATTTTAAATTTTATTATTTTATTATATTTAATGATGGAATTAAAAAAAACTTAATCTAACGTTTAAGATTGTTTAGGTGAACCGATGCACTAGACGCATATATACAAATTAAACTCTATATTTAGGTATAATTAAAAAAATAAATTACTCATAGCAACAAATCTAATTTACAATATCTCAATATTACCCCTTACTTCAAAATGATAAGTAAATTATCCTTCCATATATTTATTTATATGATTTACCTTAAATTCTCCATTTTTGTGAAACCAACCCCTTTTCTTTCTTAGGCAAAAATTGGGCAAAAATTAAAATAATTTATTAGTTATGGGACAAAATTAAATCACTTATATTTTTAAGGAAAAAATCGAAATTTTGCTTAGTTAAAGGGCATAAAATGAATTTAACTATATCTTGCTCAATAGTGTTCATAGAAAAATTTAAGTATGCTATCACCTAATTCCAAAACATGTCCAAACATTAATCTTCACACCATTGTACGTTGCAACAAAATGAGAGCTAGAGTATACCTAATCCCAGAACTTGTATAGGCACTAATATTCACACCATTATACATTATAACAACATGAACGCTAGTGCACAAATTCAAAATCGTAATCCCAAAACATGTCTGCGCACTAATTTACACACCATTGAAATTGTACACCACCGTTCAAATAATATATTCCATTTATAATTGTAATTGCTTCGATAAAGTGAGAAATCCACCATGAAGAAAAAATGTGAGTTATATGGAGTTTTGATTTGAATATGCAGAATCTCGTATTAGTATAGGTATGTTGGTGAGAGATTGAGAGGATAGAATTGGATATTCAAGGGAGAGACTATAGGGATATGCTATAACCTACCTTTAAAAAAAAATTGCGTCTTAGTGTTAAAATGAGTAATTTTGATATTACAACATAAAATTTTGTATTTAAAAATAATTTTGAAAGGTCAATGTATTACTCCCTTCATTAACTTGATAAATGTTAGTTTGATTTTTGTACGTGTATTAAGGAGTATAATATTTCAAAGTGTAATGAGATGAGAGAAATAATATTTTAATATGGGATGTGTAGTTGTATTAGTATTGAGTGTGGACCCATATATAGTGAGTTGAATATAATAATATTATTGTGTGTGTCACATCAATCAAAAAATAAAATGAACACTTTGTATTGGGACATACCAAAATGGTAAAGTAGACACTTATCAAGGGACTGAGGGAGTATATAATAATAACAGAGAATATTTTGTACTTGCTACACTTTTATATAATTAGTTTAATATTTGTTATAAACAAAATAATTTATTTTTATATAAAATTAATATTTTTTATTAAATTGAATATGTATAATATAAATTTTAAATTTTATATATAATTTAATAATTTTTTTAAAATTTTAAATATAATTTTTTTAATCTTTAATCTCATAGTATTTTTTTATTATTAAATATATTAAATTTATTTTTAATCATTGGTGTATATATTTTTATTTATTTATAAGAGTATAAATTTTTGAAAGTGAGTGCACGATGTGCACAGATAATTTGCCTTCATTAGTTAATTCAATTCCATCATAATCTCATATCAATCACGCACTCCATTCATCCATATTTTATCATACATTTTTTTCTCTCTAATTAATATATATTTTTCTTTTCTTATTAGGGGTGTGCACGGATATTGAATTTAACCGAAACCGTACCAAAACCGCACCAAATTAATCTCGAACCGAAAAAAACTGTTGATTTTTTGACTTTTTCCAAACTGAACCGATTTTTCGTTTGGTACGGACTTGGATATTTCCCGTTTTCTCATACCGAATATTGGATATAACCGAACCGAACCGTACCGAAAAATCAAATTTAAATTATGCATTAAAATTATATATAATATATTTATTATATTATTTATAGTCTATACTTTATATGTCATGAATTAATTAATTTTACTCTACTAATTATAATGTAATCATAATTAATAAATTAAAATTAATTATAATATAATTACAAATAATAATTTAAAATTATATCTAATTCTCTAAATATTTATTTATATATTGAAAAATATATATTTCATACAGTAAAATAAATTTCTAAAAAAATAGGAATTAAATAAAATAATATGTTCAAAGTTCAAAGTATTATTTAAGATAATATAATAAATAAAAGTAATGGTATCTCTAAAGTCTAAATTCAATTGTACACTTAATAAATAATTATTATATTTTATATTTATTTAATGAAGATAAAATGCAAAATTTAAATGATAATTCATATTTGTGTTTAAAATATTATGGGTCACTTACTATTGGATACATAAAATAATACATAATTGTTGTAAATTACATGATTTAAAGTATTATTACTCATAACTACACAATTATGATTGTGATACCATAAATACCCCTATGTATTTGCACAATTTGATTTTGCACAATTTGCTTTGCACAATTTTGTTTTTGCACATTTTGAATTTCGGCAGCAGGCGGCGGCGGTCAATGGCTGTCCGGCCGATGGTCAACGCCGGTCCGGCCGGCGGTCACAAAATCCGTAAAAATCTATTTTTCCCAAAATTCATTCCGAACTGAACCGATGTTTGGTACAAATTCAATATTGGATTTTTTCTTTATGGATTCAATATCGAATTTTTTTTAAAAAAATCCGTACCGAAAATTTGGAACGAATTTTTAAAAAATACATATTGAATCCCGATCCGCACACCCCTATTTCTTACATTAATTAATATATTTTTTCACTTTTCACCACTCATTTTTTACACATTAATTTGACATAAAATTAAAATTATTATAGATTTATGTAAGATTTAAAAATAATGAATAAGGTAAGTCTTGTATGAGATCGTATCATGATAAGATCATGCTTTTATAATTGGCTAAATATAGTGTGCACCCGGGTGCACATGAAGCTTCGTGTGCACCCACGTACAAATATAAGCAAAAACATATACAATTATGAGTAAAAATGTATACAATTTAATTGTTAATTTTTTTAATAAAAAATTGAGTATAAAAAAATGTACAATTATTAAAATACATGTATACACTATTGAATAAAAAGTTATACACATATGAATGCTTGTTTTTTTAATGAAAAACTTAGTGTGAAAAAAGTATACAATTATTACAAAACACGTATACAAAAGAGAATAACATGTATACAAAATAGAATAAAAAGTTATACAAATATGGGTGCAAGGGTGCACCCGGGTGCACCTAATATACACTATTTATAATTAATTATTATTTTTTATTAAAAATATTAGTATCATTTTTTTCTTTTAAAACGTTAGGCAAAAATTCTTGTGCACCCGGGCGCACGGATCACATTCCGTGCGCTTTTAGAATTTTATGTTAAATTGTATACCTTTTAGTATACAGATGTGTACCCTTTATTTTCTAAAGAAAATTATTGTGTGTATCTGGGCGCATGGACAACACTCCGTGCGTCTTTAGAATTTTGTGTTAAATTGTATACCCTTTAGTATAAAAATGTCTATCCTTTATTTTCTAAAGAAAAAAAATATTAATAAAAAGTGTATACCCTTTAGAACAAAATGGTGTACATTTTATTAATTAAAGTGTATATCCTTTAAACCAAAACAATATATCATTACCCATGATACTAAATTTCTAAAGGTGCACGGAATGTGTTCTCTTGCACTCGGATGCACACAAGCCCCACTCAAATGTTATCACTTCTCATTTACTATAAATTGTTAATTATTAAATAATTAACAGCATTTCTATCAATTAAATATTATTTTTTATAAAAATATTATTATTTTTATTTTTCTCGTCATACAGTTTTACACAAATCAAATCTTTGTTGATGAATAATAATATTTCTAATTTACAATTATATCTTAAATAAGGTAGTATGGACGTCCACAATGATTAGATATTATTCACAATTTAAAATTACAATTATTTCTAATTTACAATTATATCTTAAATAACTAAATAAGGTAGCATGGACGTCCACAATGATTAGATATTATTCACAATTTAAAATCTCAATTACATTCTAAATTAGTATTAATCTTAAAAATAAATAATAAATTTTATAAATAAAGTAATACATGACACACGAGGTTACACCGAAAAAACTTGAAAAGGAGAGATCAGTTTAATCTTATTAGAAATAGCATATTAAAAAAATATATACTAGAAGAGAAAAAAAGCTTAATTAAAATAATACATAAATAAAAAATACTAGAAAAGAAAAAAAAATTGAAATAACACATAAAAGAATATTGTGATCACACAAAACTGTGAAATTAGTTATTGTATGTAGTTAATTAGTCCTTAATTACTGCAGGTGGGGGATCTATGCTTTAACAAATTATTAACTTGCAACTGCTGTCCCTAATTATTTATGAGTAAATCATGATTGTCACCTGTTAATAATTATTAATGTGGATATGTGTAAACCGGGTTTATAGGAGTGCTTGTGATGTAATTTATGTTATATATCTATAAAACTAATATTGATGGGTATACTTATATACTACTACAAATTTCACTAAAAAAAATATTTTTTACCAACGAAATATTCTGTTGGTAAAAGTCTTAATTCCATTGTTAAATTGGTTTTCCAACGGTTTAGCAACGGAATCCGTTGGTAAATTTCCGTTGGTAAAGTGGTGTTGGTAAATTTTTAGCAACGAAAAATCAATTCCATTGGTAAAAAATTCCATTGGTAATCCGTTGCTAAAAATGCCGTTTATCAACGGATTGAATTCCGTTGATAAAATAAAGAATACATCCGTTGACATTTCATTGCTAATAGAAAAATATTATTTTGGTTGCTAATCCATTGGTAATTACCAACAGATTGAATTCCGTTGGTAAATTTCGTTGCTAAAAAATATATTTTTTAAGTGTTTGTATATATAGTAAATATTTAATTTAATTTAAAAAAAATAAGTGCATCGTTAATTGAAACAATATCATTAACATCTATCCTCTTAATACTCACATCTTTGTAGATTTTTGGAATGATAACTTTTAAATTAATTTAATTTGGAACAAATTTAAATGATTTTTTCAAATTATAATGCATTTGTGATAAGAGAACATTAAATTAATGAGAATGTAATATACACTATAATTGTGGTGATTAATTTTAGTAACACCCACCACCCACACAAAAAGGAGAAGGGGACCAATGAAGAATTCCATAATTCTTTAGAATGCATGATTACATGGTTTACACTTTTCATATGTTGCAGGTCTTTAGGTTTACTTTGAATTGCTAATTATTTAATTCTTATTCTTCTTTTATAGAAAGCATTTCTTTTGCTAAAGAGGTGAACCCCACCCTTATGTCCCCTTCATCTCGCTCATGCTCAGTATTACTGATCGGTTTTACATGTAATCTTGTTGTTCATATATATTTAGTGTAGCTACGTTTGATTCCAACTCTTTTTTTTTTTTTTAGTTTCATTTTAATTCATTTTTGTCCCATTTTATTGGTGTCCAATATTAGTCCTTTATTCATTTACTTTATCAAATTTTATCTTTTTTTATTTGAAAAATAGGACTAAAATTTGTTTAAAATGACAAAAATTGAACGAAAAAATAAATAAAAATTAATCAAAATTTTATAATTGGACAACAAAAAACTAAAATCACTACAAAAATGTTGCTAGATAATGACGGTTTTTTTAGACGATTTTCCTGACAAAAAATCTAGTTTTGTGATGGCTTTTGGCCCTCATAAACTTTATGAGAGCCATAATCCGTCACGAACTCTGAGGCCAAAACTTGATTAAGAAATAATTGAGTCATTACAACAATTTTTTTGGAAAAAAGTTATCACAAAAACCATCGATCAAAAAATCCGTCACAACATAATAATAATAATAATAATTTTTTAATGAAAAGAGACTGTCGCAAAGTCTGTCACATAACACCGATGGTAGAAACCATCACAAATGATTTGTGACGACCTATTTTGTGATGATCACAAAACCACAAAAGCCGTCACAAAATTGATCATGTGGTCACAAAAGTTCTCATTAAAATTGAACATTTTTGTAATGAATGCAAAAGAGTGGTACTTATAAGATGAATTATGGTGTCAACCCTCAAAAATTATTTTATTCTTTTGATTAATAGTATATTTTACTTTTATAATAAAATGGGTAGTTAGGTAGTTCTTTTAACTGTGAATGGTGAGTCGGTTTATTCCTAAGATTAGTATTTACCTTTCAAATATAATACTAACTTCATCCATGGTTAAGATTTATTTAGTTATTTAATTTTTTTATACGTGTATTAAAAAAATTATTATTTTGTATAAAGTGAGTAGTTGTGTTAGCAATGATTGGTGAGTTATATGTAGGATTTTTTTATTAAAAGAGAAAAATAAATACTCTTTAAAATGAACTATCAAATGACAAAATGAATATCCAATCCTATAAATAGACGGAAGGAGTATAGCATACTCACTCCGTCCCACCAAAAGAGGATCTTTTACTTTTTTGCACGTAAATTAAATAGTATTATTATTTAATGTATTGTGGGTAATTGTATTAGTGAGAGTGTGGGCCCCATATTTTAATTGTATTAGAAGGAGTATGTGGGTCCCATATGTATAAAAAAAGATAGGGAACCCTTTGGATGAGACGACCAAAATGAAAAAAATACCTTCTTTAAATGGGACAGAGGGAGTAAATGACAAAATGGATGTATCCTATAAAACGAACTAGGACGCATTCCATATCATTGAGATTTTATATTTTGTTGGTTTTTCGTTTTACTAGGACGTACTCCATGTCATTTATAAAAATTGAATCGGCACACAACTACACCATAATTGTTTAGCAAAATTTGTGTGAAACCAACAAATAAAACTCATCTCATAAAATAGATATATAAGTAATAATAATATATTAATAAAAGGTGCCATCTAATTAATAAAAAATATAGCCATCAAACTATTTCATGAATAATTCATGAAATTGATTATAATATCTTACATGAAAAGTAATAATATCTTTATAAAAAATAATAATAATAATTAATTAAAAAAATTAAATGATCATCTCAGCGAGTCAAATTATGATATAATTGTTGAAAATCCTCAAATCTTTTACTATTTAAGCCTTAATATAATAAAGGCATCCATTTTCAAATTTGTGACCTAACTAAGAATTTAATGATTAACTTTAACTAAATCAAGTTAGAGAAAAAAAATAATGCTTGGATTTTGTTTAATTGGGAAAAAAAGGATCAATTGCAAAAATAAAAACAATAGTAAAGGCAGTGTATTCTTTTCGAATTTAAGCATACTTGAATTTTACTCTTTTAACACACAAAATTTTACAATAAATTATATTACTCTTTTAAATAAAAAATATTACTTCTAATCAAATTATAAGATGTTACTGATTTTTACATACTCCTATTAAGATGAGTAAAAGTTCTTTCATTACTCTAAATGAAAACTACTACTTATAGTAAACACTAATGCCTCATGTAAGGAATTAATTTGTCATATTTCATTACTAAAAAAATCTTTTGTAAGGGTGATATTTCTTAGATATAATGGTGGTATAGTAACTCTAATAACAGTTAAGATAAAAGCCCGCATGGGCAGCTCAATTGGTCAAGTAAGGGGACAGCTTGTACAATGACTAAGGATCGAATCTCACCCGCAGCGTGGGAGCAACCTCTTAATTAAAGGGGCTCCTTGTGTGGTGGGTTAAAAGGTCTAACCCTTGTTGGTCGATTGAGTTACCATGATTAACCTCCTTCACATGCTGTCGGGCCGGCGTGCAGGGGCGTCTGGAGTGGGCGAACAACCTTTTTGTACAATAACAGTTAAGATGCTGTCGGGCCGGAGTGCGGGTATCATTCCCCGGCAACGGCGCCATTTGCTTGTTCACCTTTTTGCGTGTCCCCAAGTGTAGGGAATCTATTGCAGATAAGCGTGTGACCAAGTCTATTATCGAACCCAAAGGATAATTCTAGACTCACTATTTAATCTATTTATGACTATTCTAATATAAGACAAATTTGGGTATTTTGAGAATTACCTAAATTAAATATGGAAGTGTTCAAGAGAGAAGATAGATAGCACTATGAAATCCAGTTATATGAAATCCAGTTAAATTGGTCAAATCAAATCACTAGACAATCGGTTGGAATCCCTGTCGTTCTTATGAAAACAATCACTAATTTATGTTAAATCCCTCTTTGCGAACAACCTTTTTGTACAATAACAGTTAAGATGCTGTCGGGCCGGCGTGCGGGTATCATTCCCCGGCAACGGCGCCATTTGTTTGTTCACCTTTTTCCGTGTCCCCAAGTGTAGGAAATCTATTGCAGATAAGCGTGTGACCAAGTCTATTATCGAACCCAAAGGATAATTCTAGACTCACTATTTAATCTATTTATGACTATTCTAATATAAGACAAATTTGGGTATTTTGAGAATTACCTAAAATTAAATATGGAAGTGTTCAAGAGAGAAGATAGATAGCACTATAAAATCCAGTTATATGAAATCCAGTTAAATTGATCAAATCAAATCACTAGACAATCGGTTGGAATCCCTGCCGTTCTTATGAAAACAATCACTAATTTATGTTAAATCCCTATTTGAAAGTAAACTTAACACATAAACCTGGTTTAAACCCTCAGATGCAGAAGAATAATTCATACTCCCTTTCTAGGTACTTCATGCAAAAATTCATTAAAGGTTAGAGCAATAGACTTCCCTTTTATAGGTACTTAAGAATTAATTCTCAATTCCCACCTAACAAATAATCTAAGAAACCAAATCCTCTACAATGGTAATTAATAGATATATTAAATATCCAATATTAATTATTCTAATGAATAAAGGTTATATGGTTAGATCCCCTTTACCCATAACAGATTGACAAATATAATTTCTTTTATGATACAAGCAATAATCATAAACATGCATCAGACAATGACATACTAATGAATAAGGACAGATCATATAAGACAAAAATATAAGTCTCAAATCAAAACATTAATAAGGGAATAAGTATACTGCAGGTATCCAACCTATTCTAGATCATCAATTCAAAACAATTCAACCTTCAGAACCTAGCACTATCCAAGAAGTACTAGTCCATGGTGTTACAAGCAACACACATGGTTAGGTATGAAAACAGCGTCTGAGATGGCGAACTACCTTTTTACAATATCAGTTTAGATAAAAACAGAACTCCAAGTTCTCTATATAAAACAAAAAAAATATAAAAATAAAAATAAAATTGTATTTTTAATGCGTTTAATCTTCCATTCCAAACATCCACATATTATCCAACTAAAATTTTCTTACTCTTTTATCCCATTATTATTACATTGGAATTAAGTTTGACTTTAAGCCATTGTGAGCACATAAAAAGATAAAAAAGAAAAATTAGGCCATAAAATTAAATTTACAAGCTATTCCTATTCATTAGCCCACCAAACCTAGTAGTGAAAAAAATTCCATTTAAGTAATTAATGAAATCAATTCATGTTACTCCATCTTAATTGCTTCTAAACCATACATTAATAACCACACCTAAATGTAAGCAATGCAGATTTATTACCTTCACATTTTGAAAACAAAGTGGTAGTCAAATTTCTTGCACATCTGAAATTAGTTTTGAGTTCCTATTAATCAAGCGGTAAGATTCGAGAATAAGTCCTACAGTACACGCCTCATCTTCAAAATAATTTAAATATTTTCTCTTTTCATTTCTAATATTTTTTTCTTTGCAGATTTGATCTCGTAAGACTTCAATCTTACATATTTAGTCTCATTCAGTTACATTATTGATCCAAATAATTTAAATTCATATTTTATTTTATTTATTTATTTATTATTATTATGTCTTTTTTAAAAGTAGTAGAAATCTGGTAATATTAAAAATAAGAAAGAAAGAAATAAATAAAATAAAATATGAATCTAAATTCTTAGAATTAATAGTGTAATTGTGTATCTATATTTTATTATTATTATTATTATTATTATTATTATTATTATGAACATGAATGTTTTGAAGTAATAAAAATTTTGTTAACATTAAAAATAAAAAAATAATAACAAATAAGTAAATAAATAAATAAAATAAAATATGAATTTAAATTTTTAGAATTAATATGGCAGTTGTATGAAACTAAATATGCAATGTTGAGGTCATATGAGACCAAACTTGCAAATAAAAAATCGTTTGGAATTAAAAGAGATGGTATTGAGACTATTTTGAAGAGGATGTGTGCTTTATGATAATAAAATCGCCAAATACTCGATAAGATTCAAATTTGAATACATTTTGCATATTGTTTACCCCTTTTGTATCTCAATGGTGAACACGAATTAAGAATTTTTTTTTAGGTGTATGACATATAAGAAAAAAAATAACAGCAATTTAAGTAATTTAAAGAGAAATCGTAAATAAAGTTGTTTGAGTTAATTAATAAAGCGTAAAAAATAATGACATTTTTTAATAATGTGATGGTGTGAGAATGTTAATATTACATATAGTGTTAATATTATTAAAAATGTGAAATAAAAATAAAAAATAAAATGGACAAAAATGAAAAATTTGCAAAAATATTAAGGAGAGAGGAGTAGTTTTGAGTTTTGAGACTGTTTAACTATCACTCGCAATACTATGTTTGTTTATAAAGTTTATGATTTATGTAGGTTTTGAATAAAATAAAGAAGAGATTGACTTGAGTGGAACCAGTTCCAATTGGTGGAACCAGTGTTGTTTTTTTTTTTTTTTTAAATTTATTATACTTAAATGACTATTATATCCTAATCCTAAATTATAGGGATAAATTATACCTTAAACCACAAGAGTAAAATTATAATTATACCATAAACCCTAAACCCTAGGCATAAATTATACTCTAAACCACAAGGGTAAAATTACAATTATACCCTAAATCTTAGGGATAAAGTATACCCTAAACCACAAGGGTACTAAATTTACAATTATACCCTAAACTTTATGGATAAAATATACCCTAAACCACAAGAGTAAAATTATAATTATACCCTAAATCTTAGTGATAAAATATACCCTAAACTCTAAAATTAAATTTAAAAAAATAAAATAAAAGCACGAAACAACGCAAACATGACTAACTAAACATCGCAAACATGACGGTTTCATAGATTGAAAAAAAAATGTTTAATTGTATTAGAAGGAAAAAAAAAAGCATGAATAGGAGAAAAAAAAAGAGGAGGGGAGCGATTAAACATAAAATGAGTTCAATAAAGATTGAGTAAGAAAAAAATAATAATAATAAAAGAGCACAATATATTAACAAAAGATGGACTAAATATATACTCCATATATATATATATATATATACACGAGTACATATTCCCGCATAATACGCAATACATTATATTTTATAAGAAAATTAATTAGATAATTCACTATTAAATGCATAGTGTAATTTAATAAGGCTTTTGAAGATATATTTTTATTGATTGGTTTATTTATCAATTTTTTAGATTTAATTATCTATTCTTAAATATAAAGATATATACATTATAATAATATAATAATAAAAAATTAGAAATATTATATGTGATATTAAAATAAAAATAAAATATTATGGATTAACTAATAATAATAATAAATAAAAGTAGAAAGATTATATATATGATATATTAAAAAAATACGACAATTAACCACGTCGCAATAACTCATACTTTTAAAAGTTTTTTACCCGCATAATATGCGGATGTATTATATTTTATAAAAAAATTAATTAGATAATTCAATATTAAATACATATTGTAATAATTTAATAATGAGTATATACTCAAAATTTTTGTTATTTTTATTAATTGATTTATTTATCATTTTAAGATTTATTTTTTAATTCTAAATATAAAGATATATACATTAATAATATAATAATAATTAAATAAATAGAAAGATTATATGTGATATTAAATAAAAATAAAAATATTTATTCCTAACCAATCAAAAAATATGATTAAAGCTGGTGTTTAATTTGAAGATATACATGAATAATAATAATAATAATAATAATAATTTGGATATATTATTGATTGATTTAATTATCTATTCCTAACCAATTAGAAAATATATAATTAAGTATTTAATTTATAGATATACATGAATAATAAAATAATAATAAATAAATAAAAGTAGAAAGATTATATATATAATTAAAATAAAAAATACGACAATTAACCATGTCGCGACATCTCATACTTTTAAAAAGTTATTTATAGCAGCGTGTTCGTAATTAGTATATATATATATATAACATATTATTCTCATTGACAGAGATTAAAAACAAAAAAATTATAATTGAATATATTAAAAAAAATTGGAACGATAAGCAAAAAATAAACCGAAGAATAGAAAAAAGTGCAGAATAGAGATTTATAGTCTTATCACTGTTAGAAATTAAAAACAAAAAATATGAATTAAATAGAAAAAAGAAAAAGAAAAAGAAAAAAAAGGCCTTATAGAACAAATTTGAGCCACAAAAGCAATGAGGATAACTTAGGATGGTAAATTAAGAAGTGGGTATAAGAATATGTTTTTATTTTGAATGACCAAAAAGATATTTTCAAATTGAAAGTTGACATTGCGTTAAATTTTAATACCTATTTTTGTTATGGATGATGCTAAACGTCCATAATATGGACATCCATATACTATAGAAAAGGTAAATTTACTAAAATACTCTTTAATAAAAAAAATTTTAAACCCTAAAATATAAATCCTAATCTTTACCATTATAAACCCTAAACCATTATACCTTAAACTCATAGTTAAATATCGCTTAAATGAATTAATACATCATTTTTATAAAATTCTGGATACAGAAATCTTTACCTTTTTTATAGATCTTTGGTATGATATATTTTAAATATATGTCAATTAATATATAAGAGATTAATCTTATTATGCGCAAGACAATATTAATTGTTTGTAAAGAATATTTATATGTAAAGAGTGAAAAAGAGCAATAGCAATAATATTAATAGGAGAAATACAATGTATAGAAAGTATTGATTGATGATTAATAGATTATGGTATGTATATATGCTAGTGATTTATAAAACATTTAGAATAAGTGAGTCATAAATGCGTCTTAATGTTAGCTGTTTATTATACAGGTGTCCTTAAATCAATCGTCATTTATAATGTGTGAAAAAGTTTCATGGTTTTTTTTTCCTTTCTTCTTCTATCAAATTTATTATTGTTATTTTGACTTAAAAATGCATTTTTTTGCAACTAAAAAAAAGCTCTAAAATATATTTTACTTATTCAAATTATTTATGAAAAATAAAAAGACCTTATTGTGCAAGAATATTATATTTTTTGACAGTATGTTATTCATACATTTTACTTACCATTATAATAGTCTATCATCCTTTCAATTTTCGATGTGAAAATGATATTAAATGTATTAAATTGATTTTAGATACTCATCTAAGTCTTAATTAAAAAGAACCTTTACCAAATTACAAAGGCTAACTATGCAGCCTCTTTACAAATAATATCTCCAAAGGATTTGTGTGAGATCGATCTAATTTTTTGAAATCGATAAGAAGGAATAATATTTTAATAAAAAAAAGATACCCAATTAATGAAAAGTGATATATTTCATAAATAATTTATAATATAAATATAAAGTGACTAACATTTTTAAAGAAGATTAATAACAATTTTAATAAAAAATACTACCTTCGTCTCGTAATATAGTATACGTTTGCTTTTTACACGTAGATTAAGGAATACAATATTTTAATTTATAGTAAATTGAGAGAAATAATATTTTAATTGATCCATGTGGATATAATAAAATTCTTTGTTTTGGGTATAGTAAAGTGCACGTAGATTAATACTCTCTCCGTCCCATTTTCATCTTCATATTTACTGTACGCACGCAAATTAAGAAAAATCACTTTTTGAATAACTTTTGGGGGTAATTTGGTATTTTTGGGTAATAAATAAATGATAAAGTATGTTATGTGTGTTAAAAAGGTGATGGCAATTTTGAAATTAAAGTATGTTAGGGGGATATTATTTATGTACTTTTTCCTTTTATGGAAATATGAAGTTGAAATTGGGACGGACCAAAACGGAAAGTGTGAAGTTGAAGTTGGGACGGAGGGAGTAACAATTATTTTGTGTAGGTCCATTAAAAAAAGAAATGTATAATTTATTTTTGAACAAATCAAAATAAAAAGGTGTAGTATTATCTTAGTGTGGAACGGTAGAAGTAGTAATAAATAATTAAATAATACTATTTTATTGTGGAACGGTGGAAGTAATAAATAATTAAAAAACATAAATGGTGTACCCCACCATTAGGAATTTATAGTAAATTGAGAGAAATAATATTTTAATTGATCCATGTGGATATAATAAAATTCTTTGTTTTGGGTATAGTAAAGTGCACGTAAATTAATAACAATTATTTTGTGTAGGTCCATTAAAAAAAGAAATGTATAATTTATTTTTGAACAAATCAAAATAAAAAGATGTAGTATTATCTTAGTGTTGAACGGTAGAAGTAGTAATAAATAATTAAATAATACTATTTTATTGTGGAACGGTGGAAGTAATAAATAATTAAAAAACATAAATGGAAATAATTAAAAAACATAAATGGTGTACCCCACCATTAGGGGCCCCCACCGCCCCTGCTATGGGGATTGATGGAGGAGGTAAATCGCAGGATGTGCCTCAAGTGGCTTATAGGGAGGGCTCACTGTTAAACTTGTGCTTGCAAGGGGCCAAATCCATGCCAAAGGCAGGATTCGAACCCCCACCCTGCAGCAACCAAGCTCAGCTGGAAGGACTTTCCACCCTCCCCTCTACCACTTGAGCTATGCCCTGGGAGTAATAAATAATTAAAAAATATAAATTGATTTGACTGACAATCTCAAAACTTGAAACAAATAATATTAACATGAGATTGTACACATCAATTATGCAAATCTACTATTCTTTTAATAAAATTTTGATTTTGATTTGATAATAATATTAAGATGAGATTGTTCAAATTGATTATGCAAATCTACTATTCTTTTAATAAAATTCTGATTTGATTCGAAAATCTCAATAACCTATTCTATTATTATTTAATATCTTATAATCTTATTACTAACACTTTTATATGATTTGCATTCAACAAATATTTGTCGAATTTTAAGAAGAAAATGAATTAAAAAAGAACTATAGACATAAAATTTCTTTAAAGCTATATAAGTGAATGAAAACTTTTCATTACATATAATACTCTCCCATAGAGACCATTTAGTTTGTTCACGTTGATTAAAAAATAGTTTTTATGTAATATGTAAGTTTTATATTTAAATTATATTAATATATGTTTGAGTTTATATGAAAATAAAAATGAATCATTTTATAATGAATGACCGAAATAAAATAATAATAAAACCTTTACTAGAAGATGAAGGAAGTACATTACTTTGAAGTTATAATATCCATAAGAATAACAAACTACTCCATAAAATTTACATCTACATAGATGTAATCGAACCGAGTCGAGTCGAACACTACTAGGTTTGAGGATCGTTTGTTAAGAAATTATCGAACTCGAGCCCGAGCTCGAACTCGTCAAGAAAAAAAAATATCGAACTCGAGCTCGAACTCAAACTATTTGTTAAGACTCGCGAACATGTTCACGAACACATAAAGTAAGTTGTTTATGAATATATTTCATGAACATTTAAATAATTTTGTGCCTGGATATTAAAATAATATTTCGTTTATAAACATTTAATGTTACTCATAATATTAAATAAACAAACTAACAAAATATAATAATAAACGTAAAAAGTATTTAACTATTTAAATAATCACTTAAGTTATTATCATATTTGTGTGGTTTAATATAAAATATTTAATTATTGAATATTAATAAATAAATAATAATATATAATTCTAAAGAATAACTATAGAATTTACGAATGCGTTTGCGAGCCACTAGCGAGCCTATAAACGAATATGTTCGCGAGCTTTCGAGCCGAACACCCTTAGGCTTGAGTTTGGTTTGATAAACTATTCGAACCCAAAATTCAAGTTTGGTTTGGCTCGTTAAGGTTAACAAACGAGTTCGAACAAACATTTAATCAAACCGAGACTCGAATAGTTCGCGAACGGTTTGGTTTGGTTACATCCCTACATCTACCTATAACGCTTTATTCAAAACACTCTAATACTATGTGTTCATATTATTACCAATATATATATTGTAAACAGTTCACACCTAATTCAATTTGACTAGGGTTTGAACCAATTACATGGATTAAAAATATTAAATTCTTGTGTATTTAACATTGTAATAAGTTTAAGTGAATATATAGTATTAGAGTAATTTGATTACAAATAGATTATAGAAATAAATAAATAAAATAAATATACTAGTAATCTTAGTTATGGTGGAATAATTAAGCTCCACTCCACACCACACCCACACCTGTTTAGAGAGGACATGTCCCTCTCTCTCTCTTCTCTTTCTCTCTCTTGTTTCTCTCTCTCATCAACTATTGGCAAACAGTACTTTCCATACCTTTTAAGCTCCCCATGCTTCAAGATATGCTTTCACACACAAAATAAAACTCCACCAACAAATCTCTCAAGATTTCTTCTCCAAATCCTCTTACATTTTGTCCATAATTATGTTTCTCAATCACGCAATTCTCTGAACTCTGACTTCTTTTCCGGCTATATAAACCTTTGCTGTGGGGTTTGTGGGATGTGAGTCCTGCTTTCTGATTACTTTGTCTGGATTCTGAGGTTTTGATTAAGGGTTACAGCAGCAACATGGACGCCGATTCTCGCCCGGAAAAGGAGAATTCCGGCGCCGGAAATGGTAATCTGGGGTTTAATTTTTGGAATTCGTTGCTCTTTCAAGTCTTTCTGCTTGACTCTGGATTTTGCATTAGTTCTTAATTTTTTTTTATCCTTTTTGCAGTGGATGCTGAGAGAGCTTTGTACACAGAACTATGGAGGGCTTGTGCGGGTCCTCTGGTGACTGTGCCTCGTGAGAATGAACTCGTTTTCTATTTTCCTCAGGGTCACATAGAACAGGTTATTTTACTGCTAATTTTTCATAAAAACTTCGAAAGAAATTTTTTCTGAGGCGTGATTTACGAGGGGATGTGGTGTGTTAGTTCCTACTATGCGTGATCTGTGCTTTTATGATGGGGTTTTTGAGGTTGTTGTTGATTTTAACTTGAGAGGAAATTGAATGATCTGAGGGGTTAATTGGTTAATTGAAGAGGGTTTTTCATTAATTTTTGTTATTTATTTCCTAAATAATCCGAAGGGTTTAATGTTTAGCTCTCTGCTCATAGTTTGTTTGTGGTTGATTAGGTCGAGGCATCAACTAATCAAAGTTCAGACCAACAGATGCCGTTGTACAATCTTCCTCCTAAGATCCTTTGTCGAGTGGTTAATGTCCTATTGAAGGTACTTCCACCATTAGTAATTGAGAATCTGGATTTTTGAGGACTATGTATGAAAGTTGTATTCTACTGTTTGTTACCATATGTTTTTTGTGTGATTAGGCTGAAGCTGACACTGACGAGGTGTATGCTCAAATTACTTTGATGCCGGAGCCTAATGTAAGATAAACTCTCGTGGTTAATGTGCTTCTCTCTGTTCCTATTTTGGTATTGGATTATTTTGTAATTACGCTTTTTGTTACAGCAAGATGAGAATGCTGTAAAGAAGGAATCACTTCCTTCTCCTCCTCCACATTTTCACGTCCATTCTTTTTGTAAAACTCTTACTGCATCAGATACGAGCACTCATGGTGGTTTCTCAGTGCTTAGACGTCATGCAGATGAATGTTTGCCTCCACTGGTTAGGATGAATCTAGTTAAAGACTGTTTAACTCTTTGGAAGCCATTTTGAGGGTAGTGACACATTTTCTCTATGATAGGATATGTCAAAGCAGCCTCCCACCCAGGAGTTGATGGCCAAAGATTTGCATGGAAATGAGTGGCGATTCAGACACATTTTTCGCGGTAAATTTGCTACTACTAATCTAAATTTGCGGTGCGACCACATTTTTCGGAGAATGAAAGAGTGCATTCACTTGAGCATTACTTTTAGGCTGCCTCTATATGATGTTATTTTGTTTAGTTAGTATTTTATGGAATGAAATATTGTTTTGAAAGGTAAACTGGTGAAAATGGGGTTCTGGAAATTTGATACATTCAAAATACTGAGAATTTATGAAAAATATAAGAAAATATTTTTTCATTTATATGTTTGATTTAGATCATTAGATTATCTAGTTTTGTTAATGCAAATCAATTTACTTAAGAATGAAATTATGAATGTGGGAAATGCAGTTTCTAAAAAGTATTTCGAGCATCAAAATGAAATGGGGATTTGAACCCAACCATACCTCATGTTTGCTGCTGTAATCTTTGTTCTAAAGTATAATGCTGATATTTGTGTAGAAATTCATGTCTTCTAGGCTTTAAATTTTTATTTACTTCCTTAATGTCAGGTCAACCTCGGAGGCACCTCCTTCAGAGTGGTTGGAGTGTCTTTGTTAGTTCAAAGAGGCTTGTTGCTGGAGATGCCTTCATATTTTTAAGGTTTGGCGCTGCTCTGTCCCTAGCTATATTTATACTAATATTCATGATGTCAGATAAGAATGCCATACATTTTCAGAGGTGAGAATGGAGAGCTGCGTGTTGGAGTTAGACGTGCTATGAGACAACAGGGTAATGTCCCATCATCGGTTATATCTAGCCATAGCATGCACCTTGGTGTCCTTGCAACAGCTTGGCACGCCATTCAGACTAAAACAATGTTCTCTGTGTATTACAAGCCCAGGTTTGTGTTATATCTCCCTGTATCTTCTCTTTCTTAGGGTATGAGTGTTGTTTCCATGATCAACTTTTTAAAAATTTCATCTGTACATATTGGTGAGTTATCTTTTGTGTGTTTGCATCAACCTATTCATTATAGTAAAAAATGTTGTATTACTCCATCAAATAATCACAATAGCACTTTTCTTGCTCAACCAGGGCAGTTCAATTGTGGGAATCTCTTATTAGATTGGTAAAGTTGTGTGTGTTGATCACTGGGTTCTTATTATTGACCTTTTGTGTTGTATGTTTTACAGAACAAGCCCAGCTGAATTCATTGTTCCTTATGATCAATACATGGAGTCTGTTAAAGACAACTATACCATAGGAATGAGATTTAAAATGAGATTTGAAGGTGAAGAAGCTCCAGAACAGAGGTAGGCAGCTTTCTGAAGAATGATCTATAATGCCAGAGATGGAATCTATCAACAATTATGAATTTTTTTGTTTAATGTTAATCTTGTAGGTTTACTGGAACTATTGTTGGTATTGAAGATGCTGATCCAAAGAGATGGCAAGAGTCTAAGTGGAGATGTCTTAAGGTATTCCCTCTTAAATCCTACTAAAATCGGACTCCTCCCAACCCTATTGTTCCGATCTGTCATTTTGGGAAATTTATGTCATAATTTTACCTTAAGGTGCGTTGGGATGAAACTTCGACAATTCCGCGGCCTGAGAGGGTTTCTCCCTGGAAAATAGAACATAGTCTTTCTCCTCCTGCTATGAATCCACTTCCAGTATCCAGGCCTAAAAGGCCTCGATCAAGCGTCTTACCCTCATCATCTGAGTCCTCTGTACTTACCAGGGAAGGTGTGTTTATCTCATTTTACTCTGATTGAAGAACTTCCGTGTCAACCATATTTTGTTATATCCAACTGTGAGTGAATCTGGTTAATCAAATCATATCTGGTTCTTATAGGTCCTTTGAAGATGCCTGTAGACCCTTCGCCTGTTAATGGTTTTCCAAGGGTCTTGCAAGGTCAAGAGGCATCGACCTTTAGAGGCACTTTTGCTGAGAGCAATGAGTTGGAATCTTCTGAGAAAAGAGCGAAGGTTGATGTTTCTGCTTCAAAAAGATATGAATCAGATCATTGGCTACCCTCAGGACGCCCAGAGTCATCATTCACAGATCTACTATCAGCATTTGGTTCAAAAATAAATACAGCCCGTAATTCAAGCATGTCTCTTGGCGATCAAGAAGTTTTAAAGCGACAAACTCAAGAGCATGAAGCTAAGTTTGGCTTAATGGGAAACATTTGGTCTCTAAAACCTTCCGGTCTCTCACTTAATCTGATGGACTCTAGCTTGAAGAATCATGTGCAAGGTTCTGACCCCTCTTATCAGACACGGGGAGATGTTAGATATAGTGGTTTTCGAGGATTTTCAATAACTTCTGATCCTAGAGATGACAATCAGCAAGCAAATTGGATGATGCCCCCACCACATTCAACAACATACCTTCAACCTACTCAGTCTAGAGAGCTGATGCCAAAGTCTGTGTTAGCTCAACAATTTGATGCTGTGAAGCCAAAGGAAGGGAATTGCAAGCTCTTTGGTATCCCACTAATAAGTAACTCTGTGCAATCAGAATCAACAATCTCACCCAGAAATGTGATGACGGAGCCATCTCGTTGTATGCAAAATGTCGTACATTCTCATGATTACCCTGCAATTGATTTTGATCAAAGGTCTGATGTATCAAAGGGATCAAAAGAGGTGGATCATATAGTTGCTACATCTGAGCACGAAAATCAATTTCAGATCTTCCCCTCTTTGGTGTCTGACAGAGAAAACAGATGTCATTCTGTTTCTACAAGGAGCTGCACCAAGGTTCTCTTGTCTTGGGACATTTGGTTCTCTCTCTTCAGTCAACTATTTTGATGTTTTCTGATAAAATCTCTGGATCTCAGGTTCACAAGCAAGGATCTGCCCTTGGTAGATCTGTGGATCTTGCCAAGTTCAACAACTATGATGAATTAATATCTGAACTGGATATCATCTTTGAATTTGGTGGTGACCTCAAGAATAGAAATAAGAATTGGTTGGTGGTGTATACTGATGTTGAGGACGACATGATGCTTGTCGGAGATGATCCTTGGGAGTAAGATATCCTTCCCACGTTCTCTAAAATACTGTCTGTAGAATTTTAAATCTATTTCGCCAATTGGATTCGTTATAGTGCACTCTTATGTTGTTCCATGCTCATTTCTTGTATTTCCTTATTGAAAATAGGGAATTTTGTGGCATGGTTCGCAAGATCTTAATCCTTACAAAAGAGGAAGTGCAACGTATGAAACCGGGGACCTTAAACTCTAAAGGAGAAGAAATTTCATCATTTGCAGAAGGCGTGGATGCTAAAGGGGATGGTATCATGCCATCATTAAGCCTGGATAATTGCTAGTTCTCTTCCATCCTGGTAATTATCAATGCCCACTATAAGAACTTACTGCTCAAAAAGATATAGATCCAACCTTTGTCTGTTTGTTTCCTTTGATTTTCTTATGGTTAATGTCGCTATCCTTTTATTTATTTATCCATTTTATCATCATTTTCAAAGTCTTATTAGAGTGTGAATTGTCATGTATACTTTGTTTAAGCGACTAATGTTCGCTTGCTATGCAACCACACAGGTGTTTGTAGAGCCAAAGAAGATTATGATCCATCCGTTGAGTTATGGTGTAATGGTTATTGACGTGTGGTGCAGCACCTATTTATCGATACCTAGTATTTGCAATTTTGAACCCTTTTCTCGAATCAAATGTGGCGTCGTACATCTTAAACTGAATGCACACCACATTATATAAGCTTGCTACCCTACACCGATCGCCAACTTCTGTGAATAGTCTTGCATTGCAGGATAGAAGCCGAGGTATAGTATGTCTTGGTCCGCGCAAGGTTCGATGTTTATGTAGTAGTAATAATAGAAGTGGCATTAGTATGTTTTGGGTACATAGGTATCTGTGGGGTTATTGGCATTTCTTGTGGTTGAATATCTCTATTGGTATATAATCTACAATCACTTTTGTACAGCTAAAATAATCGATCTGGAGTACTATTTTCTGGTTTTGTCCCAACTTCTCATTTTTCCTTGTAGTATTAAAATGGTAATGAATCAATTCATTTTAGTGGGTTGGTTTGCATTCACTCTCTTTTTTTTTTCCAAAGTCTTGTGTGGACTGTTTTACTTTTTCTTTGATTAATTATATAGTATTTCATTAAAAATGAGTATTCACTTTTATATTTTGTGTTCCATTTATGTAACAATTTTTTATAAAAATGTTGTTTGAGTTTTTATATTTTACAAAATTCACTCTATTTTCGTGTTTTTTTTTTTTGGAAGTAATGTTATATTCTTTGAAGAGAAAGAAGTGATGGGGGGGGGGGGGGGGGGGGTACTTGGATAATTGCGGTTTTTTGGCAGAAGAGATTTTTTTTTTCTTTTTTTTGTTTAAATTTAATGATGGTTCGAATTTGACCCCAAAAATTCACGAGTATAATATATTATTATTAAATAAATAATTAAATTAAATAATATATTAAAATAAGTAATTATTCTGAAGAATAATAATAAGATGATAATTCTTTTTTAAACTATCAAGTTCGAACTCAATTAGGCCCTCCCAATGGAAAATACTAATACTAAGGTGGGGTTCTTTTTGGGTTTTGAACCAGGTTTTTAAAATTCATATCCAAATTTTAAAAATTACATATATATATATATATATATATATATATTTAATACATTTTTTTCCTTAATTAATACTCCCTCCGTCCCATTTTCATCTTCATATTTACTGTATATACGCAAATTAAGAAAAAGCACTTTTTGAGTAACTTTTGGGGGTAGTTTGGTATTTTTGGGTAATAAATAAATGATAAAGTATGTTATGTGTGTTAAAAAGGTGATGGCAATTTTGAAATGAAAGTATATGAGAGGGATATTAGTTATGTACCTTTTCCTTTTATGGAAATATGAAGTTGAAATTGGGACGGACCAAAACGGAAAGTGTGAAGTTGAAGTTGGGACGGAGGGAGTACAAATTTTCTCTTTATCTCTCATCTAACTTTTTAAATAAATTAATGGGTCCCTTTAAATACACACCCCATCATTATATAATTAAATTATATATTTATAAAAAGTACTACCCATTATTTATTTAAAACACACCCATACATATTTTAAAATTAATTCAATCTCTTTCTTTCTATACACCATGCCAATTTGCAGAAATAAACATCATCTTCCTCTGTTTTATCGGACAAAATTAGTTGTTAATATAATTAGTAGTTAGTTCTCAATGAGAATCGAACCCGAGTCACTCACTTGTATGAGGAGATTGGAGATTGGAGTAATTGATACATTCGTATTTTTTTTTACTTTTTAGATTTTTAAAATAGAAGTGTAGCTAGGCATTTGTGAGTTCCGATAGCCAAGACACGGAGGTGGGTCCATGAGGAGTTTCCGGTGCTGAGTATATTTGGTCTATTCCGCTTTCATGTGGCTGTCACCTCCTTCGATATACATATATCAGATATCGGACCTTGTCCTACTATCAGCAGCAATGCTTTAAGTAATCAACTCTTTACCAAAACCGAGTCAAAATAATTACTACAAATCCAAGAAAAATTAAATCTGTAAGCCTTTTTTTATCTCAGCAAGAGCTCTTCTTTTTTGAGAAAATCAAACGATATTTCAATATAGTAGAAGAAGAGTAACAAGGAGGTCTAACTTTTTAAATATTGATTTCCGAATCTATTATGCTTTCGGAGCAACAATAACGATGATGATGACATGTGGAATTGGCTGATGTATTGCAAGTGTTTGTTCAGAAATGTACTTTCATCTTTAACTAATGATGGTGGAGGAAACTTTAATTTTAATTCTACTCATTGGAAGGAAATGCTTGGAGACAATATATATATATATCATGTGGAAAAACTCTCATTTTCATTTTTGAGTGTTGGGAGTAATTGTCTTTTAAATGGTACTTATATGAATTGAATCATTGCTCACTAGCTTGTATGAACTTAATTTACACCTCTTATCAGATTATCATGTTTACCAGGCAATGATCTGCATGTGTAGATTTGTAGACTATGTAGTGTGTATATATGCTTAATTTCTTATGACAACTTTACTGCTCATTTTTACTAAACCTGTCATGTTATATTAGTTTCTAAAGATCTTTGCAACATTAGACTTAAGTACATTATTTGAAATAAGGGGATTTTATTTTTTAATCCAATCAATTTATTCTTTCTTACCAGGTACTCGGCCATGTCTCAGGGGATATATATATGCTTGCTTTCGCCATCACCTAGAGTCAAGTTCATACAACTTTGCGGTAATAAAATTCAATCCCTCTGTGGAATAGTGCTTGTCTTGGGGAAGTATCTAATCTGATATACATTCGAATTTGACGCGAATCTTTCCGAATCCTTTCTACTTCAACTGAAGACAGTTGACATTTCCTCGATATTTCAGATTATTGAGTTTTTGTTGAAACATGCTCTCTCTAGAAAGATGATGGTCCTGGTGGATCAACAAGGCAACAAACGCCTTCACCGATTAACAGGGGTGGGTGTGTATTCAATAAAAAGAGGTGTGTGTATTCAATAAAAAGGGGTGTGTATTTAATAACACTCTAAATTAATACATTGATTTGACGAACCTACTCTACCCAAGACAAATATAGAATAACTATTCATGATTTTCAAACCCCACATAACCCCAAAGCGAACATCACCTAAGGTTTTATGCAATTGGGGAGGGATAAGGTTTTTTTATTCAAATAGAATGTATTCTACTTAGGGTTTTTTTTTACAAGAAAGAGGATTCTTTGAGGGGAGAGAAGGTGAGGAAAGAGGAGAGATGAGTTCCCAAGAAGAGAGGGTGTTAAAAAATATAAAACTTTTGGGTTTTATATTGGGAATGAATTTTGTTTTAATGGTAGAGATTTTTAACTTAATGGCATTGATATTACAAAAAAAAAAGACGTGCTTTTTTAGGTTCTACCAATATGGTGTACCCATCATTAGGGGCCCCAACCGCCCCTGCCCTGGGAATTAGTGGAGGAGGTAAATCGCAGGATGTGCCTCAAGTGGCTTATAGAGAAGGCTCACTGTTAAACTTGTGCTTGCAAGGAGCCAAATCCATGCCAAAGGTAGGATTCAAATCCCTACCCTGCAGCAACCAAGCTCAGTTGGAAGACCTTTCCACCCTCCCCTCTACCACTTGAGTTATGCCCTGGGGCAGGTTCTACCAATATGGAAGACCTTAGAGCATCCAATATCCACATTGAAAATCAAATTTAAACCACCCTCTCTCTTCCACCTCATTTTTTTACAATTTTCAATTAAATTCAACTCTCACCCACGTTCATATTTTAGTTTAAACTGATTACTTAAAAATATTATTTTCTTCTTTTATATATTTATTATATTGTATTAAATATTTCTACCTGTATTTTCTTCTTTAGTCAATGAACTGAGTTTATGACAATGAACTAGGAATACTTGTAGATTTAAACTTATTTACTTACATTTGTAAGAGTTAGATATATTTTGGTTTAAACTATAAAATTTGCAACTAATGTAAATGCTCTTAGTGTCTATATTTGCCCACACAATTTTTCACTTGATTTTCTCTTTATCATATTTCCATTCATGTAACCATTTTTCATCCCATTAGCATAGAATAAGAATTTTTTCTGAAAATTGAAAAATACATATAATACTTAAAAAATTTTAAAAATTGTATACTCTCTCCATCTCCTTCAAAGTATTTTTTTTTTTAATTTTGGGCGTCCGACCCAAAGAGTCCCCCCTTTTTTTACACACATGAATGAGACCCATACAACCCACTAATACAATTAAAATATTGGGCCCACACACCACTAATACAACTACTTACTAATCATTAAATAATAATACTCCTTAATCCACGTGTAAAAAGCAAAAACACCCGTTCCATGAGACGAAGGGAGTATACTTTATTTACATGCAGCTTCATTCGTTTATATGCTTTGACAAATCATGCGACTGTGCATGCGATTAACCAAGCGGTCATTCACGCGACTCTATATATATGCAACCTATGCACGCAAATATGAGTGCGATAATTTGTGCACCCTTACATGCAACTATTACTTGATTAGGATGCAAGCCATTGTGTGTGCGACACGACAAACAACTAATTGTGTTACAATTCATGCGACTGCACATTCGACCCACAAGCGACTATTCACACGACTTGCAAGTGACTATTTACTGAAGGTCCGTGTTATCTTACACGCAACCTGTCACGCAACTCTACATAAATCGCGAATTCTATATCTCTCATTTTCAATTTTTACCAAAAAATTCACAACATGTTTGGTAATCAACATCCTAAACATGTCTAATAATGTATAAATTCTTATTAATCTAATCAAACAACAAGATAACATCAATCCAACAAATCTTTTAATTTTCGTGAAATTCTAAACATTAATTTACGAAAAATAAATTGCAAAGTTTATTAACCTAGATTCATGTTGTGGATTGCGTTATATAGTTGTAGATTTCTTTTATCAAGACAAAGGTGAGAAGAAAATCATATAATCATGTTATTTTCTCCTATCAATAAAATAGATGAAGGGAGAGTGACATTCTAATTTTAAATAAAGGGTATTTGTGTCTTAAAATTTTTAAGTCATTCTTTCAAAGACACACACAAAATAATTGGAATTGATGGTTTGGAAAATCGACCGTTCCATTCGGAACCGGTAAAAGAAATCAAAATTGGATATATTTCAATTCGATTACAATTCTTCATGTGGAATTGGTACCAGAACCAGAGCGTGTTGTTCTTCAATTTTTTACAGTATTTTTTTATTTTTACGTTTGAAGTTGAAAAACACAAAAGATAAAAAATAAATACTCCCTCCGTCTCACAAAGTTTGCATGCCTCTTTCGGCACGGAGATTAAGAAAAGTGATAGTAACTTTTAGGGGTATTATGATATTTTTGGGTAATAAATAAATGATAAAGTATGTTAGGTGTGTTAGGTAAATGTGATTTTTTTTGTAAATAAAGTGTAAGGGGAAGCCGGGAAGGATAATTGTTTTTTACTTTTTGTTTTTTTAGGGATATACAAATTTTTGTCGGACAACCCATAATTAAAAGTGTGCAATGTGAAATGGGACGAAGGAAATAAATAAGCTGGAACATGCTATTCCAAAACAGAATCGAAACCTTCCTACTTCCTACCCTACTAATCGAAACCCGCGATTAAATGGTTTTTAGCAAATTTCCCATATTATACATGTAGGAGCTCCGGTGGACCTTAAAACAAGAGGTGGACCTCAATTTTCCGGCGAGTTTTCCGGCGACCCGCTTTTCAATGTTCATCTCAAGTCTTGACTGCTGCGTTCCCCCACTCTGCAAGCTACCTAGTTCGGGCAGAACCAGAGTCCTCACCCAACCACAAACTCTCGCAATCCTCTCAGACCCACACGTTCTCCGCTTGGCTGAGACTCTCGAAGATTCCATCGCCTCCTCCTCGGCCTCTCCTCCGCCGCCTCTCCAGAAGCTCAGGGACATCTCCTCCCAAGCCCTTCTCTCCACGCCATGGCCGTCGCGGAAGGACGAGCCTTTCAGATTCACAGACACTTCATTTATAAAAAATTCTGACATTCAGCCGGCGTCCCCGTCGCTAACGCAATCCTTCGACTCTTCGATCACTTCTCCGGACTCCAATTTCTCTAGTCTTACTGTAGTTGATGGATATTTGATTGATTCGTTGTCGCAGTTGTCTGGATTGCCCGATGGGGTTTTTGTTGGGGCTTTATCGAGCCTGAATTCGGAGGCTGTGATGGAAAGGGTGTCTAAATATGTGTCCAATATCCAGGGAGATTTGTTTTGGTCGCTCAATGGTGTGGGCGCTCCTGATGTGCTTCTTGTGTATGTGCCTGAGGGTTGCAAGGTTGAGAATCCATTGCATTTGAGGTTTTTTTCACAGAAATGGAGTGATAAGGATTCAAAAACTCTGCCAATTTCTAATCCAAGGGTATTGGTTTTGGTGGAGAAAGGGGGGGAGATTAGTGTAGTTGAGGAGTATGTAAGTGGGGATGGGGATGACAGGTGTTATTGGACAAATTCAGTTATGGAAGTCTTCATTGGGAATGGAGGAAAGCTCCAACACTCTCTTATACAAACACAGTCCATGAGTGCTGCACATGTGAAGTGGACTTCAGTTCTCCAGGTAGATTCTAGTTCTTCATCTGCTTCTAGCGGCCTTATCTTGGTTTATCCCTAAATGTGTTAGTCTTTTCTCGTTGTTGGGATTAATTGTGTGTTTCCACCATTGATCATCATTTGAGTTATGCATTGAGTTGAGGTTGAAATATGTAAGCCTCTTGCACAGAAACCCCCCAATTTTGGACACTAATTGTGATTGGACCTAGGTGGTTGATTGTGGTTTGTAAGGAGATCTACTTGTTGAATGATAGTACCAAGAAAGGGAATACAAATTAGGAAATAGTGCCTTTAGTGAGAACATTCTGATATTGTACGTAATGGTAATTCAACTTCAGTTCTCCTGGTAGATTCTATCATTCTAGTTCATCATCTGCTTCTAGTGGCCTTATCTTGCTTTATCCCTATATTTGTTAGTCTTTTCTTTTTAAAATTTCTGATCCATTTGATGTGCTATACACTTACAATAAAATGAAATTATAATGTGTTTGCTGACATCACCCTCCATATTGATGAAGAAGGATTCACATGAAGTTGGTGCACTTGCTCCTTGTACCTTGTTGTCGTCTGTGTTTCAGTGGCAGTTTTTACTGTTCTAAATGAAAGAAATTGGACTATGTTTATTGCATCTGTGGAATATTGGACTTTATAATGTTCATGTTTTTTTTCTTTAAGCTTCTATAGTAGCAGTTCAGCTTTACTCTTAGTAAACAGTAGACACTGAAAATCTCCTGCTGTTAAGAATTCAGCAGTTGCAATTTGTCAAGTCCTACTCTGTGGTTAAGAAGATAGTGTTCCACGTGGCTCCCTTTTGGGGATAAACGTTCGTTATGTCATTATACTATTTTGACAATTTCTGCTTATAGTAAGTAGCTGCTCAACAAATATTCTATGGTGTGCTGATTCAATATGGGTTGAGAAAGTGATATATTATACCTGAACTCTTTGAATATTGTTACAGATGTTCTTGGCATGTGCTATTATCCTATAGATTTGGACCTCTTTAGCTTTTTTATTGACCCCTGAATCCCTGATGTAATGTTTGCCATATAATTAGTCTTATGACGCCTCATATATCCAATCAATGGGCCCTTTGGACGTAGTTTTTGATGTTTGATTTATTTGATCTGGTTAATTATATCCCGTTCTTATGGAAGCTTTGATTTCATGGTGTGATTATATTTCAATGATACACTTGTTTTTTTTTACCACATCACGTGACACAATGTTTATGGAATCCTGAGAAAAGATAACTGAAGTAACTGAACAGTCAAAGTACTCCAACAATGCCGGTTAAAAAATGTAGACTCAAATAATGAAATCCTCTTTGTCTTTGTGATGGGCATTATGTACAGTTGCAGGTCACTATAGGCATAATGAAAATTAAAGAAAATTATGATCTATTTAATACCATGACAAAAAAAAAGTGATTCCACATATGCATGGATCATAATTCTGTTGCATATTCATTATTCCAGATGTTATTTATTTATGTTACTGTTAGTATACACTATAGAGTGAATTCTATGAATGGAATTGAGCTAATAATAGAAGTTCCTTGTAGAATGATAGAATCATTGTACTTGTTTAATTAAAATATTAAGATAAACAACACGTATGGTATGTGTAAATTAACAGAAAGACGTGTTGGTGATTTTCTTAGCAACCCTCATCGGATTAGCTTATTATTTTCTTTAAAGTGGCACAAATATATCTTGTATTACTTGTATGCTCCTAGGCAATAAAGCTTGTTTTTGGGGTGCTCGTTCATTGCTTCTTTGTAGCTCTCTTCAATTCTGCTGGTAGGTTTGGATTCTGAAAATGAGTGCTTCTATTCATGATAGCTGTCATCTTGATTGTGAGCTTTTATTTCAAGTTATTAAGTCAGATTTCTAATTGGCCATCTGTGCCTATCACTTGTATGATAGTCATCTTTCAATTTAGATTCGTTAAACTACCACATTAGCTGCCCTCCTCTAGTTAGAAAACAAAGGACAAAGTTATATGTGTTTTTGTTTATATATCTATATAGATATTATGCGTTATTTAATCATACATATCTGAAAGTTATCAAGTGTAGTTTACTGTTTACAGCTTCAAATGATGTCATTATCAAGTGAAGTTTAGCAACTTCACATGATATCTTTTTTTCGGCTGATAGCTATCTTTCTGAGTTAGTGGCTGATATACTTATTTGTCATATTAATAATTACTCCTATCATAGTGCTAATGGATCATGAATATATATATTGCCTGAAAACTGTCAGAACTCACATTTTTATTCTAGCAGGATAGAGTAGTTTTGATAAATAATAGAATTCGTTTCTAGAGTTCATAAACTGCTTGCTACGTGATATGAGTAATTGTTTTCACTTGAGTTGTTGCTCTATGTTAATGTTTCGTGAAAGAATAAAGCTTTGTTTTCATCTTCATTCTGTGGCTATTAATCATCATTACAAGGTTATTTGAAATGGCTTTATACAGTAATTTCGAACGTTCCTTGTACAGCTACTTTTGTTAATTTTCCCTTTTGCATTATGATATGGCAAGCCTTTCCGGTGGTTTCAGTTCTCAAATATGGGTTGGTTTGCAGGACTCGACAAGTATCTACGAATTAAGTGAAGTGAGCACTGGTGGAAAGTTGAGCAGGCACAATGTCCATGTCCAGCAACTAGGGCCAGACACCGTGACAGATTTATCCTCGTTTCACTTATCAATCGATGATCAGTTACAAGACTTGCATAGTAAACTCGTCTTGGACCATCCACGAGGATATTCCCGACAACTTCACAAATGTATTGTAGCGCACTCTCTGGGACAAGCTGTTTTTGATGGAAATGTTCAAGTAAACAGGTATACATATAGAGTATGTTAGATTTTGAAGTAGTTTAATTTTATTCTTGGCTTCCTCATAAGTCGAGACTATTCTAACTACATTACGGTAACTAATTATTCATACAGATACGCTCAGCAGACTGATGCAGGGCAGCTGACAAGGAGCCTCCTTTTGGAACCTCGAGCGACTGTGAATGTAAAACCTAACCTCCAAATCATAGCGGATGATGTCAAGTGCTCCCATGGAGCTACGATTAGTGATTTGGAAGAAGATCAGCTCTTTTACTTCCAAGCACGTGGGATTGACGTAGCAGCTGCAAGACGAGCTCTGATATTTTCATTTGCAGCAGAGGTGATAGTACGATTTCCCCACTCTTCTGTACGAGAGAGAGTCGAGAGTCTTATAAGAAAGTTGCTCGATCCTTCTCTTCCTTCCTAGGTAAGGATCAATACGTTGCTTAAAAATACTGTCTTTCAAGCCGATTGAGCGCATCCTACTTCGAGAGGATTCCACTGGGCGTATATCCACCGGTTGTTTTGCTCACTCACAATACAATGTCTTTCAAGCCGATTGAGCGCATCCTACTTCGAGAGGATTCCACTGGGCGTATATCCACCGGTTGTTTTGCTCACTCACTCACTCGTGGGTGTACGAGTGAGTGAATGAATGGCGTTGGATATACATACGACAGCGGATTGTCTCGAATGTAGGATGTCGTTGGATATTATTTTCAAGAATGAATAAATTGTTTTCAGGGAAGAGAAGTGTGGAAAAATGTCCTTCCAACTTCCAAGTGATTATTCTAGCATGCGTTGCCAATGTGCGACCAACTTCTCTGTTGATCTCAATTTTGGAATTTGAACAATAATTCAAGATCAATAAACTGTAAAATTGTCTGAGTGAATGCTGTCAAAATAATAATAATAATAATAATAATAATAATAATAATAATAATAATAATAATAATAATAAGAGTAAAAAATAATAAATTCGGTGAGTGAAGATAGTTAAATGTATTGGAGTTTGAGAATGAAATAATTGGTGTATAATATTACTATAAATTTTCAAGGGGTTTATTTATGAAATAGCTCAATTGAACTATGATAACTATTTATTGATCATATATTACTTTTTGCCCATTCCAGGGGTAATACTTTTTTGCCCATCCCAGAGGTAATATTATTTTCGATTATGTAATTCTTGTTAAATTCAATTTTTAGTTCTTTAACTTTTAACATTTTTTTTAGTTTTAATCATTTTATATCAATTTCATTCTTTTTAACTTTTTTTTTTCAATTTTAGTTATTTTTGCAAATTTTTACAAAATTTAAAAAATTGAAAGTTCAGAAAGTATGATTTTTTTTTTAATTTCAAAAGGACTAAAACTAAAAAGTTAAAATTAATATAAAGGGATTAAAATTGAAAAATTAAAAACTTTAAAAACCAAAATTAGATTTAATCAAAATTAAAAATTTCTCACCCATCCCATGAAACCCTCCTCACGAAATGATTCACACATTTTTTTTGCTTTTTTGAAGTAGTTTGCTACAAATACTTTGTTAGAAGGAAATATGAAATGAATTGCTGGTAGAAAAGTAGGATTTTTCCTAATATACAAAACAAAAGAATATTGGCCCACAATTGCTTGATAATATCACTTTCCACCCCAAATTCTTGGATATTAAGCAGCTCGAAGGCTCGGCTCGGCTCGGCTTGAAAAAGCTCGAACTCGAATAGGCTCGTTTTTATTCGAGCTCGAGTTCGAGCTCGTAAATGTACTCATTTTATTAACGAGCTGAGCTTGACTCAGTTCGATAAAGCTCGAAAATAATAATTAATAATATTAATATTATTAATAATTATTATTTAATTATAATAATATGTAATAAAATAAATATTTTAAATATAATAAAAAATATATTACTTAATATTAGGCTCGGCTCGACTCGACAATGCTCGAAAACTCACCCTTTTTACTTAACGAGTCGAGCTCGAGCTCGCTCGAGTATTTTTCGAGTCGAGCCGAGTTTGTATATAAGCTCGTTACCTTAACGAGCTCGAGCTCGAGTATGAGGAGCTCAAGCTCGCTCGACTCGTTTAATACCTCTACTTACACCACAACACTCGGCATCTCTCATTCCTTTTTCTTTTTCCTTATCCTTTTTTTCCTAATTAAATTCAAACTTTAATAATATCAAAGGAAAAATAAGAGGTTTTATGCAAATCAGTTTAATAAATGGCTTATATAAATATGGATAAGTTTTGCGTGAGACCGTTTCACGTGAGATCATTTTACATTTTTTTAAAATAGTTATTACTTTTGCTATAAAATATTATCACTTTCACTATAAATTGTTATCACTTTTCATTCATATTATAAATTATATCACTTTTCATTAATCGAGTATCATTTCTCATTATAAAAGTTATCACTTTTTATCCATCTCATGTGAGCTTTACGTAAAACGGTTTCACACGAGTCTTTTATCTTTAAATATATGTATAGCCCACTTTGAGTAGTTCGGATCTTCTGTGACACTTTGGTGTGACATTTCTTGTGCCACTCCATTAAATGAGCGACACGTAGGAGAGATGAGAGATATTATACCTAACCAATAAACCCTTAGGGGTAAAGATTGAATCAACCTGCCACGTGTCATTCTATTAAGAGATGTCATAGGAGATGTCACACCAAAATGTCACAGGACATCCCGTGCCACATAATACTACGCAAATTTGTTTAAACAAAAATGAGTCACAATTAAGTCCAATTTTACAAAATTTATATATGTATGACTTTAAGGTAAAACAAAATCATGTTCAAAGACAAAGTTTGGTCGGAAAAACAATTTACCATGCCATGCCAAAATTTGTATTTAATTCATCAATGTAAAAGGGATACCATTATTAATACATAATGGCATTATTTATTTGTAATTGTACATACATTTTAGGTAAAATATTGTGTAAACCTTACAAATATTTAGGTAAAATTTTTATTTCTATATTTGAATTTAGTATTAATTTTTAGGTTATGGTTATAATTTTATCTACGTGAATCATATAATATTACATCATTGTGGTTTGTCAGTTCATGGTCTATTATAATTTAATTTTTGTCCTTGCGTTTTTATGTTATGATTTGGTTTTCAAAATCAACATTCAGGTTTTTTAAATCACTCTCATACTATACTAGAAGAGTTGGTTTCTTATATCGCCACGTGCATAAGGTGTAAAAGATAATAACATTTTGTTCTAAACTGGGTATACATTTTAATTAATAAGAGTATGATTTTATATGGGTTAATTACAAGAAAAATCACGAACTTTAGTTTTATTGCAAATTAATCCTTGCCTTTTAAAATATATATCCCTTAATTATTTACGTGAAAAAGAAAAAAAAAGTAGCAACCTCACAAGGTAGTATAAATTTTGAAATCTTACCCTCCCTTTAATAGACCACATTTTTTTACAAAGGGTGCTACTAATTAAACCAAGTTTTAAGGAGGTTACTGTCAACGTAAATTGTATTCCCATAATTGGGTAGGTCTTACATGAAACCGTCTCACGTGAGACCATTTTACGTGTTTTTAAATAGTTATCATTTTTGCTATAAAATACTATCATTTTCACTTTCGCTATAAAATATTATCACTTTTCATTTATACTATATAAATTGTTCATGAAATAACATTATCACTTTTCATTAATTTAGTATCATTTTTCAGTATAAAAATTATCACTTTTTGACCGTCTTACGTAAACACTTACGTGAGACGGTCTCACCTAAGTCTTTGCCCCCATATGAATTTAACTTTAGGTTATTTTTTTAAAACTTTTTTAAAGTTAAAGTTGGTCTCTTATAAATCGGGTTTAAATCATAAACTCTTATAAACCTCATGGTCCTCTTAATTTAAACACTATCAATACATATCGTATATAGAATTGAAATGGGGAATCACATGATTTATTTACACTTCACACAAATATTTGTGTTAAAGTTAATTTTAGTTATGTATTTTTGTTTTTTCAATTTTAATCATTTAGCAAAAACTCTTGTAAAAAACTATAGATTCTGATGCTTTTGGCAAAATATATACTCGAGTTTATAACTAGGTTACAAATGAGCTCCACTCAATTTATAAGTTACTCAATCGAGCTTAAGCTCAACTTGACTCCTCAACTAAAACGAGTTGAGCTTGTCAAGTATTTTAAATTTGTTGAACTTAATAATAATTAATATATTTGTTATTTGTTATTATATTTATAAATAATATAATTATTATTTTTATTATTAATAATAATTAATAATATTAATCATTATAAATTATTATTATCGATCTTAACGAGTATAAAACATGTTACTTTAAAGCATACTACTTTGTTTCCATTAGTGGAGAGAATTTTTTTTTTCTCCTTTGAAATCCTTAAAAACAACTTATTTTTATTTATTTATTACCAAAGCCTTGTATGACACTGTCTAATGTAAGGGATTATGTCAGACTAATAAAAAGTAATAACTTTCATTTCGAAAAGTGATACTGTATTAATAAAAAGTGATAATGTAATTTTATAAATAATTTTTAATGTAAATAAAAAGTGATAATATTTTATAGCGAAAATAATAACTATTTTAAAAAGTATAAAATTGTCAAATATGAGACAATTTCACGCTACCCTTATTCATTTGACTTAAATATCAGAAATCTCCTTATTTATTTGACTTAAATATAAGAAATCTTTTACTACACAATAAAATCTTGAAAATAAAAAATAAAATAAAGAAATCAGTGTAGACGTTGAATGGATATGAAGTATCGACGACGCTAGTGCCTTTCCCACGCAACTTATTGTCCTTCCAGATATCTCTCTGTGTATGACCAATCGGAGTAGCGTATAAGAAATTTATTACATGTACTCTTTGTATTTATTTTTTTTTTTCAAATTTTCAAAATTTGCCATCTTATTACTTTTGAATATTTTCAATAATAATATACTATTCTCTTCATTCCATAAATAATGTTCAGTAATAATATACTATTCTCTTTATCCCGCAAATAATGTTATGTCTAATGTTTGCACAAAAAAATTAAAGATTATTGAATTTTAATGTGCCATGAATAAATATATTAGTGTTGTGTGTGTGACCCATTAAATTGTTTTGTGTGGAGTTATGTCTATCAAAATAAAATGTAATAGTGATATTTATGGGATGTCCTATTAAGTAAAATGTAACAATATTAATGGGACGAAGAGAGTATACACTGCCTTGTAATTTTGCCATTTTGAAAAATCCACTTCAAAATGTACATTTTCATTTTTAAACATATATTAGAGACACACACATTATTAATATAATTAAAATGCAGGACTCAAACTTGATTAATACAACCACCCACTATACATTAAATAATAATATTTTATAATCCACGTGCAGAAATTAAATACTAACCAAGGGCGGAAAAAGGAATAATATTTTTAAAACATCACAATATATTACATCATAATAAAAATATTCATACTTTCTATATTTTATTTATCAAATCTAACAACTTTATCCATTTATTCTCTTTGGATTAGGGATGTCAAAAGCCCGACCCGTCTTGGCATATGATATTTGGGCGGACCCGACCTGGCTCGTATAAAAAATGGGACTGGTCTAGTAGTAGTGATGCCTCGTTTGGCCCGTTTGAACCCGTTTAATATTTATACTATATAACATATTATTTGTATAACATGTATATTTTATTTATATTTTTGTATTATTATAATCATTATTTATAAGATATATTTGCTTAATTGATTAACTAAGTAGAAAATACATGATATTACTATATATATATATATATATAATTACTAATTAAATAAAATAATATATATTATACATTATTTGTAATAGGTATAAATATTTAACATAAAATAAATAATCAAAATGAGTCAAAAATGGGCGGACCTGACCCAACCCGTACGGTCCACGGGACGATCCAAACCTGCGACAAAAGAATGGATGAAAAATAAAAATTAACCAAAATGAGAAAAATAAAAATGAATGAAAATGAAAGATAAAATAAGTAAAATAAAATAATAAAATGAAATATCGGCGAAGAGAGAGAAGCGATGATTATCATCCATATTTATCTATATATCATCACTCCTATTTCAGCCTTGCACTCTTGCAAATCCGGCCGACCTAATTTACCCTCTCTCTCCTTTCTCTCTCTACATTTTTAGGGGTCTCTTTTGCTACCTCTTTATCATATCAATCCCCTGTTTCTCTAATAAATCTATCCGGATACCCTTTATCCTTCCTTCAGGTGAGCTATTCTTCCTCTCGACCTAATTTATCGATGTTGCTTGCAATATCTGTGTTCTGCGTGTAAATTTGAGGTTGTGTATGCAACTAATCTGGTTTCTATTTGTTGACTGGAGAGGGTTTGTTTATCCAAGTCAGTGTATTTGTTGAAAATATTATTGGAGAATCCCAATTTGTTTCTGAGTATGGTATGATTAGTGTTCTTGCTATGTTTCTCAACCTCTTTTCGAATTATGTATTTTAGTTTTGGTGTTGGCTTAAGTCAACGAATTGAGCTCTTTTGCTTACCAGAACTGGATAATATCTGGATTTGATTCTGTTATTGGAGACTCATAGTATATTCCTTACTTGACCAAAATTTATTCTTGTTGATCAGTGTCTCTTTTCTGGGCATGAAATTCGTTAGGGTTTAAGTGGATTTTGTTTTTTAGATTAATGGCTTTTGAAATATTGCAGTGTAAAACTGATTACTGTTTAATTGTCTTCTTACATCTTTGTATATATGTAGATCCTTGCAGGAAGACATGGCGCGTGCTTTAGTTCAATCAACCAATTTGCCATCTTCAGTTGGGTTGGCAAATAGTGCTCAGTTTGAGGGCTCGAACAGAAGCAAGAAAGCACCTACCATGCTCTGCTGTTCACAGTCCACTCCCGTGAGGATGAGGGGTTTTACAGGACTTCGTTCAGCTAATGCCTTAGATATGATGGTCCAGAAAAGTGGTCTGACACTTCAATCAAAGGTGCCTGCTTCCACTTCTAGAAGGCGGGGGAGAAAGCAACGAATCGCTCCACGAGCCATGTTTGAGCGTTTCACCGAAAAAGCGATTAAAGTCATTATGCTTGCTCAAGAGGAGGCAAGACGGCTGGGCCACAATTTTGTTGGAACTGAGCAGATATTGCTTGGACTTATTGGGGAGGGTACTGGAATTGCTGCCAAGGTGCTCAAGTCTATGGGAATAAATCTCAAGGATGCCCGTGTGGAGGTGGAGAAAATAATTGGGCGTGGTAGTGGCTTTGTGGCCGTGGAGATTCCTTTTACTCCTCGTGCAAAACGTGTTTTAGAACTCTCCCTGGAGGAAGCCCGGCAGCTTGGTAACTTGTTTTCACATTTTCAATAGTCAATACTCATTTTCTTTTCCCAGATTATGTTATAAAACTCTCTCTAGTTGATTGTTGGTGTTTATTCTTTCTTTATTCATCACTGACGGTTCTTCCCTGTCTATAGCTTTTTCCTGTTTAGTTTATTGTCTTTCACCCTTCTCCTCTCTTGGTATTATCAGCGAAGCGAATTTGTAATATGTTCATCTATTCAGTGTTAAGATGATTAAGTTTTAGCCTTTATATTTGGTATTTGGTTTATAAATGTGGTTATTGGAGCTACCGCTTGAGTCAGGTCACAATTACATTGGATCGGAGCATTTGCTGCTGGGATTGCTCCGAGAGGGTGAAGGTGTGGCAGCTCGTGTGCTTGAGAATTTGGGAGCCGATCCCGGAAACATTCGAACTCAGGCAAGTATTTTTACTTCTTTTTCACGGTGCTCTTAGTTTTGATGACTTGCTCAATGAGGGAAGTCTTTTGGTAAAGTAGGTTATTAGAATGGTCGGTGAGAATACTGATACTGTTGGAGCTGGTGTTGGAGGTGGTAGCTCAGGCAATAAGATGCCTACACTGGAGGAGTACGGTACCAATTTGACCAAGCTTGCAGAGGAGGTAATATATTTACAGTTATATTATATTTTCAGATGTTATATATCTATTGGGGTCTAACGTATGCTATCCTTTAATTATTTCAGGGTAAGTTAGACCCTGTTGTTGGAAGGCAGGATCAAATTGAACGTGTCACTCAAATTTTAGGGAGGCGCACAAAAAATAACCCTTGCCTCATTGGAGAACCTGGAGTCGGGAAAACTGCAATTGCTGAAGGCCTTGCTCAGAGAATTGCAAATGGTGATGTTCCAGAGACGATTGAGGGAAAAAAGGTTAGCTAGTTGTCAACCTTCTTCATTAGAACTACTATTAAAGTGTCTTAACCTGTAGCTTATTAATTCATTAAAGTTCTGAATAAAATGTAATTATCCAATTACATACTATAACCATTTTGTGCTGAAAATGTTTTCCCTTTTGGACTATTTCAGGTTATAACTCTGGATATGGGACTTCTTGTTGCTGGGACAAAATATCGTGGTGAATTTGAAGAAAGATTGAAGAAGCTCATGGAGGAAATTAAGCAAAGTGATGAGATTATACTCTTCATTGATGAGGTGCACACATTGATTGGAGCAGGAGCTGCCGAAGGAGCAATTGATGCCGCAAACATATTAAAGCCTGCTTTAGCTCGTGGTGAATTACAGGTTAGCTCTGAACTCACAAGCCATGAAATCTCAAAAAATGGATGTAGATTATTCTTGGGATTCATCATAATAGCAGTTGCTCGAGGTTTTCTTCAGTAATCTGGCAGCTAAATCTTTTTTGTAACATAGATTTTCTTAACTCCTTTGTTTTAATGTGCTTTATTATTCATCTCTACATCCTTCTATTACATCTAAAGTTTTCTTGACTCAAGTTGAAAATGGAGCTCTTGAATGTTATTAGTAATTTTATAATCTAGTCCTAACATAGTCATTTAGATTCAATTTTCTTGTATTAACTTCTTCAGTTACAATGTACGTGTAGTGTATTGGGGCCACTACCCTGGATGAGTATCGAAAACACATTGAGAAGGATCCTGCTTTAGAAAGAAGGTTTCAACCTGTCAAGGTTCCTGAACCGACTGTTGATGAAACCATTCAAATTCTCAAAGGCCTTAGAGAACGCTATGAGATACACCACAAGCTTCGCTACACTGATGAGGCCTTAGTGGCTGCAGCACAGTTATCCTATCAGTATATTAGGTATGGAGTGATGTAGTATATATCTTATCACTGTGAGTGTTATGCATTCTTCTCGAACATGGATACGAAGTGGATGCATGGATTATGAGCTTGATTTTAGAAGGTTTTTTACTGAACTTATGAGCTTTATAACATCTTCGAGCTTATATGCTCCTATAGTCTTATTTGTTAATTGTTATTGAAGAACTTGTTGCTCCAACTATAAGCTGCTTTTAAGAAAACAGGGAAATCCAACATTTTATTTTGTAAGATATTATTTTGAGACATCCTTTAAATATTTAAATGTGGCAGCTGAGAGTGGAATTGCTATTACATCTCAAAATTCTGCTAATATTGCAAACTTTTTGTGAAAAATTGTATAACCTTGCATCAAATGAGCTCTAAAAAATTGAAAGAGCTTTTAAGATCTTCATAACTAGTTTAGCCAAATCCCCATGTCAATATTGCTTATGTTATTATGGTCTTTGTATTTAGGTGCATTCTTCCTCTCAATTCTTTTTAGAAACAGTTGTACTTAGCACCTAGCACCCTGTCCTCAACTCTGCATTTGCATATTTCAGTGATCGCTTTTTGCCTGATAAAGCAATTGACTTGGTTGATGAAGCTGGCTCCCGTGTGCGACTACGTCATGCTCAGGTAGTGCTTTCTTTGAAGTTTGGACTACCAGAATCATTTGTCTCAGCGTAATATATAATGATGATTTGTCTTTTACAGTTGCCCGAGGAAGCTAGGGAGCTTGAGAAAGAACAAAGGCAGATAACAAAGGAGAAGAATGAAGCTGTTAGGAGTCAAGACTTTGAGAAGGTAAGTTGCACCTGTATGACACATCTCTTCCTTCTGTTTAAAATTAGAATAGTCATGCCAGTTATACTTGTTGGTACACATAATACATATTTGGTTCCTGATTGATTCATTTTTTAATAAATTTTAGGCTGGAGAACTACGTGATAGAGAAATGGATCTTAAGGCACAGATTTCTGCCCTCATTGACAAAAACAAGGAGATGAGTAAGGCAGAAAGTGAGGCAGGGGATGGAGGTCCAGTTGTTACCGAAGTTGATATTCAACATATTGTTTCTTCTTGGACTGGAATTCCAGTGGAGAAGGTATCAACTGATGAATCTGATCGGCTTCTCAAGATGGAGGAAACGCTTCACAAGCGGGTCATTGGGCAGGATGAAGCTGTCAAAGCCATCAGTCGTGCTATCCGTCGTGCCCGTGTTGGGCTCAAGAATCCAAACCGGCCTATTGCTAGCTTCATCTTTTCTGGTCCAACTGGTGTGGGGAAATCAGAACTTGCTAAAGCATTGGCCGCCTACTACTTTGGATCTGAAGAAGCCATGATTAGACTCGATATGAGTGAATTCATGGAGAGGCACACTGTTTCTAAGCTCATTGGTTCACCTCCTGGTTATGTTGGTTACACTGAAGGTGGACAGCTAACAGAGGCTGTTCGACGACGCCCTTATACTGTTGTGCTTTTTGATGAGATTGAAAAGGCTCATCCCGATGTCTTCAACATGATGCTTCAAATTCTTGAAGATGGAAGATTGACCGACAGCAAAGGAAGAACAGTGGACTTCAAGAACACACTTCTGATCATGACATCAAATGTTGGAAGCAGTGTGATTGAGAAGGGAGGTCGTCGTATTGGTTTTGATCTTGACTATGATGAGAAGGATAGTAGTTACAACCGAATCAAGAGCTTGGTAACAGAAGAGCTGAAACAATACTTCAGGCCCGAGTTCTTGAACAGATTGGACGAGATGATCGTGTTCAGACAACTCACCAAGCTGGAGGTGAAGGAGATTGCTGATATTATGCTGAAGGAGGTATTCGAGAGACTGAAATCGAAGGAAATCGAGCTTCAGGTAACCGAAAGGTTTAGGGATAGGGTGGTCGATGAAGGATACAATCCAAGCTACGGAGCTAGACCTCTCCGAAGGGCTATTATGAGACTCTTGGAGGACAGCATGGCTGAGAAGATGCTTGCACGTGAAATTAAGGAGGGTGATTCTGTCATTGTCGATGTTGATTCCGATGGCAACGTGATAGTCCTCAACGGAAGCAGTGGTGCTCCTCCCGAGCCATCTCCTGAACCAGTGACAGTTTAGATTTAACGACTGGTTATGAGTTTTCCGTTGATGAAGCGTATAATGCAGTATACTCCAGTGCCTGTCTGACGCGATTACATCCACCATACTGTTTGAGACAATATGAGCATTGTACTATGTCCATTAGGGAGGATTTTGGACACTTTGGATGTTAATTATGGTAATTCTTATTTCACTTTAGACATTGATCTTGGAAGTCATTTATAGTTTATTTGTTAGCTGTTTTAGACATAATTCAGTCACCATTGCGTTATCAGCAGTGACAAAGTGTTTTCAATATCTAATTTAAGGTTATGGATTCTTGTAATAATAAGTTAGTTACCTAATTAAGTGCTCGTCATTCTGCCTTTGCCAATATATTTTAGAATTGCAGGTTATGGGTGAAATATGGTGAATGTATTAAACCTTATACTTCATTTTACTATTATGGTACTTCTTTCCTCTAAATTATGATCAATTTTAAATTTGGTTTAACTTGTACTGCGCATAGTGTGTTTAGGGATTTTTTTTTAAAACGATATTTATAATGGTGTTTTAAGGATATGACTTTTTCTTAATCGATATTTATTTTAAGGGTTATTATGTGGTGCAATGGGTATACTGGTACACTTAGAGTTTTTAGGTTATTTTTAGTGCATGATTATTTTTATTTTTAAAATTTTAAATTATTTATTTTAATTCAGGCTATTTTTTAGTGCATGATTATTTTTATTTTTAAAATTTTAAATTATTTTATTTTAATTCAAAAGTGATTATTAAGTAGTTTCTTAATCTAATAGATCCTATTAACGGTGCACTCTAGTTCAACTCTTATTTTAATTGATAGGAGTAGACATGCACATTTTAACCGGTACTGACGGTTCCAACTGGAACCGGAACAGGCCTAAACAGAATCGAAACCTTCCGATTTGATTCCGGTTCCTCATTTTGTGAAATCGGAACCGGTGGTTCTGGTTCCAAACCGGCGATTTTTCCAATTTTTTCTTTTTTTTTTTAAGTTACAAGGTTAAAATTAAAAAAAAAAAGAAAAGAGAAAACCGGAACCGACGATTTCGAACCGGAACCGGCAGTTCCAAACCGGAACCGAAACCGGCCTACCCTTGGTTCGGTTCCGGTTCCATATTTTGCCAAATCAAAACCGACGGTTCGGAACCGGAACCGGCAATTCCGAACCGCCGTGCATGTCTAGATAGGAGTATTATATTCTATTATATCTTTCACAATAAAAAAATTCACTCACTTTAGTTTTAAAATCAAAATTTATAGTACTATATTTCCTGAGTCTCCTCTTAAGGATTTACGTTTGTGAAAAAAAAAATTTACATTTACTTTTTGCACGAGAATTAAAAAGTACTCCTATAATATATTAAAAAAATATATAATATTTTAATACATGGTAAGGTGAGAGATATAATAATTTAAGTACTATAGTGCATAGTTGTATTAGTATTGTGTGTGGACCCCATAATAATATATGGCAAAAACTTGTGTGCACCCGGGCGCACGACCTTTAGAATTTTGTGTTAAATTGTATACCCTTTAGTATAAAGATGTGTACCCTTTATTTTCTAAAGAAAATTATTGTGTGTATCTGTGTGCATGGACAACACTCCGTGCACCTTTAGAATTTTGTATTAAATTGTACAGTATACCCTTTAGTATAAAGACGTGTACCCTTTATTTTCTAAAGAAAAATATTAATGAAAAGTGTATACCCTTTAGAACAAAATGGTATACCTTTATTAATTAAAGTGTATACCCTTTAGACCAAAGTAATGTACCCTTACCCATAATACTAAATTCTAAAAGTGCACGGAATGTGTTCCCGTGTGCCCGGGCGCGCGCAAGCCTCACTCATAATATATTAATTATTTTGTGTACTATAAAGAATATTGTAAACCTTATAATAGGACATAAAGAATTCAAACACAATCACACTTCCTCATACACTTTATTTACAAAAAATCACTCGTACCTAACACACCTAACATATTTTATCATTTATTTATTCCTAAAAATACCATAATACCCAAATGTTATCACTTTTCTTAATATCCGTGCATAAAGTGGGGTGCAAACATTTATGGGACGGGGGAGTATTTGTCATTTGTATCCGCCAAAAGTGTAAATTTAAGTATGAAAGGGGGAATATCACAACTCCCTCGTCTCACAATAATAATTATATATTTTTAATTTGGACATCTCACTCAATAATTACATTTTCCTTTTTGGTAAATAAAACATATACAAAAATAATAGGGTAAATTACCAAAATCCACCCGAGGTTTGTCCAAATTACCAAATAAACCCCGTGATTTGAAAAATTACCAATTACCACCTTTAAAAAATATTTTAAAAAAATAGTAAAATTTAAAAAGACAATATTAAATATATGGGTCTTGATGTCATTTCCATCCTTCTTTATTTAAAAAAAAATATATTTTTATTAATGTTCAAATAAAAAACAAGTTAAATGGAGTAATTGGTAATTTTTCAAACCACGAGATTTATTTGATAGTTTGGACAAACCTATAGAGGGTTTTGGTAATTTACCCAAAATAATAATTACATATTCCTAATTTGATCATCTCACTTCAATAGTTACATCTTGTAAATAAGATCTGCACTAAATAATTAATATATCGTTATGGGACCACACACAACACTAATACGACTTAATTCCCTTGCAAGAGGCAAATATAACTATTATTGCAAGTCTAGGGAGTAGTATATTGGTTCATGAAACATAAATTTCTTTTAAGTTTTAACTGAGAATTCTTTCATAAATTGATGATGTTGTGTCGTTTTATAACATGGCAAAAACTCCTTCCCTGGGGACACACCGTGCCCCATGGGAACACAAGAGTTTTATGCTAAAACTCTTGTGTTCCCATGGGGCACGGTGTGTCCCGGGACATAGGAGACCAACTCTTATAACATTATCTAAGGCTTCGCTGATTAGAAGAGGGAAGGATTAGAGAGACAAGACCTGCGTATCTAAGTTACAAATATTAACTAAAACTCTTGTGTTCCCATGGGGCACGGTGTGTCCCGGGACATAGGAGACCAACTCTTATAACATTATCTAAGGCTTCGCTGATTAGAAGAGGGAAGGATTAGAGAGACAAGACCTGCGTATCTAAGTTACAAATATTTAGTGTAAATAGCAACTAAGTTTGTTTGTCTCTGTCTTGTCCCACAAGAGAGCACCTCACGAAAAAAATAATGAATTATAACCTTGTCGTTGAGGGCTACATCCAATCATAAACAAAACAACTCTCATATCACAACAGAAACACAAGTTTATAAAAAATAACACCAAAATTAATTGAAAACAGTTGATAATCTTGACTCAACTGAGTTTCAAGAACTCTTGCTAACAAGTCCATCGATCAGATCGGCTGCTTCCTGGATGCACGTTATGTTGTCTTGATTCTCCTCTTGCACACTGATGTTGAACTCTTCTTCCAGTCCCATTACTATCTCGACCTACGCACGAATAGGTTAAAACAACCAGGATGCACTTAGTTGGAACAGATAATTTGCAGGGAGGTTTTTTTTTTTTTTTTTGCTTACAGTGTCAAGGGAATCAGCTCCGAGTTCTGAGAATGTAGTTTGAGGGGTAAGTACTCTGTCGTCGGGTAAAGCCAGCTGCTTCCTCACTATCTCACACACTTTGTCCACTGTTTCTGGCTTTGCCTGCATGCATCCATGCAATTCTCCGTAACACACACACATATGCATACATAAACCTACACACATATGCATGCATGAACCGTGATCACAGAATGAGAGATGTGTATATATCTTACAGCACGTATCTGGAGGCGGGACGTTCTGATAGTAGGGAAACTACCCGTCCTTCCCCATCCCAACGATGCAAATCTTGAACTCATCACCACCATCTGTACAAACAAAAATATAGAGAATATGACATCATGCACCAGCCATCAATAATTTTAGGTGGAAGAGTTTGTTTTAGAAATTAGTTAGATCTCTTGATGACATAATTTTACTGCAATGTATAATGGAATCTCCAACATTATGACAAACCTTATAGTCCTATCAAAACAAGAGCTAAAGTGGCTACATTGTAAACTTGAACTTAGACATTGAACATCACATCCCCTCTTAAATGTCCTGTAGTTATCCTAGAGAATGCTACTCCCTCCCCTCCGTATCTCAATAGTTTGCACACTTTTCATTTTGGACTCACACAAAAGTTTTTTGTGCTTACAGTGCAAACTGAAGAAAGAAGGAGGGAGTATATTTTTTACTATTTTTAGCTCTACATGCATTTGAATAAAAAGAACAGTTCAAGATAACAAAATCAAGAATAATTCAAAAATGGAAATTTACCAAGAAATCTTATAATGACAAGCAAGATTATAAAAAATGAATGAATGAAAAATCTTTATGAGAAGCATAAACTTCACCTGGTTATTAATCCGGACGGGCAATTGAGTCGACGTACAAAAGCATAGAAAAGTAGCTGAAGAAGATGCCATAGTAGAGAAAATGGAAAATGTTGTGTATCTCTCAGGTGAAGTTCAAGTAAGCTGCAAAGAAGAAACACAGCATATGAGATACTTCTTAAAAAGAGATGCATATGAGTGGTGAAAATTCACTCTATCAACTGCATAGCCTATCCAAAATATTGTTGCTTTCTGTTGGATTCTTCTTTCTCCCACTGGGGCCACTTTCTTAACTTTATCATGCATGCTTTTAAATTAGTAATGATATATTCTACATTAGTGTGTTAATTAGAAAAAAGACATTTTCCAACTTTGGGAGTTTCTTTTCTTGAACATGCACTTTTTTTAAAAAAAAATTATTATTATTAATATTTTTTTTTTATAAATCAGTACAAGGTATAGATTTTGAAAAGAATGTCATAAACTTCTTTGCTACTAAATTGGGAATAGCATTTTGAGATCTAAATTTCCAACTCCTCGAATTCAATTAAATTTAGTTATCAATCAACACCTCTGGATTCAAATATAATACTGTATATTTAATTTCAAAACAGTAAAAACATGAATTCCCAAATACATTACACATGAGAAAATATCATTCTTTTCATCCCGTATAAATCCAATTTTGTTCTCATAACTTTTTATTTTACAAATTTTAGTCATCCTCTTTGTTTCAAAAAATCTGCCACTGTCATATCCATCTTGAAGAAGTCCTACCAACATAAAGATGGACGGACCTTCATCGTTCTAAAATTCTTAATTCCAGTATTAATATATTTTTCTTTCATCATCCCTGCAAAGGACATTGATGAAAATCTGACCGCGATTCCTGACTCTCCACTCCACCTCTCTTGACTCAGCAACTTACCCTACCTACAAAGGATTTCGTACTTATTCTTTGCAAGCTTAACTTAACATCCTTATCCTACAATAAACAAGTAAAAATATAGCAGCACAAGTTCACCTTAAAATAGATTCACAATTTCTACAAAACCTCGCCCAAGTTGTAGCATTCGACCACCAAGAAATGAGGTGTATAACACTTGAGATATTTACATTGATGCCATCTATTAATTAATATTCTCGTCAAATACTCAACCACAAGGAGATACTAGGTTTAGATTGATATTGTAACCACTGTCCCTTTTTTCATTGAACAGAAAAGGAGAAACACTTACCATGATAAAAAGAGTGACACGAAGAACAACATAATCACAATGATGATATCATAGAGGAACCTCATATAGAATATAGTACAAGTTTCTGAATCATGAAGCATATCAAATACTCCCTATGTCCCGCATTATATTTACGTTTTACATTTTGGTTTGTTCAAAGTTAAGGTTTACATTTATCTTTTTGTCAAGTAACACACACAAAACAATTAATTATTTCATATAAGGCCCTCGTACAACACTAATAAAACTACACATTACCACCATCTATTAAAACTACCTACTAGCAAAAGTAAACGTTAACATGGGGGGCAGCGAGAGTACTTCTCTATGAAGTGAGTGAAATCGGAAAGTGGAAATGGTAAAAAGTGGCCACTTTTGGATAACTGTAATTTTAAGTGGCCACATTTGTTATACATAATTTTTTCTAGCCACTTTGAAATGAATTGACCAAAATGCCCTTGTGGGGGACCCACTTTTCAGCTGGTTGCAGATGAGATTCCACACTTTTTTGACCCAAAGTACAATAAAGGAATCGGATTCTTCTTTATTTCTGAATAAAGTGTGGAAGTACAATACCTAATACCTAGTACTACTATGCAGGTATGTGCTCCCGCAGCTCCCCCATATCCATACAAAATAATGAGGATAATATATAGTGGAAAGTGGAAAATGGGGGTGGTCGTCCAACACTTATTAAAATTTTTTGTACTAGAGGTTGAGCATTTGGGACCAAATTTCCAGTAATTTTGGAGAGAATTAAGATATTGGGTAGCAGGTGTACAAGGTATATTAAAACAAGTTTTATAGTTGTGATGCCCTAATTTTATAATTGTTGACATGACTCATGAGTGTATTCTAATTATTCAACGTTTTTATAATAGAATAGAAAAATTGTATGACTTGTAGAATAATTTTGTAATATTCAAAAGTTTTTCTCTCTTAAATCTTCACCACTCATGTTACATCTTGGTTTTTTTAATTAATATTTTCAAATTTGTTGAACAATGGTGAGTAGGCCGAATAGATTCAGTTGCTGGGCCGAGTAGAACAACTTTGTGGGCCGAATAGAACACTCGTTGGCCGAAATGCCCAAAAAATGATCTTTTATTTTCTGAAACTTAGTAGGCCGAATAGAAGAAGTTAGTGGGCCGAATAGAATAGCTTAGTGGGCCGAATAGAGAAACCGTTGGCCGAATAGCCCAAAAAAATTCTTTAAATTTCAGAAAGTTAGTAGGCCGAATAGAACAACATTGGTAGGCTGAATAGAACAACTTTATGGGCCGAATAAAATAACATTGTGGGCCGAATAAAACACCCGTTGGCCGAAATACCCAAAAAATGATCTTTTATTTTCTGAAACTTAGTAGGCCGAATAGAAGAAGTTAGTGGGCCGAATAGAATAGCTTGGTGGGCCGAATAGAGAAACCGTTGGTAGGCCGAATAGAAAATCAATGTGGGCCGAATAGAGCAAGTTACTAGGCCGAATAGGAGACACTTTTGGGCAGAATAGAGGAATAATTGGCCGAATAGAAGAAAAAAATACTGACACATTTTAAGGTGTATCAAAGGTTTAGGGTTTTGTTGAAACAGTGTAGGTTTGCATACATTAATTTGTTGACTGGATAGAATACAAATTTAGTACAAATTTTCTAATGATTTAATGATGCAACTAATTATCTAATCTTTTAATGTTGATGTCATTAAAGTTATTTTTGAAAAAATGTGCAGATGAGTTATAGAAAAGCTGGGATGCGTTGGGGTGGAGCATGGGAAGGATTGCAATATATAGGTGGAGTGGTGAACTGGTTGTTCTTGCCAGAGGCAAGTTTGTGTTATAGTAGCTTGCTAAAAGAAATTCATGACATAGTGCAAGCTGATTTGGGGCATTGGGGTTATGTAGTTCATTCTCTAGTTGATTACAATGGCCGTTTGTTCAAATATAAGATAAAGAATGATGCACGTGTGGCAGAAGTGTTCAAGTGTGTTGATGATGTCGGAATGATATACGTCACACTCCGTCTTATCATGGGTGCAGGGAGTAGTATGGTTTTAGGGATGGGGTTATGATGACGGAGGTGCTGGTACGAGCAATGACCCACGTACGAGGGCAAATTCTTGTGGGAGGCATGCTTTTGATTTGAATGTGGAGTGTTGTCCGGCCTCAGAGATGCAGTGTCCTGGTTTTAGAGAATCTGTAGATGCAGAATCTGGTGCTGTCTCTGTTGAGGGTGCGGAGGACGTAGATGGTTGTAATGATGATGATGATGACCCCGGGAATAGAACGGTGGAAGAAGGGGATCGCATACAGCAGGATACTAATCAGTTTTCTAGCGAAAGCGATGATGGTGCTGAGGAGAGAAGACACCAATTGTATGAAGAAATATGTGATTACATACGTAAGAGAGGAGGGCCTAGCTTTCTTGAACCGATTAATCGTGAGTTGCGCCGTCCTGAAATGCAGTCAGAAGAGTTGCGTAGTGCACGGCCCAACACCCGTCCTTGGTTGATTCCAGGTATGGAAACTATGTTTAGTTATAATAGAAATAGAACTAAAGTATATTTGTAGATGAAACTAATGCACCTACCACGTTCATTGGCATGCCGATTGAAGCAGAGAGAAGATCAGCTGACTGGCCTTGAGATTGATGCGTCTGGTGTTATTGAAAAGAACAGTGTATTTGAAACAAAAGAGAAGATCCAGACAGCAGTAGGCATGTATAACTTGTGGCACGGAGTGGAGACCTATGTTGAAAGATCTAGCACGACAAGGTACAACATTGTATGTAACATGAAGGGTCAAACAGGCTGTCCATATAAGTTGCACGCAAGAATGAGCTCTGGATTGTGGAGAGTGGTTAAATTCGTCGAACATGTTGGTTGTTTAAATGATCCAGACAGATCTGCTCCTACACAGGTGTCGTCCAAAGTAATCGGTCAATATTTTGTTGCTAGGCAGTTTGATAAGGTTCATGGCCTCCGACCCAGTGCGATTAGAGATGAGATCAGGACTGATTTTGGATTCAACATTAGCTACAATATAGCGTTAAAGGCGAAACACTACGCTGTTGGACACACGTACGGGGATCACGATAGCTCATACGAATTGCTCCCTGCTTACATGTATTAGTTGGAATACACAAATCCCGGTACGTACACCTGAATATCTGTCGATGAAGATGACCGTTTAAAGTTTACATTTTATGCACTTGGAGCATCAAGGCGGGGGTTTTTAGAGTCTGGTCATCCGGTCATTGTCATTGACGGCACTCATACGAAGGGTAGTCACAGAGGAACCGTGTTTGTCGGAGTCACGCATGATCCAAATCATTAGATATTTCCACTCGCCTTAGGCACTGGCGATGTTGAGAGCAACATGTCGTGGACGTGGTTTCTAGAAAGGTTACGCGGGGTCTACGGATGTCCACGAGACCTGTTGATAGTTTCTGACGGTCATGCCAGTATTGCACACACTATTTCTACTGTGTATCCTGATGCCCATCACGGTCTATGTGGCTACCATTTAAAGCACATATTGGCTGGCTTTGGAAAGAACGTTTTATATACATTCCATCGTGCGATGAATGTATACCTACCGAGAGATTTTGATAAGTGAGTCAGCCAACATATTACACTTTTGTATTTTTTTATACAAGAACGAGCTGGTATAATGTCTTTTTTAACCTAATTTTACCACTCCTACATTGTTATTTGCAGGATGATGGACTTACTGAGATGTGGGACACGATCGCAGGAGTTAATGGAGTTGATTGGGTCGTGGGGATATGAGAGATGGCCAAGGGTGCATTGTCCTGTCAATAGATACGAGTTTATGACCTCAAATGCAGCTGAGTCGTACAACAATGCCATCCTTTGGGCGCGGAAGCTACCTATCTTCACAATGCTAGAGGTTTATCGGACTACCACTGAGAGGTGGTTTTACGAACGTTGAACAGCAGCTGAACAACGGAGTACCATCCTGTACCAGCGTCTCCATGACGAACTAGTGGAACTTTCTCAATCAGCCCAAAAGCTAGTATTTTCCATGCTCATTGAAAATAAGTTTGCGATTAAGGATGCTAGTAATATATTCACTGTTGATCTGAACTACTACACCTGCATATGTCAGAAGTTCCAGAAAGAACTTGTTCCATGCATTCATGCGATGAAGGCAATCGAGTACACAGTCATTACCTTACTTACTTGCATTGTTATCATTTTTATGTGTCTCTTACACTATACGTTGTACAGTGCTTGCGGTTTGCCAGCCAGTGGTTTTGTGTCTCCAGCTTATCATAATACGAGTGTCGTGAATATGTGGCGTGGTCCAGTATTGCCTGTTCCCCACTACACTCAGTGGGACACATCCGAAGGAGTCCTGTCACAGAGGGTGAACCCCCCGCTGCCACACAGACAGGCCGGGCGACCACGAATATCTCGTATAAGGTCAGGGATCGAGTCGTCCAGGAGACGTCACAAAGAACATGTGTGCTCAAGATGTCGACAGCCAGGTCACAATCGCAAAAATTGTACTGAAGTGGCGTGCTCACAAGATAATCCACCTCCTCCTATCATAGATAATCCTAACCACCGTATACGTAGACAAAAAAAATGTGGAAAATGTGGTGAAATTGGGCATACACGTCTACGTTGTCCTTCTTAAACAAAATTAAAATTAACTAAGTTCATCCTGTTCTACCCATCTCATACCCATTTATCAAAAATTCGCGGTTACCCGTACTTATTTAATATTCATTTATTTTATCCATATTTATTTATTTATTATTTAAATTAATATTTTATTATTAATCAAATATTATACAAATTCTCTTTTAATATTGAATTAATTATATTTTAAACAAAATTTAAAATTAAAATAAGTTTAATATTACTTTTGACAATAAATTTCAATTAATAATTTAAATATATGACTTCATATAATAAAAAATAATCTACCTTTAAAAAGAAATTTAAAAAATAGTTTAGATATATAAAAAATTAATAAAATAAAAATATATAAAATAAATAAAATATTACTGTAGGCAATTAAATTTTATTGCCTAATAAATATAAATGCAAAAGAAAATATATTAAGTATTAATTTAATATTTATTTATTAAGGAATTTAAATTAATTCCTAAAATAAATGAATATATAATTAATAATTAAGATAATTATTTGAGCCCAAAATCCAAGTTAAATGGGCTTAATTCAAGTCATATGGGCTCAATTTAAGTCAAGTGAGCCCGACTCAAGTCAATAAGCCCAGCAAATCAAGTCCAGTAGGCTTAATTAAATTAAATAAGCCCAAGTCAAAATCCTACAGACTTAATTAAATTAAATAGACCCATATCCAGTCCAGCAGACTTAATTAAAGGAGAAAAGCCCAACATATCTTTTGAAGGAGAAAATATCTCTCAAGTGGTTATTTTCTCTACCTATAAATAAGGACCTTCAGTCCTCATTCCATTCACTCGGAAAATCCTGAAGACCTGAAGAACTCTGAAGATTCAAGTGAAAATCAAGTTCGATCAAGATCCGGTCAAGTGAAGTTCAAGTCAAGATCAAGACCAAGTTCAAGTTCAAAATCAAGATCAAGTCGAAGAACACTCAAGATCTTCAAATCAAGTTCAAGTCGTCTTCAAGTCAAGAACAGCCTCCGATCAAAGACCAAGGTGCTAAGCCTCTTTGATCCGGCGTTCTTCATATCAAATTCATCCATCTGTCTCCGTGAAGTCAACGTTCTACCAAATTGAGTGTCGTACTTCACAACAAATCTTCAAGTCAACGTTTGATCCGAACAAAGGCTCGACGCCTCCGGATAAACGTTTTAAAGCTTCAAGTCAACCCCCATCTCTGAACATGATCTTATTTAAAATGGTACTCTTTAATCAAGATCAAAATTCGTTATAAAATCTAATAAGGAACTTTACAGAATTAAATATAAACTGGCAACTTAATACCAAATTATTCTAAAAATAAAACGCACCTAAGCATGCCCTAAACGCCTTCATCAACGGCTAAAGCGGGACTTACAGACTAGTGTCTACATATTTTTAGATTAATCTGAATACAAGGCCTGTCTATCACATCTAACCTTATAAGATTATAATTCATTATGATCTTAATCTTCAAATTACCATATTAATAACATCATAAACAGTTATGTTATTATAACCATGTAAACAGTAAATAGCAATTATGGATTAACACATATTGGTTTAGCCTATAAGGCTAACCATGAACATAATTTAAATTAATTAAACAATAAAAATTAAAACTATAAATAATTAAAATACTTACAATATTTATTGCTTCTTCAGAATTATTACAGGTTTTATATTACAATATGAAAGGAAAATGCTCAACACATGAGCTGCTAGCTTATGATCAGAGAAGGGGAAATTCTGATCGATACCTTCTAAATGAAAACTTCAATCCTATATATACAAAATGAAAACGCGTCCCAACAGTAGAAAACGCGTGAATGAACAGTAAAAAGCCAAAATTTTTGGCTTGCACAGTATTATTCCTGTAGATGAACAGTATCCTGTATGGCTGCTTTACTGTTGATGAACAGTATCTTGTCTGGTTATGACGTAATCCATGACATCATATCCACTGTTTTTGACGTATGCAATGACGTCATCTCTCTTTCTGGCTTATTTTCCTGAATTCATCGATTTATCTGAAGATTTTTCTTCTTCTGATAGCATTTTTTCTACCAAAGTGTCAGTCATTGCTGCAAATATATCATCTATATTCATCTCATTTGGATCTTGTGCATCTTGCATATAATCGGAGGTTATAGATCCACTTTTTGTTTCTTTATTAAAATGAGATAATAGATCTCTTTGTACCTCTGCAAGGTAAAAAGATATCATCTGCTTTTGAGTCAAATTTTCTGACTTCATTTTTGATTTCTTTATTATAAAATCAAATGGAGAAGGAGAATGTATTAATCTCTTTTGTTGTTCGTATTCCGAAACTTTGCTTTCTATTAGACAGAAAGTTTCATCTCCTCTTATTTTTTGGGTTGTTGGATCAATTTCTAGCATTTTATCCCAGAATTTTACATGAAATGTCCTATGAAGACAAGGTATTCCAATATTATTGTATCCAAATTCTGGTGTCCATTTGAAAATCCAAGGTATTGAAAATTCAATAAAGAAGAAACAAGATGCTATTCCTTCTATAAAGAGATTTGACTCTTGTTCTTTTAGAAATCTGGGAGAAACATCTACCCATCTATCAAAAACTTCCTTGATATGTTCTGGAAGAATATTTGGTGATGCACCAAAATAATGAAACCAGTTAATAAACCAGTAAGGAATACTTCTGTTATAAACATTTGAGCAAACTTTGACAAACCATGTATGTTTATGTTTGTCATTTTCATAAAACATGACCATTTTAAATGAATCAATGTAATCCCAGTAATTATATCTCATTACTGCCTTAGTGTCATTATTTGTCACTTCTTTTTCTCTGAATGGTGAAATACCCCATTCTTTTAAGGATATAACCCTTTTTATAATAATTTTGCTAAAGTTATAAACTTTAGGATTATTCCCATGAAAGTGTTGGATATCACAAGAACCACTTTGCATCAGAATGTGTTCATAATATCCTCTCAATTTATAAGTCTTAAAGGGGATACTATTATTATCAATATATCTTTCCATTAAATCCCATGGATTATCAATCCAGTCCATATATTCTTTTTCTTTTTGGATTTTAACCATGCTTCATATTCAGCATAGTCTCCTTGTAACATATTCATTGTTACAAGCTTTTTATTCCCTTGTTGAAGTATAACTTCAGGAACTTTGTTCTTTCCTCTTCCTGTTTGAGGAGTATTTGAGGAATATGATCCTCTTCCTCCAGAATAATTTTGGTTTGGAGGTCGCAATCCTCTTCCACCTCTTCCCCTATAAGAGGAAGATCCTCTGCCTCTATCACTCATATCTGCAATAATAAACAGAAAATTATGAGAAATATTCTCTAGTTAAAAAATCTGGAAGATTATTATCTTCTCCTCTTTTATAAACAATATCAAAATCAAATGGGGCTAAATGAGCCTGCCATCTAGCAAACATTTGCTTTGATACATCATGTTTAAAATCTTTATTAAACATAAATTTAGCCGCATTACAATCTGTAATAACAGTAAATTTTTGATTATATAAATCATCTTGAAATTTTAAAACACATTTAACAATAGCAAGAATCTCTTTAGCTATTGTTGCATAATTCTTCTGAGCATTGTTCCATTTTCCCGAATGGAATCTTACTAAATGTTTCTGTTTATTAACAGAGTCTATTTGAGTGAGTATACCACCATATCCTATATCAGAAGCATCTGTTTCTATAAATTTATTCCAATTAGGGTTACTAATCATTAAACATGGTAATGATTTAACCTTAGATTTAATCTTTTTGACTGCCTCTGTATGACTATTAGTCCATACCTTAGGGTTTTTCTTTAACCTATCATATAAGATAGTTGCATCTTTAGCCAAATTTTTATAATAGGGAGCGATATAATTAAGGCTTCCTAAAAACCTTTGTAATTGGGTTTTATCTGTTATAATATCTGGAAATTTGTCAGCAAAATCTATGCTTCTATTAATAGGAATTATATTTACTTTTTCTATATTATGGCCTAAAAATCTAATCTTGGTCTGGAATATTTCCATTTTTGGTTTTGATATCACTAAACCATTCTGAACAACAATTTGCTTAAATATACGCAAATGTTTAAAATGCATTTCTATTGATTTAGAAAATACAAGAATATCATCAATATAAACAATAATAAACTCACTATAAGGAGTAAAAATATCATTCATAATCTTCTGAAATTCAGAAGGAGCATTCTTCAAACCAAATGGCATAACATTCCATTCATAATGACCTATTGGTACATTAAAAGCAGTTTTGTATCTGTCAGATTTATTAATCTGAATTTGCCAATAACCAGATTTTAAATCAAATTTAGAGAATATGAGACTATCATATAATCTATCAAGTAAATCCTTTTTATTAGGAATGGGATGTCTAATCCATTTTAACACCTTATTAAGGGGTTTATAATTAATAACGAGTCTAGGAACTCCTCTTTCTATCTCAGAGTGTTTATTAACATAAAAAGCAGTACATGACCAAGGCGACTAAGAAGGGCTTATTAAACCCTTTTGTAATAAGGAGTCAATTTCCTTTTTACATAACTCTAGATATTCTGAGTTCATTTGACATGGTCTAGCTTTTGTAGGAATATTATCCTCTTTAAATGTTTCCTCATAAGGAAGTGAAACAATATGTTTTTTCCTATCCCAAAAAGCATTAGGATGTTCATTGCAAATATCTAATGCAAATTCATTCTTTAAAATGCTAATTTTATCCTGTAATTTAGGATTATTTAATTTTTCTTCAATAGTAATCATACTAATTTCTTGTTTTAAGAAATTAATTTGATTCTGTTTAGCCTTGATATTATCATATAAATTATGTAATTCCTTTATAAAAGGTTCAGTAATAAATTCTAAGAAAATATCATTTCCTTTATAAGTTCCCATTATACCCTTTTTATCAATATTTTTTATAGGGTATATCATATTAAGAAATGGAGTGCCAAGTATAACTTGGTTATTTATATTTTTCACAAGTATAAAGCTTTGTGATATACATGTGTTATTAACACAAACATAAGCTTTAGGAAGCTTATAATTAATTTGGAGTTTATCTCCTCCTGCATGATACAAGTTATGACTTGTTTTTTCAAAGTATCTTGTGGGTATTAACCCTTCTTGAATAACATTTAAATCTGCACCGCTATCAACAAGCGCAGTAAATGTCTTTGTATAATGATTATCAATTAATAAGGATATTTTTATATACCATTTTTGTGATATTACCATTTCAATGGTAGATAAAAATTTATTATCAATCATTATATCATCCTTATTATTATCTTGAGGAATATAAATATTATTCATTCTAGAATTTTCTAACCTAGTAATTCTAGATTCTTGAATAATATTCTTATTCTTCAATGTTTTAATTTCTTCTTTGAGATTATTAATCTCTTTTTGAAGATCTTGAAGAGATATTTCTCCTTTATTCTGATATTTATCTTTTAATTGACTCATAACTTTAGTCATACTATAAGTTTTTTTATTTGAAAATTTATTTTCTCCCTTATTAGAGGATGAAGCCTCATCATTAAAAGAAATTTCATCAATAATTTGTGCTTTCAATAATGGGTCTTTGATCATTTTTAATAAATCAAAAAGATTTTCATTATTTAAAACATTTATAGAAATGTCTGAAAATTGTGACATTATTTTATAAAATTCTGACTGGTTTATCTCTTTTGGACATATAAATCCTTCTTGACAGGTTTGCATACTTCTGATTCTGATTCAGATTCAGAAATATCTGTGTCATTGAGATTATTAATCTCTTCTTCTGATTCAGAAGTTTTTGAAGAATCTGAAGATGATTTTTCAGCTTCAGTTTTTTCTTCAAGAGATTGCAATATTATTGCTTTAATATCATCAGGAATTTCAAGAGAATTTATTCTCTTTTTAGTCCAACAGAATTCCTTAGTATGACCAGGTTTACCGCATAATTTGCAATATCTATTCATTTTTCTTTTAAAAAATCTAGGAGGTTTTTTCTTATCTCTTTCCTCCTTTCTCTTATCTTTCTTTTCTCTTTGTTTAGAAGAATATTTTCTTCTTTTCTTAGGTATATAAACCTTATCTTTTTTACTAGTTTTACTAGTTGAATGATTATCAATACCAAATTGTTGACAAAATTCACCTAATTGCTTTCTTTCATTTAGGCTTTGTCTTTTAATTTGCTGATTTAGCTTTATTTCATTGCATAAAGCTAATCCTTCTTGTATACAAGTATCTATAAGGGATCCATATGTATACTGATTATAATCAATAGAGATATTATCTTTCTTTAACGTTTTACGTACTCTTTCAGCAAATAAGCTGGGAAGACCATCAATAAATTTTGATTTCCAATGAATGTTATTACATTCTGGAAGTTCCATAACTCTGCTTAAGAAAGTATCTTTATACCATCTGAAATCAGACAGAGTTCTACATCTCATAGTTTGTAACAGTGTACGAATAGTATCACTATTGTCACTGAAACGACCAGTAAAATGTTCAATAATGTTGATTGCAAGTGTATAAACTGCATTTTCAACCATTATATTATCACCCTCTTGTTTAACAGTATTAATGATGTTATTACGATCATTAAGAGATAAATAATTATCCCACCAGCCTTTAAGCTGTCCTGTAAAACCAGCAACAATCATTGAAGCAATAGTTTTATCTGTATTATTGCTGTTTTTACATATAGTGGAATACATCAACATACGATGTACAGTATTATAAATCTGTTTATTAGAAAATCCATCAATATTCCATTCATAAATTTTATTACCAGAATAACTGATATCAATAGTATCAGCATACTCCTCATGTAGAACATCCATAGGAGTAGGTCTAGAATAATAAAATTTATTTTGGATAGGCTTATCAGCCCATTTTGTGTTAATTTTATTAATCTGATTTTTGAAAACCTTTTTAAAATCATTATTATTTATTAAATCAGAAAATAACTCTTTATCAAGAGTTTTTATACTAAGTTTATCAAACTTTTCTTGCAACAATTTTTCTAATTCAAAAAGAGGTTGCATTTTGAAATTCGAAATAATTGGAGGAGGCTGAAAGCTTGGTATAGCTTCCTTTTTATTATCTATAATTACTTCAGATTGAATATTAAGACTTGTAGAAGCCTTATTCTGATCTGTAATAATTATAGGTTTCTTTTCCTCTTTTTTATTAAAAGCAATAATCAAATCCAATTTTTCATGAATTGATTGAATCTGTTCACCAATAATATTAAGGAACAGATTAGTATAATTCTGACATTTAAACATGGTGTTGATATGATCACATGTAATTCTAATTGTATCATCTTCTAATAATTTCGCAAAAGCAAGGAAGTTTTGAACTTTCCCTTCTTTTTCAATATGAAATTGTTGACATTGGGGAGGATATAATCCTTTAATACTCATCCCATTCTGAAAATTATAGTTTCTTTCAACAATATAGATATAATCTTTCACATATGTGTTCATAAACCATGCAACAAATGGAATTAAAACATTTTTCTCTTCACAAGTTTTATAAAACTCATTTTGAAAAATCATGGTTTCTTCTTGTGTAAAATTTTCAAAAAACCATTTTCTAAAAGGAATATAACCTTCATTAAAAAATTCATCAGAAATAATTTTTCTGGCTTGAGAACCTTTTGAAAAATCAATTTTTTTAAATAGATCTGTCCAATCCATTAAAATGTAAAATTCATATCCGACATAGTCGGTCCTTCATCACTATTGTGAGTTTTTACAATATTATTCTTATTAATGAATAACTTCTCATTCATAGGAGTAAATACTGATGGAGTATTTTCTCTTATTTGAGAAGTTGAAGCTCTAGCCGATTCGACTATGTAATCAATTGGAGAAATATAACTTCTCATTGATTGACTTTTATTAAAGGTGTTGTCAAACTGTATATTAACAGTTCCTTTTGTATCTTGAATAATATCAATCTCATTAGACTGATCTTGTACTTGTGTATGAACAGGTACAGCATTCTCAATAGTCCAATTATCTGGAAATTTTATTTCTTTCCATTTAATTGGTCTACGAGTCATAATATTAGATTTATTGAAATTTGTTTCAATAATAATCGTTTCATTTAACGATTTGTCCATAATTTTACATTGAGGATTCAATGTAATTAATGGTTTATAATATATTCTATAACAGATACATATTACTTCTGTTCCTTGAATATAATTATAACCATTTGTTTTAACATTTAATGTTAAAGTATCGAGTATATTAACATCAGACAATGATAATTGTAAATTTGGATAAACATTAAAATAAACAGGACCATTGGTTAAACTGGATTCTATTATACCCATTAAAGATTGTTTCCAATTTAAATTTCTTCCATCACGTAAAGCTGCTATAAAGCTTTCTGGAAGACCTTTTAATGTCAAAGGTTTGAATGCAATCTGCACTAATCCTATATGAAGAAATTTATGAGTATGTCTATATAGACTTATATCTTTTTCAGATAATAATCTGATTCTCATCTCATTATTATTAAGAGATATCGATTCCTCAGTAGTTTTAACTACTTGTCTAAGACTGATTATATCAAAAGTCCCTATTTTATATATCATCCTGGGATTAATCTTAGGAATAGTCCACTTATTAAGTAGATCTAAGTTCTGAGGTATATCATACTCTTGACACATAGTATTTTTAATACTATAATCATTATTCTTAAATAAGTTAATGATATTCATGATAAAAATGTGTTAATCCAATAACATACTAATTACTAAGTCCATGGCTCTGATACCATCTCTGAACAGGATCTTATTTAAAATGGTACTCTTTAATCAAGATCAAAATTCGTTATAAAATCTAATAAGGAACTTTACAGAATTAAATATAAACTGGCAACTTAATACCAAATTATTCTAAAAATAAAACGCACCTAAGCATGCCCTAAACGCCTTCATCAACGGCTAAAGCGGGACTTACTGACTAGTGTCTACATATTTTTAGATTAATCTGAATACAAGGCCTGTCTATCACATCTAACCTTATAAGATTATAATTCATTATGATCTTAATCTTCAAATTACCATATTAATAACATCATAAACAGTTATGTTATTATAACCATGTAAACAGTAAATAGCAATTATGGATTAACACATATTGGTTTAGCCTATAAGGCTAACCATGAACATAATTTAAATTAATTAAACAATAAAAATTAAAACTATAAATAATTAAAATACTTACAATATTTATTGCTTCTTCAGAATTATTACAGGTTTTATATTACAATATGCTCGGACAAGCTTCATCCGAAGATCCGGCTCCAAAAGTTGAAGAAGTCAAGAAATCAACTCAAGAGAGGAATCAGAGGATAAATTGAAGTTGTTTACTTAAATTCTCAAGTTCAATCCATCTTGGATTTTCGTTGTAATTTCATTTGTATTTATTTTATTATAAATACAAAATTCGTTGTTACAAATTTTGGCACGCCCAGTGGGACAGTTTCTACTTCTCATCTCCTCTTCGAGCAAAGTAAGATGGTTCCGCTAAGAGTCAAAGTCAACAGATCAGCTTCTGTCTTCAAGTCTTCAGAATTATAAATTGAAGACGTTAATGTGATAACTAGAAGTATGTCAAGGAAAGCGCGGTCTGAAGCCTCTTCGGAGACAAATTCTTTAGTGGGAGTTATCCCCAAAGGAATACCTTATGATGCTAAAGACGAGGAGGACAACCTTGTTGGCTCAACTCATCTATCTGAAGAAAGTCCATCATCAGATTCATCCATAGCCTCGACAATGGCAATAAACACTTCGTCTGTCGAAGAACAGTTGGCAAGCTTAACTGAATCCGTTGCTGCACTTGCCAAACAGAACCAAGAACAAAGTACTTTGATTTTCAAACTGATGGAGAAATTGGCTGGTGCTGAAACTAGCCATGCAAACGAAAAACAAGAAGAAGATGCTGAAAATGAAGTAAATAACTCCGCGAAACACCAGTCGACGGGGAAGAAGGTGATTGAAGAAGAATTGAACGTTTCCCATGATGGAATGGTTCCTATCAGCCAGCTAAAAAGTATTATACTTGGGACAATGAAGGACCAATTTGAAGAGAGCTCCAAACCTTCATTCATGTATGCTAAACCTTTTACTAGAAGGATTGACAACTTGAAGATGCCATCGAACTATCAACCCCCCAAGTTCCAACAGTTTGATGGAAAAGGTAATCTAAGGTAACATATAGCACATTTCATTGAAACATGCAATGATGCTGGAACTGACGGAGATCATATGGTGAGACAATTTGTTCGTTCTCTAAAGGGAAATGCTTTTGAATGGTACACCGACCTGGAGGCTGATTCTATAGACAGTTGGGATCAGATGGAATATCAATTCCTTAATCGCTTCTATAGCACTAGGAGAACGGTTAGCATGATAGAGTTGACTAACACTCGTCAGTTAAAAGAAGAGCCAGTAATTGAGTACATTAATCGATGGAGAAATTTGAGCCTAAATTGTAAAGATCGATTGTCTGAAGTTTCTGGCATTGAGATGTGTACAGCAGAAATGCAATGGAGCCTTCGTTACATACTTCAAGGGATTAAGCCTAAAACCTTTGAAGATTTAGCCACAAGAGCTCATGACATGGAACTAAGCATGGGGATAAGTGGAGTGGTTGAACCACCGATCCCCGGATCCTACAAGTATAAAGAAAAGCAAGAGGCCAGGAAAGGGGGGCAAACCCTACAACAAATCTTCTGAAAAGGAGTCCATGGCGACAAATACACCAACTGTCAAGTTTCGAAGGAATGAAAACGAAAAGGATGATAAAGTGAGGAGTGATCCCCAAGAAAGGGGGCAAAGAAGATTGACCTTGAAAGAGATGCAAGAAAGGAAGTACCCATTCCTTGATTTAGATGTCCCAGGCATATTTGATGATATGTTCAAAGATAAACTTATCGAGCTTCCTGAAATGAAGCGACCAGAAGAGGCGGGACAAACTGACAATCCGAAATATTGCAAGTATCATAGACTGGTGGGTCATTCAATTAAAGATTGCTTTGTCTTTAAAGGCAAAGTTATGCGATTGGTTGAGCAAGGGAAGATCTTTCTAGATGAAGATGCAACTGCAAACTCTATTTCTGCAGGCGGTGATTCTTCATGTCATATGGCAAGCGAAGCTCAGCTACTTAAGGGTGAATCTAGGAATGAAAGTGAGACCCATGTTATAAAAATAACCTTCACAGAGGAAGACTTACTGCTCGGTTCACAATCTCATAACCGACCTTTATTCGTAACTGGTTATACTCAAGAGCAAAGGGTTAATCGAATATTGATTGATGGAGGTTCGGCTGTTAATATCTTGCCCCTATCCACGCTTAAGAAGTTAGGAATTCCTACCAATGAGCTCGGCAGTAGTCGATTGACAATTCATGGGTTCAATCAAGAAGGCCAGAGAACACTTGGTACAACGATCTTGGACTTAATGATAGATGAGATGGTCTCAACAGTTCTGTTTCATGTCATTGATGCTAAAACATCATATAACATGCTCTTGGGACGCCCATGGTTGCATGAAAATGGAGTGATTCCTTCTACGCTACATCAATGCTTCAAATACTGCGATGGAGGCAACATAAAAAAGGTGCTTGGCGATGAAAGGCCATTCATAGAAGCTGAGTCATATTTTGCAGATGCTAGATATTTTCTGAAGAGTAGCAAGGCTGTCAAGCCAGAAGGAAGTTCATCGCAAGAGAAAGGTGACGATAAACAAGAAAGAGATAATGCAGATGATGTTTCATCCACAAAGTCTATTGAAAGTAAACAATTGATCAAGATTGTAGAAGGGTTGACACTACCTCTAACTAAGGTTGACACTAAGAAGCCATCTCCTCCTCCACTCAAAGGGTTCACTCACCCAATTAAAGGAGCTAAAACTGAGCATGGAGATGTATTCGAGGAGGCAGTTTCCAAATCATATAGCCCACAAGCTTACAAACTTCTTGTGAAAGCTGGTTATAACCCTCAAGAAAAAGCTATGATGAATGAACAGTCTCATAAGACTCCTAGTGAATTTAATACCACTCAAGAGACATTGAAGAGTAATGGTCGCACTTCCAAGTATACTAGGACAGGGTTGGGATATGTTCCACAGAAACCTGTTCGCATTGCGATCAAAAGGGCAAACACGAACTACATCACTGAAGATGAAATTCTTTCTGAAGAAGAAGGGTCTCATGAAGAGGATAGAAAGGCAGAAAGAATCTCAGTATTCAAAAGACTCAAACCAGTTGGAGCTAAAAGGACTTCTAAGTTCCCAAGGTTCCCAAAAATACATAGTCGGATCCCATCTCGCATGAAAAGACGACATTTCCTGACTATATCATGTGACACGGTGTTGAAAGCTAAGAAGCGAACAATAATCTTCACCCAAAGTAAAGAAGATGATCGAGAAAGTGTTGGCTCATCAGATATTGTTCATTCCGTTATCATGCAAGCAAATCTTCACAATGCAGAAAGAGATCTACGAGGCAAGATTATCGAAATGAGGAGAGATGGTTATGTAGTGGAGAGTATTGTTAAAGTCAGAGAAAATGAGCAAGTTAGGCCTAATCCGCATTTTCAAAGGCAAGGATTCCTGGAAGGAGTTACCGAGGTAAATCATGTTACTATACGAGAGGAGACCTCAGCTGAAGAGGAAGATGCTGATGATGCTCCTCCAGAATTTGAAGAAGGTGTCAAAGCTACTGTTGACCAATTAAAGGAGATTAACTTGGGTGATGCTAATGACCCACGTCCAACCTACATAAGTGCTTTGTTGACAGCCGATGAAGAAAAGGGTTATATTGAGCTTATTCAGGAATTTAGAGACGTGTTTGCCTGGTCATTCAAGGAGATGCCCGGATTAGATCCAAAAGTGGCAGTTCATCATCTAGCAGTAAAGGAAGGAGTCAAGCCAGTTAAGCAGATGCAGCGTCGATTTCGACCAGAGCTGGTTCCATTGATTGAAGCTGAGGTTAATAAGCTCCTTGAAATGGGAAAGATACGAGAAGTCAAGTATCCCACTTGGCTCTCTAACATTGTGCCAGTAAGGAAGACAAATGGGCAGCTTAGAGTGTGTGTTGACTTCCGTGACTTGAACTTGGCATGCCCAAAAGATGATTTTCCACTACCAATCACAGAACTTATGATTGATGCAACGACCGGGCATGAAGTGCTTTCATTTATGGATGGATCATCTGGTTACAATCAAATTAGCCTAGCTCCGGAAGATCAAGAGAAAACAGCCTTCCGCACCCCTAAAGGAATATACTGCTATAATGTTATGCCGTTTGGCTTGAGGAATGCTGGAGCTACGTATCAACGAGCTATGTAAAAGATATTCGACGACATGCTTCATAAGAATGTCAAATGTTATGTGGATGACATTGTAGTGAAATCAAAGAAGAAAAAAGGATCATCTTAAGGATCTAAGGCAAATATTTGAGCGTCTCAGAAAATTTTAACTCAAGATGAACCCGCTTAAGTGCGCATTCGGAGTCTCTTCTGGTAAGTTCCTTGGATTCATTGTCCGACATCGTGGCATTGAGATTGACAAAGCAAAGATTGATGCGATAATGAAGATGCAGGTGCCCCGAAACATACATGAGCTCAAGAGTTTGCAAGGTAAGCTGGCGTACTTAAGAAGATTCATAGCAAATTTAGCCGGCCGATGCCAACCATTTAGCCATCTTATGAAAAAGGGCAGCCCATTTGAATGGGATGAAGCTTGTACTAATGCATTTAATAGCATTAAAGCATATTTGATGAAGCCGCCAGTGTTGGTTGCTCCAATAGCCGGACGTCCATTAATTCTCTACATATCTGCTCAAGAGAAATCAGTTGGAGCCTTGCTTGCACAAAATAATGATGAAGGAAAAGAGTGTGCGTTGTACTATTTGAGCAGAACGATGACTCCAAATGAGTTAAAGTACTCACCAATTGAGAAGCTCTGTCTTGCTTTCATATTTGCGATTCAGAAGTTAAGGCATTACTTTCAAGCTCATACTGTTTACTTGGTCTCGAAGGCCAACCCATTAAAGTTCGTAATGTCAAAGCCAGTGCTCTCTGATAGGCTCGCAAGGTGGTATCTCCAATTGCAGCAATTTGAAATTATCTACGTCCCTCAAAAAGCGGTGAAAGGGTAAGTGCTGGCAGATTTCTTGGCTGATCATCCCATGCCTGCCGAATGGGAATTGTCTAATGATTTTCCCAATGAAGATATATTGGCTATTGAAATCACTCCTCCTTGGAAGATGTATTTCGATGGAGCTGCTCACAGAGAAGGAGCCGGCGCAGGAGTAGTATTTGTAACCTCAGATGGAGGAGTTCTGCCATATTCATTCAGTCTAACTGAAAATTGTTCTAACAATGTAGCTGAATATCAAGCTCTTATACTTGGTTTGGAGATGGCAGTGGATGTAAAGCAGCGACACCTTAAGGTATATGGAGATTCGTTGTTGATAATCAACCAGCTGCTTGGCTTATATGAGGTTAAGAAAGCTGAACTACTTCCGTATTACAACTATGCTCAGAGGCTTATGAATTGGCTTGGAGACGTAGAGATTAAACATTTACCAAGGAGCAAGAACAAGCAAGCCGATGCTTTGGCAAAGCTAGCATCAGCCATAGCAATGCCCGAAGCACTTATTCAAGTACCGATCTGCAAAAGTTGGGTGGTACCTCCCTTCTTCGAAGATGAAGATGGTGAAGAAGATGAATATTGCGCCATAGAGGTTTTTGATATTGAGAAAGAAGACTGGCGTCAACCGTTTGTGGATTACTTGAAGAATGATAAGCTTCCTAATGATCCACATCTAAAGTTTGATGTCCGACGTAGAGCACCACGATTCTTCTATTACAAAGATACACTCTATAGAAGATCGTTTGATAGTATTCTATTAAGATGCTTAAGTGATGAAGAAGCTCTTCAAGCTATGGAGGAATCTCATTCTGGAATATGTGGCGCCCATCAGTCTGGACCCAAGTTACATTTCAGAATCAAGAGGATGGGATATTACTGGCCTTCTATGGTGAAGGATTGCATAGATTATGCGCAAAAATGTCAGCCATGCCAGTTTCATGCAAATCTCATTCATCAGCCTCCCGAACTATTACATCCAACAGTTTCTTCGTGGCCATTTGATGCATGGGGCTTAGATGTGGTGGGGCCATTAACGAAGTCTTCCGGAGGTCATCTTTATATTCTGGCTGCCACTGATTACTTTTCCAAGTGGGCAGAAGTTGTACCCTTGAGAGAAGTGAAGAAAGAAAATGTGGTTGATTTCATCCGCATCAGCATCATATATAGATATGGAGTGCCTCGATACATTATCACAGACAATGGGAGGCCATTCAGTAACTCTTTGATTGATAAGCTTTATGAGAAGTTTGACTTCAAGCAAAGAAAATCTTCTATGTATAATGCAGCAGCTAATGGGCTTGCCGAAGCCTTCAACAAAACACTGTGTAATCTGTTGAAGAAGGTGGTCTCCAAGTCAAAGCGAGAATGGCATGAAAGGATTCATGAAGCTTTATGGGCGTATCGAACTACTTATAGAACGCCTACTCAAGCACTCTGTACTCTCTTGTATATGGGGTTGAAGCTGTGGTGCCCCTTGAAAAGCAAATACCATATTTGAGAATAGCCATACAAGAAGGTTTAACTGAAGAAGAGAACGCACGACTGTGTCTCGAAGAATTAGAGGCATTTGATGAGAAGAGGTTAGAAGCACAACAGAGACTTGAGTGCTATCAAGCTCGTCTCTCCAGAATATTTAACAAGAAAGTAAAGATACGTTCTTTTCAAGTCGGAGACTTAGTCCTTGCTGTAAGAAGGCCTATTGTCATCACTCACCGAGTTGGAAATAAATTCTTGCCCAAGTGGGATGGCCCACATGTTGTGAAAGAAGTGTATACAAATGGTGCATACAAGTTGATATCTGAAGATGGTGTAGGAATCGGCCCCATAAATGGCAAATTCCTGAAACACTACTATGCGTAATCCAGTTAAATCCAAGGAACGCTCCTTGACGCACGAGCCTAAACTGCATGTTACTCCTGGTCCGCATGAGTATAAACTGTGCACGATATCCACCAAAGGTAATTATATGTGATTAAACTATTAATTCACCCCACTCAGATATTTTAAGTGGTTAAAGCATTAAATATCCTACTTTGTCTAAAGTGGTTAAAGAATAGTCACTCCTGGCCCGCACTGAGTATAAACTGTGTACGGCACCCCCCATTCAAGTCAAATCATGTCTCTTTGAACTACGTTATGACTTGATCCTCTTTGATCCTCTTCAAAGAGGTACGTAGGCAGCTTAGCACTCTGCTAAGTTCAGTCGTGTCTTGGCTTATTCATATCAAGTTTGTGAGGCAAAAGATAAGTTGAAGTGTGAATGAAGTGAAAGGTTGATCAGGAGAGGACGATTGACTACCAATTTAAGTGAAAAAGTTCAAATTATTGAAATGGTAAATGAAGATCAAATTCTTGGAGTGTTGAAATAGCCTCAAAGTTCTCGCGATGATGATGTGATGAAGATGATTGACAAGTGAGAGATGGATTCATGTTAATCTATAATTTATGGATTTAATTAATTAAAATACACAAAATACGTTTGTGAGATCGATTAATTATTAAATCAAAAAAATTATAAATTAAATCCATAATTGGATGAAGTTTAAAATGTTAAAGTGAGCAATCAAATTAATTAATATTAGTTTGATTCATTAACATGGGTTCAACTATGGTGGTGTGGCCTGAAAATATTAATCTAAGCCCAATTTGGTAAACCCAAGCCCAATATGGTAAGCCCAAATTAATTTAGTTAATTGGGCCATTTGAGTCAAAATAAGGTCAATAAAGTCAAAATTAGATGGTTGAACAAGAGATTGATACCAAAATGTCGAGAACTGCAGCCTTCTTCAATCTGCTGCTCATCCTTCAAAGCCGCTGGAAGACACCACTCCGGCCGGATCTGCTTCCGACGAGCACCGAAGCTGCCCGGATCTTCCGCAACGCACCACCATCGACGTCGCTTCTCCATCCTCTCTACCGGAGTCCGTCAGCCATTGAGTGATCACCGGATCTCGTGGCGTTGGAAGAAGATGTTTCTCCAGCCGTGCTACGACGCGTTGAACCTAGCCTGAAGATACGCCTCGCTGGAGGCCGATTCCGACGCAGCTGAGTTTACTCCATTCACCACACCGGCCCATTTTGCCACTACTCGCCGGGAGGAGACCATGCTGTTCATCGCCAAGCAAGCCCTTTGGAGCATAGTCGCCGTCAACGATTTTCCTCCATCTATATCTGACGAACGCTGCATCTGCCAAGATCCCGATAGATCTCACAGCCCGATCCTGCCAGTTTGATCACCGAAGAAGCGAACCAGCAACCGCCAAAACACCACCACGCTGTCGTCGTGGATTGCGCTGAGCTACGCCCGCCGTCTCGTTGCCATAGCAACCCAACCCAGTCAGAAGATTGCTGCTCATGTTATCACTTGCAAAAACGAACTCACCATTCAAAATCGCCCCCATCCGCTGCTGCAAACCGCTACCACCGGATCTGCCGCCGTGTCACCGCCTCCCGTCGGATCTCTCGCCTCCCGCTCTTCAAATCAATGCTGCCGGATGAGCTCAATAAGCAGCCACCATAGGTGGTCTGCCATCAATCACTCTCCCGCTCTTTAGGCAACACTGCCGGAGGTACGAACTCGATAAGCAGTCACCATAGGTGGTCTGCTGTCGATCGTTCTCCCGTCCTTCATATCAACACTGCTGGGGGCACGAGTCCAGCAAGCAGCCACCATGGGTGGTCTGCTGTCGACCTTTCTCCACTTCAGTTCAGCAACCACCATGGGTGGTCCACCGTCGATTACTCTCCACCTCAACGTCTTCGAAGGTGAGAGCCCAACAAGCAACCACCATGGGTGGTCCGCCGTTGACTACTCTCCACCTCAACATCGTCGGAGATGAGAGCCCAACAAGTAACTACCATGGGTAGCCTACCATTGATTGCTCTCTACCTCACGGTACGAGCCCGACAAGCAACCACCATGGGTGGTCCACCGTCGATTGCTCTTCACCTCGACACTATTGGTCTAACTTCAACCTTCAAATCAGTCTTCGGAGGTCTGTAACACCTCTCCACCCACTTCCGTCGGAGGTGCGAGTCCAACAAGCGGCTACCATGGATAGCCCGCTGTTGACCGCTCTCTACCTCACAGTGTGAGCCCGACAAGCAACCACCATGGGTGGTCCGCTGTCGATCGCTCTCCACCTCGACGTCACTAGTCTTGACTCCATGTGTATGTTAAGGTCTTCTCTTCTCTTCTCTTTTGCGTGGAAAGGAAAGAAAGGAAAAAGGCGAAAGCAAAGAAACATGTATATGCAGAAGTAAAGAAACAAGAAAAAAATTAAGTATATGCAGGAGTAAAAAAAAAGGAAAGAGAGCAAAGGTATGATAATAATAGCAGGAGAGGTGATTACCTTGTGATGTGAGTTGCTGTGGAAATTACTCTCACAGAATGGATGCTCTTCACTCATTGTTGGTGGTGAAAATTTGGAGATTTGGAGTCTTCTTAAATAGTTGTCGAGAATTCTTGTGGATAATGTGATTTGTGTGAAAATCGCGTGAATATCTGGGTGTTTGTATATATTTGGAGAATATTTCTTTTGTTTACTAGGGTTTGAGATATTGAGATAAGTATGTCTCCAAGAAGATAGCTAATGTCATCACATTACTTGGAACTCAAGTTTATGCAGATAGGGTGAAGTGGATGGCCGAGCTGTATGATGAAGTAACCATTATAAATAGTCCAAGCCCAGGAAAGTTTGCTGGGCCTAATAAGTTGAAACTGAAGAAGTAATACATGGCAGGGTATGTTGTTATTAAGGAATATGGAAGGAGCTTTAATTAAAATAAAAAATAAAAATATTTAGAAGCATTGAAGCATATGCCAGAAAAAGAAAATGTATGTATACATATTGCAATTTATTCACTTCAAAGAAATATTTCAGTGAACAAAATGCAAGGGGGCATTTGTAGGCAATTAAATTTTATTGCCTAATAAATATAAATGCAAAAGAAAATATATTAAGTATTAATTTAATATTTATTTATTAAAGAATTTAAATTAATTCCTAAAATAAATGAATATATAATTAATAATTAATATAATTATTTGAGCCCAAAATCCAAGTTAAATGGGCTTAATTCAAGTCATATGGGCTCAATTTAAGTCAAGTGGGCCCGACTCAAGTCAATAAGCCCAGCAAATCAAGTCCAGTAGGCTTAATTAAATTAAATAAGCCCAAGTCAAAATCCTACAGACTTAATTAAATTAAATAGGCCCATATCCAGTCCAGCAGGCTTAATTAAAGGAGAAAAGCCCAACATATCTTTTGAAGGAGAAAATATCTCTCAAGTGGTTATTTTCTCTACCTATAAATAAGGACCTTCAGTCCTCATTCCATTCACTCGGAAAATCCTGAAGACCTGAAGAACTCTGAAGATTCAAGTGAAAATCAAGTTCGATCAAGATCCGGTCAAGTGAAGTTCAAGTCAAGATCAAGACAAAGTTCAAGTTCAAAATCAAGATCAAGTCGAAGAACACTCAAGATCTTCAAAACAAGTTCAAGTCGTCTTCAAGTCAAGAACAGCCTCCGATCAAAGACCAAGGTGCTAAGCCTCTTTGATCCGGCGTTCTTCATTTCAAATTCATCCATCTGTCTCCGTGAAGTCAACGTTCTACCAAATTGAGTGTTGTACTTCACAACAAATCTTCAAGTCAACGTTTGATCTGAACAAAGGCTCGACGCCTCCGGATAAACGTTTTAAAGCTTCAAGTCAACCCTGAGCTCGGACAAGCTTCATCCGAAGATCCGGCTCCGAAAGTTGAAGAAGTCAAGAAATCAACTCAAGAGAGGAATCAGAGGATAAATAGAAGCTGTTTACTTAAATTCTCAAGTTCAATCCATCTTGGATTTTCGTTGTAATTTCATTTGTATTTATTTTATTATAAATACAAAATTCGTTGTTACAAATACAACAATAAAGATAAAGATCGTCCAAATGATATTATGTATTATTGTAAAAAAATGTGGGAAATGTGGTGAAATTGGGCATACACGTCTACGTTGTCCTTCTTAAACAAAATTAAAATTAACTAAGTTCATCCTGTTCTAGCACACTGAAAGATCGTGAAGGCAACTTGCTTACGGAAGCGCAGGATGTAATCAGGGGTGTCCCAGTTAAAGTTCCTTACTAACAGTCCCTCTATAGTTCTCAGACAGGCTGGTCCGCAACTCGAACCATCCTCTTGCTTGAAATAATACTCTCTGGGAGCTGGTGACAGCGGGAATGTGTGCGGGACCCCGGAGGAGTCAAGCTCGCGCATCAGAGCTGGGATGACACGTCTGTATGGTAAAGTCTCCAATATCCATCGCTCCGATAATAAGCGGAGGTATGCATCCAGGTGCTGAAAATCCATCGAATAAAATTAACAATTGATGACATAATGAAAATATTTACAATATTTTATATAAACACGAACTAAATATTTCTGACCTCACTGGAAAACCAAACACTGGGGTTCTCAATCTCAGTGAAAAAGGAAGGCCCTACTTTAAAATTAAGACCAACGTCGATCCTGCATTCAATAATTCATTAAAATCAATGCACATTGTTTAAAGTAATATATGATAACGTCTACACTACTGGCGTAGCACTTACAGTTCTCTGCTTGAAATAAATCTGCGGTACAGTTCCCATCGGCGCTCTCGGTCTGTCGTGATAAATGGAGACTGTAACGCTGCAGCTGGATTTCGTTGCCTCTTAGACCGCATGATACCCTCTTTATCACCCCTGGGTGTGGGGGCCATCGGGCTGAGCACCTCCATCGGTCTAGTAGGGGAATGTCTAACCCCTGACCTCGCGCTGGTTGGCTCAGCTTCAGACATCCGGGTCTGCGCAAGATCTGATCGAAGGCGCCTAATCTCAACCGTAAGTGCCTGTCGAAAATAATGAGTTGTTTGATGCTCAGACACAATCTGACAAGCAAGGTGGTATAAAAACTCATCCTGTTGATCCAGCCTACGAAAGACCCTTTCTTGGAAATCCTGATCATATCCCTGGTCGTGCTGATCACCTCGGTATGCGTCCCTAAACCCACTCCCATGAAAACCTGGGGAATCATTCATCCTATTGTCAAGTTGCTGCTGCGCGTCTGCGTCGTAACGATGTTGTTCGTCATGATCTTTCATAAATCAAGCATGCCAGCCAGCACTCGGATCATAGGAACCGGGCTCAACATACGTCGTCTCCCCTGAAGCATATCCGCTGTGGTCAGGACTGGGAGTACAGCGAGGTTGGTAGGAATGGGGATCCCGATTTGTCATCCAAGCCGCATCATCATCCGCCCACTGGCCCCTCCACGCATCATCAACAGCCACACCCGTATAGTACCGCTGATCCCATGGATTACTGGTAGGATCGTATGCCCGGACAGCCTTTGTGCTGGTTTTAGAGAATGACTTGGTGTACATCTCCATGATCAACCCCTCCAAAGGATCATCCTCTATGCTAATCCAATACCCTTGTCTACGCTCATCAGGAAGGATTATCGAAAAATCAACCACATCAAGAGCCTGATTCAAAATAAATAATTACATAAGAAACAATATAAAACATATCTGTCTTCACTAAATGGACTAATAAGTCATACCTGATCAAATAGAGTCTTATCAACCCTCTTCCATGTGCGAAAAATCCATCGCAAGCAGAGTGGCATTAAATTCAACCTACCGTGGGGGACATGGCCATACGGTGCAGCAACGGCAGGTAGACGCTCGTATGCCCAAAACTGTCACACGTAAACCACATATGTCAGATAATTAATACAACTAAAATTGAAAATACACTATAACTTTAATATATCTACTAAAACACGTACCAGTAATGCGAATGTGCACCCGTAAAAGTGGTATCTGTACCGATCGGGATTTACTTTAGCTGGGACTTTGGTCACAATATGGTCCAGAAAGTGCAAAAGCGTCATATAGCTGAGCTGTCCCCAAGGGAATAAATCCCATCTCTGTTCGTCCTCTGCTAGGCACCAGACCCAGTTGTCTACACCCACCTTGGTGACATCCGACCCAAGGAGAAAGTAGTACAACAACAGAACTTTGGCAACCTTAACTGCGTCCTCAGGGCTAACACCTATAAATCTTCTTCGTTCAAAGTCACTAGCAATCTGACTTACTAATGGTCTCTCACCCTGACCATAAAACCTATCATATGACCCACCAGGCGGGATACCATACGTCTTGTTTAGATCAAAGCCGAGTCTATCCCGAAAACAGAGTCCCATAATCCTCATGAACTCTACCCAGCTAAATCTAAGGCACACATCCCCAACCTGAAAATACCTAGCCGTTAAATCATCCCCCCTATGTACGATCTCACGGGTCATGAGACTGTGCAGATGAGCATTCGCGTTCCACTCATCGCTGAGATTCCAGTAATGACCAAAACATGATCTCTTAAATATCTCCTCCGCATTACCCCAACCCTAGTTAACTGCCTACGAATGATATCCATAACGACCCCAGGTTTTGCAGTAATTATGTATACTGCATTGTTGACCCTGCATGGAAGGACGCTTCCATTCACCCTGCACATATATATTTTTTTTGCTAAATAAGATATAAATTCATAATTATGGGCAAAATAACAATAAGTTCATGAAAACCCTAAAATGAAATATTTGAACACATAAACATTTACTCTATTCGGCCCACAGTTCCTTCTATTCGGCCTACCAAGTTTGTCCTGTTCGACCAAGCAACATTTCCCAAAACATTCTAACAGCTTATATTTCCTCTATTTGGCATACAATTCCTCTATTCGGCCTACAGAGTTGTTCTATTCGGCCATCCCTAAATCTCTATTCGGCCAACAAAAATTTCATTAAATTTAAAAAATACAAGTCTTCCAGTTTGCTCTATTCGACCTACACTTGTTCTTTTCGGCCTAAAGATTTGTTCTATTTGGCCTAAAGAAAACCTCTATTCGGCCTACCAAAATTAAAAAAGTTATTACTACACTTTGCTATATTCGGCCTACACTTGTTCTATTCGGCCTACTTAAAACCTCTATTCGGCCTACACTTGTTCTATTCGACCTGAAGTATTGTTCTATTCGGCCTACTGAAAACCTCTACTCGGCCAACCAAAATTAAAGGTCATTGCTCATACACTTTGCTCTATTCGGCCTACACTTGTTCTATTCGGCCTGAAGTATTGTTCTATTCAGCCTGAAGTATTGTTCTATTCGGCCTACTGAAAACTTCTACTCGGCCAACCAAAATTAAAAAAAACCAAAAATAAATGAACACCACTGCATTCCTACTACAGTTAAGACCAATTCAACACATTACATTACATTACATACATTACATTATACGTATTTAAACATGCCAATAACAATGCTTATATACATACCTGAAAATTTGTCATTTCAAGTTGATGCACTCTGGAGACCACAAATAGAGAATTCTCCACCCAGAAATGCACTGTTCTTCACTGGGACGAACGAAGAGTGGAAGAGAGAGGATGCTGAATGAATGGAGAGAAGAAGAGAGAGGGTGTTGGATGAAATATGAGAGAGAAAGAAAGAAAGAAACAAAGAATGAAGGGAGAGAAAAAGGTGAAAGTGACGGTATTGATGTACCCCACCAATCCACATCCAAAATCTTAAATTCAAAATTTAAAAACTCCACCCACCCCCCATTTATTGCAGTCAAAACTGACATGATGATGGCCCAATTATTTTCGTCCTTTGGGTAACAGTTATGGGGGTAATTTGGGAAATCCACTTGGCTAGTAAAAATTGGTTTTAAGAGATGTGGCTATTTTAAATTGTACTTTATCAAAAGTGGCCATTAAAAAATCGGACCCAATCGGAAACCTACATTCTCGACAGGGTTCTCTACCACTAATTTTATTCTATAAACAAGTAATCTTTAATTCCCAAAAATAAAATACAAATTGCACGCAATTAATATTAAAAGAATTGCAGGAAAAAATGAAATTACAAAGGAAAAAGTACCTAATAATCTAGTCGACCCAAGTTGCAATCATATTGTCCAACAGATCAACCACCTCCTTCGAACGAAAAATCCCACCGCCATTGCCTGGAGTACCACCATCTAAAGCCACATTCAGCTCAAAAGCTTCCCTAACCCTAGCCTCCCTCAATAAACCCATGTAAACCCTCTTTCTAACCTCACTCCTAATCATCATATTCTCACTTGCCATCACTCTCAAAACACGAAGTGAATCCAAAACCATCCAATTCTTGCAAAGCCCATCAATCAGCACAGCAAAAAACCCCAGATCCACCACAACTCCACCTGGAAAATTGGGACTCAGAACCCACTGAAAAATCTTAACAGCCCTCTTCGGGCAACCCTGCCGAAAAAAAGAGGAGACGAACATCTCAGCGATGGGCAGCAGGAATAGGGGGTTTTCGATGTTGCGATTGAACTTGAGGGTGTTGAGCAAATGCATGGAGTGGGTGAGGTCGGGTTGTTGAGCGAGAGCAGTAATGACAGGGGAGAGAGAAAGTGAAGAAAGAGGGGGATTGGGGGTGGAAACGGCGGCAGAGATGAGATTAATGGCTTCCCTGATGTGATTTGAGGCGCATAGCTTTGGGATTAAGGCGTTGATTTGGTTGAGTTGTTGGTGGGTTAGGGCGGCGGCGGTAGTCGAAGCGGGTGTTGCAGAGGTCTCAAATGCTATGTTCAACTTTAGGTAGGAGTTCTGGTGGATGAATCGTATCTTCTCCGTCACCGATTTCGTAATGGCGGTGCGGTGGCGGAAGAGTGGTTACAAAATTAGGGGATGACGTAATTGTAATTTGGTGGCAGCGACGAGAGTGGTTACGTAATCAGAGTTGCCAAGTCAAAATTTACTTGGGCCACTTTTAGGCGATGGTTGAAGTTTTGAATTAGGAACTTTGGTTTTGAAAATGCATGAATAATGATATTATTCTCTCCCCGTGTAGGTTATGGATACTATAAAGGGTTGATATTTGGTGCACTCGGGTATAAAGGTGAACTATATATGTATAACTTTTTATTTTAGGTTAAATATATTCTTTCATCTATTATCTTTACCTGATTTTAAAAATGGTCCATCAGTTTCTTTCATTTTAAAAATTGTCCTTAATGTTTATAAAATTTTTGAAAATCATCCTAAAGCAGGTTGAAAAAAAAACTCAATTCAACATTATATTGTATTAATATTTAACCAAATTTTATTCTACTTTCCGCGCTTCAAAATTGTATCAGAGTCCTATGTTTATTTATTTATGAATGGAAAAATTATTATAAACTTATCACTTAACGAGAGGAGAGTTTCAAAGAGATATTGATCCGAACGAAAGTTCGACATCCGAGAGTAACAGGACTATTAGCTCTATTCAAAATTGGAGCAACAGGGATTTCTGCCCCGTTGGATATGACGAGACAAGCAGTTATATACAACAATACTATAATGTGTTGTATAGACAATATGCAGAGAAAAAATACGAGGACGCCGATCAATTTTGGGATCATCTCGATCGAAGGTGGAAACTGGTGGACGCTCGCGCTAACCACACCAAGGAAGAATATTTAGAGGAAGGCCGCCAGATAGAGATAAGAAATTCCAAAGAAGTATCAAGTAATATAGTGGAACTCCGAAGTTTCATCGAGATCCATAGACGTGTACCCAAACACGAACAATGGAGAAGACGACCAAACCAGGGTCCAAGAGAAATCTGCAAGCCCTATCACTTTTCGCACTAGACAACATGACAGAGTGGAAGGAGATCAAGGCAGATAACTCTAAGATGAATCAAGATCTTAGAAAATTACAGAAGACGATGAGATTCATTGGATAATATTGCCAAAACATGTCCAAGACAGTAGCTGAGATCAGCTTCCAAATGGACAAAATAGAGACGTTGCAGAACAAACAACTTGATCTCATCAAGAAATTGAAAGATCAAGTAATGTCTCTGGAGACCAAGGTGACAGGGAGAAAGTCAGGAGGAAGGTTGCCAGCAACCTTCGGAATAGAACCCCTTTTACACTAAAAGGGGAAGACGACAGAGGTCACAAGCCAAAGTCTGAAAGCGAGAAGATGATTGCTATTCTTCGAGGAGAATCCACATCCCCGGATGGAAAGAGCAAATCTTGAAGATCTACAAGATCTATATGAGTCCTTCCAAGGACTATCAATTGTAGATCTAAAGATGAAAGTTGGAGAAACATCAAGCATCACTACACAAGAACTACAAGAGACTAAGGGAAATCAACAAGACAGTACCCTTATGTTGTGAAAATAATGATCTTCCAACTATCATTGTTTTCGCAACATAAGGGTACTGCCTTCTTCCAACTATCATTGGAAGAAGTCCAAAAAGCAGAAAAGGATGAAGAAAAATCATCCTTACACACAGAGAAGCAGAGGATGGAGGTCCAAAAGACCAAGATCCTTTTGGTCCAAGCAAAAGGCCCGAAGCTATAAATCGGGGCAAAGGTCCAGACCATCCAGATGGAGTTGAAGAAGTCATGCTTCATCCTCATGATCAAACCAGAGGAGTACGGGAAGAACTCCCACGAGAAAGACATTCGAAGAGCAGCTACACGAGCTAATAAAAGATTTAAGGATTGTAACTGATATACATGCGGAGCAAGGGGGCATATCTCACCTGATTGCCCGGAGAACCAGAAAAGGGAAGTACGACAGTTCGAAACAACTCCAGAAATAGAGGAAGCTGTTTACTTCCAAGACCTGGTACATGTATATCAATTCGAAGATATACCCTTAGATGAGAGCATCTATGAAGAAGAATTCTTCAGCCAAGATAAATCCTCCGAAGATGAGTCGGAGTAAAGAAGAAAACTTCAAGCAAGAGATGTAAGAAGATATGTCTGAATTCTTTTCCTAGACATCGATTTCTCATAAAGCCCTTATGAGAATCATGAAGGAGGATCCAAGGCTCAACCTATATGATGGATTTACAGTAGGGAGGTTGGCGAAAATTCTCAGTTTCAAAAGAAGAAAGCACAATATCATACATAAGGTAACCGAAGGGGAAATTGCAATCCCTATGGAGCTTACGGGAAATATGATGGAAATGCAATTGGTTTCCTATGAGAAGATCAAGAGGAAACTCAGTAAACTCTCAGAAAAGGTATATAAGACTATGTCTTGGGTACATATCGGAGCCATTTGGATCCTCATCAAAGCAACATTCAAAGAAGGAATCGATACACCAATCGATATTGCTGTCTTTGATAAGAGGATCAAGAATACGAGAGAAGAATGCCTAAGAGGACTCTCAAAAAATTTGTAAGCAGGAAATGTGACATCCTACATTTATCCAAGGATCGCTTACAATCTGGCAGATCGAGATTTCAATAGGGCACTCACCCTTCATCAAGATTTCAAAAATAAAGACTTGATGAGGGAAGGGAATAGGCCTTACTCTATCACATACAGTATCTCATATGCCCTGTCCAACACTCATCATTCGGATTTATTCCAAATGAAGGAGTATATTGAGATACCAGAAGTATTCGAGAAAGTTGCATACACAACTAGGCCAGAGATAATGGAGTTACCATCAATCCACGATATGGATTTATAGATCAAGGATAAGCTGGTCTGGAATAGGCAAAACAGCCTCAGATTCGAGCAAAGAATGATTTCTTTCCAAGAAGACAGGATGATTAGTGAAAAGTGGGAGAAAGAAGCCGATCGTGGAGGTAGTCCAAGAACCAGAGAAGTTCACAACCACAGGTGAACTAAAATACCAGAAGGATGGAGAGGAGTCGATGTGATATTCGACATCACAAAAAAGAAAAACTATATTCGTTGTGATGTCTTGTATTATCTCCAACAACCAACAACTTGGAGATACCAAGGATAGCTCAAATTAGGTGATCTTGAGCTAATAATCGAATGAGTTGCAGGAAGATTCCCAGAACAACTGGTGCTGGGATTAGAGTTTTTTGAGGATCGCAAACCTTGGGAACGACTACAAGATGGAATGGAATTCACGGAGAGGAAAAGGTACAAGGTTCAATAGCAGAAGCTCAGGGTTATAAACTTTGATCCACCCATGGCCACAAGTCTGTTTTCGATATATATCACCGTCGAGATGATATATAAGGAGCATCGTGCAGAGTATTTTACGGCATATATTGATTCAGAAGTTGGGATCTGCATAGCAAAAGAAAAAGACTTTCCTAAAGACTCAGGTGAAGAATCGCCAACAGTACTAGGAAAAGATTTCTCTCAGAGGGTACTAATCCTTAAAAGAGGAATCAAGGAAGCTGAAATCATGATCGGAGGAGCAGATCGTACCACATGGTACAAGGTGAAGACTCCACCAATATATTTTCATGATATCGTAGTGGATATTCTGTTAGGAAACAATTTCCTACTGACATTCAAGCGTTTTACCCAAGAAAACGCAACAAAAAGGCTTATTTTTACAACCCTTTGTGAACATAAGATCATCGCGCCAAGGCTGCGTAATGCATTTAAAAGAAAAATATCAATCAAATTTCACAGCAAGCGTGGTGGTGAAGGAAAACTTAGTCATTCGAAGATGAACAATCGAAGAAAATATGGCAAAGCGGTTATTCAAATAAGAACCGAGACTAGAGGAGGATGAAAGATGGAGAAACTAAAGGAAAATAACATCCACCTTCTCAAAGCAAGCTTAGGAGAAATCATATTGAGAAACGTCATAATAGAAGAATAGAGATCTTTGGAGGACATCAAGAAAAGATACAGAGGAACTTCAACGAGGATCATCTACCCTGATGGAACAAAAACGAGCTCAAAGCCTCACTCAAAGTAAAAGAAGGAAAGAAGCATGAGTTCGTAAGATACAAGCCTATCCTAATGAACCAAGAGGACCGAAGGGATATGCAGGAGATACTCAAGGAACATCTGGACCTTAAGTTGATCTTACCAGGAGTGTCTCCATACAGCAGTCCAGAATTTTTGGTTCGAAATCATGGAGAAGTCAAGCGGTGGAAGCCGAGACTTGTGATCAACTACAAAGGGATCAACAACATCTTGGGATTCGAGGGATACTATATATCAAGCAGGGAACACTTGGTTAATTTTATCAAGAATGCCAAGGTATTCTCCAAGTTTGATTGCAAATCTGGATTCTATCAGATTATGATAGAAGAAGGAAGCAAGAAGTTCACATCCTTCTCCACACCACAAGGTCATTATATCTGGAATGTCATGCCTATGAGCTTGGCAAACGCACCCCAGATATACCAAAGAAAGATGGATAATCTTTTCAAAGATTATTTCTTATTCATGTTTGTTTATGTGAATGACATCCTCATAGCCTAAAAAAACATGAAGGAGCATTTGGCACATCTGAAAGTATTTTCAGAAGTATGTCACAGGGAATGATTAGTGCTTTTGGAAAAAAAGCAGTAATTGCAACAAGGCAGATCGAGTTTCTTGGAGTCGAGATCGATGAGTTCAGAATTATTCTACAACCACACATTATAGAAAAGATTCAAGGATTTCCTGAAGATTTCAAGGACAAGAAGCAACTCCAAAGCTTTTTAGGAGTTGTCAACTTTGATGGAATGTTCATCAATAATCTGACACAATACAGGAAGGTGTTCAGTCATCTGTTGAAAAAAGATGCTGAATTCAAATGGGAGGAATCACACCGAGCAATGGTTAAACAACTAAAGGAGGTTTGCAAGAAGCTCCCCAAGTTAGCTATGCCAAATGACGAGGATGAACTGGTACTCTACACAGACGCCAGTGACCATTGGTGGGCAGCGGTCATAACTAAGACCACACTTGAAGGAGAAGTGTCATGCAGATATTGTAGCGGACTCTTTGCGGAGAATGAAGCAAAGAGGTGGTACATCAATGAAAAGGAATTATTTACGGTTCGGAAGGCATTCAAAAAATGGCCGTTATTTATTCTCGCGAAGAAATTCATCCTTAAAATTGATAATACAAGTGTCAAAGCCTTTTTGAAAAATAAAATTGAATTTAAACCAGAAAAGGCTAGACTTTTAAGATGGCAAGCAGAGTGTCAATATTATAATTTAATATTGTCATTATTAAATCTATTGATAATGTTTTGGTAGATTTCCTGAAGAGATATGGAGGGAGCTGAAATAGATTCCATCCTGACTGTTTCAAGGCACCTGATGGACAACCTTGAGTTGCTCCAAAGGGAATTTGATAATCTGACACTCAATGCAAAGCGTGCTGGAAGAATACAATAGAACGATCAGACCAAAGTGTCTAATCGCATACGAGATTGCATTTGCAACAATGCGAGTCTATTCGAGCCATTACGAGAGCCACTCAAGGAGTAAGGGATTCAAGTACCCTTAGTACAAGTCCTAGATTGAAACCTCCAAAAGAGGAACCGGTCCAAGGAAAAATCGAAGACCTGGAGTCACATCTAGAGTCGATGAGTCACCTTTGGGGTCAAAGAGGGAGAGATCAAACTTAGGCCTATGATGGGCGCTGCTAAGGTTGATATTAACTTAGTCGATTTCTCTTATTGGAAGGAATACCAAGCCAGCTGAGAGAAATTGAATACCAGACAAGGAATCCGATCGAAAAAATACTGGGTAGATATATATGGGGAATATCCCCGAGTTTGGATGCGAGAAGGCTCGAATCCAAATGATGTAAAGCAATGGTATGATTTTAAAGCTCTAGCTTCAATATATACTGTTGCACCAAGTTTCCCAGAGCTTTCAAAACTGCTAGAGTGGCTAGGAAACATAGTTTTTAAGGCATGGGAAAACAACTCAACTCTATCCAGAGGTGATGTATTGGAGCTTTACTTCACCAGTACGGCTCTAGAACCAGTCAGGAAAGACAACCACGAGGTCTTCTATTTCATCAAGCTAAGAAGACCCGATGTCTCAGTATCAAATAGGATCAAGGAGTATTCTGGAAAGGAACCAGTCTTGGTTTCTATATTTTCTGAAGAGCAGATCTCTACGCGTAAAGCGAGGGGTTTGTACGTCTGCATTAAAGCAATTGTGGAGGTGAAGTTCCCATTCAAGTTTGAACACAAGTCTTTGAATGAGTCTTTTCTGTTGAATACTTTAATAGGGAAGAAGACAGGGTTTGCTGAGAAGGCCTTCCAGGAAAAACAAGACCTTCTTTGGAAAAATAAGATTCCAGTGAGTAAACAAACTCATTGGAGATATTGCAACATGGCCCATTTTGGGCAATGGACAAACAAAGTATGCACAAGTTGTTCCACCCAAACAAAACCAGAGTTTGGAAAAGGAATAAGGTTGGGCATAGGGATGATCAGGAGTACTGAACTACTCCCAGTAAAAGAGACACGTGAAAGAAGAGGGTAAAATCTCTTCAAATTACCCAAGAGCCAGGAGAATCTTCAGGCACCAAGGAAGGCAAATGACTCTTCAAAAAAGCAAGAGTCGGATGACTTTTTCAAAGGGGTAAGGAGCCATGTGATTCCTGCAAAAGCCAAAAGAGGGATGGACTAGATAAGGCATCCAATAAAGAGAAAAGGACCAGCCAGATGCAAAAGTTGGAATCCAATGGGAATGACATAAGCAATGACGCCAATACGATAATGTAAGCAGTGAGTCAGCCAAAGTAAAGAGGCTTTGAAATTCGAATTTCACATCCGAAAGCCTTTATAAATAGCAGAGCTGAGAAAGCAGAAGGCATCGATCATTCCACTCTGTTTTCTCTAATTCAATAAACATTGTAGTTTCCTTTCTTTTCTTGTATAAGTGTTTTCATTTCAGCTACCATAGGTAGCTAGATGAGTCTTCTCCTCTTGTTTAAGTAGTATAAGTGTGTAATAATATTTTTCATTCCATAAATAAATAATCTTGGGCTACTGCCCATAGTATGTAACCTTCCATTATATTCTGTAACCTTAATCTCCATATTTTCCGACGAGAAATAATAGCAGCATCCTGTACACCCGGTGTAGGAAATGAACCAGGGTTGTGCTAAGGTCCGCTGAAGGAACGAGACTGAACCATCATACTACGGAGCGCGTGGTTGGCTGTGAGGAGCAGCTGTAAAACCTCTCCCAGATACCCGGTGGATTGACAGTTGTAAAAAGTACAGTTACTGTTTTGAGTAGGTTAAGTACGAGATTAATATTGCTTAACTAATATACGAAAATATGTTGGGCCTAATATGGTCGTAATGGACTATATCTATTTAGAAGAATAGAAAGAAAATAAAAATCTGGTAAGATAGATACGATAAATGTTGATTGGGGCTAAAAATCTTCAAAGACCTTTTATAGACCAAAAAGTTGAATTAGATAAAGATAAAGGACTGATTTCAAAATTTGTAAAGATAGTGGACTGATTTAAAAAATTTTAAGAATAATAAACTTCAATAACTGGTTGGTGACCTGCTGTAGCAGGTCAAATGATCAAATTGTTGAATGTTACAAAGTTAATGGACTAAAATCAAAATCTAGAAAACCACTAATTTCAAAAATAGGGAAACTTAATGGACGAAAAACTTTATTAAGCCTTTATTTTATTTTGTATACATATTATTCTATTTTATATACATGTTTCTTAATAATTGTGTACTTTTTTCACACACAATTTTTCATTAAAAAAACTAGCATCAATATGTGTATAACTTTTTATTCAATAGTGTAGTACATATTTTTTAATAGTTGTATATTTTTTTACACTCAATTTTTCATTAAAAAAACTAACGAACAAATTGTATACATTTTTGTTCATAATTGTATAATATGTTTTTGTTCATAATAATCGTATACAATCTGAAAGTTGGTGTACCGTATCGTAAAGTGCACCTAGGTGCACAATAGTATTAGCCCATTATAAATATGTTAAAAAATTTTAATTACATGAAAAGTCCCAACCTTTTTTCAGATTACGAATTAGTCTAAACTTTTGAATATTTACAAATAAGTACCGACTTTAAACTCGTATTGCAATTTGAACCACCGGACAGCTGGAAACCTGCTCGATGGCTGACGTGTCTGATTTTTATCCACGTTATCGTCCAACTGTTAAAATAAAATTAAAAAAATAAATGTGAATAATTTTTTTTCAGAAAAGGAAATTTTATTCCAATTGGGTATATGAGAAATACCTCATAATTACAAAGTTCATCCAAAAGTATTAACAAACAATATCAATAATTTAAAACAACCAAACTGATTATCTATATCTCCAAGGAAACTCAAAACCAATCAAAGCAGAGAATTACATAAGATGACTAAGAGGATAAACTGATCATTCTCTATAATATGATTCATGACTGATCTTCCTCTTCTTCCAAGCAAACCAAGACCATAATTGAGCTTTAACTTCATCTACTATATTCCGTGCTTCCCATTTACCATCATTAAATACTATATCATTTCTATTTTTTCATATTATCCACACAACACACATCTACAACCCGACTATAAATTGTTTCTCCATACTCTTCAAAGAAAGATTACTGAAGTGCATGAAGTGTACCTTTGGATCATTTGATAGTGGCGTTTGATAACCTATCCATTTCAGTGTCTCTTGCCAAAATTATTGAAGGCTTGTCACATTCAAAGAAGATATGATGTACCTCATCCGGAACGGCTTTGCAAAGTGGACAAACAATTTGTACTCCCATGGGCAAATTTCCTCTTCATTGTAGTTCCACTTTTGTTGATATTCTCATTTTCAAAGTTCTCCAAGTATGAATTTTAATTTTCAATGTAGCGTCACTTTTCCACACTCTTTTGAAAATTTTAGAGTTCGAACCTCTTCCTTCATTGTCCCTCTTGTGCAGTAGATGGTAGACTTCATTGACACAATAGCCTCCTTGCTTGCTCTCTTTCTATTTCCAACTGTCTGGAGAGTATTTCTTCAAGCACAACCTATTTATAATTTCAAGAAGATCGTTAGAAGATTCGGACTCCCACTATCTAAGTGTTCTTCTCCAATCCAATTTCCAAATCCAAGACTCAGACTCCCACTTACCCATATGTGACACTAAATTGACCCTTACTAACACTGATATTGAATAATCTAGGAAACTTAAAATCTAATGATGACTCTTCAATCCAAACATCCTCCCAGAACCTAGTACCCAACCCATTGCCAATGACTCTAGAGATATTTTCAGTAAACCAATTATCCTTACCATCTTTCAAACTTAAAAAATCACATCCCCACCAACCTCTCCCATTACCCCACATTCTATTAACCCAAGGGTTGAACCCAGACCCCCTGATGAGCGTTTTCTCAACACACAATTAATCCCCAGGTATGAAGGATATCAATTGCAGTTTCGAAAGGTGACCAAGTGAATATCAAACCCAAGGGACGGCGTATTATCAATTTAATTATTATCTAAATTAATTAAGACAAGGCAATTATGTTTGAATGGTTATTATCAAACAACTAATATGCTGGAAATTAAATAATAAATAAAATAAAATATCACTCGAAGGATACGAAAGTGGATCAAGTAGGAGAATAGGTAGCTCTAGGGTAATTCAGTTTCACTCATTAATCTCTCTTTCGTGTGTTGATGTCCGACTCTACCTTATGGAATATGGACGCATCACTAAACCATGCATATCTACTCTATAGACACAAGTAAACATGCGTGTAACACGTGTTAATAACCTCGGAGCAAGAGATATAATTCCACCCCCTTTCTAGGTATTATCAGTATCAATTATTTCTCTGGCCAATTGGTACTCTAACCCGATATGATCTCCCTTTATAGGTACTATAGAATTAACCTCTTTATCCTACTTATTAACCCGAATCCAATTCAATTAACAAGTATCTATATAAAATAGTTCTAATAAGACTTCGGAATCCTTTCACTTAGAATTATAACATATAATCCTATTCAGTGGTGAACGGACTCAATCAATAACCAAGAGATGTATTCAGACTCTACATAACAGTTAAGATGCACAAAACGATTATGAGTATGAATTATAAAGGCACAATCTTATATAGAATAAATTCACAAGCAGTGTTGTACGGAGTTTACATACAAAAGTTCAATTAACTAGATAAAACCTTCACAACCTAGTTCTACCAAAAAGGCTCTAGCCCATGATGTTACGAAGAACAATCATGGGTGTTGGATAGATCTTACTCGGATGTTCGGAAAATATAAGGTAAAGAAGGAAACGAATAAACCCTAGATGTGGCGTCATCGCGTCCTTCTCGCTCTTGAATTCTCCTTTTAGTTCTCCCTTTGATTTCACAAACGAATCTTCAAAGTGATGGATGGATGGAGGAAGGGATAATGGTTGGGGGGTGATCCCCCTTGTGGGGTGGAATATGTTGTGGCCTCTCTTCTCCTCTCTTGTATTGTGTTTAATGGTGTGGTCTACGTCCCTTTTTATACTTGTAAGCTTTCCTTATAGGCCTTGGAATGGGCTTTTTGGGTGAACACACGCATTGAAGGTGTAAAAATACGGATATGGTAAGTTTCTGCATGTCAATTCGACCAAGGAGCCAGGTCGAATTGACCTACTGAAAGCTTCAGGTGCTCGACCAGCACAACAGGTCGAATTGAGTTGTTGTGGTCGAATTAACTCTTTTGCCGTCCGATTCGACCTCAATTCGACCAGCACATCAGGTCGAATTGAGCTCCCCTGGTCGAATTGACTTGCACAGTCTTACCGTTTCACGTATAACTTCCATATTTGAGCTCTGATTTGAGTGATTCTTACGCTCACGTGATCCTCTCTTTCTTGGCTTTCTATCCATATAAAGAACTTATAGAAAATCCAGCATTTGAATATGTAACAAGTCATACAAAGTGGACAGTCGTTCTGGACAGGAACAACTTGCGCGACGTCACCAATTTGATCATAACTCTCTCGTTTGGAATTCGATTGGGGTGTTCTTCATACCAAAATGACCCCATATTCAGTGGCTTTCCAACCATATATTACATCAATAGTTTTGATCTCAACAACAATATAAAAAAATTATGAAAGTTGAACGTATGTTTTTAAGCATCCTTGCACAAATTGCACATTTTCTCCAACCTTACACTTTTTATCCCTTTTCCACCTAAAACATAACAAAACAAGTCAAGTGCACCTTATTCTCATATATATTGAATATAAGACCATTGTGCTAATATATGACAATAATTCCAATCAAGAAGATGTTAAATTGGACAATAAAACACGATTATTTTCACTCTCATCACCCCAAAATCCGAAGGAACAAGACTCAACTACCCTCGCCCATAGTCTACCCTTTTCGTGAAGTGCCTTCCAAGCCTACTTCCCTAACAAAGCCTTATTGAACAGTCCCATATCCCTGACCCCAAGCCCACCCAAATTTTTGTCTTGCGTGATCATTTTCTAATCAGCTTAAGCTATTTTTAAAACTATCACCACCCCCAAAGAAATTTGCGTTGTAACGAAGAGATATTTTTAATCACACATTTCATGGCTCGGAAGATTGACAAGACATAGGTCAGTAATGAAGTGAGAACTGCATTCAGTAGTACCAATCTACTGCCAATAGATAATTTTAGCCCCTCCCATTTCCTCAGTCTATTCTTGATCTTATCAATAACATATCTCCAATCCTTATTTTTCTTATGTGAGCATCCCACCTATACTCCAAAGTATTTTATAGAAAGGTTGATAATGGGACATCCTAAAATCTTAGCCATGTCACACTTTAGTCCTTCTTCCACATTTATATTAACAAACGAGCATTTATTAATATTAACTTTCAGCTCTGTCAAAAGTTCCAAGATTAGCATCATTCTTCTGAGAAAAACCACATTTTGTAATTCAGCCTTTCCAACGAATATGGTATCGTCTGCATATTTCAGATAAGACATCATAATTTCATCTCTTCCAATCAAAATCGGCTTGTAAAATCCCAAACGAGTTACTTTTTCCATGAGGAACCCAATGCACTCCGTATCAATTATAAAGAGAAAAGGAGATATGAGATCTCCTTGTCTTAAACATTTCTCAAGTTTGAAATCTCCCGACGGGCTACCATTTACCAACATCGAGGCTCTCGCAGACGTGTAACACGCTTTTATCCACTTCACCCATTTTTTATGGAAGTTGAAAGCTTTTAGCATTTCCTCCAAATATATCCAATCCACAGAATCATACGCTTTAGAGAAATCTATCTTATAGCAAAAGATATCCTTTTTCATGTTCTTTGCGTCTTCAATAATGTTGTTCAGCGTGACGATACTATCCAAAATCTGACTCCCACTAACAAAAGCTGACTGTTCCTCGGATATTATAGATTTAAGCATTTTGCTAATTCTCCCCATTAAAACCTTTGCAAGAACTTTGTAAATGCCTCCAATTAGAGAAATTGGTATACAGTCCGATATATTTGAAGAAGCTTAATTTTTCTTGATCAGTGTGATAAAAGAATTATTAATCCCTAGAGTAAGCTTACCATTTCTGTGGAATTCCTTAAAAATTTTCATAAAGTCTTCCTTGAACGTTCCCCAACATTCGTTGAATATTCTGATGCTCATACCATCAGGCCCTTGACTTTTACTTGTATCACACGACTGATCATTGTCCATATTTCTTCCTCGGAAAAAGGTCTCATCATTTCATCTCTAATATGAGCTGGAATTTTTCTAATGACAAAATCTGTACCAATTCTAAACCTTGTGACTTCGTCTTTACTAAAAGGAGTCTTAAACATCTTGTGAATGGCTTCCTTGACTTCTGTAACCTTCTGTGTCCACCTACCTTCTACATAAAGACCTTTTATTTCATTCCTTACTCTTCTTCCGTTTATGAACTTATGAAAAGTTGCTGAATTTGTATCCTCATGTCTCAACCACTTGATCTTAGCCTTTTGATGAAGCAAATTGTTTCTCTGTTTGATATCACATAAAAGCAAAGCTCTTTCTTATTCAAATAAATGTGAATAATACGATGTCGTTTTGGTAAGATTTTTAATTTTCCATTCTTCACGTACACGCTCTCCATTCCACCGCAAGCTATCACTCTCCATTGTTGTCTGAACATCTGAAACCCCTTTTCCATCCACACATACTATTAGAAGACAATTAGAAAAGAGCTTTCTTCTCTCATGGTGACCTAAACAACGTCCCTCCTCCACAACCAATCCATGGTTTCTCTTTGCTTTGGCTTCCCATCGTCGATGTCTCGCTGCCCTCTTTCAATGTCCTCAGAGTACCTCCCCGTCTCACTTTTAACGCACTTTGGAAACTATCAAAATCAATGATTTATAGAGATTATGATTTTTGGATGTATATTAGAATGAAAATATAAAATACACATATACACTTGATAGTTAGCCTAATTTAGGAATATAATTAGACTGAATAAATCTATGCGATGATCAAGTCAAATTAGATCAAGTAAGATAATGTGTGATCTTCCTTTATACGCTCTCGCAAAATAGACCTTCCATCGGCGATAGCAATTTTGGAACGAAGCAACTGGAAGCGAACCCGTGTTAATGGTTTGGTTAGCACATCTGCAAGCTGATCCAATGTTCTGACGTAGGAGACAGAGAGGACACCTTTCGAAGTTAAATCCCAAATAAAGTGCAAGTCCATAACAATATGCTTCATACGAGAGTGAAGGACTAGATTGAGAGCAAGACGTGTGACACCCAAATTATCACATAGAAGAGAGGGAGGCGCAATAATCTTTATTTTAAGATCATCAAAGAGTTGAAGTAGCCAGCACACCTCGGAGGCAGTCGTAGCAAGAGAACGATACTCCACTTCAATGGAAGACTAAGCAACTCCACGTTATTTGTGAGATCTCCAAGAGATGGAAGTGGAGCCAAGAAAAATAGCATAAGCTGAGGTGGATTTGCAATAAAAAAGATCACCACCAAAATCTGAATTTGAGTAAGCTGTAGTAGTGAGTTTATCAGCCTGACGAAGTAGACCATGATTTATAGATCCCTTGAGGTAATAAAATAAGCGTTCACAGAAATCCAATGAGTTGCAGTTGGGGAGGACATGAACTAAGCCAATCTATTGACAGTGAAGGCGATGTCTATACAAGTGAGTGTAAGATACTGCAATCTTCCAATAGCACTTCTATATTATGTTGGGTTTACTGAGACGGCAGATGGTGACGATTTAGAAGAGCTAGCTGGAGTACCTAATGGCTTGACTCCATCCATTCGATGATGTCGAAGGAGATCAACAATATATTTATGCTGGAAGAGAAATAAACCTTCCTTGTAGGGAGCCACCTCTACCCTAAGGAAATAAGATAATTCTGCAAGACCCTTAACAACAAAATGATACTGTAGGTGCTTAGTTAAGGCCGTGAGTAAAGCAGGATCAGAACTAGTGAGAACTAAATCATCTACGTAAGCTAAAACATAAATGCTAGCAGATTTAGAGTGAAGAGTGAAAAGAGATGTATCGGTCTTTGAGCGAGTGAGGCCAAAACTTTACAAAGAAGCACAAAGAGAGTCATACCATGCTCGTGTAGGTTGTCGAAGACCATAAAGTGATCAATGAAGAAGGCACACATGGTTGGGATGAGAAGGATCTTTAAATCTGGGAGTCTGGGACATGTTTACACGGACATCAAGATTGCCATGTAAGAATGCATTACTTACATCCAACTGACGAAGAGCCCAATGATTGGTGGCAGTAATAGTAAGAACAATGTGAATAGTTGCTGGTTTAATAACAGGGCTAAAATTTTCTTTGAAATCAATCCCGGGACGCTGGTGAAAGCCCTTGGCAATAAGACGGGCATTAAATTTATCAATTGATCCATCCGAATTTCATTTGGTACGAAAGACCCACTTACAACTGATGATGTTCCCATTATGTGGTGGCGGAACCAAGTCCCATGTGCCATAACGTTGCAAGGCTGTGAACTCATCATCCATTGCAGAACGCCAATGAGGTAATGAAAGAACCTCCTTAACAGAAGATGGTTCCATATCATGTGGGAGTGGATACTTAGTAGCAGTATTCAACTCTCATGGCATGAGTACGAGGAGGAGTAGGGACGGATGAAGGTTATAGTATGTTTAAGATTCATGACTCTCGAAAGGAGCGGATGGAGGTGTAGGAGTTACTAATGGCAGTGCCCCAGTTGAACGGGTGAGGTGCTCAGGGGGAGCTGACGAAGTTGTAAGAGGCACCATCGCTTGCCGAACTGGTGGGATAAGTGGAAGAGAAATTGTGTCTGGGGTGGAGACTTTGATTGGCATTGATGCTGAAATTGGAGTACCAGGAAAACTATCTTCAAGAAACTGAACAAGTCGGGAGATGTACAGTTTACCCGATTCAATATCTAAGTAGCGGTAGGCACTTTGAGAAGTTGAGTATCCAACAAATATGCAAGAACGGGAGGGTGGAGTCAACTTTCCAGGAAGATAGGGACGGAGCTAAGGAAAACAAAGACACCCGAACACTCGTAGGTTGTTTGGGAGCTTTGAAGAACAGAACTTCAAAAGGGCTGTAACGACCATGTATAGAGGTAGGCATCCGATTGATTAGATAAATAGCAGTTTGTAAAGCAAATGACCAAAATTTGGACGGAAGATTGGCATGAGTTAGAAGAGCACGACCAACTTCTAGAATATGTCTATTCCACCGTTCAGATATACCATTTTGCTGAGGTGTATGAGGAGCAGTTGTAAGCCAACTAATGCCGAGTGATATAAGGGAGAGACTAAGTGCTTGAAACTCCCAACCATTGTCAGTGAAATTTTTTTTATCCTAAAGCCGAACTGATTTTCAACTAGAGGACGAAAATGCAGAAAGACAATTCCCACATGAGATTTTACATTTATTGGAAATATCCAATAATATCTTGAATGTAAATCAACCAATAGCAGGAAGTATTTCGAGCCATCACTTGACACAGGAGAGGGACCCCAAACATCAGCATAAATATAATGTAAAGGATGCTCGACAATAAAAGAACTTTCAACAAAAGGAAGTTTACTAGACTTGCTCAAACGACAAGAAACACAATTATTCTTTAACATTTTATTCAAAATAGGTAAACCGAATTTTTTGATGATAAAATGACTCGTCTCCACAGACGGATGACCAAGCCGAGCATGCCAGCAAGAAGATGAAGTCCTGACACCAATAGAAGCAGATGGATAGTTCCTATGAAACGGTCTAGAATTCAAAGGCAAATGATAGATACCAATACTGCATAGTCCTTTAACTAGAAGCGCCCCCATGGCTCGATCCTTATCAAGAAAATAAGATGGAAAGAATTCTATACTGACATTATTATCACGAGTAAATTTGCTAACAGACAACAGGTTACGCCTTGCACTTGGTACACATAACAAATTAGATAGCAAGAAATCACGTAAAGGAGAGTGTAAGAAAACAGTACCAGTATGTGTAATTGGAAGCCCAGAGCCATCAGCAATATGCACCTCATTGGTGCCATTGTACTCAGAATGAATAAACAGATTATTCAAGTCAACAGTGATATTGTGAGAAGCTTCTGAGTCTACCATCCACTGATTATTGGGTGATCTTCCAATCGGAGAAGAAATAAAAATTTCTTGCAGGAGACGACGACATGTTAGGGCCCCATGGCCTTTAAAACCACATATCTGACATGTAATTGAAGAACGAGCAGGTTGATTGCCCTTAAACTTTCGATTGGAATTCCACGTATGCTGTTGCCTTGAAGGATTAGGACTGAAACTATTGTTGTTGCGGCATCGAGATGAACCAAAGTGGATACTTTCCCAAGATCTGGAATCAGGTTTTCCTATATGGGGACTAGAGAGACCAGAGGGACCAGAAGTGTGAGCAACGCTTGCAGTAGCAACGAGAGAAGTTGTAGAAGTTGTTGCTGATTTTAGTGTTGTCTCATGAGCACATAAAAGATCATGTAATTCCTCAAATTGAAGAGGAGTTTCTCTAGCACGAATGAGACCAACGATCGATACGTATTCTGGCCCAAGGCTATTGATTAAGAAAGGAGTCAAATTGTCATCAGAAACAGGCTGATCAATAAGGGATAGTTCATCGGCCCTGGATTTAACATAGTTTAAATAAGTGGTGAGAGAGTGATCTTCATTCTTGATATGATATAGTTCGGTCTTGAGATTATTAACCCATGATCTAGATGAACTCATACACAAACTGGATAAAATTTCCCAAGCCTTTGTAGATGATGCAGCCGAGGAGACAAGAGGAAGAACGTCGGATGATAAGGATCCAAAGATGGTAGCAAGTAACAACTGGTCTTGCTGTATCCAGACATTGATTGCTGGACTGTTTGATCCATCATGAAGTTTAATAGGACAGGGATGCGACCCATTGATAAAGCCGAGCAGATTGTGGCTAAGAAGTAAAGCCATGAGGTGTGCACGCCATGAAGCGTAGTTGGTATGGTTGAGTTTGATGAGGAGATCATGACGAGCAGAAATAAAAATAATTGCTGGCAGTGGTGCCGTCGAGTCAACAGTGACAGTGGCGGTTGATTTAGTAGTCATGTGTAAAGGAGGGAATAAGTATGTGCAGCAGAAATGTTGTAGAGGTTAATTAGATCGTAACCCTACTGATACCATATAGAGATTATAATTTTTGGATGTATATTAGAATGGAAATACATAATATATATATATATATATATATATATATATATATATATATATATATATATATATATATATATATATATATATATATATACTTGATAGTTAGCCTAATTTAGGAATATAATTAGATGGAATAAATCTATGCGATGATCAAGTCAAATTAGATCAATTAAGAAGATCATGTGTGATCTTCCTTTATATGATTTCTGTTTCAATCTCTCCAGACCTAAAAATCTCCGAAATGAAATCAATAAAATCCCAAAATTTGTATTTCGATGTTCTCTCTGGTTCCACTTGATCGGACACTCACGTCATTATTTTTGATCTCCATTGCCGTGTCAAAGTTCTTCGCTGATGGGATTTTCAACCTAGCTATGGAATTGAAAGAGCCTGCTATCTTCGTCGCGTGCTCCGCATTCTTAGCTGCGATTTAAGTGTAGAGTAACTTGGTATATACAGTAACACGTCAGTGTCCGGACAGCCCTCCAGCTGCTCGGTGGTTCAAGTTGAAATACGACTTAAAGTCGGGTACTTATTTGCAAATATTTAAAAGTTTTGGACTAATTCGCAATTAGCGAAAAGATTGATACTTTTAATGCAAGGGAAAATAGATTTTTTTGTCCGCTAACTTTGCCCAATTTTGAATTTAGTCCATAAGTTTTTCACTTTTTGAAAATCGTCCATTATATTTGCAGAATTTTGAAAATCGTCCATTATATTTGAAAATTTTGAAAATCTTCCATCATGTTTACCAAGTTCAACAAAATCGTCAGTTTCAACAGGTCATTAGCAGGTTATTCTAAAAAAAAATATGTAATATATATATATATATATATATATATATATATATATATATATATGTATACTATTTTAAAAAAAATAGCTTCCACTAAGAATTTATATTATACTCTCTCCGTCCGCCCGAAAGAGGACATTTTGCTTTTGTGCACATTGATTAAGAAGTATTGTTATTTAATGTGTAGTGGGTAGTTGTATTAGTGGGAGTGTGGATCCCATAGTTTAATTGTATTAGTGGGTGTGTGTGGATCTCATGTGTGTAAAAAAGAAAGTGACACTCTTTGGAACGGACGACCAAAATAGAAAAAAGATCCTCTTTCGAGCAGACGGAGGAAGTATCAATATTTAGTCAAATTTGCTCCACTTTAGTAATGAGATTAATATTGTTTGTTTGGTATACGGAAGTGAAAAATGAAAGTGAGATAAAATTGGTTAAATAAAAATATGATATAGATTAATTGGGGTGAAAATATTCAAATGACCTGCCATAGCAGGTCAAAGGACCAAAATGTTGAATTTTTTGAAGTTAATGGACTAATTTCAAAATTGTTATAAAATTAACGGACTAATTTCAAAATTAAAAAATTTAATGGACTAATTTCAAAATGAATGAAAGTTAGCGGACGAAAAAATCTATTTTCCCTTAATGCAATTATCTTTTTGACAAGTGGAAAGCTGGAACAATGTCGTTTTGTACACGTGGAAGGCGACGTAGAAGAAAGATGATACGCTAGACACCGGGCAAGTCCCCAACTGCCCGATGGCTTGATTTGCAAAACGGGTTAAATGTCGAGAACTTATTTGTAAATATTGAAAAGTTTGAACTAATCCGCAATTCACGAAAGAGTTGGTTTCTTGTGTCCCCGGGGCACACCGTGCGCCTATACTCCTTACTAAAGAGTGTAAATAGTATGGGTGCACAGTGTGCCTCGGGAGATACACAAGTTTTTGCCTTCGCGAAAATGTTAAGACTTTTGTTGTAATTAATCCTTATTTATTTTTAAAAAGAATTACTACATTACACCATAATATTAATTAAAATTATTTGGAGTATTATTTTTATTTCAAAAAAGATAACCATATACGCTCATAATTCATAAAATTAATTAAAAACATAAAAAAAAGACTCCGCTAAGGTGATGTATTGTTTGGAGTTATGTGTGGTTTGAAAATCACAAATAGTTATTCTATGTTTGTTTTGAGTTGGATATATTTTAATTTTATATTAAATAAGTGTATTAATTTATTTATTTAAAAAATTAAATAAGAGAGGAAAAATAAAAAGGAAAAACGTATTTGAAAAAAAGAATATAGGAATAATATATAAGGGTGCTATTTAAAATGTGTACGTACATCATCTGAAAACCTGAGTCTAATGGAGTAGCAGTGAATATATTATTGGGCGAAGGGAGCGTATATTTTTAATTTAAAAAACTTAGTAAACATAACATTGTCATCTGTACGGTTAGAAGATTTATTTCCTTCCTGGCTTCTTCACCTCTCTCTCTCTCCCCTTTTCTTTCTCTCTCTACCACCCTCCCATCACTCCGGCTCCTAACAGTTCGCATCCAACACTTACACTAATAAACCACTCTTCATCTCCATTCTCGCCTCCATGCTTCCTACTTCTTTCATACCTAATTCACTATATTCTCCCTCCTATACTCCCATTTTTGGCCTCAATAGGTTATCGCCTTAACAGAAATCACAGGCAACCCATATGGTGTTCAAGGGCCGATTCTTTTCTTCTAAGAAATCCGATACTTCAAGCCCAGATGGATCCTCCAACAGCCCTCGATCTTTCGGGTCCAACTCCAATTCACCGATCCGATCCGATAAGAAAAAGCCCAAATCTTTATCGCCCTCCATTTCCAAGGACAGCTCTCCGGCGGCCTCCGCCACCAGCACACCTAGAAGTGCAGCTAAGAGCCTCTTGAAGAAGAAGGACTCCTCCAAAGGCAAAGAAACACCCAATTCCACTCCCGAAATTTCGACTTCTTCCTCGTTGAAGAAATCTGAGGAGGTGGGGCCGGCGCCGCCGCCTTCTTCCGGGCCCACCTCAGTGTTGGTGTCGCCGATAGTGGCGTCGTCGTTGGGATTGAACAAGATAAAGACGCGATCAGGGCCGTTGCCGCAGGAGAGTTTCTTTAGTTTTGGGAGTAGGGAAAAGGGTGCTGGATTAGGTGCTAGTAACTTATCTAGGTCGTTTGGTGGAAACGATGGGGCTTTGAGTCTTAGGAAAAAGAAGGAGAAATCATTTGTTGAAAATGTGGATAATGGGAGTAATTCTGATACCATGTCTACGGAGAGTGGAGCATCAAGGGATCAGAGTCCACATGTATTCCAGGCTCAGGAGCGATCACGCCTCCAGAATGCGGAATCGTCGTCCGGAGCTTCTGGTATGCATCTCTATGCTCTGGCTTCCATTTTATTACCTCTGTTAATGTATATGTGCTGTGAATCATATTGGTGTTTATTTTAACTGACACTCACATATATATACTAATGAGTGGAACTGGTGGATGCATAGCTTTAGGATAAGTTTTTGTGTGTAGTTTCTAGCTTGTTCAGTCTGAGAGATTTTTATTTTTGACTTAGTCATATGCTAGGAAATGAATTAGATTGGACAATGGCCAATGGCCAATGAGGGATTTTGTTCCTATGTATAGAGTTGCCTGTCTGGTTGCTTTTCTATGAAATAAACTGTTTTTATGAGCACAATACATACATATTTTGATTTGGTATGATATGTTTATCAGTAGAGGCTGTGGCAAACTACTGTTACGTTAATATATTTGAGGAGAGGGTATTGATCTTCTTTTTTTTGCTGGCTGAGCTTAATTCACAATATTCTTTTGACACTCGTTTAATAACTCTATGACACAAATCATCCCTTTCTTAACATAGAGAAAACATAACACTGCTTTTAAAGTTTAAAATTGGCGGAACCATGGAAGTTAATTACCCACATTTATTATCTTGTGCTGAAAGGTGACCATTATATTCCTTGAAGCAAATTTCATAATAAACACTTGACCTTGAATGCATAGTTGTTAAAAGCGAGAGGCGCACCTAGGCGCACGGACCCTTAGGCGCGCCTAGGGCGCAAGGCGCGCCTGAGCTACATTTTGCCCAAAACTGAATTTACAATGTATATACACAAATATATCCTACTTACAATCATATTACCTATCAAAACTAAGATAAAAATCACATAATGATACATAATAACTCATAATAACATTATAACACATAAAACATACACACAAATAAAGTTCAAGTAGGTGGCAGATGGTGGTTGTAGGTGGTGGAGGTGAAGGCAACCCACCTTTTTGTCTTTGTTTTGAAAGTTCAAGTACTAAAACCCTAACCCTAATTCTCTATTTATATCATTTTATAAGTGGGCTGTCCATTTTTATCTTAAAAATGTGTAAACCCTTTAATAATTGAGTAGCAATTTCAAAAAACTTAAAAAAAAAAGAAAAAAACAAGATGTTGAAGAGGCGCGCCTAGGCGCAACTAAAAGGCGTACCAAGGCGCACCTAGGCGTGCGCCTTTGATACATGAGCCTGGAATAGCAAAAAATCAACAATCTAGGCGCAGACCCCTGAGCCTGAGCGCCTGAGCGCCTGAGCGCCTTAGGCGCGCCCAAGGTGCGCCTTTAACAACTATGCTTGAATGATAAATATATAGCATGCATAGATTTTCTTAAAGAATAGAGCCGTATCAGATTTCTATTGAAAAGCTCTCAACGGTTAAGATCTTGCATGATGATATTGATGAGCTTTCATTTTGGCTTTGCCCTCCCCCTCAAGGCCCCACTGTCCACAGAATCTTGATAGTAGTTCCATTAACAATTGTTTTTGGAGTTGACTTTTGTTTGCTGGTGTGCCATAAAGCGTGAATAAAGATCCATTATACAAAAAAAAAGGATGTTTAATAGGTCATGCGCTAGTCATTTTCGTATCCATAACCATAAGAGCTGGAGGACCTACTGAAAAGGAATCTAATTGGGTAGAATTTTGAATTTTGGTTCAGAATGCAAGCAGGTAAGCAACTTTTTGAGTGGAAAGTAGCGCTGAGTTATGTAGAATTTATGCATTATCTTGAATAAGTTTTTAATAGATAATTTTCCAGTGATGCAATATCTAGATGTAAAGCTGATCTTTGACGGAACTGATTTGAAACATGAATTTAACTGAATATAAGTTAATTGGCTAGAAACCCTTTTACCATATTGTCCTTGTATAAAAGTATTTGCATTCAAGAAAAAGAAAGTAGCAGAAATTGATTGAAAAGATTTTGTAATTAATTTGGAGAATAGTGCAATATGATTATGTCAACTCAATGTTCAAGATGAGAACCAATTATCTCGGAAATGAAGGATTTTTATGAGATGTACAGCAGTTGTACTTGCTCATAGTCATTAGTGCACTATCTTACAGCCCTTTGTAAATAAACATGTTACTGAAAGAAATGATAGTGGTTTGTCGGAAATTTTTTTCTCCTTTTGTCTAGGTGAGATTTTTGCAATATTATTATGTTAATTTTTTCTCATCAAGCTTTATGTTGTGTCCATTAAGCATTTTCCTGACTTTATGTTCTAACAAAGATGTGCTCCTAGAGGGAGATAACTAGCAAAGGAAGCTTGAGAAAATTTCTACCATTCAATACCATGGAGTAGAAAACCAAAAGTAGAAAAAAAACTGAAGCAAAATGACCCAATATTAGTATTCTTCTTGGCTCACTTTGTCAGTGGCGAAACATTTTCGACCCTATTAAAATCAATTCAAAATATCACCTTCTAGCATTTTGCTTTAATTGTCTCTTTCTTATATTTGTTCTATTTGCTAATTCACTCATGCGATAAGCACCTCACTGCAGTGCATCTCTCTTAGTATTTTTTTTTGTTTCAATCTGCATCAGATATTATTGCCTCATGGAGTTTGTCTTGTTTAATCCCCTCCCCACCCCCCCCCCCCCCCCCCCCCCCCCCCCCCCGGGTCATGCTCATGTGCACTTACTCAAGCTTATTGAACATTATTTATCAAAATTAATTCATTTGACTAAAAGATCCTGATCCCTGGCATTCTTGGAGAAGTGTATGTTCAACTGTGCCTTAACCTCACATCTGGGGTTTGCATTCATGATTATTACTTGGCTAACTCAGGTCAATACAATTCAGCATGGGATGACCCTGGAGCTCTTAGGAATTCAGATGCATGTACTCTAGAGATGAAGGTAAAAAGGTGTATTTTCTTTGACGCTACAAGCAGCCTGTTCACTACCTTAAACTTTCCAATTAATTGTAGATTTTCCTCTGTATCTGCAAACTATCTGAATCTTATTGTTTGTTCAGACATCTTATGATTGTGATAACCCAAAAGAGTCCGAATCTCCACGCTTTCAAGCTATACTTCGTGTTACTAGTGCTCCAAGGAAGAGGTTTCCTGGTGATATTAAAAGTTTCTCCCATGAATTGAATTCCAAAGGGGTATGCCCTTACCCGTGGAAGCCTAGAAGGTTAAATAACTTGGAGGTAATTAGACTATATATGCAATTATTACTCAATAATAGAAATGTTGTTCTTATTTCTTCTGAATACTCTTGATTACAAACTGAAATAGGAGGTTTTAGCTATGATACGGAACAAATTTGACAAGGCAAAGGAAGAAGTGGATTCCGATCTACATATTTTTGCTGCAGATCTGGTAGGAGTTCTTGAAAATAATTCAGAAACTCATCCAGAATGGCAGGAGACTATAGAAGACTTGCTGATACTGTCTCGAAGCTGTGCAATGACTTCTCCTGGAGAATTTTGGCTTCAATGCGAAGGCATAGTACAAGAGTTGGATGACAGGCGTCAAGAGCTTCCCATGGGCGTATTAAAGCAGCTTCATACCCGAATGCTATTTATACTCACCAGATGCACTCGATTGCTGCAGTTTCATAAGGAAAGTGGGTTGGCTGAGGATGAACATGTTTTTCATATCCGTCAATCACTTCAGCCAGCAGATAAACAAGTTCCTAGAGTGCCAGAGAAGGATTGGAAAAAGCCAATTGATTTAAAAGATTTGAAGGTTGCCTCCGCTAGGAAGTCACACAGTCAAGAGCAATCAGAGTGGAAGAAGAGCCATATACCTGAAAACTTTCAACTTCCAATTCCTGAAGAGACACAGAACATGGACTCTCCCGCTGGTAGAAACAGGATGGCATCTTTGAAGAAATTTCCTTCTCCATCTGGAAAAAGCCCCAAAGAAGCTGTTTCTGTTAAGGTGGAACACAATGACAGTATTATGGAGGCTTCAAAAAAATTAGAAAATCAAAAAGGAATCATTGATGCGGACATCGTAATGGCCAAAGTGCCTGAGCTTCCTCCTTCTAAAGACTTGCATGTGCCATCCCCTGTGCCTAAGCATCAACATAAATTTTCCTGGGGGTATTGGGGTGATCAGCCTAGTATATCTGATGAGAGTTCAATAATATGTCGTATCTGTGAGGAGGAGGTTCCCACTTTGCACGTGGAGGACCACTCAAGGATATGTGCTATTGCTGATCGATGTGATCAAAAGGGACTAAGAGTCAATGAGCGCCTAACTAGAATTGCTGATGCTCTTGAAAAACTGATGGAATCATTTTCAGCAAAGGACATTCGACAAGGAGTTGGGAGTCCTGATGGGGGAAAAGCTTTAAACTCAAGTGTGACTGAAGAGTCAGAGCTTCTTTCCCCAAAATATAGTGACTGGTCCCGCAGAGGCTCTGAAGACATGCTGGACTGTTTTGCTGAAGCAGACAATAATGCTGTGGATGATATGAAGGCTATACAATCTATGTCATGTAGAACTAGATTTGGTCCCAAGTCTGATCAAGGAATGACAACGTCATCAGCAGGCAGTATGACTCCTAGGTCACCATTGATGACACCACGAGAAAGCCCGATTGACTTGCTATTGTCCGGGAAAGGCGCCTTCTCTGAACACGGTGATCTTCCTCAGGTATAAGCAATTCTCTGCTATCATAATTTCAACAAATTGTTATAGCTGTATGGCATAAATATGTATAACATTCTTCTCAGTTTTGTACTGTATTACTGTTATCTATCAGACCTACTTGCAAATAACTCTAGGCCAGTGGTTGAATAGCATACAGAAATGGGCTTAAAATTCCTTCTGCATACTCTGAAGGGAATGTGTTTGGTTCACATTGAGTTAATAATACTCCACGAGCCTTAAAAATATACTAAAAATAAGGGGTTTACACACTAATTGTACTTAAGCGGGCTTAATTTCCTTCTAAGCCTGTAAGTTAAATCAAGGGGCCCGTTGGATCACAACTTCAGAGGGAGGTGGGTTATAATATCCTATAAAACTAATAAAGAATTAAAGCAATTCTCATGCTCATTCCTTGTCTTCGACATTTGCTAGCCTTATTAATCCACCTAATAATTTTAATTAACCAAACACTCTACGTAAATATATAGTTAATTTTCCTTAGCAACCTTTCATAGCAGTTTGATATCATAGTATTTTTTAATCTGACTTATTGATACAATCATTTACCTGCTGCCTGCTGGTAAATTGATGTTCCATCAACAAAGATAAAATGCTGAGATTGGGCTGGGGTCCAAAACATTATTTTTATACGACTTTCTAAGGCAGTGTAAATAGAAAACGAAACTATGATCTAAGAGGTTGCCTGAAACGTAGTAATACCTTCTCATCAACACAGTATAGTATGAGAGTGGCCTAGACCATTTTACTATTGAGTGTTTCATTATAAGTCAGATACATTTGGTTATATATGCGTCTGTCAAAAGAACAATACCAATTACTACTCGTCTAGTTTTCTGTTTTGTGGCATTATTTAATAAATGAGATCTTGTATAAATGGAAAAGATAACGGGATTACAATTTCGTGACATTATTTAATTTACTGCTTTTCAATTTCTTGAATGTTACACCTTCAATAAAAGAAAGTAGAGCCGCAGAAGGAAAAAATGACAGAAAGTGAAAAATTTTCTTGGTTCCATTCTCTAGTAATTGGAGTAGGAAAGTTTTGAGTTACACTGCCATTACTACTCTCTCTTGGGGGAAATCTCCTTAGAACTTTTACTGTAAAAAGGACTCCATATGAGTAGCCTATAAATTATAAAGCACTTTTGTAATAATCTTTAATCCACACTGTCTCTTATCACCTTCTCTAGTCTTTATTTTTCATCTTCAGAGAATCAGTGGAGTGAACTTACTTTCCTAAATCATAAATGTTGGATCAATCCACTTGGCCCTCAATTTTCCATCTATTTTGTTTATATCCATCCTGCAAATCCCGAAAGCTATAAATCTTTTTGTTTTTGTTTATTTGAACTCAATATAAGTATGACACTGAGTTTTGTTTCTGGTAGTGGATACATGATTTTGAAATGGTGTTTACATGAATAATTCTAAAATCCAATGTATTTCTTTTTCATTATCATTAATTTGAAGGTTATTAAAACTCTAGTACTTCCCTACAAACATTTCTTCTTATCCTTCCTTTCTAGTTGACAGACAAGAACCAAACAAAGGTGTTCTGGTAATAACTCAAGTTTCCTTCTATTCTTACCTCATTTTCGCCAAGCACACATTTTAGGAAGATTTTCCCAATATTCATGTGTTTAATGACGTTGGTTTCTTTCTTTCTCCATTAGTTCTTTGTCTTGATTGGTTTACAGACTTATTGTAGCCAGCCTACCAGACTGTTGGGTTAATTTCTTCTTTCTTAAAAAGAAAACAACCTCATCACTTGGGCGACCTAAGATTGTCCAAACTAGGTTTTTTTCCTTCTTTTTTTTTCTTCTTAATTAAATTTTATTACACACACACACACACACACACACACACACACATATATATATGTATACTTTTTTTTTTAATTAAAAAAATTATTGGGCTAAGGTTGCTGATTGACAATCCTCATATTGTATGACGGTATCAGCAATATAGAGTTTGCTTCTGGATAAGCAATCAGTTTTAATACAATATGAAATACTATCAATTATTGAAACTATTCCTTCACTTAGTCCTACAATTTTATTTCAAATATCATCAGTTCTTCACTAATGAATAGTCAACAACACTATTGGAATTAGCAGTTGCTGACGGTATCATATTGACCTTAAGTCGTTTTCCTTTTGACATTGAAATATAATTAAATGCAGATGAGTGAACTTGCTGATATTGCTAGATGTGTAGCAAATACCCCCTTGGATGAGGACCGCTCTTTGCAGTATCTGCTTTCTTGTCTTGAAGACTTGAAAGTTGTCATAGATCGTAGAAAGTTTGATTCCCTGACAGTAGTGACATTTGGAGCTCGTATAGAGAAATTGATCAGGTGAGTTAGTGATCTTTTTTTTTTTTTTGGAAATTATACTAAATCAGCTTCTTGATTTGCTCATGCTGATATTTTATACAATAACCCAGGGAGAAATATTTACAGCTGTGTGAAATGGTTGATGATGACAAAATAGATATAACAAGCACAGTGATTGATAAAGATGCTCCTTTGGAAGATGATGTTTTACGTAGTCTTCGGAGCAGCCCGGTGCATCCCTCCAAAGACCGTACCTCAATAGATGACTTTGAGATTATAAAACCAATTAGTCGCGGGGCATTTGGTCGGGTGTTCTTGGCAAAAAAGAGAACTACAGGGGATCTGTTTGCCATAAAGGTATTGGGAGGACTAATTAAATATAATGTGTATGACACGTGGTATAATGAGATGAATTCTTGCTGAAATTTGTTGATAGAAGTTGATAACTGGCCCCAGAAAAACTGTATAAGAGCAACAGTTTTTGTTGACTGAAGTACACCTGATAAAAATTCTGAAGTTGAGCTTATTTTATGCATAACAAATTATAAAAATTCCAAACTTACAATGTATTGATCTCTTGGGATTGGCTTGACACTACAAATTCATGTATTCTTCAGGTCCTTAAAAAAGCAGATATGATACGCAAAAATGCAGTTGAGAGTATTTTGGCTGAACGTGATATACTAATATCTGTTCGCAATCCTTTTGTGGTGAGCCTTTTGTCAGTGGCCATGCATTTACTCTTGTCATTATGATGATATCCTTTTTGATCTTACTTACTGATGTCTTAGGTACGCTTTTTCTATTCATTCACTTGTCGGGAAAATTTGTATCTTGTAATGGAGTACTTGAATGGTGGAGATCTTTATTCCTTATTAAGAAATCTAGGCTGTTTGGATGAAGATGTTACTCGTGTATATATTGCCGAAGTAGTAAGTTCGCGCTGACCCACCCTTTTTCCATCTCTATCTTTTCATATCCTTTAAATTTTATGATGCCCCCCTGACTTAAACACATACATCACATGCAATGGATGAGCAGGTGCTTGCTTTGGAGTATTTACATTCTCAGCGCGTGGTTCATCGTGATCTGAAGCCGGACAATTTGTTGATTGCACATGATGGCCACATTAAGGTCGTTGCTTTCATTTTTCTTATCATGATCTGATATGTTATGCCTATCTATATAAAATACATCCATGTACTCTATTTATATCATGACAGTGGATTTCTGTCTTTTGTGGGTTCAATGACATTGATTCTTTACCAGGCTCGTTTTAATGTAATGGGCATACAACTCAAACAGAGAAAATTGCTTATATTGGAAAATTTACGGGTTTCCATTGTATGTTGGTTCCTTGGCTTGTTACTTCTGAGAATGAGCTTTGAATGCCTTATTCTATAGTAAAATAAAATTTGCAAATATATTTTGTTTATGCTTTTAGGTTTGTTGATATAATGCATGTTGAAATTTTCTTGATATCTTCTAATGATTGTTTATCATTCTTAAACAATTGAGGAACTTGGAATTGTTGCCTGCTGGTGTATATTCTTTTTTTCCCCCTCCTTTTATGAGAATGAACCTGTTCATGTATGCATTCGGAGGAGTAAAAATTGCTGTTATCATTTGAACAGTTAACTGGTTTCGGGCTATCAAAAGTGGGTCTTATCAACAGCACTGATGATTTGTCGGGCCCTGCTGTTAGTGGAACATCTCTGATGGAAGAAGATGAACCACCATTGTCTTCATCAGAGCTTCAGGCAGAAAGACGTAAGAAACGCTCCGCTGTGGGCACACCAGACTATTTGGCACCTGAAATTCTTCTTGGAACTGGGCATGGTATGTGCATCTATTTTTTATTTGTTTTGCTGTCCTCACTACTGAAAGAAAGATGGCACACCAATATGATTATGTTAAACAAGTAATACATCCATTAGATGTGTACAGAACGTTAAAAGTGTGGCGATGGTTAAGCTTTTCTTCATTGTGGAAATGATCTTCTTTAAAATATTGTTTGCAAGTGTTAATTTGGCTTGTGCATGTATCAGTGAAATAGCTATGCTCCATAAGAACCTTAAGTGTTAAGCTATATGATTCTCTAATCTGGCCCTAGTCAATATATTTTGTGCAACAAGGCACTAGGGAGTTTTGTACCGTTTGGTGTTTCATTCTGCATTATTGTATTAATTACCTGCACATATCTCAGGTTTTACTGCTGATTGGTGGTCTGTGGGTGTTATTCTGTTCGAGTTGATTGTTGGCATCTCTCCATTCAATGCTGAACATCCACAGGTTGTTCAACTTCTTAAGCTTTATACTTACTCTTTGTTGTGTCCTTAGTTTGAGTTTTATATGTGAATCCATCATATATCTATGTTTTGTGCTTCCAATAAATGTATTATCATTCATGCTTGTCTCTAGCTTACAAGTTTATGAGCTAGAATTTTATATCATCTTAAAGTTGTGAATCTTCTTTGTTGTACGCACATTCTCATTTAGATTGCAAGCACCACATTGTAACTGCAAAATGGAAAAGCTTGCTTATTTCGTGGATTCAAAGCATGGATGGTTCGTGTATTTTGAATTCATCATTGTAAATGGAGAGCAGAAGATTAGAAAATATTCATGTAAAATGTTTGCCATTTTGCCTTTGAATGGAGTTCTTTCTTAGTTTTAGGGAGGACATTTTGTTCTGCATATATTAAAAGAAAAAATAAAAAAGGTTTGCATCTAACAAATTTGAAGTATCTTCTGTCAGTGCTTTGTGTTTCCATGTGATTGATCCTTTGTATATTGCATTTCATTTTGGTAGGATGGTGATATGTAAAGAAAAAATAGTCTCACATGAACCACAGATGACTTGCTAATTTGCTGTGCAAAGACTTCCATGTAGCATGAGGATCGCTTTAGTTGGAAAAATTCTCTAATAAGTTTGTGTGCTCACCTTTAGAAGTGATGAACTTAGCTGCTAATGAGGAAAATTTCCAATGACTTTAGAATTTAGATTATTGGAATAATACTCACCCGGTTTAGTTACGAGGCCTAAGAATTATTTTCTATATAACCTAGTCTTTGACAGTAAACAAGTCTTAGCCTTGCTTTCAGGCACTTGGCTTTTGAAAGGCTACTAATGTTTATGAAAGGCTTGGGGTGTTGTCCATTACTAAGGTGCAGTTGTTTCATTTCATTTGATTTTCTGTCACATTTATTATTACTTTAGGTATTCACAGTGTTTCAGTTCTGTATAATTGATGCTGCTAACAATAGTTGTCGAGGCCTCAAATTCTTTGGTCATCTGATCAAAACTTTGCTATCTGTAATTGTAAATAACCCAGTTAATCCAGTCTAGAAGGTATTGGTAAATGAGGTTATTGCATGAAATGACAAATAATGTTGTTGATGGTCATAGAATTTTAATGAGCTGTGTTGTCTTTGAGGTTGTAGAAGTCTCTGCTTGGACAATTTTTTCTGTGTGATGTGGCAGAACGTTTAGGTGTTGAATAGTATCATGAAAATTTAAGAGGTGTCTATTTTTTGCAACTTTCTTTGTAGAAATTTTTTGACAACATTCTCAATCGCAAGATTCCTTGGCCTCGGGTTCCTGATGAAATGAGCTTTGAAGCACACGATTTGATCGATCAGTAAGAAAACTCGCATCTATTTCTACTGTCTCTAATGGAAGGATACTTTACTTGTAATCTTACCTAATGAATTTGCGCTCTTACAGTTTCCTCGTGTTTAACTTGCAAACCTTTATTTTTACTGTATCTTAAATTTGAATTCATTCGATATCATGTACTTCCACATAATTTGGAAACTAAGAATGTTAGACTTCTAAATATTTGTTAGTATTCCTTTTATGATTTAATGAAAATTTTGTGCAAACTTTGGCCATAATGCAAGAGAGAGTAACAATTTGTCTGATGTATTTCTCAATCATTTATTCTTGATTTGCACACCCTCTCTTCTCTTTATGCTCAATGCTTAATCACGTACTGTGGATTATCGTCTTCAAAATTTAATAAGCTTTATATTGTTTGCGAGTTCCATTGCCTGAAAATAATGCATGTTATACTTTCTTTATTGTTGGTGCTGAATCTCGATGTGATTGCATCAATTCTTTATCTGTACGTTGAGACCCTAAGATCGATCAGTGTATTCACTTTGATATCTACTGGCAGGTTGCTGACTGAAGATCCTGACCAGAGACTTGGAGCTAAAGGGGCTTCTGAGGTAATTAAGGATTAATTGCATTAAACCTGCAAAAATATCAAAGTCGGTTTTTTTTTTTTTGGTAACGCTTTACAACCTTATATACATTGCCAGAGAATGTTCCTCTGAAATTACCCAAAGATAATTCCTTGTGATGCTTTGCCTCTTATTCATACTTTCCCTTTTAACATCTCCATTATTATATTATATAGTGTATAGTTTGGGGGATTTAGAACAATTTCCTCTAATTTTAATAGCTTGTGATTTTTTATGATCTTTTCTCATTTCTAATCTAACTGTCCAAGGGAAAATATAACATTGCAGGTGAAGCAGCATGCGTTTTTCAGAGATATTCGCTGGGACACACTTGCCAGACAGAAGGTTAGACTATATGCAAATCGACATCCATTATTTTACTCAAAAGACAAACTAGTGATGCGTGATTGTTTTCTTCTACTTTCCCAGGCTGCATTTGTTCCTGCATCAGAGGGTGCAATGGATACAAGTTACTTTACAAGTCGATATTCATGGAATCCTTCGGATGAGCAGGTTTATGCTGGCAGTGATTTCGAAGATTCCAGTGAAAACGGTAGCATGAGTGGTAGCAGTAGTTGCCTAAGCAACAGGCACGAAGAAGTGGTGCGTGCCTTTTGTGTTAATAAATCCAATGGTCACTTACATGACTGTTGTATTCTAATTCTTCTTCACTTTGGTGGTGACAACAGGGAGATGAATGTGGTGGATTGGCCGAATTTGACTCGAGCTGTGATATCAATTACTCCTTCAGCAATTTCTCATTCAAGGTAATTCAATGGATTATCCTCTGTTTTAATGGTTTCATTTTCTATCTAGACATGAAAAAGTTGTTGAATTAAATTTTAATCGAGCCAAGTGAAGTTAGTACACTTCAGGTTCGACCTTATGGCTCGTATGTTTGCAAGTTTCTATGTCGTTCATTAATCCCGAGCTTTGTCTCTACTTTAACCAAGCCAATTGTGCTTAGCTCACCAGTTAACTCGACTTAGGGTCTCAAGATTTACTGTCTCACTTTGTTTGGTCGTCTCTTGGTCACTGCAGAATCTTTCACAGCTTGCATCAATAAACTACGACTTGCTGTCGAAAGGTTGGAAAGATGATCCGCCTTCGAATTTGAGTACATAAACAACCATGAGAACACCTGACATACAATGATTTAGTTGGGGGATTAAAACTCCCAGTTTTCTGTTCGCTGTAAATTTGTTTTTGGGACTTGAACATTGTCGTTTATGATTCAGTATTATAAATCCTACTGTATTTACAATGTAAATGTACGAATGATGCATTGGATTTTTGGCTCTCCAGATATTTGGATCTACCTTTTCTGCCCTTTAAATCGTGTGGAAACATTTTTTTTTTCTATGAACGTGAGGAATTTTTTTTTCTCTTCCTTCGAATAATAATATTATTATTATTTTATTTTAATAACGGGCTGATTTGAGTTTAATATTCTATATTTCCTTAAAATTTCCAAATATATATCTATAAACCTTATTAATCCTAATCGCATTCTATTATATATTATCTCTTTTCAATTAATATTTATTTTTCCTTTCTTTATCTTCTTTTATATCTTATTACACATCAATTAATGGTACTTGACATAAAATTTAAATTTACCATATCATAATACAGGTCAATTAAATATATAACACTAGGGTTTAAATGTTTATACATTTAGTTTATTAGTAAAAATTAATAAAGACTACCAATGTTCTGTATAGGACTGTTTCCATGAAAAAACACCCCTAATGAATATAATAGGTTAAATAAATGAGAAAATAATAGTGTGTGTAATGGAATGAAAAAAATTGTAAGGAGAGCTCTCTCTTATGAGACGGATATATGAGAGAGTCGTGAGACATATCCACACATTGTTAAAGTATACTTCTCATAAAAGTAAAATATATTTATTAGTACTTAAAGTATGTCTGTATTACATAAAAAAAGAAAAATATATCTGTAGTGAATTATATTTTAACAACATTAAATCATACTCCCTCCATCCGGTTCTAAGGTATCCATTTGTTTTTTGCAAGTGGATTAAGGAGTATTATTATTATATGTAAAATGGGTAATTGTATTAGAGGGGAGTGATTGACCATATTGTGTACTTTTTTATAAATATGGGAAATAAATACCTTTGAAGCGGACACCAAAAATAATAAAATGGATACCTTAGAAGCGGACGGAGGGAGTATTTTAATACTACATTATTCATCATACTTTAAAAAAATATATTTTAACAACTAATAGACCTATATAACAATTATACATTAATACATACATACTATCTCACAATAGACTTTTATCATACTATAATTAGGGGTGATAATTCGTGCTAACAGTTTGGGTTTCGTGTCGACACGATAGTGACACAACACGATAAGGGCAAACCCGAACACAACACGATAAGAATTCGTTCCAACACGACACGAACACAAAAAATAACGAATTGACACGACACGACACAATAACAAAACGATAAGAAAATAAAAAATACTAATAAAAATAAATAAAAAATTTTAAGTAACTATATTTTAAAATTATTTAGAAGTATTTTTATTATATATTTCTCTAATTTTATATTTATATCGGGTTGGGGTTGTTAACAGGTTAATGGGTAACCTGTTAATATTAATCGTGCTTAACGAGTTGACACAAACCCCAACACGAAATTTTCGTGCTCTTATTAGATTGACACGATAACAACATGAACCCAATAAAACTAAACACTAACCACGTAATTTCCTTTATAATTGACATGTCCTCCTTTTATTTATACTATAATTTCATAATGGTTGTTTAATGTGTGCAGTACAACCCCAGGCTAGCATGATTTTACTCATTCATTGGAGATTTATGTCATTGTTATAGGCATTGCCATGGGAATGAGTTCAAGAATGATTGAAACCAGATTAAAGTTGGTCTCTCCATAAAGAGCCCCAAAGCCATCTCCCTTCATGTAATAGCATAGAGCTATTCTGGCAAGATTCATGCCTGTCTCCCCCAAATCCTGGAAACACTTGTCCATTAATATCTCTTTGTTCATTCTCCTCAGCGTCTCCTCAATCAGATGCTTCACGTACTCCCGTCCGTCTTCTTCTGAACACGCCATCTCTCGCATGTAGCACTGGATGCATTTCGGAACATCCCCTCTCTTCATTTCATCCTGCTGCTCATCCAAAAGTTTAAGCTGACAGAGTAAAGACTTGGCTTTACTTACAGATGATGTTCTCAGGTCGTCTGCAAGACGAAGAACCGTGGAGGACTTGTGTAGACTCTCTAGTTCGTCTTTGTTTATAGGATTTGTGATGGAGAAGTAGACATAGAAAAGAAGAAGAGGGGCAGAAATGGAAACAAGGTACTCCTCTGTTGTGGGGAAGTATCCTGTGTGGAACCATTCTGCTTCCTTGTAGTAAGTTCTACCCAGCTCTGCCCACTGCACGTTCACACTCAAGAATCATGAAAGTAAAGAGTGGTCGTGTTAGAGTGATTTGATTAAGTATTAACTTATACGAGGTGGTTCTCAGGTGTGGGATGACATTGAAACCTTGATCTCTAAGAAAATGGTAACCTATTTCGTTGAAAAAACACAGGAAAAATATTTGCATGTACTCTGGAAGCTCATACAATGCATTGATGTCCCACCTACAACAGATTGGACTCAACTCATTAATGGATGAATCTTGATATCAATGTAAATCAAGTCATTAAGATTGCATACGCGTGCAACAGAAGATATCACACCAAAATGTAACAGTATATTAGTTGAACCAACCTCTCAAATGTCACCGTGAAAGCCTTGAGTTCCTCCAGAGTAGCATATATGTCGTCTGCTATGGTAATAAACACAGCAGCCTTGGTCAGAATCTCCCTCGTGTATCCTCGATGAAGCTCCGGGACGGATCCCAGTGCCCACAGATAACACTCGGCCAACCTGTTGCTTTGTACCACCGGCACCACGCAGACATCGTCTTTAATTGGATTCGATTTTCTTGATTTATTTTTACATGAAAAGATGTGGTAATTACCTGGACAAGCTTTTCAACTCATCCTGGTATTCGGACTGAACCATGTTGAAGTCCAACTTAGCAAATTGGAGCATGGTCGGATTTGCATCCGACCTGCTCTCGTACATGTGGAAAATCTCTGCAATCATAAAAGTCTATCAAACGAAAAGCTTAAGATGGTAGAGAGAAGTATCATTAAATATTTAAATACCTGTCTCTTTTAAAAGTGTAAGCTGATAGAGAGGAGTATCATATCATTTAATCAGCACCTTGAGGGACGTGATATCCGTGTTGTCGGAGCAGTCTAAATTTAAGAGCACTAAAATACAGGTCCTTCTCGGGACATGATGCTCTCGTTCGATGAATACTCTCCAGAATCCTCTCCACCCGGTCCTTCAACTCATCAATTGATCCATCTCATCCGTCGTCTCGTCCACGATTACTTGCACCTCATCTTTCAGCTCCTCCCATTTCTTCAAGCACTTTTGGGCCTGCAAGAACTCAGTTTCTTGGTGAGTGATGAACAATATTATGTATCTAAAGACTAAAGCAAAACACTTGTTAGTGATATTACAGAGTAGGGAGTTGTGAGAGATTGAACAAAATTGTCATCCCAACATAATTTGCCGACCTCCTTGGCTCCATCATCAGTTAAGCTGAAAACACTTTATGTAATGAATATATTATACTACTCCTACTATGTTTAATAAAGAGAGCAGGAGGAGTAAGGACTATGGTGAGGCCAACATGTAAGGTACTACAAAGGTTACCTCAAAATTTTCTGACCAACTCTATTACACTGTTTAAGAAATAAGAATGCAAATTCAGTGCAGAAAAGATATGGTTGCTCACCTTGTATTTATAATGCTAAGAATACATCAAATTAACGCAAAAAAGACTTGGGTGAGACATCTATCTATTAGACCAATTGAATAACTTTAAAGGGCTTGTTTAATTATTATATGAAATTAGAAAATTGAATAATTAATTATAGAATAAAATTAATTGAAATGAAATAAATTTAAGGGCATGTTTGGTTTGGGTTTAATAACCCATATCTAGATTTATTAAATCTTCTTAAATCTTTCCTATATACACCTACTAACCCTATTAACACTTACTCACCCTTTACCATACATTATATCTCCTCAATTAATATTTTTTCTTCTTTTTTCTCTTTTACTTTTATCATTTCTCTCACCTCAATTAATACTTGATTTGACATAAAGTTTAAACATACTCTACTTAAACCTAAAACAAACATAACAAATATAAAATAACACTATTCACTGGTTTATTAAATCACTTTAAACCCAAAACAAACATCACCTAAGGGTCTTGTTTGGTGGTTAACAAATTAGAAAATTTAAAAATTAATTTAGCTTTGCAATATATGTGATAATTTTTTTTAAAGTAGTAACAATTTTTTAATATAAAATATTAATTAATAAAATAAAAGTGATAACTTTTTATTTGAATTATGTTATAAATAATTCATAATGTTAAAAATTGAGTCTGTCTTACGAATAACTTACATGAGAAGGATAATAAGTGATAATTTTTTTATAAGAAAAAGTGATACCAGTAGATGAAAAGTGATGATGGTAATATGAACTAATCCCTCTGTCTGCTTTTAAGGGTATCATTTTTTCATTTTGGGCGTCCGCCCCAAGGGTCTCATTTCCCTTTTTATACATATGAAACACATACACACCCGCTAATACAACTAAAAAATGGGATCCACACCTTCACTAATACAACTATCCACTACACATTAAATACTAATACTCCTTAATCTTCGTGTCCAAAAGCAAATGACACCCTTCAATCCTGACGGGGGAGTATTTCAATAACATTTTAAAAAAGAGTGATAATATCTTTAATAAAAAGTGATAATTAATTATGAAAGTGAATTTCACGAATAATTTATAAAAAATGACAAAACGTATAATACTTTTAATAAAAGATATACTAAAGAAAAATAATAACTGATCAATTGAACCATTTCATGAATAATTGGTAAGACGTATAAAAAGTGATAATACTTTTAATAAAAAATGATACCTGATCAATAAAAAGTGATAATTGTCTAATTTTACTATTTTATAAAACATTCATAGAATGAATAAAAAGTGATAATAATTTTAATAAAAAAATAATAGTATTTGATTTATAATAAGTAATAATCAATTAAATAATTATTTTATGATTAATATACAAGATAAATAAAAAGTGATATTATTTATAATAAAATGTGATGTCTGATTTTAAATTTTTACGATATATATATATATATATATAAATATATATATATATATATATATATATATATATATATATATATATATATATATATATATATATATTTAATAGTGAATAAAATTTTTTATTAAAAAGAATCCGAGAAAAATAAAATGTTTCAAATTGTTGATGAATTGAACAGGCCGCTTATTTGAAAATTTTATCTAATCATAATAATTAGTTTAATAAAACAGGCCTTACTTTTATGCAATTGTTTTTTAATTAAAATTTTAAATATACTTTTTTTTTATTTATGGATAATTCGTCTCACGTAAAGGCAACCTGCTCAATAGGTTTTCACACTGTAAAGAAGGTAGAACGGTGCAATCCCAAAAAGGTCTGCTCATTCACCACAGGAGAGAGAAGGGCGCGTTGTCCCATTAAAGCTATCAATAATATACCTTTTGAGTTGGATGATTACTAAACACTTCAGTGATTACCATCGAACCTCAAACAAACCACCACCTACGCACTTGTAAGAATCAACTCTGCAGCACGTAAGGCTCATTCGGGGTACGCAGCTTCCGCAAGTACCCGAATTTATGCAGTGCAAAATCCATACTCTGCAGTCCATTAAGTACGCAGTTCTTAACAACCCCAACACCACGTAAAGTCTATTTCGGAAAAAAACAAGTATGAGCATGTAGTGCAAACCAACCTTCATTTTACGTATAATAAATAATATTTATTTAAAAAATATTCTAATAAATTAAAACAATAATTAATTTTCTTATATACATTTAAGAATAATGATTAAACCATTAACTTTTAATATACATAAATTCTACTCCCTCCATCCGGAAAAGTTTGCGCCTTCCTTTCCAGCACAGAGATTAAGAAAGTGTAACTTTTAGGGGTATAATGATATTTTTATGTAAAAAATAAATGATAAAATATGTTAGGAAGAGATGATTTTTTTGTAAATAAAGTATATGGGGAAGGGAGATTGTTTATTACTTTTTGTTTTTTTTGGAATGTGCAAATTTTTGTGGGACAACTCAAAATAGAAAGTGTGCCATCTGAAAGAAGACGGAGGGGGTATAAATTAAAAATTTAAAACAACATAATTATATATCTAACTTCATTACTAGTATATTATATACAGTTAATAATAAAACTCATATTACAATATTAGAACGTATTAGAAAAAAATTAGAGTTAGTAGGAAAATTTAGTTTAGTTCAGGGAGAATTAATTATTTTTATTCACATCTTGACATAGATGTAAAAAAGAAAATAGATAAAAATCAAACATTATTGTGGTATATCTTAATCTACATATCAACTATAACCTTAATATTAATTAAAAAATAATCAAGTTCAATACGAATGATGTACGTATAAACGTTTAGCCAGTTAAATGTATTTTTGTATCTTCTTATAGTATATAATAATATTAAATAATAATTTAATCTATGTGAACAAACACGACATTTTATATTTTATTAACTTATTGTATGTCGAGCGGCTCCACACCGTGAATTAAGAATTGACGCATCGAATTATTGCATCCCATCAACGCAACCTTTCGCCTCATGTTTAAACTCTGCCACTCCATAGTTTATAAATACCATCACAATCTCATTTGCCAACACCTCTATCAAATTCCATCCTTTTTTAACTAATGTTTATTTGATAAAAAAAAAGAGAACCATGCAGAACGGTGAATACCCAATATGGTTCTCTGATCCAGAGCGGTTGTATATCCTGGGATTCCTTTTGAACACATCGGACACCGCTGAACAACAGCACCTCTAGGACACTCGAAAGGTGTTGATCATCGTGAGGGAAATCGTACAACACATGGGTGAAGATCTTCAATTCTTCTTTCCCCCATTGTTCATTGAACTCGAGTTGCAGCGGATGTTGTCTAGTCTGCGAGGATTCATCTGGTTCAAGGCATGTCCAGGCATCCATTACTCTATCGTGACCAATATAATCACCACAACGTACTTATATGACGTACCAATCGAAGAGGTAATTTAATTTGTTTAAAGGTGCATTACATATATTTTTTCAATGGGATGCACTGCTATGTCCCATTTACTCCTGTGATGTATGTTCTACACTCAGTACTCTATAACACCTGTATTATGAGCAGGAGTCTCATGAGCACACAAGTTTTCGAGTTAATGGATATCTACTGTATGTGATGTAGAGGAGAGTGTTCAAACAACATGGCCTACATAGGATAGACTTCGGGTGGCTGCTGCGCAGGACCCAGTACGAGGGGGGAGATGATTGGCCTGGTGAGCCTATTGAGCACGACGCACATGATTGGCTTCTAATTAATTAATATGATTATATTCCTAAACAGCCACAACGTTATGTTCTTATTGTAATTTTTTTTCAATTAATAATGATACTCTTTTTTATTATAATATAAGAAATACAAAATTAAAAATAAAACATTGTTGATATCCATTAACTTAACTCATTATGTTAACCACTGCACTGCTTACTTGTTCAAAAAAAATAGAGTTTTCCGCAATCCATGTTTGTCAGTACCATCCGCAATAATGCACTGCTGGCTTAGTGGTGCAAATACTAATATACGAATTACTTTATATACAATATAAAATATTAAATAAAATATTATATGTATAATAAACAATAATACATTTAAAGAAAATTTATAAATTCAAGGCATGAAAAATGGGTAAACTATCAATCCAGCACTGAAATTATATTTTATTTTATATCGACTAGGGCCATTATATATGCAAACTATCATTTCGAGGCATTAATCTATGTCATAATTTGCTTGACAATAGATTATAATATTTGACAAACTCAGGCCCTAGATTGATAGTTTTATTATATTTTAGGCCCATAGAAAAAATAATATAAACTGTTAGAGTGATTTGATTAATTATTAAACATTTCATCTCTCTACTAACTTGAGTTTTTAGATGAGGTGGTCATTTAACATAGTTCAGAGCCCATGGTTAACAAAGGTCCAGGTTCGAACCTTACCTGATTTGATTAAGTATTAAACGGGCCGTTTCTCCACTAGCTTAAACTTTTAGATGAAGTGATCGTTCTACATAAACTCCAACATAATAGTTTATCTACACGAACACGTTGGAATATTCATATTACAAACATACTAGAATAAATTAATAAAGTGTCAAAATTGATAATGCAAACATTTATGAAATATGGTAAAGAAAACTTTTAATAATACATTTTGGTAAATTTTGGTTATATATGCATAAGTATTGTTATCAACATGATTGAGACCAATCTCCCTCTCTGTCCGTAACATCCATTCGCAAAATATTTTAAGAATTTGATAAATTTTTTATTTTTTTTCAATTCACTTTGCGGATTTCAAGGGTTCTTGAGAAGGGAGGTCACATAAATGGTGGTTGGGAGTTCTTAATTCTTCTTATTAATTTGAAACCCCCAAATGTTTACTCTTCTTGTAGAGAAACAAATCCACAACAACACATATGATGGCAAGTGCATCCGCCGATGAATGAATTCCCACAAGGCCAGAATTGACCAATTCGTGATCCACTGTAATACGGTTGAGTCAGCCTCATGTCGATTGGTGTATTTTTTGACTGGTGAACGTATCTGTACACTATTGGGGAGTCAGACTGGTGATTGGATAGTTCAAGTCTGCATATCAGGAAGGAAGCACACTGTCTGTTACGAATGTCATATGGTTAGACTTGGACAACCTCCGACATACAAACTCACTTTGGGATGGGTCGGTATCACCCGTGAACTGGAACTAGACTAGGGCGACATGGTCTGGTCTGGAAGAAATATTACTCACAACGACATACACTGGCATATGACACGCAGGAAACCCGATGATTTGCAGAAAATTCTACTGGTGAAGGAAGAAAAACAATGATCCATCTTAGTATCTTTCAAATTTTCATATTCGCACTTTTATTGTTAGTTTTTGTTATTTTAAAACTGCTCATGTTGCAACTTTGTTTTGTTATGTTGTTCAATGGAATTATATCTATTTTATTAATTATTTAAGTTGCATATTAGGATTCAGTTCACCATAATATTCCAGACCCGTGGTTCACAAGCTTTTAGATATTTGATATAGAGGGTTATATATGAGTCATTAAAGGTAAGGAAATAATTAGTTGCAATAGATTTAAAATAGATTGCCAATAGATCGGCAGTACTAACAATATAATATTCATTTTACTAGTTGTTTGTTCAGCAAAACTGTTTTCATATAGTACGTTAACTGTTCCATTAAATATCCCTCATTGTCCATACTAAGTTGAAACTGTGCTCATCAGTTAATGTCCATTATTGGAAAATGTTTAAAAATAAGTAATTTTTTCTGGCAATTAAGTGATGTTTCTTCATAAAACTTCTTTTCTTTATGTCTTAAGTGGGCATACTCACCCTTGACAATGCCACTTAAGGCATAGTGTCTAATTCCACTTAATTGGTAAATGTATATTTTTAATCATCTGCTAAGTTACTGTAATTTTTTTGGATGTGTGTCTTGTTGTTTACCTTACTCCGACTTGCAATAGCCATCAATATACGTGGACACATCTTAAACCATGTTCATTTCATTTCCACATCAAAACACACATTACGACGCCTCAAATGAAATTTAGAATCCTAAAAAAGTTGGAGTGATCACTATTCTAGACTTTTTCTCTCCCAAACAAACTGAAATTTTAGATCATGAAAAATGGCAGTGATCATCTTGTAGTTTTCTTTTTTTCCAAAACAAAAGGTTTTTTTCCATAAAACATTGAGAGATCAAGGTTTAGACTTCTTCTTCCCAAAACATGGCGTAGAATACCAAGCCATTGACTTTCCCTTTCTTTTGCTTACTGGGTCAGCTCATCTTTTGACACCATTAGACCTCTATTATGCCACTTGATTGCCGATTGAGCAACTTTATAGGCATTCATGTTATGGCGATGTCTTAAAAGCCACCATATGATCTTGACTCTATTCTGTTAACTTTCAACCTGATACACTGAAAGGATAAGTGAACATTTCAAATTATTACAAAGTCAATATATATTCTAGTTTAGGATAAAGATGATATGTGATACGCTTTGAGCTATAAGAGTAATATACCACATCGACGTTCTTACAAACCTCATGATTGTTGACTTGATTTGTAAATTCTCCATGAATGTTGCTTACACACCTTGCAGATCGCATGTTTTGAATTACTAGTACTCTGCAGTCATACCTACACACATCAAGATGAATGTCGTGTTAGACATTATTTCATTAATGATGCTAAATCACTTAGTGACGATAAAACTTAAATTACGTATTACGCTGCTTCGGACTAGTCATTTTCCGGATAATGAAGAATACTGACAATGGCCTTACATCTGCGTCTGCTACATCCAGTCTGAATAACTCATCCAATCCTAACAACTACGAAACATGACGATGTTTATAAATAGAAATGTAACAATAGCCAATGAAATGATGCTGTTCCAAAAAATATACGTCATACTGGGACTTTTATTGACTCAATCATTGCATCATTAATGTATGAATTTTTGGGATTCGAATCTACAAGTTTAACACTCTCGGAATTGCAGTCAACGATGATCAAACTATAATGGCATGGGTTATGTGTGAATAATGGGATATACATCTGCAATGAAATGAAGTATTTGTTATCGTCTAATGCTTCTTCCTCAACTGAATTAACGTTGGGTCAATGTTTCAATGCACCTACCCGGTTACACGATCTCATACGTGCACTTCTACTTTTGTTGACTATTCTCATCAGTTTACTGTATTCCACGAACTTTCTCTTATTGGTTTAAGACCTTTCCTGAAAATAACTCCAATGACATATTGTAAATTAAGAAGGAAAACCCCATATGAAGTTTTATTTATTAAAATTATTTGCAGTTCAAAAGAAAAAAATTAAGATGGAAAACAATGAAAAAAAGAAAAGAATATCTCCATACACAAGAATGTGAAGAGAAAAATCATAAACAACGGCACATACCACGTCAAAAACAGGAAGATACTAGTTCCTTAATGCCTCACCCATCCTATCTATTTTTTTCATGTTGAGGAGTGATGCGACTGTATCCAACACCTGTAGAGAAGTTGGATTTCCCAAATTCAGTTTGTTGATGGGGGAAGAGGAAATAACATTTAGTTTGGGTTATTGGATCCATACGATCGCTGAGAGCCATTCCGTTGGGAGTAAGGTTTGCACCTCTGCCCTTGTCAGACGCCTGTGGTCAGTTAAAACTAGTATATCACTGTACACAAAATGACAATCTTTTTTGTTTGGTCAGCACCGCATATACAACATTAAATTTTCTGCTGGTTCAAACAAATATTCACTACCTTCGAGGAAGTGAATTAGAAACTGCGTACATTCCTACTCTCATGCGTCAGCATTCTTCAATTTTCCACATGCATCGAACAGAAATCCTGTCACGCTGCCATACATTTTTTCCTTTTTGTTGACTTCTAATATCTCTACACTCTTGGACACACTGCGAGCTCCCCAGATAGGTGTATCTATTTGCGTACCGGAAACGTTCTTGATTGAAGTTTGGGATGACTCTCCAAAGTACAACTATTGCACATACACAAAGTAACATTTCTTATTATTAGTCTGGATCCACTATGGGGGTTGGGGGATTTGGACTTGGATATGTTTAAAAAATTTACCTTTCTCTTCGGCCGATTTCTTTTCGGTCAAGGGATACATGCCATCCACCCACCCTCTCCAGATGTTCCCCTGCAATTAGCAGGATGTGCCGGAGTCTTATATTCTGGAGGCTCGAACTGCTCCCTTGTTGCCCCTTTGTCTTTCAGTGTTCCTATTCCGCAATGCCCTTTTTTATCCATATAACCATTTGGGATATCATGTAACAACATCATCACTGCATTGGGTATCGTAGTCCGTAGTGCAGTGATAATGCCAGATTGATGATGCATATCCTTCATCAAACAGCTGACTTTCTCAGCCAAGGCATTAACTGTAGTGCATAGGCTGTTCAATGATTTGCTTATTCCACTCACTTCCAAACTATTATTATCTAACGTGTCGATATTACATGGTAACATTTTGTCAGTTTTGTAATCTATCACAGGTGAATACTGAAAGAAAATATTATATGCCCGAGCGAGCATCACATTATACTTCATAACTTCAATTACATCTACTGAGTGAGTTAAAATAACAATGACAATGTTATTTTCATGCACAAATACGCATTGGCATGCTTATTGCTGGAAGATTATTGGACAGAGTAACAGATGCTAACCCTAATAAAATTATACAAATATATATATACAAATTATGTTTACAAAGGTAATAATATACTCACCATCTCCCATTTGACCATTTGTCATTTTTAATCTCCTAGCGATTTCTTATCAATTCTGCTCTCTAATTATCCCAAACTGCGTCAACGGCCTTTCTACACATAATCCGCCAGCGAGTTGAACGGTATCTCATCTAGGATCAGCTGATGGGGATTTTTCATGGTTTAAGTACGAAACTATCTGAGATACTAACCTGCAGGAAGAGGGCGCATCCCGTTAAATACGACTATTTTTTCTTGCAGCACTTATGCCTCACGATGCCATCTATCATCCTGTCATAAAAGTACCCAGCCCAGTTCGTACGTGGAATGTTTTCCACGTTCTTCATAGAGAACAGGTAACTTTGGTTAAGATCACTACTGTTAGGGTGTCCAGTACACTCGCGACAAAGTACATCACGAATGCCCGTGAAAAGTCATCACCGCATTCGTTCTCTGATCGAAGGGTCTCCTCCAAGTCAACTCCTTGACCACCATTTTTTCCCACATTTTTGGGGAGCTTACCTCGGATGTCTTTAATCTCTGACAGTCTTCCACCAGTAACTACTCCAAGCCAACCTATTTTCCATTTCAAACATCATACGTGAGGGTATACACATAACAGAAGAACATGTAATGTTACAAAAAATGTGCTTTTGCCAAATCATTTACGTTAACTTATACCTTCAGGTACACCTATTATCTTGCTAAAGTTTATTGACATAGAACGGTGTGCAACACCTCCCACTGTAATCGCGCATGTGTCAATGTCAAAAGCTTTGACTAGATAATGAATAAGTGGCTTGTTTATGGCACATTCTTTCAACTACAAGAGTCTTCTAAAATCGATTGCCTTGAAAGAGGTAATTTTTTGTGTGTTAAAGGTAGAAACCACACTTGAAAACTTTTTAACTGAGATCCTCATCCGAATGGCTGGAGTATCCATATCCTTCTCAACCGCATTTTCTTTCAACACATCGGGAGTGTCTCAAAATGCATGGGATCCATTTAGGCGCCCTTTTCCATAATCGACAGGTACTTCTAGTTTTGTAGATGTTTTGAACAAATCTTTATGATTGTTATCGAATGCTTGTGATGACATGATTAGTCATAATATAGTGGGCATGACCAATTAAAGAAATTATCGAACCACAGGGAGGAAGGTACTAGGGTCTAAGCGATCTCGTGTTCACCATAGTATTATAGAGATGATCATAAAGGGAAGATAATCAATAAATGACAATAAAATAAATGGGTAGATGAATGGGAGATGGATGAATGAGCCAAGTAGATAGAGATGAGACTAGCAATACTTAAATCATGGAAAATCTAAGTATCATGCAATGAATTCATATGTGTCATGGGAAAAAGGCTAAGGGCCAACACTAAAATCACCTAAACTCCCTCTCGGAATGAATAGGATATGGAATGACATTCATTGGATTTGTTCTCACTCAAACAATTCCAACTAGGTACTAAGCTTGAAATGAGAGTCCCTTCACATAATCTATTGACTTCTCAATCTAATAAATGATATGTTCTATCAAAGGGTTCTAAACTATGAAGGACTTCTCAATCTCTTCACAATCTATAATGCACATGAAGTGTTTGATGAAATGATTCACTTAATTATCCTAAATATGCAATTAACTTCTCAATCTAATCACATGCTTAAAACAATTAAACACACAAATCATCATAAACCTCAAGATCTAAAACATCAATGATAGAAAATCAATTAACCCAATCAACATAATCATTCAATTGTAAAATACCAAAAATTATCCAACACAATTCATATTGCTAATCTCACAAGGGAGATTAGCTTCTCATATCCATAAGAAAATTAACATAGACATTAAATTCCTTACAAAACATGATAAACAATTGGTTTCAATACAAAGTTTAGATGAAAACTCCCTTGGATGTCTCCAATGGTGATCTTCTTCTTCCCCTTGCAATTCACCTCTCTTCCTTGCTTATCTACTACTTGGATGGAGGATGTGATGGTTGGATCAAGGTAGATCCAAAGGATGAAGAATGGATGAAGGTGAAGGTGAAGAATGGAGGAAAAGATGTGTGAGGTGTGTGTGGAAGAGTGGATTTCGGATCTCCCTCACATATTGAAGTATTGGGTATTTATACCCCTTGGGAGGCTTCTAGAAGGATTCTGATTTTTTCCAGGATTTTACACATCACGAGTCGTGCTCTGTCACACGGCCATAAGGTGGCCGTGTCGTGTAAACTAATGCTCCCGCACGGCCTTTTCTTACAGGGCCGTGTTGATGACACGGCTCGTGCTGCCAACACGACTCATGTGACTGGACACGGCCTTAAGGTGCCCGTGTTGAACGAATAGGTGTCGCCGCACGGCCATCGCTTACAGATCCGTGTTGGCTACATGGCCCGTGTTGGTGCTGGCTCCTGTATTTCTTCACTGTTTTGGCTCGTTCTCCCTCGTTTCAACTCCGAATTGAGATCTGCTTTTTCCTACGTCTTTCTTATCATATCTAGCATCAAATAAAAAGTGAAAATTATAGGTTTAAGCTCATTCACACATATTTCCATAAAACACAAAACACAATCAAATAGAACATAAAATACGGATAAAATAATACGAAAACACATATAAAAAGACACTAAAATCTAGGTGAAAATATCACTCATCATGACACTGACTGTGTTGGATTATCAACCAGGCTAAAAATACTATCGATGTGGTTGTCATCCCTATGATTCAACACGTAGAGCAGGAATTCATTGTAAATTCCATATTGGGGTACGTATGATGGGAAATCCATTTCTCGCCGGGATTGTAATATGGGCTGGTTGGGACTAAGCATTGAAAGAAAATGCTAGTAAGAATTCTATTACTATTTTTCGGGGGTCAAGGAAGTTGAGGAGTTTTAGGGTTGGGTTAGGGTGATGGTAATGGACATTATATAATACCTGATTCTTCTCAATATGTATTGATGGTTTATGGATTTTGTTCTAGGGTTCAAAAGTTGTGTATGGTCATTATCTGGCAAGACAACACGCATGTTAGATGATAGATTTTGTTGATAGCTATACTTGATATTAGTGACATGTTGCTCTTGTCCTATGCGTGTGACACTGCTCTTTTAGTCATTTGCAACACAATCACCGAAATGTATAGGTTTATAGACAATAGGTATGGTTCTTATGTCTTCAATTTCATTGGCTTCTACATCGGCACATTCCCTTGCACTTGAACAAATCATCTGCAGAGTCGTCTCGAAAAAAATAACTTTTCTCGCCATCTCTTTCTTTAATGCATCACTTTTTCTGTCATGTATCGTATGTCCAATTAATGATTAATTCGTCCCTTCATATTAGAAGCCATGTGGATGTTGTATTCAGCATATAGATATAATATGTTATCAATATGTGTGTATCATTGTGGTCACCGTGCTTAGACATATCATTGTCCGTCCATTTGATATGATCATCAATAATCATGTCCTTAACGCAACTATCACGCCTGCACTTCATTAGCCGCTAATCTACAAATAGGAACCTACCCCCATCACAGTTTCTATTTGATACGATCTAATCCCATAATTCAAATTTATATTATTTATGTATATTTTCTCAGTACCATAAACAAATAGGTTTTTAATATAATGATTTTAATAGATTGGTATTAATAAGCAATCCCTATAAATCTAGTATATATATTCATGTAACAATAACTATAGTCATTTAACATTCATCCTATATAAAAATTCGCAATATATGATTACACATGTTGTTTAGTACACTATCACATGGTCTCATAGAACATGGTACCAATGATAATAACATTTAATCAATTTCTTGTTAAACTGTAACTTTCATCGGTTGCATTATGTGATTAAGACAAACTAAGGATTTAGATTATAACAATAGAACAGACATATTGGTTTTGACATTATCGGTATGCCAATGTGTACTATATTTCAACGTACCAAGAAAACGGTTAAAGTAGTGTTAATTATTAAAAAAACAATACTTAAAATCACACGTTGAGTAATTTATAAATAGATTTACTTAATACATTGATTAGGCAGTGTATTAACGTACATTATTATATTATATTTTTTAGTTTTTACTTGATTAAATTATTCGGATATATATATACTCCCTCCATCCCTAGGTAAGAGTCTCATTTTATCATTTTTGTTGTCCCACCCAAAGGATCCCATTTTCTTTTTTGGACATATGGGACCACCCACACCCACTAATACAATTAAAATATGGGGCCCACACACCCACGAATACAACTACCCACTACACATTAAATAATAATACTCCTTAATTCACGTGCCCAAAAGAAAATGGGACTCTTACCAAGGGACGGAAGGAGTATATATATCACTGATGAGTGTGTAAATTCACAAGTTTGGCATTATGTTTTGTGCTAGTTTTGGAGAGTTTTGAGGTGGAAATAGGTGGAAAACCTATATATATTGTGAATTAGCATGAATCAGGTGTTAGTAGAGCTATTTAAGTGGGTTTTATAGCAAAAACGGAGTGGAAGTACCAAGAATCGAAGAGACGAAGTCGAGACCACGCGAACCGCCAAGGAAAGAATAGGGTTCGACCTCTCCTACAGGTCGAACCAACATTGCGAAACAGCAGAAGGAGGGTTCGACCACGACTCAAGGGGTTCGACCTGTTTGATCAGGTCGAACCATGGTCGAACCAGTTCGCGAGAAGATGGGTTCGACCACGACGAGGGGGGTTCGACCAGACAGTTGGTCGAACCAGGAGCGGAAATTGTCCAGTAGCATGGTTCCACCTGAGATTCAACCAAGACCCGAGTGGTTCGACCTGTACAAGAGGTCGAACCAAGTGCAGAATGTGTCCAGTAGCAGGGTTCGACCTGGGGTTCGACCTGTTGGCAAGTGGTTCGACCTGTTTGACGAGATCGAACCAAAGCGCGGAAACTTACCTTATCCGAATTTTCGAGGCCAAAACGCGTGGGATCACTTGAAAAGCCCATTCCAAGCCCTAGAGATGTGATTACAAGTATAAAAGAAGGCTCATGCAGTCAAGAGGCCACACTCGGACATCGTGAATCATAAGAGGAGTGAAGAGAAGAGATTAGTGATCCATCCGGAGGCTGAGACAGAGGTTCAGCTGGAGATTCAAGTAAGATCGGTCCGTCTAACCATGATTGTTCCTAGATCGATCATGGGCTAGAGCCACTTCGGTAGTTCTAGGGTTATGAAGGTTTCATGAGTTAAATTTATATTTCGTGTGTATACTCCGTACGACACTACTTGTGGTTTAGTTTATATAAGATTGCACGTTTTTAATCCATGCTCAAGTTGTTTTGTGCATCAATAATTGTTGTTTAGAGTCTGAATGCATAACATGGTTATTGGTTGAGTGCGTTCACTAATGAGCAGGGTTGATTGTTATAATTCTAAGTGAAGGGATTCCGAAGTCTTATTAGAACTGTCTTATATGAATGCTTGTTAATTGAATTGAATTCGGGTTGACAAGTAGGATAAAGAGTATGACTTTATAGTACCTAAAAAGGGAGATCAAATCGGGTTAGAGTACTAAGTGCATGGGAAATAATTGATTACGATAGTACCTAGAAAGGGAAGTAAAGTATACGTCTTGCTCTGAGGATACTCACACGTGTCAAAAGCTTATCTATTTGTGTCTATAGAATAGATTCGCAGGGTCTAGCGATGCGTCCATAAACCACAAGGCAGAGTCGGACATCGACACACGAAAGTATGATTTAACGAAGGAAACTGGATGGCCTGATGAACTACCTATTATCTTATTTGATCACAACTACTATTTTCTTGTTCTTGTTATTTAATTGCTATTTCAATTATCACTTAATTTACAAACCAAAATTACAATTCTCAACATAGTCATAATCTACTAGAACGTAATTAAATTGATATTTAACTGTCCCGTGGATTCGATATTTAACTTGGTCACCTTCGAAATTACAATTGATATCCTTCATACTTGGGGATTAATTGTGTGTTGAGAAAACGCCCAACAAGTTTTTGGCGCCGTTGCCGGGGACGGCCAAAATATCTTTTTGTTATTTCTAGTTTGTTAGGGCTATTTAACTTGTTTTGCTGTTTTAATTCTAGTTCTTTTTAGGTGTATGCTCACGAGATCAAAGAAAGGTGAACTTGAACCCTATAATCCTGAAATCGGAGCATCGTCAAGAAAAAAGAAGAAGAAGAAGAGCAAGGCAGAGACTATTGATCCAACTGAAGCTCTGAATTTTGGAGTTGAAGTTGACGAGCAGATTTCGCAGATGATTGAAGCTACAACTGAAGTTAATTCGGGAGTAAGGACAATCAACATGGCAGCAAATCTGGATAATCTAGCCATCCGAGAGGTTTTCAGAAACAATGGGGCTGGAAATTTTGGGCTTCTAGGAGCAAGGGGAACTAATTCAGCGTTCGATCTTCATCCCGCTCTTATTAGCATGATAGAAAGGAACTCCTTTTCAGGAGGTTCTTTCGAGGATCCGCAGCAGCATCTGAACAAGTTCTTGGGCTATGCAAGTACTCAAAAAGACGCAGGAGAACATGAAGATGCTAGGAAGATCCTCTTGTTCAAATTCTCACTTACTGAGAAGGCGAGAGATTGGTACGGCACTATCAACGTAGCTGAGTGCACCACTTGGGAGCAACTGAAGTTAAGGTTCTTGGAGAGGTACATGCCACCTTCAAAGGTGTTTAAAATGAAGCAAGACATTAACCAATTTGATATGGGTGGAGGAGAAAAATTTCATGAAGCATGAGATAGATTCAAGGACATGTTAAGGAAGTGTCCTCAACATGGGCTATCTAAAGCTCAATATATCAGTATATTCTACAATGGATTGGACTGTGATTCAAGAGTTTTATTGGATGCTTCTTCTAATGGAGCATTGCTTACAAAGTCATCCGTAGAGGCCGAGAAGTTGTTTGAAGATATTTCGATGAATTCAAGGGATTGACCAACTGATAGAGTTAGAGGTACTTATGTCCTTGGTAAGGTAGCTAAGGTTGAACAAGCAATGGTGAAAACAAGTAGAGAGGATGAGATCGTCTCTAGCTTGTCCAATATCAACAAGCTACTTGAATCCCAACAGACGCAAATCAGCGAATTATCTCAGCGCGTACCGATCATGCAACAGGAACTAATGAAAGAGGGACCAATCCAAGAGGAGTTGGAAGAGGCACACTATGCCATGGGTCAAAGTATTTAAGGGGCTAGGTATCCAGATCAAGGAAACCGGAACTACCAAGGGAACTATCGAGGAAACTTTAATAATCGTGGTCTCCCGGGTGGTTATCAACAACCTAGGAGTCCGGAGTTCTCATGGAGCAATCTGAATAATGCGATCCAACCTCCGATGGGTGTTGATCCGGGTGCTAAAGTGGAAGAAGGGAAACCAGGTTTTGAGAATACTGCGAACAGGTATATGGCCAAGAATGATGAAAGAGTGAACCGCCTGGAGGCCAAACTTGAAAAAAAAATTGATGCAAACCACGAGGCTATATCTAAGCAGGTGAAGGACCTTACATTGTTGATGGGGGAGATGGCAGGTAGTGTTAACAAGCTTACTCAAACTATTGAGAAAGGGAAGTACCCATCTCAAAGTATTGAGAATCCAAGGTCCTGCAACGCCATCACATTAAGGTCGGGAACGCAATACGAGGGACCTATGAGGCCGAAATCAAATTTGGACATGTCTAGGGCCAGGTTCGACAATGGCTCGACCAACATTGAAGGTCGAACCATACAGGGAAGGTCGAACCAACACACTGGACATGATCAGGAGGAATTGCAGCATCGGTTCGACCAAAGTGCAGATGGTTCGACCTGGCATACAGGTCGAACCTTGGTCGAACCCGACAATTCGGAGCACTCTATTTTTCTAGAACACCGGTTCGACCAAATCAATCGTGGTTTGACCTATCCTACAGGTCGAACCCAGGTCAAACCACACAACTTGGAGCACTCTGTTTTGTCACAGCAACGGTTCGACCATGACGTTCATGTTTCGACCTATCAAACAGGTCGAACCCTGGTCGAACCGGATGGAGGAAGGAGTACAGTAGGTCGGTTCGACCTAGGTGCCCGTGGTTCGACCTACTCAATAGGTCAAACCCAGGATGAATCTCAAATTCAAAAAGAGAGCCGTTGTCCAGAAGCAAGGTTCGACCAGTACGTACATGGTTCGACCTATTCCACAGGTCGAACCCTGGTCGAACCCTACCAGAAATTGCCTGTTGCTACTCCGAACACTCTCGATGATGTTTATGCTACTCCAGTGGTTCGAAATGAGCAAAGTACAGAGATCATAGCTGAGAAAAAATGGGAGAGAGCCAAGCGATTGAGAGCCGAAAAGGAGAAAGCGGAGAAGGTTGAACGTGATGAATGGGGGATTCCCAAAACAAAGATACCTCCACCATTTCCTTACAAGCTTGTGAAGAAGGGATTGGAAGAGAAGTTCAAGAAGTTTTCAGAGATAATGAACAAAATAAGCTTGAGCATTCCTTTCTCAGAGGCAATCATAGAGATGCCGTATTATGCCCGATTTCTAAAAGACATATTGTTGAAAAAGCGGAGCTTAATCGGAATTGAAACGGTGAATCTATCTGAGAATTGCAGCTCAATCATCCAAAAGAAGCTGCCGCAAAAGATGAAGGATCCGGGGAGCTTCACTATTCTATGTGAGATAGGAAAGGGGCCGGCACGACGAGCTTTGTGCGATCTAGGGGCAAGCATCAATTTGATGCCTTTGTCCATCTTTCAGAGGCTTGGTTTGGGAGAGCTTACCCCTATAACAGTGGTTCTCCAATTAGCGGACAGGTCGATGACGTTTCCAAAAGGTATAATTGAAGACGTTCTCGTCAAAGTGGAGAAGCTAGTCTTTCCTGTGGACTTTCTTGTGCTAGAGATGGAAGAAGACAAGGATACTATCCCTTTAATCTTGGGGAGACCTTTCCTTGCTACTGCTGGAGCTATGATTGATGTTCAGAAAGGAGAGCTTAGATTGCGGATGGACAAAGAAGAAGTTCTTTTCAACTTGGACAAAGCAATGAAGATGCCCATGGAGTTGCAGTGTTATAGTATTGACGTGGTGGAGGAGATTGTGAAAGAGGATATGTCTCTGATCCTGTCAAAGGATCCTCTCGAGACATGTTTGATGGAGTCTCTTACATATCCCACTACGGAGCTCGACGGACTCTCTAACGAGGTATGTATTGAATTTCTTGAAAACTTACTTGCTTTGGGTGATGACAGGTTTGAATCGAAAAGAACTAAGGTGGAAGAAGTCAAGTGGACTAGGAAGTACTTGCCTTTGGATAACGAGAGCTCTTCGATGGAGGTGAGAAAAGAGGAGTTGAAACTTTTGCCGAAACACTTGAAGTACGCCTTTCTTGGCGATAATGAAAAATATCCAGTAATTGTATCTTCTTCTCTTGATGATGATCAACTTGAGGAGTTATTGAATGTTCTTAGGAAGTATAAATCTGTGATTGGTTGGTCTCTTGAGGATTTGAAAGGAATTAGTCCTTCGTATTGTATGCATAGGATAAGATTGTTAGACGAGGCGAAGGCAAGTCTTCAGAATCAGCGGAAGGTTAATCCCGCGATTCAAGAGGTGATTAGGAAGCAAATCCTTACGTGGTTGGATGCTGGAATCATATATCCTATTAGTGATAGTCCCCATGTGAGTCCATTGCATGTAGTTGCTAAAAAGGGGGGTATGACTGTAGTAAAAGCTGAAGATAGAGAAGCGATAGCCACAAGGATTCCTACGGGATGGCGTACATGTGTTGATTATAGGAAGTTGAATGAGAACACGTGTAAGGATCATTTTCCTCTTCCTTTCATGGATCAAATGTTAGAACGTCTTGCAGGGTACGAATTTTATTATTTCTTGGATGGATACTCGGGGTACAACCAAATCATGATTGCCCCCGAGGATTAAGAAAAGACCACTTTTACTTGCCCCTACGGGACCTTTGCTTTTCAGAAAATGCCATTTGGGTTATGTAATGCGCATGCTACTTTTCAGAGATGCATGATGGCAATATTCGATGGGTTGATAGAAAAGATCATGGAGGTGTTCATGGATGATTTTTCTATTTTTGGTTCCTCCTTTGATATTTGTTTGTCTAACCTAGCTACTGTTTTGAAGAGATGCCAAGTGACTAATCTTGTCTTGAATTGGGAGAAGTGCCACTTCATGGTGAAGGATGAGATTGTCCTTGGGCATCATGTTTCTGCCAAAGGATTGCAGGTAGATCGTGCTGAAGTGGTGGCGATTGAGAAACTTCCACCACCGACCAATGAAAGAGGAGTGCGGTCATTCCTTGGACACGCCAGTTTTTACAGAAGTTTCATAAAAGACTTCTCAAAATACTCTAAGCCCTTATCTTACTTACTTGAAAAGGATGTTCCTTTTGTGTTTGATGATGAATGTTTAACCGCTTTTCAAGTTTTAAAGGAGGCGCTTATCACTGCACCTATCTTGATCACACCGGATTGGACTCAATCGTTTGTACTAATATGTGATGCAAGTGATGTAGCACTTGGAGTGGTGCTTGGGCAGCTAAAGGAAAAAAAGTTTTGCGCCATTTACTACGCAAGTAAGACTTTTGATGTGGCACAAAAGAATTACACGGTGACTGAAAAGGAGTTTTTGGCTGTTGTGTACGCATTCGATAAGTTTCGTCAGTATTTGGTTGGCATGAAGACTATTTTGTACACGGATCATTTAGCGATTCGGTACTTGATGGAGAAGAAGGAGACGAAGCCTAGGATCATAAGATGGATTCTTCTACTTCAAGAGTTTGACATGGAGATCTGGGATAAGAAAGGTTCTGATAATGTGCTAGCGGATCATCTTTCGAGGTTGGAGACTAGGGAACATTGTGATAATTCTTTTGAGTATATTGAGGAAATGTTTCCAGATGAAAAGATCATGGCCGTATTTGTTGAAGGGGCTGAGCGAGCGTGTGTGGTTGCTGCGCAGGGAGTTGATCCATGGTATGCGGATAATGTTAATTATATTGCTGTGGGAGAAATTCCAAGGGATCTCAACCGATATCAACTTGCTAAATTCAAAAGGGATGTTGAGACTTTCATATGGTATGATCCGTTTGTGTATAAAATTTGCACGGATTCTATCATCCGTAGGTGTGTGCCCGAGATGGAGATGGAGATGTTGGCGCTCGATAGTTTGGCTAATGTGACCCATTAGGATACATACGTTTCTATCACAGCGGAAGTAATAAATCATAGAAACGATTACCGTTCACATGGTATGTTGATGAAAATTGATTCTCGCAGGCAGTCTGCGCAGTCCCACGAGAATAGCCATAAGTTTCTCTTCTAATGTCGAAATTGAGTGATCTTTACGCTCAGACGATCCTCTCTTCGACGGCTTTCTGTCAGTATATTGATCATCAAATTCTGAGTACTGTACGAATTTTCACAAATTTAACAAGGTCGCGGACAGCAGCAGCAAACTACCTTCTGATCTTCTGCTGTATGTCCCAAGTCCGATCTCGACGTCGTGTGGGCGACGATCTACGAGACCTACTCAATCTGCTCTCAACCCTCATCATACGTGAATAATGAATTAGATTAGGGTTCCAGATAAGATGAGGTGACTTATATACATGGGCTACAGCAGGGACCAGGAGGAGAAATTGGGTTGGGCCTCCATTGGGCTTAAGTATCCAAGCTTAGCCCAAAGCTTATACTTAAGTCCAATAATAATAATATATTCTACTAAAATATTATTATTGCACTACCGTACCAATCCCAAAATTACGTTTTGGGCTCCTTCTTATTATGAATCCATTAGTCTCTCCATGTTTAAGATATACAATGTCCATTAATTAATTAAGTTACTGACAACCCAATTAATTAATATCTCATCCAAGAGTAGTACCACTCAACCTCATTATCATGCCGGAATAAATTCCACCTGCAGGGTTTACATGATAATCCTTATGAGCTCCTCAAGGGGACATCATCAACCTATGACGGACACAGATTCCTTCTACAATCAACAGCACACCACAGAGACAGCACTATTTCCCAACTCATCGAGTTTGTTGATTTAATTACATATAAATCTCACCCATTGATGAATCAAAGAAATACATACTGCCCTACGTGTCGAGGTTATTGTATAGGAATTAAGAGCACGAACTTCCATAATAACTGAGATCAAGTTCTCCTATAAGTCAGTATAAGTCGAACGATCTCAAGCGGTCCTGCTCAATACACACAAGTGCACTAATGTGATTCTATAGCCAAGACAAGCTAATACCAAACCATACTACAACCATCCCGATAGAGAGTCCCCGTCTATCTCGGTTGTGAGCATCTATTTATGCTTTATAAGGAACCGATAATATGATCTTCCGCGTGTTGTCGCACAACATATTATCTACAGTATAAAGTAAGTGGACTATTGCATCGAACATATAAATAAATTATAAGATGCAATCATTTGATCATATGATTCTCATTTCAAATTAATTGTTATAACATTGTTCATACAAAAAGCTAGATTTTTACTATACAATCCAACAATCTCCCACTTATACTAAAAGACTATGCTGTCATGTCTTCTGCCATACATCTGATTTCCACTCCCACTACACGACCATCAAAAGCTCTCGCCTTAAGGTCCTTGTAAATGGATTTACTAGGTCATCATCCGATGCAATCTAGGCGACAACAATCTTCCCCTTATTATACGATTTCTCGTAATAGGTGGTACTTGCACTCCATGTGTTTAATTGCCTTATGGGCTCGTGATTCCTTCAAATTTGCAACTGCACCAATATCATCAATATAAATTGTGATATCCTTGGGCAAACTTAGAAATACTTCGAAGTCAATCTTGAAGTTTCTAGAGTCATACAGATACTTTGGCTGCCTCATAGGCTCCAATTTATCATCTTTCCATGATGGAGTTCGGAGTCTGAAATATATTTCTATATAACACTCCTCCATATTATGACTCAACTTCCTAAAATTAAACGCATAACCTTTGAGGTATATTTACTGTCGTCCCTATCTGATTTGAAAAATTTGAATCTATGTAACCCATAAAAATCAGTGAATCTGTTCGGTAAGCCTACATATAATTTCTAGTCCTTTTCAGGTATATAAATATATGTCTTACCACAGTTCAACATTCTTATTTCGAGTTACCTTGATACTCATTGTCTAAGCAATTAGCAATACAGTTATCTATTCTCGTGCATAGCATTCCTTAGATTGAGCTTCCTCATTTGCCGAAGCATAAGGAACCGCTTTCATCTTCTTTATCTACTTTTGTGTCACAAGACACATTCACTTAGATAAATTCACATGCTAAACGAGTAAGGATCGTATCATTATATGAAACTTGAGATAAGCATAACATCCTTTCTTGTGATCCGTATTACCGTGATCAAAAGGATATTTTTGCTCTTCTTAAGTCCTTCATCTCATACCGCTTTATCAACCATACCCATACGCCCGACAATACTCTTTCATTATCTCCAATGAGCAAGATACTATCTACGTATAGTACAAGAAATACCACCACGTTTCCATCACTCTTTTCAATACACAAGACCCATCCGATCATTGATTAGATCCATGTCACTGGATTACCTCATCAAAATGGATGTTTCATGATCTTGAAGCTTGTTTTAGTCCATGAATGGACACTTTTAAGCTCACTATCACAATGCTCTTAGCTCTTTGCAATGAATCACTCTGGTTGCTTCACATAGATGTTTCCCTTAAGACTTCCAATCAGGAAAGTTGTCTCGACATCTATTTGCTATCCCTCATATTTCATATGAGTAGCAACAAATAAAAGAGTAGCAACAAATAAAAGAGTCCGGATCAACTTAGGCATAACTACCGGCGAACAGGTTTTCTCATAATCGAACCTTTTCTTTCTGAGTATACCTTTTCGCAACAAGCTTGCTTCCAAGGTTTTCACCTTATTCTATGATCCTCTTTTATTCTTGCATGCCCGTTTCCAATGGCTTTTACGCCATTTAGCGGTTCAACAAGCATCCAGACCTAATTTAAAATCCATCAATTCTATTTTAATATTCATTGCACTTAATAAGATTCCGCATTTTAATTTTATAGTGCAACATCGTATCCCTGGGATAATACCATGTTTACTAGGGATCAAGTCTTACGACTTTCCCAAAACATGTATCTCACGGGTTGTCGAATAACCCTCCCACTGCGACAAGGCACTACATGTAATTGTGTATCAGACGTGACACGCGTTGCAGTTTACATTGTGGTATATCCTCTTGTACACTTGGTACTTATACTTTGTGTTTTCTTCTCACTACCTTTAGAACAACTCATACATGGGTTTGTGATTTATTACATAGTCCCTTTCCAAAAATCTAGTGTTTGTGTTAACAATCACCCTTCGATCTTTTAGACTAAATAAATCACCTTCATTTTTATAGCATATCCCACAAACAGACAAACATTCAAATGAATTACTGTTTTTAGGCCTTATCCATAAAATGAATTAAGTAATTCCAAATAATTCATCATCTATCTAATCATTACCATAAGAGTCTTATTCCTTTTATCCACCACACCATTCAGCTGGAGCATGCCCGGTGTAGACCACTTGAGATTTAATCTCAACCTCTGATTAATAGCACCTAATTATCCTAAGAGGTACTCGTAATGATGATTAAATCGTCATTACTTGATATATTTTCCATGATGCTTTACTGTACCAACCTTGCAATTCTTGAATAAATTAAAGAACTTAGACATGCAGTGCATCAAATAAATATATCGGTATCTAGAATAATCTTCGATTATTCCTTACCACCTCTCGCCTGGATAATATTAGGTCCGCTTGAATCAGAATGAACCAATTCCAACATATATATCTATGGCTCTACACCCCTTTACCTTGAAAAGGTAATTAATCATTTTTACTTCCAAGTAAGACTCGCAAGTCCGATAGTTTCCACTTCAGATAAACCTTACGGTCCATCTGCTATCAACTTTTGAATCCTACTCAAGTAAAATGATCTAGTCTTAGACGCCAAATGCATGTTTAGTTCATCTCCGAAGGTTACTTTCTCTTACTAAGATCAGAAGATGCATTATTAATTACTATTTATTGCATCTGTGAAATATACATGATTTAAGAGTATACAAATTGTCCATCAACGTACCATAACAGATTACAACTCTATCCTTCATTATAATGAACATGTCATTTAAATGAAATGGAGTATCCATCTATTAATGCATAGAAACCGAAATCAAATTCTTTCTATGAAAACGTATGTAAAGACAATTTCACAAAATCAAACGTTTATTCATATCGTAAGATAAATAAACAACTCCCACTGCAATAGCCACTAGTCTTGTAGTTTTACCCATGTTATAACAATCTTATCCTCACTTAGTAATGAACATTCAGTGATTCCAGTATCTACACACTTCGTGTCAGTAGATGCCATCACTAATCATGTTTAAACAACTAGCAAGTAAGATTTTATCCTTGTTCACTCCTTTTATGAAATTGGATTTCCTTTACCACATGTTTTGTCAGAAGTTTCCCACCATATACAACCTCTTGTAATTCATGAGAAACTTACTCAAAACATCTAGGCAATTATGAAGAATAAAATTGACTTAGGTTTCCCCTTCAACTTCTATTCCATGTATTTCCAATTCATTCATCAAATTCAATCATGACCTACCGCCTTTTAAATTACTCAAGTATCCGAAGAGTTACATGAGACCATCATATTTCTATGAACCTCTCATCTCTTCACTAGAGACTTTAATAGGCATCATGAGACGTCCTTTGTGAGAACACACATGTATTTTCTTAAGCAGTAAAATTCAAAACCAAGATTCTTTTCTAATCATCTAATTTGGACAAGTAAATACAATTTCTTTTAGTTAATAATAAGTGAGATAAAACCATTTGAAAATCAGAGAATCACAAATAAATATACCGATCAAATCTTCGAATTTTATCCTTTTATATTGATTCCCTCAAAACAATATAAAAATAAAATTCACCGACATCTCAAGCACCGTGAGTCTGTAAGCCACGATAGTGTGGACGTTTACAAACCCGAACATTTACAAGAGAAGGTTTTACCCATTAATTTTATTTGTCAACCTAACTTTATGACAAAATAATTAATAGTCGGTTCCTCTTTAGCCATGCAAATAAAAGCAGTGCCTCCGATGGGGAGGATACTTATTATTTACACCTAAGTGTACACCATTATTTGACCCCAAGTCCGCGGCCCAAGCTTATGTGCCTTACAGATGGAGAAGTACACACGCGCTCGGATAACTTCCTACAATCATCAATTATAAGTCTGTGCAGTGATCCGCACATGAACTCATTCGATAGGGAGGAAGGTCTATGCCAACGCGCAAGTTCATATGCATCACATTACAAACATAATTATTTAAAGAAATCTGTCCCAGCAATCCATGAATAAACTCATTCGATGGGGAGGAAGGCTCTAATGCCGACGTCCAAGTTTATTCACATTGCTAACAAACCAATAATGGAGGCCGCGGGAATTTTTACCAATCCCCTCTCCCACTTAGTTATTCAACACCGAGGGTTTTTACATGCATATAATATTTAAAAATAAAATACGCAACCTAGCATGCTCATACTTCCAAATATATAATAATAATTGACCAATAAAACAATTATAGCAGTTATATATAAGGAAATAAATTGCCAAAAATAAGTTGACTTGATCAACACTCCAACACACATGCATATAATATACCAAATATAATACGCAATCTAGCATGCTTCTATTTAAGGCAATAAATCATAGAGAATCATGCATACATATATAACAATAATCAATTAATAAATCAATTATAACAGTTATATAACAGCGAATTCGATTGTTCGCCACCAATCACGAATGTGGACAACAGCGATGGGGATCGACCTCCCCGCAGCCTGCTAACCACTCTGGCACCCTGCCCGATCATATTGTGAAGACTTACGCATAACCTGATACAGACCAGTCGAACTTGATGCAAACCCGCTCGAACCTGGTACAGAGTCGATCAAACCTGATGCAGACCAATCGAACCTGATGTGAATCCGCTCGAACCTGGTGCAGCATTGATCGAACCTGATGCAGACCAATCGAACCTGATGCAAATCCGCTCAAACCTGGTGCAGTATCGATCGAACCTGATGCAGACCAATCGAACCTGATGCAAATCCGTTCGAACCTGGTGCAGTATCGATCGAACTTGATGCAGACCAACCGAACCTAATGCAAATCCGTTCGAACCTGGTGCAGCATCGATCGAACCTGATGTGAATCCGCTCGAACCTGGTGCAGCATTGATCGAACCTGATGCAGACCAATCGAACCTGATGCAAATCCGCTCGAACCTGGTGCAGCATCGATCGAACCTGATGCAGACCAATCGAACCTGATGCAAATCCGTTCGAACCTGGTGCAGCATCGATCGAACTTGATGCAGACCAATCAAACCTGATGCAAATCTGTTCGAACCTGGTGCAGCATCGATCGAACCTGATGTGAATCCGCTCGAACCTGGTGCAGCATTGATCGAACCTGATGCAGACCAATCGAACCTGATGTAAATCCGCTCGAACTGTTGCTCGTCCAAGGGCCTACTTGCACAGAACCAAGTTCAGCCCAACGCGCAACATCAAACTACACCAACTGTCGTTCAGGGTTTGCAACTGTAAGAACCTGGGAATCCAATCTCCATTATCCAGAATCTACACCTGTGAGTTCTGAACATGATGTCCAAATTACAGGTCGATCCAACAGTTAGATTGTGAGAAACAGCTCGTTTTCCTCGACTGTGCAGAACAGAATCGCCCAAAAAACTGCTTCTGTTTTCGGCGTATTCCCGATAACACAAAGCTCCAAATACGATCTTCACCGTTCAGAATGTACATCCACAAAATCAGAACGTGCTGACCAAAAATCAGCCTGATCCGACGGTTGAAACTCCGGTTATTGCCACTGCAATATCACTGCGCTGGATTTTCTCTCAATTTCTTTCTTCCATGTGAAATTGACGAGCAGTTTTCGTCGAATCTTCTCACACACAACCATCAATGAACAGATATGATATAGAGTATATTTTACATAGGGATATTCATGGTTTGCGTAGTAAAACCAAAACCCTACTCTAAACATGCGATCCTAATTTCGAAAAATTAATCACATAAACCCTAGCCTAACGTGTCACGCTTCACCACGAAACCGAAGCTCTGATACCAATTGTTGGCGCTCGATCATTTGGCTAACGTGACCCGTTAGGATACATACATTTCTATCACAACGGAAGCAATAAATTATAGAAACGATTACCGTTCACAGGGTATGTTGATGAAGATTGATTCTCGCAGGCAGTCTGCGCAGTCCCACGAGAATAGCCATAAGTTTCTCTTCTGATGTCTAAATTGAGTGATCTTTACGCTCAGACGATCCTCTCTTCGACGGCTTTCCGTCAGTATATTGATCATCAAATTTTGAGCACTGTACGAATTTTCACAAATTTCACAAGGTCGCGGACAGCAGCAGCAAACTACCTTCTGATCTTCTGCTGTATGTCCCAAGTCCGATAATAATAATATATTCCACTAAAATATTATTATTGCACTACCGTACCAATCCCAAAATTACGTTTTGGGCTCCTTCTTATTATGAGTCCATTAGTCTCCCCATGTTTAAGATATACAATGTCCATTAATTAATTAAATTACTGACAACCCAATTAATTAATATCTCATCCAAGAGTAGTACCACTCAACCTCATTATCATGCCGGAATAAATTCCACCTGGAGGGTTTACATGATAATCCTTATGAGCTCCTCAAGGGGACATCATCAACCTATGACGGACACGGATTCCTTCTACAATCAACAGCACACCATAGAGACAGCACTATTTCCCAACTCATCGAGTTTGTTGATTTAATTACATGTAAATCTCATCCATTGATGAATCAAAGAAATACATACTGCCCTACGTGTCGAGGTTATTGTATAGGGATTAAGAGCACGAACTTCCATAATAACTGAGATCAAGTTCTCCTATAAGTCAGTATAAGTCGAACGATCTCAAGCGGTCCTGCTCAATACACACAAGTGCACTAATGTGATTCTATAGCCAAGACAAGCTAATACCAAACCACACTACAACCATCCCGATAGAGAGTCCCCGTCTATCTCGGTTGTGAGCATCTATTTATGCTTTATAAGGAAACCGATAATATGATCTTCCGCGTGTTGTCGCACAACATATTATCTACAGTATAAAGTAAGTGGACTATTGCATCGAACATATAAATAAATTATAAGATGCAATCATTTGATCATATGATTCTCATTTAAAATTAATTGTTATAACATTGTTCATACAAAAAGCTAGACTTTTAGTATACAATCCAACAGGAGAGTGTTCTCGAGTTTTTCCATGCACAACCTAACGGGGGACACTTCGGCGCTTACAAGACAGCAGCCAAGGTACTTCAGTCCGCTCTTTATTGGCCTACCTTGTTCAAGGATTGTGAGACCTATGTGGCGTCTTGCGATAGATGTCAACGCATGGGGAATATCGGTAGGAGAGACGAGATGCCGCTTCAGCCAAGCATAGCAGTCGAGATTTTTTATGTGTGGGGTATCGATTTTATGGGGCCTTTTCCCCCATCTAATGGATTTCTCTACATTCTACTTGCGGTGGATTATGTTTCTAAGTGGGTGGAAGCGATTCCTACTCGCTTGAATGATTCGAAAACTATTATATCTTTCTTGAAGAAGCATATCTTTGCCCATTTTGGAGTCCCTAGAGCACTTGTTAGTGATGGAGGTACGCATTTCATAAATAAATTTCTTGAGAAGGTGCTTAAAGGGTATGGTGTTAAGCATAGGGTTACTACACCTTATCATCCTCGAGCGAATGGGCAAGCGGAGGTCTCTAACCGTCAAGTCAAACAGATTCTGGAGAAGGTGGTCGGAACCAATAGAAAGGATTGGGCTTTGAAGCTCGATGATGTCGTGTGGGGGTTCCAAACCACGTACAAGACGGTGTTAGATATGTCACCGTATCAGATTCTCTATGGGAAGCCGTGCCACTTACCTGTAGAGATTCAACACAAAGCGTTTTGGGCTTTGCGAAGCTTGAACTTGACTCTCAAGGATGTGAAGGAGTTGAGGATTGCTCACATCAATCTTTTGGATGAGTTTCGGAGTCGTGCATACAAGAATTCAGAGATCTATAAGGAAATGATTAAAAGGTGGCATGATTCGAAGATCTCGTATAAGGAGTTCAAGCAAGGAGAGTTTTGAGCTCATTGACAAGGATGGAGACATTTTTGCGGCGAATGGACATCGCTTGAAGCATTACAAGTCGCCGGATGATGTTTGTGTTATCTTTGTGGATACCTTGATCTGATTTGGTACCGTCGTGACTCTCCGACTTTATTTGGTACCGTCGTCACTCTCCGACTTTAAACATGAGCGCCTGTTGGGGGCTTTCCCTCCCGTTTTAATGCTTTATTTCATTTATGTGAGTAAGAAATTTTTATATTTGAAGTGCTTACTTATCGGCAATTACATCTCTTTGCAAACTTAGTTTCAACTATAGTTTCTACTAAGTTTGGGGGGTGTGATGTACTTACCTTGATAAGCACCGATAATATAATATTTTCTTTGTGATGTTTGTTAGGGGAGTTGGTTTTTGCGCCATATTTTAAATTTTAATCGATTTTGATGTGACAATTTTTTACAACTTGCCTAATATTTAGTGAGTTTTGGTTGTGTTTTCTTTTACGGAGTTACTCATGAATAATATTTTGTGGAACAATTTTTGATGAAGATGTGCTCTAGCTGGTACATAATGATTCGTATTGAAGTTTGAAGTGTGTAGGGATTAAAGAATACTCAGTTTGGAAGCTTTGAAGGGTGGTTCGACCAAAGCCGTGAGAGGTTCGACCAGTGCCAAGAGGTCAAACCAAGCAGAGGAAGTTGAACCGATGCAGAAAATCATCCAGTGAGGTGGTTCGACCTGATCATTCTAGGTTCGATCGGTCTAATAGGTCGAACCAAGGTCGAACCCAGTGACTTAAATCTTACAGTAGGGTGGTTCGACCTGAGCCGTTATGGTTCGACCTGAAAAGAAGGTCGAACCTGAGGTCGAACCAGTCCGTTCAGAGCACTCTGTTTTCAGGGTTTTAGGTTCGACCACGATATTCATGGTTCGACCTGTTCAGAAGGTCGAACCCAGGTCGAACCACGAGGGTAAGTTGTCCAGAAGGTAGGTTCGACCTCGTCACTCGATGTTTGACCTGTTTTGCAGGTCAAACCCGAGGTCGAACCCAATCAGGTACGCGTTTTAAGTTGTGTTTTTAGAAGGGTTCGATCATTTTTCTTGTTCACCAAACCTCGAACCTTCCCCGAACCTTAACACCTTTGCACAAATTCGTCAATTACACTTGATTTTGCACCGATTACACAACATTACACTGTTAATTCTTGAATTAGGCGTGGATTTGGGCAATTTTCGTTGCGAATTAGGGCTTCAATCGCGTTTTTGAGTGTTGTGTGCAAATTATCGATTGTTAACCATGGGCAAGACTCAAGGTACGTTCTTTCAACTCAATTACCTTAGGATTGAAGTTATTGCAAGAAATGTGTTGTGGGTAAGTTGATTGATGTTGATTGTGGTTGAAATTCATGGTGATAATTGATATTTTTGAGTTGATTCATATGAACTCATGTTTATTGGTTTGAGATTGCTTGATTATGGATAGAACTTGAGTTTTTATGTGGATTGATCAAGGATAGGATGCATCTAGAGGAATGAGCATGTTAATTAGGTTTGAATTATTGATAGTTTGAGTTGTTCATGAAGTTCAATTGTTGAAATTTATGTTGAATGGCTTGAATTGGTTGATGCATGCTTGTTGTTGATGATTTGAAGATTGAAGAGAGTGTGATTGATGATGTTTTGAGCATGATGAATGAGCAAGTGGTGTTGAGATAATAGTTGGAGTTGATTAAGCATGGATGCTTAAAGTCTTGAGTAGAGTATGGATATGCTAGTCAAATACTTGTGTTTTTGTCTTGTTGGTTGTATTGAAGTAGTTGTTTTCAGGAAAGGGACAAGGATCAAGTAAAGGGAAATGTAAGGTGGATGAAGCAAGATCGAAGAAGAGGCATGACAGGCCTACGAATGTGGACACAGTGACGAGGAAGCTGAGGTTACAAGATCGTTTACCCGAAAACTTTAAAATTCAAATGCAAAACTGGGATGAGATTAAAGAAAAGTGGGAAGAAGTCTCAGACAAGATAGCTCGGACAAGATACCAAGATGATGAGGCCATGAGACTTATGAGCATTAGGGATGATATGACGATGTTGTTCGATCGAGTGGGGATCCGCAGATTTATGGAGTTGAAGAAGCAGACTTACTTCCACGTTACAGCGGAGGTAGTTTGCTCATTTGAGATGGATAAAGACCCACTTGGCTACCCGTATCAGTGCTCATTTCAGTTAGGAGGAGTCCGAAGGAGATGGACAACTGAGGATTTTAATCAGCTTTTTCAGATGCCTCTAGAGATTTCTCGATTGGAGAATGGACACTTCAACACTAATAGGTTTTGGAGGGAGATAACCGGGGAGATCAGAGACTATAAGATTAGGCAGGCTCGTGCGACCTCGATCAAGAATCCAGTGTTGAAATATATGGATCGAGTGCTCGGAAACACACTGTTTGCTCATTCGAGGGTGGCTGTGTGTCTAGAGGAGAGCTTTATGCCCTATGATGTATGATGAATGGGGTGAAGTTCAATGTGGGAGCATATTTCATTGCGCAGCTGCATCGATTCAGGACCATTGGATTTCAGAAGGTGAACATTGGAGGGTTGCTGACGATTGTAGCTGAGCACTACAACATGGACTTCATCGGCATTACACTTGTTAGAGGAGAGCCTGACTTGGTGATGCTCACATGTTTAAAGGGAGGATTTGCACACTTTAGAGATGGTGATTGGTTCTTCACGAGAGGACCAAAGCCATTCGATTTTATATTTTCCTTTGACATGAATAACATGACCACTGTTCGGGATGAGATGAACTTATTGATGAACTCCCTAGGACACACTGCTCTGTCCGTGACTGTGAAGACCAATGGGGATTGGAGAACCGTGGCTAGGTTGTGTGTCGAAGGTAGGTTGGCGGAGCTACAGCAAATTGTGGAACAGGGAGAGTACCATCCGCCACCGCACCAGCCATTACAGTGGCCACAGCAGCCCGAGGTCGAGCATCGGGTAGATGAGCAGCCAGAGATGGAGATTCCGAAAGAGGAGCAGCACGACGCACCTCAGTATGAGCCAGCACCGCGTCAGCAGCGGGCTGTCCCGAATGATACACTGGAGCAGCTCCACCTTATTCATGAGTAGCTGGTCGCGATCGTTGCTAGCCAGCAGGAGACAAACCGACAGCTCGCACTCGCCAACGCCAACTATGCTACGCTGAATGAGAAGTATACGTCTTTAAATGAGAAAGTTAGTAGGTTGGGTGATCGAGTTGATTACTTGGATAGACACATCGGTGATCTACACCGGATTGTGGAGCGGAGGCTTGATGATGAGGATAACGATGCTCCGGAGGAGTAGTTTTTCAGGTTTTCTTTGATTTTCTCCGATTCATCTTGATTCCATTATTTTTCTTTTTATCTTTATAGGTTGGGGTGTGATTCATGATTAGTCATAGTTTAGTGGAGAATGACCAATTCAAGAAATTATCGAACCCAAGGGAGGTAGGCACTAATGCTTAAGCGATCTCATGTTTCTTATAATTTTATAGAGACTAATCATCAAAGGGAGGTTTATCAAACAAGAAATTAAATCAATCAATGCAAGTGAACAAGCAATGATAAAACGAACAAGATGGATAGATGAAAAGTGATTTACCAAATTGATTAAAAGTGAGATTAACAACAATCAAGAAGTGGTAATTCTAGGAATTATGTATCAAATTCATATGTATCATGAATTGAAGACTAAGGGCCAACACTAAGATCACCTAAACTCCCTCTCGAGATGGATAGGATATGAATATCAAATAGCTCAATGGATTGGTTCTCACTTAAACAATTTCAACTAGGTACTAAGCTTAAATGAGAGTCCCTTCACACAATTAATCAATCTCTCGGTCAAACCAATCACATGTCCTACCAAAGGGTTCTAAACTATGAAGGACTTCTCAATCTCTTCACAATCTATAATGCACATGAAGTGTTTGATGAAATGATTCACTTAATTATCCTAAGCATATAATTGATTTCTCAATCTAATCACATATCTAGAACAACTAAACACACAAATCATCAATACAATTCAAGCAATTAATAATCAATGGTAGAAAATCATAGATCCAATCAACATATGAATTTGAATACACAAATCCCCAAAATTATCCATTAACTCTCATGTTGCTAATCTCACAAGGGAGATTAGCCAACCATATTAAGAAGGAAATGAACATAGACATTAAGATCCTTACAAAACATGATGAAACTATGAGGTTTAATACAAGAAATGAATGGAAACTCCCTTGATGTCACTTCAATGGTGATTTCCTTCCTTCCCTTGTTATCTTCCTCTCTTCCTTGCTTCTTTTCTTCAATTGGATGATGAATTTGATGGTTGGATGATGGTAGATCCAAAGGATGGTGAATGAATGAAGATGATGGTGTAAAATGGAGAGAATTGTGTGTGATGTGTGTGTGGAAGGGTGGAATTTCGGATCCCCTTCAATTGTTGAATAAAGGGGTATTTATACCCCTTGGGAAGCTTCTAGAAGGATTCTGATTTTTTCTGATCCCAGACATGACACGAGTCGTGCGACGCAACACGGCCATAAGGTGGCCGTGTTGTGTCTTCTGTTGCTCTCACACGACTATTCTGGACAGGGCCGTGTTACGCAACACGTCTCGTGTGCTGCAACACGGCTCGTGTGCTATAACACGGGCATAGGATGGTCGTGTTGGATCTTCTGATGTCGGCACACGGCCACTTTTTACAGGGCCGTGCGCTGTACACGGCTCGTGTTCTTGCTGCCCTGCTTCCTCTTCACTGTTTTAGCTCGTTCTTCCTCGTTTCAACTCCGAATTGAGATCCGCTTTTTTCTACGTCTTCCTTATCATATCTAGCATCAATAAAAAGTGAAAATCATAGGTTTAAGCTCATTCACACATATTTCAATAAAAACACAAAACACAACCAAATAACATACAAATACGGATAAAAATATACGAAAACTCATATAAAAAGACACTAAAATCTAGGTGAAAATATCACTCATCAATTCATGCATGAGTGGAATGTATAAGTGATATCTTGTATGATTGATTGGGTATAAGCTTATTGATTTTTGTGCATTCATATGTTCATGTGTTAATTTCTATTGAGGAAAAGCATGTTTAGTTGATAAGTATATTGAGCTCTTGTGGAATTGGTCTTAATTATGTGCTATGAGGAGTACTAGGATTACCTATGTGAGGATTTGAGCTTTTTAATCATGCTTGATCATGATTATTTTATTCTTGAGAGGATCATTCATATGAACGTATTCTAGAACTTGGCTTGGAGTCTTGTGTGAGACTTATGATTGATAAAATGTTAGGACATGATCTTAGGCTATTATTTTGGGATTAAGCTACTTAGCCAATTTTATCTTTCCTAATGATCTTATTAACCTTTGGATGCCCCGTTGAGCCATTAAAGCTTTTTCTTTGGTAGCCGAAGTAAATAACCTTATAAGCCTTTACTTGAGCCTTGATTAACCTATTCATTGGTAGAGAGAGTGGAGGTGAGTAAGTTTTGCAAGAAGAAAAGGAAGATAGAATATGGTTGGATGAAAAGAATATGGTTAAAATCTTGTTTAGGGATAGTGCCCGAAACTGGTACCCCAATTGTTTTTATACATAGTGTATGAAGCTTAGCAGCTGACGGCCTATACATGAGAAGAAGGGTAGTGCCTAAAACCGATACCCGAGCTGTTTAACGAAAAGATGATGTTGATGCCATGAAAAGAAGGAAAATTCAAGAATTTTACAAGTTCAAGAGACGACATTGGAGGAGAACTTGCTGTAAGAAAAAGAAATCGAGAACTGATGAGAGTGAAAATAAGCATGTTTTAATATCTAATTTAACACCTTTTTGATTGATATTGTAGTCTTATATGAGCACAAATGTCTTATATTCGATATATGTGAGAATTATGTGCACTTGAGGTGTTTTGTTGTGTTTTAGGTGGAAAAAGGATGAAAGCTGCAAAGTTGGAGAAAAGGTGCAATTTGTGCAAGAATGCTGAAAACGCACGTCCAACTTTCATAATTATTCTGTGTTCGTGTGGAGCTCAAAACTGATGTTGTGATACATGGTTAGAAAGCTACTGAAGAGAGTGTCGTTTTGACAGATGTTCTACTTTTCATGGCTTGTTACAGATTCAATTCTTTGAGTTTTTATGAGTTACTTATATGGATAGAAAGCCCAGGAAGAGAGGATCGCGTGAGCACAAAAATCACTCAATTCGGAGGTCGGATGTGAAAGTTATACGCAAAACGGCGAAACTGCACAAATTGGTTCGACCTAGGTTCGACCTGAGACATTCTGGTTCGACCTGTTGGGTTGGTCGAACCAAGCACCTGGGGCTTCCAATAGGGTGGTTCGACCTGTGGTTCGACTTGTGCTTAGTGGTTCGACCTGTTTGCTGAGGTCGAACCGATGTGCGGGAACTTACCATATCCGTATTTTCGAGGCCTAAACGCGTGTGATCACTTGAAAAGCCCATTTCAAGCCTAGGAGACATAAAGGAGGTCTAGGAAGCCACAAAAGGGGGAACACAACACAATACAAGAGAGGAGAAGAAAAATAATACAACATACAACATCCCACAAGGGGGGATCACCCCCCTTACCACATCCTTTCCTCCATCCATCCTTCACTTTGAAGATTCGTTTATGGAATCAAGAGGAGAACCAAGAGGAGGATTCAAGACGGAGAAGGACATGAAGACGCCATATCTAGGGTTTATTCGTTTTCTAATTTATCTTGTATTTTTCGGACATCTGGGTAAGATCTATCCAACACCCATGTGTGTTTCCTACAACACCATGGGCTAGAGCCTTTTTGGTAGAACTAGGGTTGTGAAGGTTTTATCTAGTTAATTGAACTTCCATGTGTATCTCCGTACAACACTACTTGTGGTTTATTTTATATAAGATTGTGCCTTTTTAATCCATTTTCATAGTCGTTTTGTGCATCAATAATCGTTGTGTAGAGTCTGAATGCATAACATGGTTATTGGTTGAGTGTGTTCACTGTTGTGTAGGGTTTTAAGTTATAATTCTAAGTGAAGGGATTCCGAAGTCTTATTAGAACTATCTTATATGAATACTTATTAATTGAATTGAATTCGGGTTAATAAGTAGGATAAAGAGGATAATTTCATAGTACCTATAAAGGGAGATCATATCGGGTTAGAGTACCAATCCTAGGGGGAAATAATTGATACTGATAGTACCTAGAAAGGGGGTGAAATTATGTCTCTTGCTCCGAGGTTATTCACACGTATTACACGCATGTTTACTTGTGTCTATAAAGTAGATATGCATGGTTTAGTGATGCGTCCATATTCCACAAGGCAGAGTCGGACATTGACACATGGAAGAGAAGTTAAGTAGTGAAACTGGAATATCCTAGAGCTACATATTCTCCTACTTGATCCACTTTCGTATTCTTCAAGTGATATTTATTTTAGTTGTTATTTTAATTACTTTTTTATTAGTTTAATCATCCTAAATCTCAAACTTAATTGTCAACTTGTCTTAATTAATTTAGATAATAATTAAATTGATAATAAGCCGTCCTTTGGGTTCGATATTCACTTGGTCGCTTGCTTAAGCTGCAATTGATATCTTTAATACTTGGGGATTAATTTCGCGTGCAAAGAAAACGCGCATCAAGAACCTCCAAGGTAACTCTCTACTAGTGTCTTAAGTCACTAAGTCCAAATTTTCCTACCTTTTTTCAAAAAAGCCAACATTACAACCCAAGAACAAGTCCTTTGTGATCCTAGTGAAGAGTTGATTATAAGTTGATTTTTGAGACCTTTGCCAAGCTTATGGTTACGCGGGAATATGGATTGATATGAGTGTTTATATTAACCTATATAGTGCCTCACGCACTTGAGTTAAAGAGAATAAATACTTATCTTGTGAGTGAAATTACTTAGTACTCCGAATGGTATGTGATTGGATTGGTTTTGCATGAGTGATATATATGAAGCAATTAATACTTGTTTGATTGAATGAAGTTGCATGTGTGATATGTGTTGTACTTGATCTTGATGAATTATACATGACTCCTGTGGTTTAATTTGGTTGCCTCGGGACGAGCAACATGTAAGTTTGGGGGTTGATGAGTGTGTAAATTTACAAGTTTGACATCATGTTTTGTGCTAGTTTTGGAGAGTTTTGAGGTGGAAATAGGTGAAAAACCTATATATATTGTGAATTAGCATGAATCAGGTGTTAGTGGAGCTATTTAAGTGGTTTTCATAGTAAAAACGGAGTGGAAGTGCCAAGAATCAAAGAGACGAAGTCGAGACCACACGATCCGCCAAGGAAAAAATAGGGTTCGACTTGGTTGGAGGAGGGTTCGACCTCTCCTACAGGTCGAACCAGCATTGCGAAACAGCAGAAGGAGGGTTCAACCACGACTCAAGGGGTTCGACCTGTTTGATCAGGTCGAACCATGGTCGAACCAGTTCGTGAGAAGATGGGTTCGACCACGACGATGGGGGTTCGACCAGATAGTTGGTCGAACCAGGAGCGGAAATTATCCAGTAGCGTGGTTCGACCTGAGGTTCGACCAAGACCCGAGTGGTTCGACCTGTACAAGAGGTCGAACCAAGTACAGAATGTGTCCAGTAGCAGGGTTCGACCTGGGGTTCGACCTGTTGGCCAGTGGTTCGACCTGTTTGACGAGGTCGAACCAAAGCGCGAAAACTTACCTTATCCGGATTTTCGAGGCCAAAACGCGTGGGATCACTTGAAAAGCTCATTCCAAGCCCTAGAGATGTGATTACAAGTATAAAAGAAGGCTCATGCAGTCAAGAGGCCACACTCGGACATCGTGAATCATAAGAGGAGTGAAGAGAAGAGATTAGTGATCCATCCGGAGGGTTGAGACAGAGGTTCAGCTGGAGATTCAAGTAAGATCGGTCCATCTAACCATGATTATTCCTAGATCGATCATGGGCTAGAGCCACTTCGGTAGTTCTAGGGTTATGAAAGTTTCATGAGTTAAATTTGTATTTCGTATGTATACTCCGTACAACACTACTTGTGGTTTAGTTTATATAAGATTGCACGTTTTTAATCCATACTCATAGTTGTTTTGTGCATCAATAATTGTTGTGTAGAGTCTGAATGCATAACATGGTTATTGGTTGAGTGCGTTCACTAATGAGCAGGGTTGATTGTTATAATTCTAAGTGAAGGGATTCCAAAGTCTTATTAGAACTGTCTTATATGAATGTTTATTAATTGAATTGAATTCGGGTTGACAAGTAGGATAAAGAGTATGACTTTATAGTACCTAAAAAGGGAGATCAAATCGAGTTAGAGTACTAAGTGCATGGGAAATAATTAATTACGATAATACCTAGAAAGGGAGGTAAAGTATACGTCTTGCTCTGAGGATACTCACACGTGTCAAAAACTTATCTATTTGTGTCTATAGAATAGATTCGCAGGGTCTAGCGATGCGTCCATAAATCACAAGGCAGAGTCGGACATCGACATACGAAAGTACGATTTAACGAAGGAAACTGGATGGCCTGATGAACTACCTATTATTTTATTTGATCACAACTACTATTTTCTTGTTCTTGTTATTTAATTGCTATTTCAATTATCACTTAATTTACAAACCAAAATTACAATTCTCAACATAGTCATAATCTACTAGAACGTAATTAAATTGATATTTAACCGTCCCGTGGATTCGATATTTAACTTGGTCACCTTCGAAACTACAATTGATATCCTTCATACTTGGGGATTAATTGTGTGTTGAGAAAATGCCCAACAATCACCCATTTTGCCATCTTCTATTAGTATAATATATATGCTTATTATTGTTCTCAAGGTTCGACTTTGGCACTAACATCATTCCCAGTGCTTTAAAAAGATTAAAAAAATAAATGGGGGGGGGTGTTTAAACCAATATAAAACATCCAGACCTAAACATTAGATTTGATAAAGTAATAAGATTATTTTATATATTTTTCATTATTGTCTATTTTATAATTTGCGGCTTCCAATAATGGACATGTGAATCTTTTCATTGAAAAACGAGAGATGGGGTGAGCAGTGCTGTCCTTAGATATGACGGTTCATATTCAATGCAGTGATGTGATTGAGCTCCGATGCACGCCTTTTTGTGGTCCAAAATTGTCAGTTATACATAACTATTCACTGAAATCTATATACATTAGTCTCAGTTACATAATAATTCCATACACAAATATATTAACAACTCCTTCAACCACCTAGCATACATTCCATCTCAAGATCTACATAGGCTGAAAGAATTTCATATAAGCATTTGGTGATATGGATATTCACCCCGCTCCATCCAGTTTCTCTCCCATTGAACATGAGTACATACTGTGGTTCCTTCTTCGTACACCAGAGTGTGAGGATCCAAAGGATCCCACAGACACTCGAGAAGTGGTAAATATGGTACTAGACACTGCTGACTATATGAGCAGTGATTTGATGTTCTTCGCAGTGCAGAGGACGTGGGTGGTGAACTCATACGAATGTTTGATCAGCTTCTTGGGTTCTTATGGTTCTTGGAGCAATCGGGCATCCATTACGACCTTCATACCAACTTTATCTTCATTACTGATGAATATCAGGGATTCGTTACTGGTGTAAGAAATTCTAATATTTTTTATAATTGTGTTCATGCTATTATTTTATTTGCGGTGTGTATTCTTTGATTATAATATTTTTATTGGCTGTGCTGTAGATCTCACTCTGTCTTCTTAGAAAAGTTTTATTTGAGCTCCTGATGATACCACTTAAGTTATCCTTACAAATTAGAAGTCCCCTTAAAGTTGTCTTCTTAATACAATTATTCAGGTGACCTCACAGCAAGCCATGTTCCGTATACATGGATGTCCCAATTTCGCCTTACTTATGATGGTGTTTAGGGTGTATGGTATGCAGCGCATAGATTTTGATTGGATGATGCGTAGGATTGCCACTAATGATGACATTGAATGAATCGGCTAACCCAATGAACTTGGTGAAAAAGACTGGCTACCCATCCATTGATCAGGAATTCAACATTCTCATTGGCAAGATTTCTGATTGTACCTTCCAGAATGTGATTCTGTATAATGGCTTCTATGATCCTGTGTACCCTTCATTTCATTTTTTTCCTATTTTTATGCTGGTGTTTTGATGTTCAATGTTTGTTTAGGGTATGTATTATGCATCGTGATAATGGTGCATCAAGTCGGTGGATATTTTTCAGTCATTTTGAATCGTATGTCTCTTAAATTATGAATTATATGCTTGTTGGAATTGCTCATCTATTTTCCCTTCTAATTATTGTCCTGATAGCAGACTCGTGTTGGGTAATGAATACTCTGATTTGATCATCTTTCATACAATTTATTTTGCGTTTTGTTATTGGGTGTGATCCATGTCAAATAAATTCAAAAGGTATGAAAATTGCTAACGCTATATATGTATAAAAGTCGGGTTGAATGTGGCCATTATAATTCTTATTGTATCTATTTGCATGATGTACTATACAATAGGGTGACTTCTATTGTATTGATACGAATATCCATTGCATATAGAGTTCAATACATAAAATAGGGCCAAATTCATACAACTCTTGTCCAATTATTTATTTCAAAATTTATTCATTTTTTTTGTCTATTATACGTTTTCACTTTTTATTAGTCTCCCAACAATTGACCAAACAATTAATGAAACTCTTATGCCTTCTTTATGAATTCGACTATATGTTACAATATTGTTTTTTAGGGTGCAAGTTGTACAATTAATTATAATTTCTCTTACACTACACACCTCAAAATAACTTTATTTAAGCCACGTGTCTAGTTATGTTTTCTAACAATTGGTATATTACGACATATATATTAAAAAATAAAAATAAAAATTCTTTGTTGATATTATTTGGTGTGCAAGTATCATGTATTCACCACTTAAGCACTGATTTGAAACTTTATTGGTGGATGTCACTGAATCGCCGCAAGCTAAACCGACGCGTCCAGTCACCGAATCAATTGCATTAATCACACACTATATCAACGGTTAATATTTAAAGGTAGTCTGCAGCCTTATTTTTGAATCATGTTATCTGCAACACACTATACGTATTCCAAAGTGTTGCATCCTGTGCACTCTATTTCAGATAATATATATCTGATTAGTTGTGCGGTGTATGAGTTGAACATTAACATCTACATAGATTCAACTACTGTTCTGGCTAGACGATGGTCACCGAACGAACAACGCTTCGTCATACAGTGTCTTAACAACTCAATTGTCTAAGGGGTGAATGTGAACATTAACATCTACATGGATTCAACTACTGTTCCGACTAGACGATGGTCACTGGAAGAACAATACTTCGTCATACAGTGTCTTAACAACTCAATTGTCCAAGGGGTGAACGTGAGTGATACACGGGTGATGCATCGATGGATTGCAGTGATGGAATTTTATTGGTTATTAGTTTGAATTGCATAAGGGAAGGCCAAGAAAAGGTAGGGAAATGTGACTATAACTATCCATGGCTCGCCAAGCATTATAATAAACATGATATTAACTATTTGTTTGTATTTTAGTCAACAATATGTAATATGGTGATGAAACCTTATGGAGAAATTTATATTAGTGAACACCAATGGTATCATACGATGCACCATCATTGTATTAACAATGGAAACGTGAGTCAAATATCACTAGCAATCTATAAACAATAGGATTATAACGACTAGGTGAAACTATTAAAGTCATCGATTAAGACAAATGCTTTCCTGCATACCATTATAATGAGGATTAAAATGATGACAAATAATTGAAGAAAATGTGCCATGCTAATGGCACATAGGTAAGCATGCCGTTCAGGATCCCCCTTACACTGGTTTCTGCATCGACATCTTTATCTCTTCTACTATTTTCTTACCGATTACACCTGTAATTTCATAAATAATATCCGCATTCTTTCTCTATTTTTCGCTCAATATATCTATAAGCCTTTTATTATCCGCCTCTAAAGAACTCATTCTCACAAGGAAATCTCCAACTACACCAGACATCAACACTAATTGTGTCCTAAGGAACAAGAGGCCTTTGTTAGTTACTGGTGGTCGTGCATCAATTTGGTGCAAAATAATATCATTTGGTGTTTCAATTGGGATTGCATCACTACCAATCATACTGGCAGATGGCTGTGCACAAGGCCAGATCGCAGGACCGCAACATCAGTGTAATTCAAGACACAGATTACTTTAATTTGTTGCAGGAGTCCCACACTCTACATGTCCCAAATATTTAATGCCAACGACTTGTAGTAGCCCATCGTTCATTCCATCTGCCTTACTTAAACCTTGCTGTTCAATTTTTTCAGGAAACATAGTTGTCATGTAAGCATTGGCCATTGCTGACTCCCCCCACTGGTGATACCCGCTTCCAAATCACTAGAATGGTGAGCCTCATCAACAGAGACAAACTGATGCTGCTGGGTTTCCACATCCTTGCTTAATTTGACATTATCCTGTGATGGTATGGTGTGCGGTGATACCATTGCTTTAGGACAAAGACTCTGTGTAATAAATGAACCTTCTTGCAGCTCGTCATGATCATCAGAATTCATATTGGGAAGCATTCCTTCAAGATGATCCAACAACTTAGTACTATTAATGTTTTTGCAACTTTGATCAGAATATACATTTGCCAGAAAATCCAAAGAAATCTAATATTATATCTCACTTCAGTAGCATCTGCTTCACTAGTACTATAAGTGGCTACTGGCGTCATATACATTTGGGGTAATACTTCTTCACATCGATTCTCACGATTACCAACCACTTGTGTGGTCGCAATGCTTCCCAAAGATACGTTATCTTCCTTTCCTCTAAGCAATTCAAGGTCGTATGCACTGCTTAACAATATAGTGACGTCGTCACATCCAGATATGGCTTTTATCTACATTTTATCTTCATTGTGTGTGTGCCAGCGAGAAAATGACTCCACCCATTCTCTAAACCTGTTTGTTTTCCACCGATTGAACCTGTTAACTATTTCGTCACCACCAATTTCCTGAACAATTCCATCTATAACACTATCCACGTCAACTGCTTCAGGATCGGGATGAGTGATGGTTCTAGTGACCTTGTTTCTGGATGATTTTACTTTAACCTTCAAGAGTTTAGCGACTGGTTCTTCTTCGTCATTCACATCTAATTTTTTTTGGATCTCCTTCTGTCGGATGCACATCTGTAGTAAATACATCTTTGGCACTTGATGAAGATGATGTGGAATCACGAGCAACTCTTGTACCCATGCTCCTTGGCCTTTTCGCAGACCAAGGTTGTTCGGTGCTCAACAATTCACTATTTTGTTTATTGGTGCCATGCTCTAATTCTCCTCCTATTTTTGTAATAGAGCATGTTAATGTGGCTTTTGATTTGAGTAAATTAGCAGCACCCATCCTCCTTGATTTTGTGATCACCGAACCATTCTTCAGAGATATACACTGTTCCTGAAGGAAAAGGTTTATTATAAGTCCATATCCCTTGTTCTGTGAGTCCTTTCTAACTTCTTCCAGCAACCTTTCATATAGGAACTTACTCCAGTTTATATCAACGTATTTGCTTATGGCCATCATCAAATTCCACCTATCTCTACTTCTTTTATCGTGCCCGCCGATCCTCCCTTCCACTGTCTTCGTGATGATATCATACAGTGCAGCATATTCATCTTTTAAATCCTATTACTCTATTTGGAGTACCCAGGAAACTCACTCATTGCCTTAGCGGTGCGTACAGTTTACCAATCTTCTTCGACGCTTTTGTGAAAATTCAATCCTCTCCAGTCACTCCTGTAGTTTGATAAACCCAGATACTTTGATAGAGTTGCTGGTGACACAACAATCTCCTTACCACCAACAATCACACTAAATTCAGTGGCATCAGCTGCAATGTCATTAGCCGGACTTTCATAGAACTCCACTGCTTTTACTTCATCGTACATTATGGGATCGCGAGCGATTAGATCCCCCATTATTGTTCGCCGCAATTTGTCCAAGACCACTCGCATGCTATCTTGATCTACTGCCTTGTCGATGATTTTTTGGAAACATATCACCAGACCAGACTTCACAATGGTCTTATTTACATCACGTGGTAAAATTTTGATTAATGAAGGCGAGCACTGAGGGAATCTATATCAACAGTCTAGTGCAAAAGAAAATTAGGGTTCTCAATTAGCTTCTTAAATACACAAAGAGGAATTGGAATAGATTAATCTGGGCGGCCGGATTTGTGCCAGATGGTATTTGAATTACGATAATATCCTGCCCAAGTTAGGGGTTGTTTGAATGAGATAACAGTTCAAAACTGCCACGCTGGCTCATATACACACACGCAATATAGATTGACAAGTCACGTAATGTTGCAGCAAGCACAATATATAAAATAATAAGACAATACTAGACTACTAGTGATATCGAATTAACATCACACCGATAAGATAAACTAAGAAAGTAAAAGAAATATTAATAAAAAAATAAAAAGTAATAAAAACATAAAAAAAAATTAATAATTTATTACGGATAATAGACTTACTAAAATGATAAGTAAGTATTAAACAATAAAAACATAGTAATACTATATATAAAAATACAATAAAGATTTGTGTTCTAGATAAACATATGTAGGGATGTCAAAGCTTCCTGGCACGACATGACCCACAATTTATTTCACCTTATATTAGGGTCGGATCCGACCTGGCCCATGCAAAGAATTGGGCAAGTCTGGGTAGCAGCGATCTCGAACTCTAAAGAGACAAAAGTAGTTCCTAACATTATAATGATGCATTAAAATTAGGACCGGATCCGACCTGGCCCGTGCCAATGGATGAAGTATTATTATTACACATCTAAGGTAGTTCCTAATATTATAATGATGCATTAAAGTATTATTCAACTATGAATATATAATTAAATCTAAAGGAAGTAAAATACGCAGCGATTTGGTTTGCTAATAATGTCATATCGCAAACTTTTGTAAGAACGACCAGACATTCCACATTCTCCTATATTTTATAAATAAGTCACTATTTTTTTCGAGACTCGCTACTTAATTAAGTAGTACTAATAACTAAAAACTGATGAGAGAAGATCATCCTAAAAATTGAATTTGAATACAAGCTTATTTTATGCTTTTTCTTTGTAATATTTATTAATTTTTCGGTTCTTTTTTTGTGTGTTTTTATATTTATTTGAATAATAACATTCTGTGTCTTAGACATGAATTTTTTGTTATGCATGAATTTAGGATTAAAATATGACATGTATTGAGCATCATTATTCGATGGGTACTGAAGAACCGAGGTAAAATCACGTTGAAACATAGAAAAGAAGTAAAATTATAAATAGGCGTTGACTACTTGTATATTCCATAAACAGTACTAATAGATCGTGAACCAAATAAATTAGTAATTTTATCAGTACAACACATGAAAAAATGATACACTATCAATTCGGGGATTGAATTATTACTGCTATCAATCCGGGGATTGAAATGTGCTAATGTATCAATACAGGGGCTGAATGTATCATATATTATCTTATATTTTATCAATTTATGTCCTGAGTTCATGCCCCTAATTATTAGTTTACATGAATCAGCCCCGTATTGACAGAGAAAATTATTCAGGCCCCAACTTAGTAGTTTACACATTTTTCAGAGATCAGAATGTACTTAGAAGCAAATATTATTATTTATTATATGCATATGTGATCATTGTGTTATATTGTAGGAATAATATTGAACCTTCTACCCATGTCACATACAACTCACAATAATTCAAACTATAGTCCCTCACAATTTCTTGTAGAACACATATTATTTTTATATTTTTATTATTTAAAAATATACATTTTAACCTTCAGGCAACAATGTCCTCTTTTTCTGTAAAAAGCAATTCTGCCTTTTAAACACTACAAATGCACATCACAAGATCACCACGTGTTAACATTAAATATAAGGCACTTCAACGGTTGAGATGTATCCATAGGCAGCATCCCTAGATTAGAAGACTCTTCTGAGTGAACGGCGCTCAAGCCCCGATGCACCAAAGTCTTGTACACACCCTGCAAAGAATAAATGATTATAATGGGTTATTTTGAAAATATTAAAATCCGCCATCCGATGTATCGATGGATTCCTCAGTTTATCAAGGAAGACAGTGGCCAATACAAGAACAATATTTCGTCATTCAATGTCTGAAAAATTCAATCGATCAGGGTGTAGACCTGAAAGACCGATAGTGAGGTACAAGTGGGTTGCGGTGCAGACCAGTTTAATGAATAGTCGATTTATGGCTCGAATTACCCCACTGGACATTGTATCATTGTTAGGGGATTTCATCGAGCGGTATTGGGAGTTTTATTTCTTTATAAGCGTGCCGGGTGTGAGCTTGGTGTATATAGAGAAGGGGATTGTTAAAATCGATGATAGGTACACGATATTCAGAGAGGTGTATCACCCACTACACAAATAAATGCGGGAGAATGGTGAGCCTCTTTTTTTTCAACTTCAGTCCATAGTAGAAAATCAACTTGACCGCATGGATAGAGATTGGCTACGCTTCAGTTTTCAGTACCCATTCCAGAATATTGGGTCACCGAAAAGTATTGATGTCGACTATAGGACATATTTTACAAGGTTTATGGTCTCGTTTATCCAATCAAATTTACTAAATTGTTGTTTGATCATGTAGTAGGCAAATATGGCCTTCTTTTATATACATTAACAACCATTATCAGACATGATTTCAGAAATATTTATGCTTAGCAATGTATAATCATTTATATACCAAAACGCATGTATGATTATTTACAAACTCAGCTCACTGACATTCAATCATCAATCAGTAACAAAGTTGTATTGTCTATGATTTGGGGTAAGGGATTCTCAATAACTATCAAGAACGACATTGAAATATCGATTGAAGAAATAAAAATGTATAAAAAAGTAATAAACATCCAAGAAAAAAACTAATAAATTGAATACCAAAATACCGCGTGTTAAAGTTTGAAATAATATAGAAAAACAAAAGTAAAAAAAGGGTATGTCCTGTGTAGACTATTCTAGGATATGGATGAAGTTTAATCATGTGTTAAATGGGCCTTTTGAAGCGATGTCTTTAGGTGCTCTGCAATCTTCTTCCCGATGCATTTGCAATTCCCAGGTGGTATCATTCCACTTACTATTACTAGCAAGCATATCTAAGACTTGTTTGTTGTCAGACTCTAACGTCATCATCATTTTAAGAACATCTGCAATTCCATTAGATACAGATTCTAATTGTAACTTAAGAACATCGACATTTCTGTGTGCCGCACACCGAACAGGGATGATACTCTTATTGATCACATCGTCAGCAGGCTGGTGCATCCCCAGGCATCCATCTTTAAAGTTCATTATATATTGGGTCGGCTAACGCGTTAGCTAAACAAGCACATGAACTTTGTGTATTAACAGTTACATCAGTTACCTTTGTTATACTAGTCATCTGATTCTTTTCTAGCATCATAACTATTTGGATCATGCTGGTACTTTTGGGTGTCGTATGAACAGCCAATGCTTCATGTGTCCCAGTGCATGATATCGAAGCCTACTTAGAATCTCTTCTAAGCAACTCAGAGTCAAATGCACTACTCAACAACAAGGTCACGTCCTCACACCCAGTCACATCTTTCACCAGGGATATGCCATGCTCTCGAAGGAAAATATTTATTATAATTTTGTATTTCCCGTTTTAAGTTCCCTTCCTAACTTCTTTGAGCAATCTATCATATAGGAAATTACTCCAGTTTATATCAATGCATTTGATGATGGCCATCATCAAATTCCACCTATCCTTGCTTTCCTTGTCATGATTGTCAATCCTCCCATCCACCGTCTTTGTGATTATATCATCTTTTAAATCCCTATTGCCCCATTTGAAATATCCAAGGAACTCATTTAGCGCCATCGCAGTGCGCACTACTTGCCAGTCTTCTTCAATGCAGCTTTGAAAATTTAGTCCCCTGGACACACTCCCATTGCATGATACCCCCAAATACTTCGTCAGAGTGGTTAGTGACACAAAAATATCCTTTCCACCCACCTCTACACAAAATTACGTTGCCTCCTCCGCAAGGCGCAGTTTCATAGAACTTCACTGCAAGTGCTTCGTCATACATCAAGGGATCACGAGCGATTAGTTCCCCCATTGTTGTCTGCCGTAATTTGTCCAACACTGCTCGCATGCTATTTGGATCTGCCGCCTTGTTGATGATCTCCTCGAAGGATATCACCAGACTAGACTTCATGATGGCTTTATATACATCGCGCGAAGACGATGAATGAGAGGCTTTTAATTTTGTCATTGATGTTGTAACTCGTTTGTTGATTACTTCGGTGGGTATTCAGCTAGAAAAATATGCAGGGGCGCAATTTGGGAATTAAGGTTCTGAATTAGACACGGTGGATAACAATGAATGATTCGTATATAATAATTCGACCTGTCACCTTTTTGACAGGTGGCATCTAAAAGTCATTTTCATCCCGCCTAAAATAGATGTTGATGGTTTGAAATATGTATGGAGATTCGGGACTAACCCACAAGCCACATGATATGTAGAGTCGACAACTCATACGTAACCCTACAGTAGGCTCATCAGCTAAGACGCAACCATAATTGACAGCCAAACTGACTAACTATTTCGTAGAGTCATGGATGAAATTTAAGAGTTGTTGTCTGGTTAATGGTATATATATATATATATATATATATATATATATATATATATATATATATATATATATATATATATATATATATATATATATATATTTGTATCACCAATAAATAATGTAATATTTGAAATAACTAATAACACAATTAATTGTTTTTTATATAATTAAAGTAAATATTTTAGGTAAATAAATTAAGAAATAATTTCATACAAGCAAAAGCTAACGATTGAGTGACGCTCAATTATTAATTAGTTATTAATAATAATACGTAATTTTAATATTATTATGCTAAGATGAGCATATATATTATACCGCACCCCTTCTTTTTTTTACCATTTTATATATCTCACGACGCCTAATTGAGAGAAGGTATCATTCAGACCCGAATAAACATTTTAGTCAATGTTTAGGCTTTAGTTATTTATAAAATTTCTGGATGAAATGTTGTGCCCTTATATTTTAATATTATGTGGAGCTGTATTACATGTTTTTAAATGGAAGATTCAATAGTAACATTTAATAGAAGAATAAGTTGTATATATGTATTTATTAGTTTAAGATACTATGTTACCCCCTAACATTAAGTAACATATATAAAAGTATATTTCTATTTTTCTTTTTTACTGCAAAAAACGTGAAGATTGTGTTGAGACAAGTCGTATAAAGATAAAAATTTTAATGATTGTATTTAACTTCAGACGCAATGGTCCCCGATAATGTCATATGGCATGCTATCCAGAGTTCATGTTTATATACCCTAAACCCATCTCCCGCAGGAAATTTCAAGTATTGTTTGCAAATGGAATAATGATAATAGTAATCTAGATTGCAATGAGCTGTTGACTATAATATTTAATGTTTAGTTGATATTTCTGTGTGTGCTGAGTGTGGAGACCGTGAGTGGTGGGGTAAGTACTTTCAATCTCATCGTGTGTGTTACATCAAACAACATATGTACAGGGATACGATGTATTGGCACGAAAAAAAATTGACAAAAAGGACACTAATTAGTGGCATGGATGAAGTATATTATATCTGTTCCGACGAGACTACGATTGATCTATTCATTACGGGAGTTTATGTATAACGTGTTATGTGACTGTCAGTGCCACAAGTATATCCACATCGTGTGCACACCATGAGGAAGGGGATGATACTATTAATGATCATACCGTGGTGGTCATACCATTGGAAGTAATATTCTAATATTTAATTTGTATTTCCATGTATACTGCGTGTGGACTCCGTGATTGGTGGTATAAGTATTTTCAATCTTGTTTGGTGTGTTACGTCAAACAACATATGTACATGGATATGATGCAATGATTATCAATGAATTTTACAAAATGGACACTTATTAGTGTTGTGGATGGAGTATATTATATCCGTTCCACCGAGATTGTTAGAGAGCTATTTATTAATCTTACATGTTCAACATGGATGCGGAACTACGTTGACCATAAACATCCGAAATGCACTCTCAGCCATACACTAATGTAATGGTTCTCCATAAACATATATATATATATATATATATATATATATATATATATATATATATATATATATATATATATATATATATATATATATATATATACAAATTTTCTGATATGATCACCGAACACAATATGTATTGGAATGTAAACGTAGGGATGTAACCAAATCAAACCGTTCGCGAACTATTCGAGTCTCGGTTTGATTAAATGTTCGTTCGAACTCGTTCGTTAACCTTAACGAGCCAAACCAAACTTCAATTTTGGGTTCATATAGTTTATCAAACCAAACTCAAGCCTAAGGATATTCGGCTCGAAAACTCGCGAACATATTCGTTTATAGGCTCGCTAATGGCTCGTAAACGAGTTCGTAAATTTTATATTTATTCTTTAGAATTATATATTATTATTTATTTATTAATATTCAATAATTAAATATTTTATATTAAACCACACAAATATGATAATAACTTAAGTGATGATTTAAATATTTAAATACTTTTTACCGTTTATTATTATATTTTGTTAGTTTGTTTATTTAATATTATGAATAACATTAAATGTTTATAAACGAAACATTCTTTTAATTTCTAGGCACAAAATTATTTAAATGTTCATGAAAATATATTCATAAACAAGTTACTTTATGTGTTCGTGAACATGTTCGCGAGTCTTAACAAATAATTTGAATTCGAGCTCGGGTTCGATATTTTTTTTCTTGACAAGTTCGAGCTCGGGCTCGAGTTCGATAATTTCTTAACAAACGATCCTCAAACCTAGTAGTGTTCGATTCGACTCGATTCGATTACATCCCTATGTAAACGTGGTGATTTATCCAACTATGTTCACATCATGTCTACCACTAATTATCGAGTTTAGATTCACCCGTACTATTAATAATAACAACAAACCCTGTACATATCGACAATGCTCAATACCTGCTATTGGTTGAGTAGGGGACATTCATAATTCAAAATTCATAACATCACACGTCACTGCCATAAGAACGATGATAACTTCAGAATACGAAACAATATTGAAACTGCCAGTGCAAAAGGTATGGCCATCACTATTGGACTTATTCTAAGTATAAGCTTATTCAAAAAATATTATTACACAATGAAATAATGAATAAAGATATTAAAGGTACTATAATAAAGTTGACACAATATAAAACGTATAATATAATGCTTTAATTTAGAAAAAATAAATTAAAACAATATAAAAATTTTGGGAGACACATCTAAAAAATAAAAAAAATATTAATTCACTAAATCAGTAAATATCGAAATCGGATAGACAATTTTTGTTCAATATATACATTACACTAGGTGATATGATTAAAAATAATAATAATAACTAGCCATCGACCATGACTAATTACAGTAATACCATCCACCCTAAACCCCACCCTAAAATCATAAGCCCCCCACCTTAACCAAACCTAAGACCCCCACACTCACCCACACACACATAAAAAGAGGAAAAAAATAAAATTAGTAAAAAAAACCCGAATGTAGAGCCCGTCCTCAATATTAAAACACTTGAAAATAAGTTATGCCCTAATTAAATTCTTCAAAATCCACACAGTCACCTAAGAAATCATTTGACATATACGAAATAGTTGGATTCTGATCTAACTCCATCAATACTTCCACACCAGATCCGGAAATGACTACCCCATCATACGCACTCAAGTGGGGAAAACTCCGACCTGAAGAAAAATAGAGATTGTCTAAGTGGATGGATATAAGAGTGGGATGCTGGTGGGATAATATGAAGGACCTCACGTAATTTTTAATTGCTGAAGAGATGTGGGTTTATGAGATACTTTCAGTAGACGAGGTAGCAGAAATGTTACACTAACAACCTAATCAGTAGAGTAGGGAGAAACAAAAAAAAGTTGGCATTAAAAAATAAAAAACTACTTCAGAATCATTTGCTGATAGGCGCTTTTTGGGATTAAGACAGGCCTTTTACAATTTTAATAACACGTGAACTTACCTCATTGGCGTGTCTGGGAGATCCTGTTAAGAAATCGATGACAATACATTATCCTCTGCACTGTGCAGATTCTAACTTAAAAGACAGTGAATAGGTGCATCTACTAACTTTGAAGAGCGAATCTAGACATTCTTCACATAACCACTTAACCAAATTGTTTCTCTCAAGTTAACTTCCACCGAGTATGGGGTCAAATTCTTGGGATGATGTTTCCATACAAACAATGTCAATGGAAATCAGTGAAAGTACGGCAACCAAGAATCCTACAGAAGAACCCATTAATGAGCAGATTCCTCTATCGGAATCACTAAGTATTTGGTAGACGCCGGTGTTCTGATAGAAATAAGTCTGGTAAAGTGGTCATCCGCATGTTTGATTGGAAAATCCTTTCGAAACTTAGGTGATGCAGAGTCGTTCTATCGTGCTTATGCAATATATATGGGATTCAAAATTAGGCGGCGGGAAATAGATTGTTACAAGGGGGCTAGAAATGTATCTAGACGAAGATTTGTGTGTTCTCGCGAGGGGATCAGATCGGTTAAGGGTCCTTTTTTAGTAGACAAGAGAAAAACCTACAGGTTGTCATTCAGGTGTAACTGCAATGCTATATTTGGTGTCAGATACCAAAAGAGAGATGATGCGTATAGGGTAATCTATTTTATACCAAGTCATACCCACTTCCTTGCAAACAGTAATCAGGCATATTTCTTTTGCTCACACAGAAAAATAGACAATGGGCATGCTATGGAGATACGAACAATAAATGATTATGGATTCAGAACTTGCAAAATAATGGATTTCTTGGTGACGACTCATGGAGGATTCCAAAGCATGGGTTTCACTGTCAAGGACTTGTACAATTTTGTAGGATCGGATAACCAAAGAACACAGTAGCTTGGCACTAGCGCGGAGTCAACACTTGCATACTTTGTAGCATTGGTGGAAAATGATAGAGGGTTCTATGTGAGGTACGCAGTGGACAATGATAACAGACTAAGTCGACTTTTTTGGGCTGACTCCAGATCTAGGTTGGAATACAGCCTATTTGGTGATGTAATTGTTGTTGATTCAACACACAAGACCAATCGTTTTAAAATTTCATTTTTTCAAATCGCCGGGGTCAACAATCATCATAATACAACTATTTTTGGATGTGGACTAGTCAGTGAGGAGACAACAGAGTCATACACCTGGATATTTCAGGTTTTTATTCATGCAATGGGTGGGAGGCACTGATGAGTGTGTAAATTCACAAGTTTGGCGCTATGTTTTGTGCTACTTTTGGAGAGTTTTGATGTGGAAATAGGTGGAAAACCTATATATATTGTGAATTAGCATGAATCAGGTGTTAGTGGAGCTATTTGAGTATTTTCTTAGCAAAAACGGAGTGAAAGAGCCAAGAATCGAAGAGACGGAGTCGAAGCCACACGAACCGCCCAAGAATTAGGTGGGTTCGACCTGGCTGGAGGATGGTTCGACCTCTCCAGCAGGTCGAACCAACGTTGCTGAACGTGCAGAGATGGATTCGACCACGACTCAGCTGGTTCGACCTGGCCATCAGGTCGAACCATGGTCGAACCAGTTTGCAAGAAAGAGGATTCGACCACGACGTTTGAGTTCGACTTGCCAGTTGGTCAAATCGGGAGCGGGAGTTGTCCAGTGCTGAGGTTCGACCTGAGGTTCGACCAAGGCCTAAGTGGTTCGACCTGTCCAGAAGGTCGAACCTGTGCAGGATTCTTCCAGTAGCGGGGTTCGACCTGGGGTTCGACCTGTGGCCAGGGGTTCGACCTGTTTAACGTGGTCGAACCTGAGTGGGAGAACTTACCTTATTTGGATTTTTGAGACCGAAACGCGTGAGATCACTTAGAAAGCCCATTCCAAGCCCTAGAGACGTGATTACAAGTATAAAAGGAGGCTCATATAGAGAATAAAGAGAGCTTTTGATCGTCAATCGTAAGAGAGACAAGAGTAGAGGTGGTGATCCATCCGGAGGGCTGTGACAGAGGTTCGCTGAAGGTTCAAGTAAGAATGATCAATCTAAGCATGATTGTTCCTAGATCAATCATGGGCTAGAACCACCTTGGTAGTTCTAGGGTTATGAAAGTTTCATGATGTAATTCGTGTTTCGTGTGTAAAACTCCATACAACACTACTTGTGGTTTGTTTTATATAAGATTGCATATATAATCCATACTCATAGTCGTTTTGTGCATCAATGATCGTTGTGTAGAGTCTGAATACATAACATGGTTATTGATTGAGTGCGTTCACTACTGAGCAGGGTTTATTGTTATAATTCTAAGTGAAGGGATTCCGAAGTATTATTAGAACTGTCTTATATGAATATTCATGAATTGAATTAAATTCGGGTTGATGAATAGGACGAAGAGTATAACTTTATAGTACCTAAAAAGGGAGATCAAATCGGGTTAGATTCTAGACGTAGAAGATAATTGATTATGATAGTACCTAGAAAGGGGGGTGAAGCATATCTCTTGCTCCGATGTTATTCACACGTGTCAAGCGCATATTTACTTGTGTCTATAGAGTAAACTTGCATGGTCTAGTGATGCGTCCACAAACCACAGGGCAGAGTCGGACATCATCACATGAAAATACGAATTGCTAGTGAAACTGGATGACCCGACGAACTACATATTATTCTTATTGATCACAACTCACTTTTCTCTACTCTTGCTATTTCTTTTTGTTATTTCGATTAGAAGTTATTATCCATTAAACCTATTCAACTACCAAACATAGTCTAAAATATACTAGAGGAATACAAAATTGATATTTATCAGTCCCGTGGGTTCGATATTGTAACTTGGTCATCTTCGCGACTACAATTGATATCCTTATACTTGAGGATTAATTTGTGTGTTGAGAAAACCCCTATCAGGCACCCTATATCAGTGATAAGTGATGGTGATAGGGTAATCGGGTTGTCTCTATCGGTGGTGATGCCGCAAATAAGACACAGGCTATGTTCTTGGCACTTGATGCACAATGCTCGTGTGGTGTCGACGAGCGTTGTATTTTTATCGGCATTGTAGAGGTGCATGGTGCATAGATAATCGGTGGAGAAATTTGAAGCTTCAATACGGATTGGAAGAAGATGAGTGGGTGACTGATATGCATGCTAGGAGGGAAAAGTGAGCGGAACCATATTTCAAGAATGTGTTCTTTGCAAGAATTACCACGAGCCAGAGATGTGAGAGTTCACACTCATACATGAAGGCATTCTTGCAAAGCGATCTAAGTTTATACCAGTTCGTGAAGCAATGCTGGCGTGGAATGATAAGGATGAGGGAAAACACTCTTCGGCAGGAGTTCATGGATAGCCAAAAGGAAGTTGTGCTGCGGACACACCTTAGGGACCTTGAAGATTCAGCAAGAGGATTCTACAAGACAAAGTTATTCAGAAAGGTGATTACAATTTGTTACTTGTGTGTGAATGTATGTTGCGTGTTGTGGTTACAATGTCCTGTGATTGTCGCCCACTGATCATGCAGGTACGTGATGAGATTGAACAGGAATGTAAGTACACACCGGTAAGTATTACATGGGACCATGGTGTAAAGAAGTTTGAACTATCTGAATATAGGGATAGATATGGTACTGTGAGTACGGTTACGATGGATGAATCAGGTAAAAGTATCAAATGTACTTGTGAAATGTTTAAGACTTGTTACTTGCCATGTAGTCACATATTTTGTTCACTGAAAGCATCCAACATGTCCTCTATTCCAAAATCTCTGCTTCACAAAAGATGAAAAAAGACGTGCAGTGAAGTACCCATGGATCTTGCTGAGTCATCATCCAATCAGAATGATATGAGATTTAGATCACTACACTCAAAGATGTACCAGCTATGCAATATTGGGTCTAGTTCAGAATCACTTCACAGGGCGACAATAGATGGTATAAATTCAGTATTAGCTGACTTACAGGTAAAGAGATGATGTTCGGATAGGGATGGCATCACTATCTTGGACGTTAAATGTAAAACTATACCTGTCAGTAATATGATTAAGGACCCTATTATTGCTAGGACAAAGTGCACACGGTAGAGACAAAACACAATAAGGGGAAAACGAGGAGATACGGTGTATGCAGAGAGCCTGGGCATTATAAATCCAATTGCCCACATGTGAATGAGGATCGCACGGTGGATTCTGGTCTTGTTCCTCCTAAGGTGTACCTTAGTAATGATGACAAAGACAATAATATTTTTGAATAAAGGGTTGTCCATGCATCTGGTAACGTCGTGTGGACATTATGTAGTTAAACCTCTGATGCTTTTATTAGAAACTTCCTATTGTTCTTTATGCTGCTGTGATTTTATGAATAATTTAAGTTTGCAATGTGTCTATTGCTGTTAATTGTCATTCGGAGTTTTGGTCAAGTTATTAATAGATGCCACCCATTTCACCATCAACTCAATTTTGAGTTGAGATAATCACCATTTAGTGGTGTATTACGATGTCCATTTAGATTTCAACTAGTTATGTGAAACTATAGGAAGATTCCTGTTATTATATTAACAAGGAATTATTTTTTCATCGCCAAACTAGTGCTCTAAAATTATTTATTACTACTATGTTTCGAAGCTTTTATTTTGAATGTTGATTTATGTTTTGGAAATGATCACGTAGTAGTAGCAGTAACAGAAGTTATTGGGTATAACTCCTTTTTTCCTTTGTTTTACCTGAAGGACATTTGAATGTCGATTAACTATTTTCCAATCTCGTATTTTAAGAATGCAAAAATTTGCATGACATTTCTCAGTGAATGTTACAATTGTATCCGAAATTATAAGTGATATGCGTGGAATGAACTATTTCAAAAATAATTAATAATATCACGTAAATTCGCAACAAATTAAAGGAAAATATATCTATAGGGCGAAGTGTTTCTGTGAGAGTGAGGATAAAAAGATGTTAAAATTGGCTAAGTTAACAGTTGGTATTCAATGCAAAAATGTGACTAAGGGGTTTTTAATTATAAGGTGAAAAAACTCTGCTCATACATAAAAAAAATACAAGAAACAAGATTAGATTCATAGAAAATAAGATACTGAAAATAATATAAACGATAAAGTAATCAGTATTAACAAATATACTCATACACTACGGGGTTGCTGACAACATGCCATTGGTGGGTGATGAGTGTGTAAATTCACGAATCTTGTACCTGGATTTGTGCTATTATGGAGTGTTTGAAGGAAGAAATCGGTTGAAAACTGATAAATTTTGTGAAAAGGCATGAATAAGGTGTTGTTGGAGCTATTTGAGTGGTTTTTCGAAGAATATCGGAGTGGAAGTGTTGAATACTGAAGAAAGGAAGTCGAAGCCATCCGTTTGGGTGAAGCAGGAGTACGATTCAACCTAAAGGAGGTCAATTCGACCTGCCCTTCAGGTCGAATTGGCAACACAACTTGTACAGAAGGTGGATTCGACCACGACAGGGGATTCGACCTGGGCATCAGGTCGAATCGAGATCGAATTAATTGGCTGGGAGGCCGATTCGACCTCGTCGCGTCAATTCGACCAGGGAAGTTGGTCGAATCGAATGCCTGGGACTTACAATAGACTGATTCAAATTTCGATTCAACTTGTGGTGGTCAATTCGACCTGTTGTTGAGGTTGAATCGATGCTCGGGAACTTACCATATCCATATTTTTACACCGTCAATGCATGTGATCACTTAAAAAGCCCATGCCAAGCCCTGTAGACGTGATTACAAGTATAAAAGAAGGCTTATGCAGCATCAAAAAAGGAGATTCAATAATTGAAGGATCTAGATTATTGAAGAACCAAGACGTGGAGACGTAGAGTTGGGAGAAGAGTGATCTTCCATCATCTGGAGGGGCTGTGACAGAGTTCCGTTGGAGATTCAAGTAAGATCGGTCCAACTAACCATGATTGTTCCTAGATCAATCATGGGCTAGAGCCGCTTCAGTAGTTCTAGGGTTATGAAGGTTTCATGATTTAATTTGTCTTTCATGTGTAAACTCCGTACAACACTACTTGTGGTTTATTTTATATAAGATTGCACGTTTTTAATCCATACTCACGGTCATTTTGTGCATCGATAATTATTGTGTAGAGTCTGAATACATAACTTGATTATTGGTTGAGTGCGTTCACGGCTGAGCAGGGTTTATTGTTATAATTCTAAGTGAAGGGATTCTGAAATCTTATTAGAACTATCTCATATGAATACTTGTTAATTGAATATTATTCGGGTTAATAAGTAGGATAAAGAGCTAAGTGCAAGAAAAATAATTGATTATGATAGTACCTAAAAAGGGGGTAAAGTATACATCTTACTCCGAGGATATTCACACGTGTCATACGCATATTTACTTGTGCCTATAGAGTAGATTTACATGGTTTAGTGATGCGTCCATAAACCACAAGGCAGAGTTGGACACCATCACATGAAAGTATGAATTAATAAGTAGAACTGGATTACCTGACGAACTACCTACTATCTTGCTTGATCACAATCTACTATCCCTTCTTCTTGTTATCTTAATTATTAGTTGTTACTTACTCTTCAAATCACAACCATTATAATTCCAACATAGTCTTAGTTTACTAGAACATAATTAAATTGATATTTATCCGTCAATTGGGTTTGATATATAACTTGGTCACCTTCGAAACTACAATTGATATCCTTCATACTTGGGGATTAATTGTGTGTTGATAAAATGCCTATCAGTGGGGGGGATTGGAAGGTACTGGTAGTGGAACTGGGGGGAGAGATGAGTTGATACAAATATTCGGTGTGGGGTAATGATGATGGTTACAACGAAGCAATGCTGGGGAAGCAGTGCAGAGTTGGTGATAAAATATTGTCCATCGCAGTGCAGATGGGATATAAGGTGAGCACCCTATATCCTGCAATATGGAAATGAGTGGAAAAGGGGGTGTTGGGATAGTGGATATTGCGGTGCATAAGGTTGATAGGAGAGAGTATATTTCGGTAATATTGGGATATAAGGTGAATAGGGTAATTTCGAAAATATGTATTTTTGGGTTATTCAGTGTGAACATTTAATTCACTAAGGGAGATTGAAAGAGATTAAATCAACATAAATCAAAGAAGTGGATAACTATATTGGAAAACGTTAAAAAGCTACAGTGATGACATCACCATTGACTGTGTGACCGGGAACTAATGCTGACCTAAGTCATGTGTGAGTTTTGGTCAATTAAGAATCTCTCATAATTTATTTATTACCTAAAAATATCACAATAAATCAAAAAAGTTAATGAAATTTTTCAAAAAGTAACTTTTTTTAAACTCAATATATATAGTATCGATGAACCTAAGTTAATGATTAACAGAGTATATATTACTCCCTCCGTCCCAACTTCAACTTCACACTTTCCGTTTTGGTCCGTCCCAATTTCAACTTCATATTTCCATAAAAGGAAAAAGTACATAAATAATATCCCCCTAACATACTTTAATTTCAAAATTGTCATCACCTTTTTAACACACATAACATACTTTATCATTTATTTATTACCCAAAAATACCAAATTACCCCCAAAAGTTACTCAAAAAGTGATTTTTCTTAATTTGCGTGCGTACAGTAAATATGAAGATGAAAATGGGACGGAGGGAGTATTTTTTAATAACATAGAACCAATATTGTGAATCATATATATTATTTTTAAATAACTTAGAACCAATATTGTGAATCATATCGTGGGATGAATCGAATTGTTTAAAATAGTTTTGTTGTTTGGGAAGAGTGATAATTATAATTCAATCGTGCATGAGTGTAGGCTCATCTAAGATAATGTTTGTTTCCCATTTAATATATAAGATTTATGTTTAATAATATATAATGAATACTACACTAATATTTTTTTGTCAATTAATATTGGGTGGTTATTTACACCCGAAAATACTAAACATATCTACATATACTAAATGTACCTTATTAAATATTAGAAAAGATAATTTATTTACTAAACATATCCCATTCTTTTACCATTTTACTCTTTTATATTATCAAATAAAATAAGATCATTCTCATTATCTATCTTTCTTTACCAAAATTTTTATTTGGAACCCAATACTGCTCATACTAATTTAATGCTATTTCATTTACTCTCATCGGATGATGATGATGATATGGAACAATTAATTAAATTATTCAGAATATGTATCATGCTAATCTTATTCTAATGAATGGAATTACTCAACCACCAATACTAGCTACCAGTCGGAAAAGGTATTGAGAAATAGATTCTGACAAAACAGAATATTCCTTTTCTTTTCTTGTTTCGCTTTTTACTACTTCCTCATCCCGCTTACCATCTATTAATCCAGAATCGACATTAATAAAATGTTGATTGAAACTCATATCATTGTGGTTTTATTATTATTTTTTTGTTCTGATCAATTTAGAAATTATATTATTATTTTAAGCGTGAAGCAGAGCACACTTTTGTTTTGTTCTTTAGTTAGATAGTGAAAAAACATTTCTTAATAAGGGTATATCAGTCTTATTACAATAAGATGTTTTAATTTAAAATTTTATTGGGGTATGTTTAGCATTTACCGGGGTGTAAATAGTCGTGCCCATTAATATTTCTTCTTTTTGTTATATCACTTTTTTATATGTTCCTTCATTCATTAATACCCTCTTATACATATCACCACACCTTTTAAATATTATCCTCATCTCATCCAAAGAGTCAATTTTTTCCATTTTGTGTGTTTTACCTAAAGAGCCCATTTCTTTTTTTACACATAGAGGACCCACACACATTCACTAATACAATTAAAATATGTGACTCACACTTCTACTAATACAATTAACGATTACATATTAAATAATAATATTTCTTAATCCACGTATAAAAAGCAAAAACTACCCTTTATGTGGGACGGAATGAGTATATATTTAACATAAAATTTAAAGTCACCACCAAAACTTGATTATTATTTATTTATTAAATTACTTAAACTCATAGCAAAAATATCTAAAAAGAAAAATTAGTGGTACATATGAATAGTGGGTAATTATTTTATTTTATCAAAAATAAATTATAATACTCACTCGTCCCATTAAAAAATATTAATTTTCTCATATTACTCTGTTCAGTATTCATTTTTCTTATAGATAAGACACAGAGAACAATAAATATTGGAAATTCTACGTACAATACTAATATATATATATATATACTCACTAGCAAAAGCTGGTGTGTCCGGGCACATGGGAGCATATTTCGTGAAGCTTTAGAATTTTGTATTAAATTATATACCTTTTAATATAAAGATATGTAGTTTTTATTAATTTTTTTTATTCACCTTCATTTAATTATGTGGTAGGACCCCAGATACTGGGCCCATGGAGATAACAATTGGGCAACCGACGAGGAAGCCCAGGAAGTATAAACTCGGTCAAACCCAATTGTAAGAGCTCCTAATCTTTGAGGAGTTGGGCACGTTGAACCCACTCTCCCGACTAGGAAGACTCGTCCATTTCATCCACTTGGCCACTTACTTCCATCAAGCTACGAGACTATGCAGATATCCCTTAAGATTCAGAATTAGGGGATATCCTAAAAAGAATATAAAAATAGTCACATGGCGCTATCGCATTTAATGCCCACATTGTATGCATTTATTGTGATGTGACCTGACGATATATGCGAATACGGATGATGTCAGGTTATACAATATATATATATATGGAGACACCTCAAAACGAATAAACAACAACATTCGCCTCTGATAGGCACATGATCGCCTGGAGGGAACTCTTGAGCATCATCTATAATAATTTTAATATTATGTTAGATTAGTACGAATAATCCCTCAATTATCCTTAAACAGCCACATCAATTCATAACTAAGAGCGGATTGATTCTACTATCTACAAATTATATGCAAAAGGCAAATTAATACTGATATGGAGAGTGAGTAAATAAATTTAAGGCTAATTCTCCTGTGCACCTGGGTGTCCTCACTTTCAGAAACGAATATAATTATGAACAAAAATATATATAATTATGAATAAAAATGTATACACTTTGTTACAAAATTTACGGTTAATTTTGTTAGTATTTTTAATAAAAAATTGAGTGTAAAAAAGTATACATTATTAAAAAACATGTATACACTATTAAATAAAAAGTTATACAAATATGTGTATTAGTATTTTTAATGAAAAATTGAATGTTAAAAAAGTATACAATTACTGAAAAAACATGTATAAAATATTGAATAAGGGTGCACCACATATAACTCTAAATTTAATGGTTAAGTTGTTCGAATACATAGGAATATTTTTTAGAGTTCTATTCAATCATATTTTGTTAATGTATTCATTTTTAATTGAATAACGATTCGTTATCATTTTGAATAATTATTCATTCCCATTTTAAATAAATTTTTTTCTATTTTCAATTCTATTCAATCCCATTACTGTTATTTTATTTTATTTTTGTTATTGTTGGTCTCACTGCTTTATCTTTGTAGGTGTCTACGAACATAATGATCTAAGGGCCTATCAAACGTTTAGATCTAAGGGAGTTGAAAAGGACATTATGAAGATAAAAGCAAGACAAATATATATACTATTTTTTAAATTCTATTCAATCCTATTTTAAAAAAATGAAAAAATAAACAGAAAAAGAAAATTAGATCAAAAGATATTATTATAAAATGAAAAATAAAAAGTGAACATTTTTTATAAATTTAGAATATTTGGAAAAAAAATATGTTAGGAAATTAAAAAAATAATTCTTATTATATATCAAAATCCATTTAAAACATAGTACACACAACAAATACTAAGAGGATGATATATCAAATCCATTTAAAAATCATAGCAAGTTAACGCCGCCTAACTACTAATTAGCGCCTATCATTCAATTAATATTAATTTTCTTTCATTTTTTAAGTAATACACTTATTTATTTTATTTATTATTATAAAATAAAATTTTACTATTTTTTATATGTTATATAATGTATTAATTGTATAATTTCAAATTATATTAGTAAATTAAATTTTGATTTTTATAACATATAATGTCAACATGAACCATTTTCATATACGTAGAGAGTTTTATTTTTAATATAAAGTAATATAATAATAAAAGAAAGTAATTATAATCAAATTAAAATATTTTTTTTAAGGATTCAAATGATAATTTAAAAAACGTAAATTACATTTTTAATAAACAAAATATTTGATTAAAAAAATAATATACACTTATGAAATATATATATATACACTCGGGTGCACTGTACATCAACTTTCAGAAATATATACACTTATGAATAAAAATATATACATTAATAAATAAAAATGCATACACTTTGTTAGCAAAGTTCTGTTGTTTTTTTTTTAAATGAAAAAACTTAAAGTAAAAAAATTATACAATTACTAAGAAATATATATACATTATTGATAAAAATGTGTACACCATGTATGCAAGTTTGTACCCGGATGCACCGGATATGTACCCTTTATTTGTTGAACAGTTTCGTGCATGAACAAAAGTTGATAAAATTTTAACGATACATGATTATGAAAAAATAAAAATATCCAATTAAATTATTTATAAATAATTTAAAGTAAAAATAAAAGTAATAATTTTTTTAATAAAAAATGATATCAAATAAAGAAAAAATTGATAATTATCTATGAAACTATTTTATGTGTAAATAATTTATAGGACTAAATCAAAAGTAACACCTCATAACAAAAGTGATATTAGTTCAATGTTTAATAACAAAAATGGCAAATACTTGTCAAATCAAGTTTCCAGACATTATTGTTTAATACATGAAAAATTATTATTTAAAGATATAAACGGTTACTTTTTTAAATTAAAAAAATATATTTTAAACTCTTGTATATATACATTGTTATCAATTATTTTTTTTACATGAAAAATTATTCTTTAAAAACGTAAATGATTAATTTTCTTTATTAAAATTATTACTCTTCAAATAATAATTTTTTACGTACAAAAGAATAATTTTAAAAAAAAATATTTACATGTAAATTCGATTACATTAAACTCATTCAACAAAAATATATTTAATTTATTTTAAATTTTAAAGAATACATCTTATACTTTAATTTTTAAAAATAAAAGAACTAAATTAATGTAATTAATTTTACTTAAAAAAAAAGTAACGAACAAAAAGTATAATAGATAGTTGGATTGGAGACTCATTCCTCTAATTTTCTAATTACATTTTAATATATAAAAAATTATATTACAGAGAAATTAACTATTACCGTTTTAAATAAAAGATACTATTGATCATTAAATTATTGTACCATAATTTATCGATTATTTTTTATTACATTAAAAATTACTAATTATTTAAAAAGATGAATTACGAGTATTACTTTTTTTTAATTAAAAATATTATTTTTCAATTTTAATATGTGATATTTTATATTTTTTTAAATCAAATTTAAAAAGTAATATTTTTTATTTGTAAAAGTAATAATTCATCTTAAAAAATAATTTTGCAAAAATATGATGCATATGTGAAATCAGTTATATCCATATAAGCATCTATTCTCTTAAATACTGTGAAGTTTTAGTCTTATGTATATAAAATGGTTATTATTCAAGCTCCTTCAGTTCAATAGTTTTTTTAACATTTTTCATTTTTGTCTATTCATTAAAATTTTACATTCCTAAAATAAAATGATAAAAAGTCAAAACAATTAACCTCAATCCACACATTTTATTTATAAAAGAGTTTATATTTTGTGTAACCAATTGCATAAAATTAATTTCTATACCCTCGATCTGCGTTAATTTTATTTAGTAATATAACATGCATTTCTTAATAAATGTATAATTTTTAGTATATATTAACTTTTAATTAAAAAAATAACAATAAAATCGATAAATATTCACTAGCAAATTGTATAAAATTTTATTCATTAATGTTCCTATTTTTATTAATAAATATAATAAATACTATGTAGCATATGTTTTGAATATGAGAGCACATACTTTTATTTGTGCATCCGGTGGACAAATGATATTTTGCCTTTATAAAAATATCACCATATCTAATAGTACTTTTAACATATTTTTTTTTATTAGTTTGTATGAACAACTCAACTAATTATAAGATTAACATTTTGTATCAATGACCAAGATTCAATCTTAATGTCGTAGTGTGGAAGCAATTTCTCCTTTCAACATGAATAGGGTTTCTTTTGTGCAGTGGGTAGTAGTTCCACTACCACAATATGGAAGCAACTTATCAATATAATTAAGTAGAATTGCCTGGACAGTGGGCAGTAATTTAGTCACAAATAATCAGTTGAATTATTATGATTTATCCTTTTACCACTATGTAGTACAAAAGAGTAGTAGCGCTTGAGGTAGACAATTTATTACTCCATTCGTTCTATCAAAAGAGATACATTTGCTTTTTGCATGCAGATTAAAGAGTATTATTATTTTATGTAAAGTGGATATGTGTATTAGAGAGATGTGATGAATAGTGGTGGGCCATTGGTGTACCACTTTTACTAAAAGAGGAAAATGTTGCAATTTGAATGTGACGCCCAATATAATAAAATGATGATATTTGAGTGGGACGAATGAAATATTTAATAATAATAATAGTAATAATAATAATAATAACCCTATTACTTTTTTTTAAATGATATTAATTAGGATTAGAGGGAGTAGATAATGTTGTACTCTATACATTCCTTAATCAGTTGAGTTATCATAATTTACATATCTACTATTTTGTCAGACAAAAATTTGTGTGCGACCGGGTGCACCGAGTACACTCCATGTGCCTTTAGAATTTTGTGTTAAATCATTTAGTATAAAGATGTGTACCCTTTATTTTCTGAAGAAAAATAAAAAACAATATTAATGAAAATTGTATACTCTTTAGAACACAATTGTGTACTCTTGTGAGATGCTACTTATGTGAGACCGTTTGTGAGACGTATTAAAGTATGTATATTATATAGTAGATAAAGTATGTATAATGATTGTTAAAGTATGTTTTGTAAAGTATGATGGATGATGAATTAAAATATGATTTAAAGATGTTATAAGATGATTCATTATTGACATACTTTAACTATAAATAAGCATACTTTACCTATATGATAAGTATACTTTAATAATGGGTCAACTTATCTCACAACCGTTTCACAAAAAATCCGTCTCACAAGAGAGTCTTTCGAGGTATTTTATAATTTTGTACTCTTTATAATCTCTTTTATACAAAGCAACACTTAATATTATTTTAAAAAGTTATCATCCCACATTTAATTGTATCGTTACTATAAATATACCATTTAAGAAAAATTATTTTTTATTTAATTTTATTTTCCTTTTAGGTAATATTGTGGCATTTTTTAATAATAAATAAAATTATAAAAAATATTATGTAATTGGTGGGAGTGATAATTTTTGAATTAATATATTTTTTTAAAATTATAAATTGATGTGAAGATAAGTATAATACAACACCAAAATAAAAAAAATAAACAACAACATACTACCTAGCTCGCACGTTATCAGTTTAATTTTTTTTTTTTAAAAGAAAAAAAAAAAGAACTATTGAAATTTGAAAGAGTGGCAAGTAACAACTAACACGTGATTCTCTTTCACAATTATACAACATAATTATTGTACGAGTTCAAAAAAGTACTAAGTTGACTAAACGGTCACCACTACATTTGTGTTTGGGCAAAGGTCCCCAATCTTATCTCATAAGATCATTTTAACTCTTTATCATCCTTTTCTTTGTTCGTTCAAACTCTTTACATCTGTAATTAAAATCAATTTACTAATTTTTATAAAGTAAAACATTAATACACTCTCCGTTAAAATCGATCAACCACCGCAAACTTGGAGTCGATCCCACGCCTTGAGATACCCCTCATTGGAAGTCGGTGCTATGAGCAATTTCAACAACACCTGCTTCATTTAGGAATGTAAACGAACCAAGCCGCTCGTAAACTATTCGAGACTCGATTCGAAAAAAAATTCATTCGAATTCGTTCATGGAAAAAAACGAGCCGAGCCGAGCTCGATTATTTTTTCGAGTCGAACTCGAGCCCGAGAGTGTTTGGGTCGAAAGCTCGCGAACGTGTTCGTTTACAGGCTCTCGAACGTGTTCGCGAATATGTTCGTTTAAAAGCTCGCGAACATGTTCGTTTATAGGCTCACGAACATGTTCGTTTATTAAGCTCGCGAACGTGTTCGTTTATAGGCTCGTGACCGTGTTTGGTAATAGGCTCGAATAGTGGTCAATATGTTCATTCTTCATATTATTACTCCATTATTATTATTATTATTATTATTATTTATTATAACATATTAATATGGTAATTTTAGAGTTTAAATTTTTTTACATAAATAAATAAACTTTTATATATATATATATATATATATATATATATATATATATATATATATATATATATACTTTTATCAATATAATTTATAAGGAATATAAATTTATAATTTTAAAAATATAGTATACTTTAAATTAAAGAAAAATTTTAAAGTATGACAATGAAAATAATGAAATTATTAAAACATAATTAATAAAAATAAAATTAAAAAGAGAGTGCATGTTATTAATTCTAAATAATGAATTGAAAGTCATATTTATAATGGGTTTAAAGATCTAAATTTTTTATTTTTTATTTCTATATAAGATTTAGTTTTGATTTATTTATACTTAAATTTGAATAAATATATGTATTTATATACATTAAATTTTAACTAATACTCCCTCCGTTCCGAAAAACTTTTCACCTTTACTGTTCCACGTTGTTTAAGAAAAGTTACACTTTTTGACCAACTTTATTGATTTTGGAGGGTATTGTAGTATTTTTAGGTAATAAAAAAATATAGAGTAATGATATGTGTGTGAAAAAAGAGTGACAAATTTGAAATTAAAGTAACTTTTGAGGTTGTTGGATAAAGTGATATTTTCTTAATTAGGGGGTGAAAGGTTTTTTGGGCAAACAAATGAGGAAAGTGAGAAAAGTATTATGGGACGAAAGAAGCAATAATTAATAAAATTGTAAGTATTTTAAAGTCGACACCTCATTAATACATATATATGTATATATATATATATATGTATATATATGTAAAAATAAATTAATTTAATATAATTATTTATTTATATTTTAATAATATAATTTTATTTGAAGGAGAAATTTCAAATTTATATACACCCGTATTTGCCTTTTAATATTATTATTATTATTATTATTATAGTTAATGGGATAACATAAGGATACATTCAAATTTTAGGCAAATACTTGTGTGACACCGTCTTACATAAGGTCTTACGTGAGATGAATAAAAAATTTATAAAATGTTAGCACTTTCGCTATATTCCATATAAAATGTTAGTTTTGTTTATATTATAAATTGTTCATAAAATAGTTCACTACACTATTATTACTTTTTATCGATTGAATATCACTTTTAATTAATAATATTATCACTTTTTATTCGTCTCATGTAAATATTTACGTGAGACGATTTCACACAAGACCTACTCCAAAATTTAAATTAAATACATACTCCATATACTTATAAATGTTAATTAAAAAAATCTTTTGTTATATTATTAATATATATTTTAATTAATAATTAATACTTCTAATAATTAATAAAAATTTATAATAGCTCTAGATTCCACTTTTTATAAAAAAAAAATTATTAATAAAATTTTATTATTCATGAGACCTCACACAAACCTTTATACATTAAAAAACTAAAAAATAAATTATTTTCAGCTTAACGAGCCGAACGAGCCCGAGCTCGAATAAAGGACTAGTTTTTATCGAGCCGAATTCGAGCTCGAGTTTATTTTTTTTATTCAGTAAAAATATTTCGAGTGGAGCTCGCAAACTGTTCGCGAGTTCTATATTTTACACATGAGCCGAACTCGAGCTTAAAAAATAAAATTCGAATCGAGCTCGAGCCGAGTTCGAGCCCTTTAAAAAAAATTCGAGCCGAGCTTTGAGTCCGGAGATGTTCGGCTCGGCTCGGCTCGGCTCGATTACATCCCTAGCTTCATTATAAAACTGACCCAATCTTTTATTATCCACATCATAAGGCAAATTACCTACATACAATTTAGCTACTAAGCTTCCCCATAAAACTATCACTCTCTCCAGCATCTCCAACAGCTTCGACAGCTCCGTCGATATCGTTCCCTTCCCATTCTAAAGCAACCCAATTCAAAATTTTATTCTTTCTTCTTAGAGATAAAATGAAAGTGGGAGAAAGGAAATATGAGTTGGGTTGGGGCTATTTAATGATCTTGAAGGAACAGGGACATGGGCGTGAATATGACCAATTGGGATTACCGGTTACACAATGGTGTTTTATCTCCTAACATTAATTAAATATTTGCCGCATGTCCTAATCAAAAACCAAAATTCAATACATGCCCCAAGAGTTTGATAGTAATTTTTAGGGTATATTTTTTTATATAATGAAACACCAATAAAACATGAAATATGTAACAGAGAATTCAACTTGGAATATGATGAAAGCCTTGAAGGAGTATAATAGTGGTTTTTAACACCGTTTATTGATTTTAACGGGGAGTGCACCTGTGTTTTATTTTATAAAATTGAAGGGCTAAGTTGATCTAAATAAAAAATGTAAAGAATTTAAATGAACATAAAAAAATGAGGGGTTAATTGATCATGTGAAATAAGATCGATGGCATGAATGACCCTTTTCCTTTGTGTTTTATTTCCTATTTTTAGAAGAGCAAAATACTACATTGCCGATCAGAATATATAAAATAATTTTTTTATTCTAATTTTAACAATTTATCTTTATATATTCCAAGTGAAAAAAAAAACCCTTTATTTAAATTAATTTGAGTAATATAACTTTTAACTCAGAAAATTATTACTAAGAATTACATTAATTCGAATTTACGTTATCCATATTACTCACGTTACTCATTTGGCATTACTCACATTTACATTACCCATATGACTCAAATTACATTACTCATATTATCGCATTATATTACTCACTCACATTATTCGCATTTACATTACTCAGATTACTTGAATTTTTAACCTAAATATTTACTTGAAATTATTGAACTCAAATCATTTGATTCGAATTACTCGAACAAGACATCACTCACTCAAATACATTTTCGAGTAAAATATTTTTTACTCGAAAATATTTACTCAATATTATTTGACTCGAATCTTCAACTCGCATTACTTGAAAATTACGTTTACTCACTCGAGTTCATTATTCGAAATATATTAACTCAAATATTTTATCCAAAATTAAATTTCACTTTATTACTGATACTTAAATACATTACTCGAATATTTGAGTAAATGATATTTTTGTCAATTTGGATATAAAAAAGATATAAACTTAAAATTAGGATAAACAAGTGTTTTATTAAATCTGATCAGGCACTATGAACAATTAATTCTTTTTAAAATATATTTTTTCTTTTGTCAAAATTATTTCAAAATTAAATATAAATATAATTTTTTATACATAGTTTAATATTTTTAATATATATATTTTTATTTTAATAATATTAAAATTTTATTTTCAATTTAATTTTCTTTTTAGAAAAAAATTGTAGGTACACACTTTGTACCTATAATTATTGTGCGATACATCGATTTAAAAAAATTACTCTTACATACAAAATATTATAGTAAAATATCAAATATAACCTTAAACACATACATTTTTAAAGCACAAACCCTAAACCCTCACCACCGCCGGAACACCGGCCGACTGTCGAAAAAATACCGAGCCATCGCTGGACGGCCCGGTCGGCCGTCGGAAAATTGCCGGACCACTGCCGCCGCCGGAGCTCTGCAGGACCATCACACTTTTTTGCTACACACACTTTTTTACTACACACTTTTGCTGCACACAAACATTTATGTGCATCACATTGTAAGGGTAATATTGGAATATCACTATATATTTTGTAGTTATTAGTAATATTTATATCTCATAGTAATTAAGGATTTTTTAGTGTACCTGTCAGTAATCCTCCCTTTTTTATTTTATAATTATTGAAATATATAAAATCATCATTGAGATTTTAATTATTTTTTATTATATATAAATATATTATTTATATATTAAAAATATTAATATTTTATTTTATTTTTAATTTAATATTTTTTATAATTATATAAAATATTCATTAAGATTTTAATTTATTTAATATTTTTTAAAATGCATTTTAAATTTAATATTATTAAAATACTATTATTAATGAGATTGAAACTAATTAAGGAATATAATTTTATTACTTAGAGTTATTCCTGATCAATATCAATCATGATAAAAGTAATTTCAATCTAGCAATGATGTTTGACATTAATATAGAAAAATAATACTCCCTCCATTTGCAAATAAAATATCCATTTTTTCATTTTTATTTATTCACTCTCAAAATATTCATTTTTAATTTTGCTAATTCATTTTGTTATTTTGTTTGTTCATTCTTAAAATATCTATTTTTTATTTTTAACAAAATAAAATTATATGCATTTTATTTGTCTACTCTTAAAATAGTAAAAAGACCATAACAATTAATTAATCTCTTACTTACACTTTATATACAATAAAACTGCTCATAACTAACACATCTAACATACTTTATCATTTACTCACTCCGTCCGCCCTCAAAGTATACATTTACTTTTTGCACGTGGACTAAGGAGTATTATTATTTATTGTGCATTAGGTCATTGTATTAGTGAGGTGTGTGGGACCCATATATTAAATGTATTAATGATGTATGTGGGTCCATGTGTCTAAAGAGGAAAATGTATCCCTTTGGTGCGGACACCCAAAATAGCAAAATGAAATGAATAGCCATAAAGAAATTGAAAGCAGATGTAAATATTTTTCAATTAATGAATAGCCATTGTAACAACAAATTTTATATTTATAATGAAATAAATATAAAATTGCATACAAAGATAATTTCAAATGGATTTAATTTGAAGAATATGTAAGAAGGTTACAATCTCAATTAATCCTCTGATTTTTCTCTCGAACCAATTTGGACTTTGACTTTGACTTGTTGTGTGTTGACCGCGTTGACCGCGTTGACGGTGTGTTTTGAGTCGGATCTTCAGTTGAAGCTTGTCCGGACTCGATTTGGGCTTTATAACGTTTATCCAGAGGCGTCGAGCCTTTATTTGGATTAAACGTGTTTGATGTGAAAAACACTCGATCTGGGGGGTTTAGCACCTTAATCCCGGGTCGTATGATGTTCTTGGCGCGAAGAACACCGAAGAACTTAGTGTATGAAGAACGCTTGATTTGGGGGCTCCGCACCTTGATCCAAAATCATATGCCGTTCTTGACTTGAAGATGCTTGAAGATCTTGAGGAGCGTTGCTCGTGTTTTAATCTCTTCAGAGCGTTTGTATCTTCAGGTCTTTGAATTTGTGTGTCTGGAATGAATGGAGGATGACTCCTTATATAGGTGAAGTATGAGGATGCCCCATAAATAACTCGCAGTCTGATTGGTCCATTTTGACCTAATTATGCGGGCATGGGTCTTTCATTTTCTTAGGTTTTAAGTCAGACTTATTTGACTGGATCTTACCCAATTATAAATTATTTACTCATTTATTTTAGGAATTTATTTATTTAAATCCCTTAATAAATAAATAATTAATTGATAATTATTGCATTAATTTGCCACATATTTTCCTTAATGGGCAATAAAATTCAAGTGCCTACAAATGCCCCCTCGCATTTTATTCACGGACGCCTTTGTGTGTAGGTGAACAAATTGCGACAATCCATTTCTTGATCAACATGATTGAATTTTATTGCTTGCCTCTCCAATTTGATATGAATAGCCTGAATTATGACTGAACTTAGCAGAGTGTTAAGTTGCCTACGTACCTCTTTGAAGAGGATCAAGTCAAAACGTAATTCAAGAGACATGATTTGATTTGAATGGGGTGTCGTACATATTTTATACTCATGCGGGCCAGGAGTAACATGCAGTTTAAGCACGTACGTCGAGGAACGTTGGACTTGCTGACAGTTTATACTCGTGTCAATGAGTCTTTAGTTTGAACATATAGACAGTTTATACTCGTGTCAGGGAGCCTTGTGTGAATATTTTTCACTCATGTCGAGGAGTATTATGTGGAAAGTTTTCGCTCGTGCCGAGGAGCGTATTGTGTAGATAGCTTAAGCTCGTATCAAGGAGCATAATATGTAGATAGTTTAAGCTCGTATCAAGGAGCGTGTGTAAAGAGTTTAGTCTCTTCTCAAGGAGATTTGATTTGATGTGTAGATAGTTTTAGCTCATGTCAATGAGCGTAACTTGAGGATTTTAAATAGTTTAAACTCGTATCAAGGAGTATGGTGTAGACAGTTTTCACTTGTGTCATGAAGCTTTAAACTCGTATCAAGGAGCATCATATACAGATAGTTTTAGCTCATATCAAGGAGCATGATATAGACAGTTTTCGTTCATGTCAGGGAGCTTTGACCTGGGAGATTTTAGATTGTTTAAGCTCGTATCAAGGAGCGTAATGCAGACAGTTTTAGCTCGTGTCAAGGAGCTTTGTCTTGATTTATCAACAGTTTATTGCCCCCAATCTTGGGATGCACTATTTTCTCTTTCTTCAACTTCATTTCTGTTAATCTTTATAGAAACTGCAGCCTTTGTTTGTGGTTCCTCTTCCAAGGGCTCATCGAAGGACATGTATTCAAACTCGTAAGAGTCTTGAATAGAGGGTCATTTGATGTCATTTGATGCCAGGCTTAACTCCATGTCGTGAGCTCTTGAAGCCAACTCTTCAAAATTTTTAGGCCGAATTCCTTGGAGTATGTAGCTAAGATTCCATTGTATCCCTTGAATGCACATTTCTATAGCTGAAGTTTTTGATAGCTTTTCTTTGAAGTTGAGACTTAGGCTCCTCCATCTATTAATGTAATCGATGACATATTCTTCATCTCTTTGACAAGTATTTGTTAGCTCCATCATGCTAATAGTTCTTCGTGTGCTGTAGAAACGATTGAGGAATTCTTCTTCCATTTGCCCCCAACTATCTATAGAGTTAGCTTCCAAATCGATGTACCAATCAAAGACATTTCCTTTCAGAGATCGGAAGAATTGTCTCACCATATGATCCCCATAGGTCCCGATATCATTGCATGTCTCGACGAAGTGCGCCACATGTTGTCTTGGATTGCCTTTGCCGTCAAATTATTGAAACTTGGGAGGTTGGTAGTTAGTTGGCATGCTCAAGTTATCAATCCTCTTTGTACATGGCTTGGCGTAGATTGAAGAAGATTTGGAGCTCCTTTTAAACTTATCTTTAATCGTATTTATCACGATATTCTTTAGTTGGTTGATAGGAAGCGTTCCGTCAGTTGAAACTTGTATCTTATCCTCAGCTGGCTTTTCTTCAGGTGAATGATATTTCGTCGAGTCTTTCTCCTCATGTTCATCCTCAACTTGTTTCTTATTTGCATGGCTTGTCTCCGCATTATCCATTTTCTTCATAAGTACAGAGATCTTTGCGTCTTGAGCTTCCATGTGCTTGTTGAGTCCTTCAATGGCTCTCATCATACTTGTGAGTTGATCCTCAATGGTCATAGCACTTGTCGTCATCACTGCAGCTTCAGTTGAGACAGGTGGTGAGCTTGGCGTGGAGTGAGGAGTTGAGCAGATAGAGTCATCTTCACCATCTTTGTCGCTGTGCAATGGCTTATTGAGAGTAATCCCCACCATACGATTTGTCTTTGAGGAGCCTTCAGACATACTTCTTGTAACTACTTCAACCTTTTCAGTTTGCAACTCGATCTGGGGGGTTTAGCACCTTAATCCCGGGTCGTATGATGTTCTTGGCGCAAAGAACACTGAAGAACTTAGTGTATGAAGAACGCTTGATTTGGGGCTCCGCACCTTGATCCAAAATCATATGCCGTCCTTGACTTGAAGATGCTTGAAGATCTTGAGGAGCGTTGCTCGTGTTTCAATCTCTTCAGAGCGTTTGTGTCTTCAGGTCTTTGAATTTGTGTGTCTGAAATGAATGGAGGAGGACTCCTTATATAGGTGAAGTATGAGGATGCCCCATGAATAACTCGCAGTCTGATTGGTCCGTTTTGACCTAATTATGCGGGCTTGGGTCTTTAACTTTCTTAGGCTTTAAGTCAGACTTATTTGACTGGATCTTACCCAATTATAAATTATTTACTCATTTATTTTAGGAATTTATTTATTTAAATCCCTTAATAAATAAATAATTAATTAATAATTATTGCATTAATTTGTCACATATTTTCCTTAATGGGCAATAAAATTCAAGTGCCTACAACCATAAGGAAATTGAAAGCAGAAATGGTGTAAACATTTTTCAATTGATAGTAAAAAACGTGATTAGAATTTATAGGGATGGTGTATATATGGGAAAAGCACAATGCCAAGTAGGGGTATAAATGAATTAAATAATTCGAATTCGATTCGATATTCAAATTTGAATATTAGTATTCGAATTCGAATAATTATTTTAGTTCGAATAATATTCGAATCGAATATGATTCGAAAGATATTCGATTCGAATATTCGCGAATATATTCGAATAATAATATATAGTAGTATATATTAATTATATATTATTGATATTAAATAATCATATATATTTATATATTAAATATAATATTTTATTTTATAAATATAAATAAATATGTATATTATCTAATTTATTACTATCTTAAAATAAAGAGGAAAATATATACTTTTAATTTTATATATATATATAAAAAATGTGAATTATTTATTATAATTTTTAATAATTTAATGGTTGAGGCCACCGATTCAATCTTTGGTTTGATTATGAAAATACTAAAATTAAATAAGTTACATTTTAACTTTATGTCAAATCAAACATGTAAGAGTAGAGAGTGATGTGTGTGAGAGAGTAATATGTGATGTGTGTAACAGATAAGTAGCTAGATTTATGTATACTCCAACTAAAATAAAGAATACATTACATAATCTTAAATTTACATAAAAAAGATAAAAACACACAAACCTAAAAGTATAATTGTAATTAGTATGAAGACCACAAATGTTCTATATAGAATTGTTTATGTGAAAAACACACCTGATGAATATAATACGTTAAATAAAAGAGAAAATATTAGTGTGTAATGGAATGAAAAAAGTTATAAGGAAACTATTTTGTGAGATTGATATATAAGAGACGGGTAGTGAGACAGATAAATCAATTATTAAAGTATATACCCTCGTCATAAGAGTTATATTTTATTAATTAGGGGAATGTAATAATTAGGACGTCCCGTTATAAGAGTTACATTTTCTTTTTTAGTAGATGAGACCCACTTAAATTAATCACTTTTTTTTTTCATGGGGTATACACACAACACTAATATAATTATCCACTATACATTAAATGATTATATCCTCAACCCACTACTATATTTAAATAATTATATCTCTCAACCCACTACTCATTAAAATAGGATGACGCTATTGCCACCCGAAACTTTACTAAAGGCACCCGAATTTTATAAAATATGATAGTAAAATTCCTATAATACCCATACCTTTAATTTATACACACACCCTAAAAACTTATTTTGCTAACCCAACCCAAAATTATAACTCCATACAACAAACCTAAAATCCTAAATCCTCTGGAGAAAACTTAAAATATAAAGAAAGAAGAACAAAAAGAACAAGATCAAGAAAGAAATCATAATGTAAATTATTGAGTTATTATTATACATAAATATTAATACTCTCCCGCATTATTATAAAGAAAAATTGGAAAATCTATAGAATTTAATTTTGAAATTCTTTGCAGATTTGATTTATCACTTTTTCGATCTTGATTCCTCCCTTTTTGGCCAAAGCTCCGATCTGAATGTTATCTCTGAGCAATACTCCGTCACCGAGAGATCAAATAGGTCATGAACCCGGAGAAGTTTAGATACAATTCGGAGCGACGCAGCTGTGGATGGCTGCCGTAGAACTTCAAACTCGTCATCTTCTTCACGGTATAGGTATTTAGATTTGCCAAGTTCCAAAAGGCCTTAATGGGTAGATGATTGCGTCAGCCAAAATCGGGTCGGTTTTGAGAGAGGAGATGATGAACCGATCGCCATCGTGTCAGTGGCGTCATTATAAACATAGTTCAAAACCTTCAAGGGGAATATACAGATTCTGTATTGCATTTTTTTCCCTTTGTTTGAAGTCTCTATTTGCTTTTTACTTCATCTGGAATCTGGATATAGAACTTTGATTTAGGAATTCGAAGCATAAATTATTTGCAGACTATAAAAACAACAATTACAAACACTTTACTTCAATAATTTACATCAATTTTTATTGTTTTTATCTTGTTCTTTTTCTCCTTCTAAATTTTACGCAAGTGTATTTTTAGGGTTTAATTTTGGGTGTACTTAGGAATAATGAGATGAGCTTAGTAAAATATAAGTTGATGGGAGTGGGTGTGGGTGTGGGTGTGGGTGTAAGTTAGAGGGGAGTATAATTGAAAATTCACCGTCATATTTAGGTGCCCTAAGTAAAGTTTTAGATGGTAATAGCGCCGCGTTTAAAATAATATATTTATTAATCTTCGTGTAAACCATAAAGATAACTCTTTTTATAGGATTGAGGGAATACTTATTATATAGGTAAAGTGTCCTTATTATTACTTAAATTATGTTTCTAGTGAATCATATTTTAACAACATAGAATCATACTTTAATGCATTATTCATCGTACTTTAAAAAAAATATTTTAACAATTAATAGTTGCACATACAATATGCTTTATCTATATAACATTCTTACTTTAATATATCTCACAAACGGTGTCACACAAACAGTGCCAGAACAGAATTAATCAAGTTAAAATATTCCTAATGAATAATTCGCCTTTCCTTTATAATTGACATGCCCTCCTTTTATTTATACTATAATATAATTGGTGGTTGTTTAAATGGTACAGTGCAACCCCCTATGCTGGCATGATTTTATTTATAAATTGAATATTCATGGCATGGGAATGGGTTCAAGAATGAGTGAAACCAAATTGATGTTGGTTTCTTTATAAAGAGCCCCAAAGCCATCTCCCTTCATGTAATAGCATAGACCTATTCTGGCCAGATTCATGCCTGTCTCCCCCAAATCCTGGAAACACTTGTCCATTAATATCTCTTTGTTCATTCTCCTCAGCGTCTCTTCAATCAGATGCTTCACGTACTCCCGTCCGTCTTCTTCGGAACACCCCGTCTCTCGCATGTAGCATTGGATGCATTTTGGAACATCCCCTCTCTTCATTTCATTCTGCAGTGCACACTGTTAAATGATCACCTCATCTAAAAGTTTAAGCTGGTAGAGCAGAGACTTGGCTTTACTTACAGATGATGTTGCCAGGTCGTCTGCAAGACGAAGAATTGTGGAGGGCCAACGAATGACCCCCGGATACTTGTGTAGACTCTCTACTTCGTCCTTGTTTATAGGATCTGTGATGGAGAAGTAGACATAGAAAAGAAGAAGAGGGGCGGAAATGGAAACCCAGGCATTGGAGAGGTACTCATCTGTGGTGGGGAAGTATCCTGTGTGGAACCATTCTGCTTCCTTGTAGTAAGTTCCACCCAGCTCTGCCCACTGCATATGATCGTATTAGAGTGACTTGATTAAGTATTGAATTATACTCCTTACTATCAACTTAAACTTTCATACGAGGTGGTCATTTAATTATAGGATGAGTGGGTACCAATTTTCTCAGGTGTGGGATGACATTGAAACCTTGATCTCTCAGAAAATGGTAACCTATTTCGTTGGTGGAGTTGAAAACACATAGGAAAAATATTTGCATGTACTCTGGAAGCTCATTCAATGCATTGATGTCCCACCTACAGATGGATTAATCATATCAATGTAAACCAAGTTATTGAGATCCCGAATGTCCTGTTACATTTTGGTGTTACATCTTCTATTATAAGCGTTAGATGAGTGACAAGTATGCTGGGAGAAAAATTTCAACCTTCCCTTAAGAGTTCATATTTTCCTTTTAGGGTAAATGTTTTTCAACCTTCCCTTAAGAGTTCATATTTTCCTTTTAGGGTAAATGTTTTATTATCATCCAACAATGCGTGACAGGAGATATAACACCAAAATGTAAATGTAACATCCGTTGAACCAACCTCTCAAATGTCTCTGTGAAAGCCTTGAGTTCCTCCATAGTAGCATATATATCGTATATGTCGTCTGCTATGGTAATAAACACACCAGCCTTGGTCAGAATCTCCCTCGTGTATGCTCGATGAGGGTCGGGGACGAATCCCAGTGCCCACAGATAACACTCGGCCAATCTGTGCCTTGCAAACCTTAACTTCTCCACAAGCCCTGTTGTTTCGTACCACCTGCACCACATAGATACCGTCTTCGATTCGATTTTCTTGACTTATTTTTACATGAAGAGAGGTGGTAATTACCTGGACAAGCTTTTCAACTCATCCTGGTATTTGGACTGAACCATGTTGAAGTCCAACTTAGCAAATTGGAGCATCGTCGGATTTGCATCCGACCTGCTCTCGTACACATGGATGAACCACTTGGCTTCAAGCCTTTGCACTCTCCAGTGGACTGGAGTGTCCAAAGCATGCTTCACTCGATTCGCCAAGTTTTCGTCTGTGATTTGGTCGAGCCTTTCCTTGAGACGTTCAGTCGAGAAATATCTGGCTGAATCCATTGTGGTTTCCCCTAAAACAGAGAGAGCAGAGGCTTCGTACAGAGAGAGTAGCCCCTCCACATCGCCACCCAACATGCCTTCGAAATTCCCTTCATTGTCCATGAAGCCACAGAAAATCTCTGCAATCAAAAAAGTCGTCTAAAAGCTTAAGATGGTAGAGTTGAGTATAATTAAATATTTAAAAAGCTTAAGATGATAGAGATGAGCATCATTAAATATTTAAATGATTGTTTTTTTAAAAGTGTAATCTGTTAGAGAGGAGTATCGTTTAATCAGCCGTGCATGCACCTTGAGGGACGTGATAACCGTGTTGTCGGAGCAGTCTAAATTTGAGAGCTGTAAAATACAAGTCCTTTTCGGGACGTGATGCTCTCGTTCGATGAATACTCTCCAGAATCCTCTCCACCCGGTCCTTCAAGTGGTCGGATATGTGAAGCCTCATCAAGTTGTCGATGAGCTCGAGTTGATCCATCTCATCATTCGTCTCATCCACGATTACTTGCACCTCATCTTTCAGCTCCTCCCATTTCTTCAAGCACTTTTTGGCCTGCTAAAGAGCACATAACTCAGTTTCTTGGTGACTGATGAACATGTATCTAAAGTTAAAGTTAAAGCAAAACAATTGTTTGTGATTTTACAGAGTAGGGAGTTGTGAGAAATTGAACAAAATTATCATCCCAGATACTTGCACCATAATTTGCTGACCTCCTTGCCTCCATCACTGAAAACAGTTTATGTAAACCATTAAATTAAATTTTCATTTATTCCTCACCACTTAATAAATAAAATAATAAAAAAATTAATTTAATAACTATCCAACTCTAAGGTGTCCTGGTGCAAAACGTGTCCTCAAAGTAAAAATAACTACTACTATGTTTAAAGAAAGAGAGCAAGAGTAATTAGGAAGTGGAGTAAGCTTAGATATGATATGGTGAGGCCAACATGTAAGCCAGTCTCACAAAATATGCAAACTAAAAGGTACTACAAAGGTTACCTCAAATTTTTTTGACCAACACTATTACACTGCTTAAGAAATAAGAAGCAAATTCAGTGCAGAAAAGAGATGGTTGCTCACCTTGTATTTATAATGATAAGATTACATCAAATTAATGTACACCATATATTTTCATAACGGCTATTGGCAGTGGACTCTCTCCATCTCATAATCGAAAGACTATGAGACTATGTTATACTATCACTAATCACTTTCGCTTTATATTATTACTTTTTATTTATATTATAAATTATTTACTGCACCTATTATTATTTTTCATCGATTGAATATAATTTTTCATTAATGATATTATCAATTTTTATTCGTATCACGTAATAGCTTGCGTGAGACGGTCTCACATAAATATCTTTTTAACCCATAATTAAAGGAGATCACAAAGTTTATTCCATGAGTCCAATTCACAGGAAACTCACCCCTCATAAAATCCTTTATTTATTTGTCCTACAACATTTTAAATTAAAAAATATATATATAGTTTTATTCAATTAAAAAGGCACTTTAATCATTTTCAACAAAAACATACATACACAATATACTTTATATTTATTATTTTAAAAAAATAAATATAGTATCCCAGAAAACATCAATAAAATTAGTCTTTAAAGCAATTTTTTTAAAATAATGTGTAACCTTAAACATGAATTGTTTTGCAGGACAGAGCGAGTAGAAAATAAAAATAGGAGTATAATTAGGGATGTCAACGGGCAGGGTCTGGGCGCGGGTACCTAATTACCCGGACCTAACCCGTTTTAAAACTGCCTGCCCCAGGCCCTCCCTGGACCAGCACGGGTCCTATTATATAGCCCTGACCAAGACCCAGACCCAAACGGTTTTTTTAAGATTTATGTTGCACTCATAAATCACTAACTCTCCCACTTCATCATTCTCCATAGCTTCAAGTAATAATTATGTCACAAAAATAAAAATAAAATTCAAATAATAATAATAATCATAAAATTAGTAGTAAAGTATAGAATTTTAAATGATTATAAAAATAAAAAATATAATATTTATATTTAGTACGGAACGGGTCGGGTACCCGCGGATCTGAAGTAATACCCAGACCCGCCCCGTTTCAAAATGGGTCTGGGCGGGCCCACCCTGTTTTCAGTTCAGGGCGGATCTGGGGCGACCCAAATCATGCGGGTCGGGTGGGTACCCGGGGTCTTCCCCGGTCCGTCCCACAAAATCCTTCATATTTTTCTCATTTATCTGTCAGCACTTCTCACCCCAAAAAGAAAATAATAGGTATAACTTTATCCAATAATCTCAATAATTACTTTAATTTTAAAATTATCACTTTCATCTCATCTTAATATATATAAAAGCAGAATAAATCAAATCCTGGCATCTATTTCTAAAACAAATCTTAGTCACCCATTAAAATAATTAAATAATTATAATTATGACCTTTTCAAATTAGGCAGAATAAATCAAATCCTGACCATCTATTTCTAAAACAAATTCTAGCTACCCATTAAAATAACTAAATAATTATAATTATGACCTTTTCAAATTAGGAAATATTCCCTCCGTCCCATAATAGTTTTTCCACTTTCCTCATTTATTTGTCCCACGAAACCTTTCACCCCCCAAAAAAAGAAATATCACTTTATCCAACAACTTCAAAATTACTTTAATTTCAAATTTGTCACTCCTTTTTCACACACATATTATTACTTTATACTTTTAATTACCTAAAAATACTACAATACCCTCCAAAGTCAATAAAATTGGTCAAAAAGTTCAACTTTTCTTAAACAACGTGGAACAGTAAACGTGAAAAGTTTTTCGGGACGGAGGGAGTAAGATATTATTTACATCTATTTCTAAAGCAAATCTCAGTCACCCATTAAACTAATTAAATAAATATAATTATGATCTTTTCAAATTAGAAAATGAGATATTATTTATTAAAACTTTATAACATTAAATATATTATTTGAAATATATAAAAGCAGAATAAATCCAATTCTGGCCATCAATTTCTAAAACAAATCTCAGCCACCCATTAAAATAATTATAATTATAACCTTTTCAAATTAGGAAATAAGATGTTATTTATTAAAAATTTAATAATATTAAATATATTATTTGAATATATTCAAAATTTTCAAATAAATTTAAGTCACCCATTAAAATAATTAAATAATTATAATTATTACTTTTTCAACATTTTCAAATTAGGAAATAAGATATTATTTAGTAAAAATTAAATAATATTAAATATATTTATAAGCAAATAAAATTCACACTCTAATTAAATGGCAACACGTGAATTTTCATGATTAAAATATCAATTTTAATTTATCATATTTTATTTTTAATTTAAATTCAAATCAAATATTGATCAATCAAATTGTAGGGATGAAAAGGCTCAAGCCCGCAAAATTAGGTCAAATCAGCCATTGATCAATCAAATTGCGAGTTATATATGGGGCTTTCTCACCCTTCACCTATATAAGGAGCACTCCTCCATTCATTCTAGACACACCGAGAGTGATTCTCTACGAAGGTCAAAGACTTCAGAGTTGCTTGAATAGTTCTTCGAATTCTTCAACGAGAATCAACTCAAGAATAGAATACATCTGGGATTCAGGTTCTAAACCGTCCGGATTAAGCATTCTATAGTCAAGTTCTTCGGTGAACGGCCTATAATCTGAGATTCAGGTGTTAAACCGTAGAAACAAATCTCAGCCACCCATTAAAATAATTAAACAATTATAATTATGAATTTAGGGTTTAGGGTTTAGGGTTTTAGGGTTTAGTGAAATTGATAAATGTTATTTCACTGGAAACGATTACAAAGTACTTACGTATTGAATACAAGTCCTATCCACCTATCCAACCTACCTAAGCCAAAAGCCTAGGGTGAATACAACAATCATACATTTAAAGTTTATATACAAAGACACTATCTGATATTTGATTATATCAGCTATATGCCTCGGAGATAGCATCCTTGTGCCAAACTGTAAGACATTTCTTTCCATCTAAATATGGTAGACCAAAGTAGCAAAGGTGGTGAAAAGAAGTCTTATTGCCTTATTGTTGCTTCGAGTATCCGCTATACTCTTTCGGAAAGCTTTTGTGACTGATGTGATCCTTCCTCTCCTCCAATCCATCTCCTAACTTCATCCCAAATGAGTTTGGTATAAGGGCAATGAAAGAAGAGAAGCGATGTAGTCTCCCGATCAAAGCACAATCCACATCGTTTATCTTCTCCTGTGTACCAAACCCTGTCCTTTGTAGAAAGTCTTTCTCTATGTACTAACCATAATCTGAAGCTATATTTTCTCACAATCCATTTGTGCCATATGTGTTTGTAGACAAAGCTTGAGTCCTCCGTATACCTGCTCCTCAAGTGTGTATACATGCGACTGGCTCTAAATATTCCTCTGTCACAACACTTCTCCATGATACAAATTACTCCATCATCTCCTTCCGCCTCATTCACTATCGCATTCCTAATGGCGATTAATACTCTCCATAAGTATGTAGAGTTATCACCAGGGGAGACCGCCTTCCACTGGGAAGATGAAAGGCAAACGGAATGAATCCATTTCACCCATAGAGATGAGGCTTCCTTGTATATATCCCATAAGGCTGCTGACAATAAGGCTTTGTTCCAAGTAGTAATGTCCTTCAACCCTAGTCCCCCTGCATTCTTAGGTTGAAGGATGTCCTTCTAACTCACCGGGCTCACCTTCGTTCCCTACAGGAACCTACGAATCAAAGCATCTACCTTCTTGACTACCACTATGGGATTTTGACAATACCACACCAAAAGGATAGAATTCCATATATTCCAGAAGTGATAAGTTCCAATCGACCCGTGAATGACAACAGTTTAGAAGACCAACTTTGTATCATATTGTTAATGTCATTCAGTAGAGGTGTGAAATCTCTCACTCCTATCCTCTTGCTACATATGGGAATGCCTAAGTATTTAAAAGGAATTGTACCTCTATTGAATGGCAGAATCTGAGCAATTTGGTCACGGATGTGGTTTAAAATCCCTGAAGTGATGAGATTTGATTTTTGTGGATTAACCACCAATCCAGATACTCTCCCAAATTTCCGCAATATCTGATGAAGAGTTGTTGCCGTCGTAAGATTACCATAACGCAGGATAAGCAGGTCATCCGCAAAGATCAAATGAGAAACATCAACATGTTTACAAATTCTAGAATGAAATATGTACTCACGAAGCTCCACTGCTCTCTTCATCAAACGACTAAAGTACTCCATGCAAATAACAAATAGAAGTGAAGATATAGGATCTCCTTGACGGAGACCCCTCTTTCTTTTAAAGAACCCTTCCGGTTTGCCATTGATAAGCAAGGAGTAAGAAGTAGTAGTCACACACTGTTCAATCCATTTTCGAAACAAAGGAGGAAATCCCAACTCCTCAAGCAAGTGAAAGAGAAAATCCCAATGCACTGAGTCATATGCTTTGGAGATGTCTGCTTTTACGGCCATCCTAGGGGAAATATTTTCGTTCCTTCTTCCATAGCCTCTGAAAATCTCTTCCGCTAATAAAACACAATCCCTCAATTTTCTACCCTTAACAAATCCAAACTGAGAAGGACTAATCAAGGTAGGAAGGCATCCACGGAGACGACTAGCCAAAATCTTAGAAATGATTTTATAAATGGTGTTGCAACAAGAGATTGGCCTATAATCTCGGACTCTAGGTTCATGTGTCTTTTTCGGAATCAAGAAAATAAAAGTAGCATTAATCTGTTTGAACAATTTTCCTTTCCGAAAGAATTCCTTAACCGCCGCTATCACATCTCCTCCTATCACACTCTATGCACTCTGAAAGAAGGCCGAACTATAACCATCAGGACCCGAAGATTTATTTTTGTTGATAGACTATAAAGCCTCTTTAATCTCTCCATCCTCAATCGGACTTTCTAATCTGCTCGCTTCCTCCTCACTCACACACCCGATCATCAATTTAGCCTTCCTCACCAAGAATTTATTGATAATAAGAGAAGAATTATCAACCATTTCTTGGTAGGAAGTAGTGGGTCCCTGATCTGTGAAGATTCTGTAGACATCATTCCTTGCTCTATTACTACTGATTAGAGAGTAGAAATACTTGGTCGGAGTGTCCTGATTCTTTATGTGCTTGTTCTCCAGAACTTGCGAAAGGAAGTTAGTTTCACAATTCTCCAAGTGCTTTAACTTGTTGATCTCATTCCCAATCTCCAAGTGTAGAGCATGATTCCTCAGGTCAGATATAAAAAGATATTAGAGATGGAGCAATCTTTCTCTTCCTCTTTTCACCCTTTCAGAAATGTGAGTATAGTTTTGATTATGAAGATCCTTCAAGGGTTTCTTCAAAAGTTTTAGTTTCTGACAAAGAGAATACGGCTTCGTACCTGCAATAAACACCTGCCAATAAAGAGATGTTAGTTGTAAAAATTTATCATGGTTAGTCCAAAAATTACAGAATTTGAACGGTATTATAGTGTGGGGGTTTGGATTTTGGAAGTAGGTGATGGAAGGGCAATGATCAAAAGTAGTTCCTTGAGGAAGGAAAGAGGTATGTAAATCCCAACCCATACTTCTCCACAATTTGCACGTCATAACTCTATCAATCTTAGAACAAGAAGCTCCATTAGACCAAGTGAAAAAGCAACCAGAAGAATTGGTATCCTCAATACCCAAGATAGAGCAACATTCTTGCATTTCTCTAATACTAGGACTTTGAGAAGATCCGTTTCTCTCATGATCAAAACGGACACTATTGAAATCTCCTCCCAACAGCCAATGGAGGGTATTAGAGTATAAAAGAGAGGTGAGGTGTTGCCATAGTGGTCTTCTAGAAACATATCTATTGTGCCCATAGATAACTGTTAAAGCAAATTTTTTCGAGGTAGTGAGACAACGGGTATTGGCAGTAATGGATTGATTATTGATAACAAAATTATCCAACTGAAAACTCAAAGGATTCCATAATATCAGTATTCTGCCACCACTACATAAATCGAAATTGAGCTTGTATTTCCACCCCGAAAAAACTTTCGAAACAACATTGTCAACAATATTTTCTGAAAGTTTTGTCTCAACAAGACCTGCTATAGCTACATCATGGTTCAGCACAATTTTTTTAAGTGCATTGTGGGTATTCGGAGGAAGCTCATGAGGAGTATTCGGAGGAAGGAAGACCTTCCTCTTCAACCTTTTTGCTTATCCAATCTCCAACCTTTTTGTGAGTTTTAGGGTTTAGGGTTTTAGGTTTTAAAGTTTTCTGTAATTATTTCCGTGTAAAATACATATGAGATAATTAAAAAACATAAATAAAGAAATAATACGACAACAAAATTCAAACCACTCCAAAATCAGATGAGAAAAGCTCAAACAAATCTCAGCCACCCATTAAAATAATTAAATAATTATAATTATAACTTTTTCAAATTAGAAAATAAGATATAATTAAAGCAGAATAACTAACCATCTATTTCTTCTATTTCTTAAATAAATCTCACTCTCCCATTAAAATAATTAAATAATTATAATTATAAATTTAGGGTTTTGGGTTTTAAGTTTTAGGTTTTAGGGTTTAAGGCTTTAGGTTTTAGGTTTTAAGGTTTTCTGTAATTATTTCCGAGCAAAATACATATGAGATAATTAAAAAACATAAATAAAGAAATAATACGACAACAAAATTCAAACTACTCCAAAACCGGATGAGAGAAGCTAAAACAAATCTCAGCCACCCATTTAAATAATTAAATAATTATAATTATAACCTTTTCAAATTAGAAAATAAGATACTATTAAAGCAGAATAATTGACCATCTATTTCTTAAATAAATCTCAGACACCCCATCTATTTCTTAAATAAATCCTAGCCACCTATTAAAATAATTAAACAATTATAATTATGAATTTAGGGTTTATGTTTAGGGTTTAAGATTTAGGGTTTTAGGATAGGGTTTAGGGTTTTCTGTAATTATTTTCGTGCAAAACACATATAAGATAATTAAAAAACATAAATAAAGAAATAATACGACAAAAAAATTCAAACCACACTAAAACCGGATGAGAGAAGCTCAAACAAATCTCAGCCACCGATTAAAATAATTAAATAATTATAATTATGACTTTTTCAAATTAGGAAATAAGATATTATTAAAGCAGAATAAATTCAATTCTGACCATCTATTTCTTAAACAAATTTCAGCCACTCATTAAAATAATTAAATAATTATTATTATGAATTTAGGGTAGAATAAATCTAATCCTGACAATCTATTTCTTAAACAAATCTCAGCCACTCATTAAAATAATTAAATAATTATAATTATGAATTTAGGTGTTAGGGTTTATGGGATAATATTTGTAGAGGGTCAAATCCTAACCATCTATTTCTTAAACAAATCTCTACCCCCTATTAAAATAATTAAATAATTATAATTATGACTTTTTCAATAATTAAATAATTATTAACCCATAAAAGTAGAATAAATCAAATCTTGGTCATCTATTTCTCAAATAAATCTCAGCCACCCATTAAAATAATTAAATAATTATAATTATGACTTTTTCAAATTAGAAAATACTCCATCCGTCCCACCCAAAGGGTGGTGTTTCCTTTTTGCACGTGAATTAAGAAGTATTATTATTTAATGTATTGTGGGTAGTTGTATTAGTGGGAGTATAGGCCCCATATTTTAATTGTATTAGTGGGTGTGTGTGGATCTCATATGTCTAAAAAATGAAAGAGAACTCTTTGGGTGGAACGCCCAAAATGGAAAAAAGGGACCCTTTGAGTGGGACGGAGGGACTAAGATATTATTAAAACAGAATAAATTCAATCCTAACCATCTTTTTCTTAAACAAATCTCAGCCACCCATTAAAATAATTAAATAATTATAACTATAAATTTAAGATTTAAGGTTTTAGGGTTTAGGTTTTAGGGTTTTATGATTTATAGCATAATGTTTGCAGAGGGTCCTGACCATCTATTTCTTTTACAAATCTCAGCTACCCATTAAAATAATTAAATAATTATAATTATAACTTTTTCAATAATTAAATAATTATCAACCCAACCAAACTTTCATTGCAAATAATTGTTAATAATCTCATAAAAATAAAAAAATAAATATATGCCAATTTTTTAATAATTATTAACTATATGGCAACAATATATACCCATTATTTCGTGAAATTAAGAAATCTTATTTTTAATTTAAAACTTTAATAATCTCATTAAATCTTTTACTAATATAGCAACAATAAATAAAAAATAAAAAAATAAATATATGTTAATTTTTTAATAATTTTATATGGCAAGAATATATATTCATTATTTTTGTGTTCGTTTGATTAATTCTCTACCCAATAATAAAACAAACATTGCCGTCAAATTCAGATGCATTAGATTGTTTGAGTCTCCTAATTATCAAATTCATGGTTCAACCAATTTGGAAGGTGTTTATCTGCTGAGGTTTGTTAATATTTGTTACTTTATTGTTATTTATTTTCTAATCATTTTGATGCATCATGTTGTGATTTGAAACCTTAGTATGTTTTGTAGGGGTATTTGTTTTTTTTATTATTTTATATATTTTTTCAAAGAAATATTATTCAGTTCAAACATTATAAAATCAAATGAAGTTGTTGCCCTAAAACTAACACATACCGTGCAACGCACGAGTTAGCTACTAGTACAATACTACTTTATATTTTATTTATTATTTTAATACTAAAATACACTTAAATATATATATATATATATATATATATATATATATATATATATATATATATATATATATAAGTGTATTATTTTAAATAACGTAGATTAATAATTGTGAACTATATTGAGGGATGAAACGAATAGTTTAAAATTGTCTTGTTGTTTGGGAAAAGTGATAATTATAAATTTATAATTCAATCTCGGATGGGTAAGATAAGATAAATGGTTATTATTCAAATAAGTAATATAAATATTGAGATAAAGGGATAATATGGATTTTTGATATTGTTTGATAAGAAAGAGAATAACTGAGATTAATAGTATTTGATAATTTGAGTGTTTGATAGGATCATGATAAGTGTCACCACCTAAAAAAAGAAACTTTCACACTAATCAACAACCTTAAAAGTTCTCTTAATTTCAAAAATATCACTCCCACCTAACACACCTAACATATTTTATAATTTATTTATTACTAATTAAAAATATCACTATACCCCTACAAAATCAATAAAGTTTGTCAAAAAAAGTAAATTTTCTTAAACTCCGTATCTACAGTAACGGTGACAACAATTATGAGACGGAAAAAGTATAATTTATTGAGATATGCAATAAAATTACCTTAATACCCTTTTATTATTTCATTATTTAATTTCAAATATTTAATCTCCTGTTTTTGAAGGTTAATGGATCATCCTAGCCTTCATTTCTGATTCTGAATATTGTCCTATCAATTACAAAGTTTCTCCATTTTATACAAAATCCCAGTAGTATTAAGAACATTAATGGATGAAATCAAGAACCCACTTCTAAATAGTTAAAAAAAAATTAAGAACAGATAATTATATATTACTTCTAAGCATTCTTTAGCGTAGGTAATCTGACTCATTACTTCTTTCGTTATTCCATTTAATATATCTCTATAATCCTACATACAATACTAATACATATATATTCACCATATATTAAAATATTTTATTCATAAATCCACTTAAACTTGGCAAAAACTTGTGTACGTCCGGGCACACATAGAATTTTGTGTTAAATTGTATACCCTTTAATATAAAGATGTGTACCCTTTATTTTACAAGGCAAAACTTGTATGCGCCCACTTGTATGCACCCGGGCGCACGAGAGCACAATGTGTGTGCCTTTAGAATTTTGTGTTAAATTGTATATCTTTTAGTATAAAGATGTGTACACTTTATTTTCTGAAGAAAAATAAAAAATATTAATGAAAAGTATATATTCTTTAAAACAAAATGGTGTACCCTTATTAATTAAAGTGTATACTCTTTAAAACAAAATAATGTACCCTTATCCATAATACTAAATTCTAAAGGCGCACTGCATACGTTCGGGCGCACGCAGCCTCACTCAAACATTAAATTTTTTATTCTCCCTTATTTGAGTGCAAAAGCAAATTAATACTGATATGGGGAGGAAGTAAATAAAATTTAATGGTTCAAGGTATTCGAATAAATAGGAATTCCAATGCATCACAATAAAAGTAATAATTTAAAAAATATATAATTAAATTGACATACTATTATTTGTCCCATGACACATTATTTTAAGTAAAAACACACTGAATATAAATACCCCTTCTTCATAATTTCTCAATATAATTAATCTTAAAAAATAAGTATTCTTACCAAAACATGACATAACAAACATGCAAGATAATTTAGAACATGAAGACTTTTTAAATAAAAAATACTCTATAATTTAAAAGGTTATGCAATAAAAATCACATCAGACATTCTCTTTAAACAAAAAATTTATGGGCAATTCTTAGGGGACCAGTGGTCACGGGTAATCCCCTCACATGGGGTGTGCACCATGTGAGGGTGTGCACACCCCATGTAATTTAAAGAGTCAACCCAACTCATTAAAATAAGTTGTGTTGAATTTTTCATTAGTTCCAACATTTTTTTTTTACAAAAATTCTTAGAGATACTGTCTTGTGAGATGTGAGACGGATCGACCCATTGTTAAAGTATTGTTATATATGTAAAGTATGTTTATTAATAGTATGTTTCTAGTGAATCATAATATAACACTATAAAAACATATTTTAATTTATTATTCATCATACTTAAAAAATGCTATAACTACAAATTAACATATTTTACCTATATAGCAAGCATACTTTAATCATGGGTATACCCGTCTATATAGCAAGCATACTTTAATCATGGGTATACCCGTCTCACAGCCTGTTTCATGTAATTATCATTTCACGAGACACTTTATCAAATTCTTATTACTCCATATCTATAAGAAAAATAAATTACGACAAAAAACATAAAATAAACGAAAATATTAATATAATAAATAAACATTAAAAAGAGAATAACTAAATAAAATATGAAGAGTATAAGGACTTTGAAAACCTGGTTATTTAAAGTAGGGTAAGACTTGCATGAGATCGTCTCACATAAATCTATTTTTTTTATTTTAAAATAGTTAATTTTTATTAAAGATAATATCACTTTTCATTAATTTTTTTTATTTTTCATTAAACTACAAATTGTTTATGAAATAATCTTCTGCAATACTATTAGTTTTTATTAATTTGAGTATCAATTCTTATCAAAATATTACCATTTTTTAAAATCCATTTTACGAAAAATTTTCCGGTTTCATATATATATATATATATATATATAATTCTATTCAACCCCGTTTAGTAATGTATTTCGTCCCCATTTTAATTAAATAACTATTTCGCCTCATTTTCAATTCTATTCAATCTCATTGCAAACCTGCTCGAGCCAAATGTTTTTTTTAATTCTATTCAATCACATTTTTTTAAAAAAATGAAAAAAATAACAGAAAAAAATTAGAAAGAAGGATATTGACGGAATGAAAAAATAAAAAGTAGGCAATTTTTTATAATTTTAATATAGATAGGCCAAAAGAGGATATTTGAAATTTAAAAACATGTCCTTATATCAAATCCATTTGAAAAATCAAAGGAACAGCTATTGAGACATATCACAAGTCAAATCCCAATTGAGCTTGATTGCTGCAGGATGGGGTTCGAATCATACTTTTGACATGGATTTGGCACCTTGCAAATACAAGTCAAACAGTGAGTCCTCTCTATAAGTCAGTTGAGGCACATCCTGCGATTTACCTCCTTCACCGATCTCCAGGACAGGGACGGTGGGACCCTAATGGTGGGTACACCACATATCAAATCCATTTAAAAATCATAGTACACACGCCTTACACATGCCATTGTCGCTAATGTCGCCGGGCCTATCTATCTTTCAATTAATATTACTTTCCCTATTTTTTTTAAGTAATTCACTTATTTATTTTATTTATTATACTAATAAATAAAATTTATTTTTTTTATTTTATTTAATACTCCCTCCATCCCATAATAACTGTCTTACTTTCCGTTTTCATCTGTCCCACAATAACTGTCACACCCCAAAAATGAAAATTTCACATCAACCAACAACCTCAAAAGTTATCTTAATTTCAAAAATACAACTCTCACCTAACACAAATAACATAGTTTATAATTTATTTATTACCTAAATATACTACAATACCCCTAAAAAATTAATCAAATTGGTCAAAAAATAACTTTTTTTAAACTACGTGTCTTCCATAACGACGACAACAATTATGGGACAGAGGGAGTATATTATTTGTATAATTTCAAAGATATTAGTAAATTATTTTTTTATTTTTTATAACATAAAATGTCAATAAAGATGAACCATTTTTAGGGATGGAGAGAGTTTTATTTTTAATAAAAAGTGGTATGATAAAAAAAAATAATTATCAAATTAAAATATTTTGTGAAAATAAAAAGTGGTATGATAAAAAAAATAATAATTATCAAATTAAAATATTTTGTGAAAGATTCAAATTAGACATGCACGCCGGTTCGGAACTGCTGGTTCTGGTTCTAAACTGTCGGTTCCGGTTCCCCGAAAATGTGGAACTGGAACCGAATCGATCCTTGGACAGTTTCAGTTCGGTTTTGGAACCGCCAATTCGATTTTCTTTTTTTTTTAATTTTTCACACTTACAAAACTCAAAAAAATAGCTGGAACCGCCGTTTTGAAATAGGAACCGCCAGTTTCGGTTCCAAGAAAAGAGGAATCAGAATCGAATTAAAATATATTCGGTTTCATTTTGGACAATTTCAGAATCGTCGGTTTCGGATATTTCATGCATGTCTAATTCAAATGATAAGTGAAAAAACATAAAGAGTGAGGCTTGCGTGCACCCGGGCGCACGGAACACATTCCGTGCGCCTTTAGAAATTTTGTATTATGGGTAAGTGTACATTAATTTGGTCTAAAGGGTATACACTTTAATTACTAAAAGGTACACAATTTTGTTCTAAAGGGTATACACTTTTCATTAATATTTTTTTTTCTTTAGAAAATAAAGGGTGCACATTTTTATACTAAAGGGTATACAATTTAACACAAAATTCTAAAGGCGCACGGAGTGTTGTTCGTGCGCCCAGATTTTTCTTTAGAAAATAAAGGGTACACATCTGTATACTAAAAGGTATACAATTTAGCACAAATTTCTAAAGGCGCACGGAAAGTGTTCCGTGCGCCCGGGTGCACAGGAGCTTTTGCCAAACATAAATTATATTTCTAATAAAAAGTGACTCTAATTTAAAAAAAAAAGTGATAATTATTCACTATTTTGTGTATGAACAATTTATAAAAAAAATAAAAGTTGACAACGTTTTAAATTAAAATTGATACATAATCATGACAAAATAATAATTGTCTAATTAAATTATTTATAAATAATTCATAGTAAAAATAGAAGTAATAATATTTTTAGGCTAATTATAGTGTGCATCCGGGTGCACCCAAATTTCAGAAACGTATACAAATATAAACAAAAACATATACAATTATGAACAAAAATGTATACAATTTAATTGTTAATTTTTTTAATGAAAATTTGAGTGTAAAAAATATACAATTATTAAAAAATATGTATACACTATTGAATAAAAAGTTATACACATATGAATGCAAGTTTTTTAATGAAAAACTTAGTATGAAAAAAGTATACAATTATTAAGAAACGCTTATACAAAATAGAATAATATGTATACAAAATAGAATAAAAAATTATACACATATGGGTGCACCTAATATCAACTCATATTTTTATTAAAAAATGATAGCAAATGATTTGATAAAGTTCAATTGAACTATTTTAAGCATGAGTGATTTATAGTACTAATATAAAGTACACCTAAAAAAATGTGATATTTGTTCATGTTGAATAACAAAAATATATTTAATTATTTTAAATTTTAGAGAATATTTATTTTATATTTTAATTTTATAAAATAAAAGAACTAAATTAATGTAATTAATTTTAATTTAAAAAAAAAGTAATGGAAAAGAAAAGGTATAAAGTAAAACCTCTATAAATTAATATACTTGGGACCGGAACATTTTATTAATTTAGAGAGGTATTATATAATCGATAAATTAATAATTTATTAATTTAAAGAGGTTATAAAAAAATATAGTTTTCATAACTTATTTATACATAATATATTCATTAGAATATATGATTGATACTTTAAGGAATTCACAATTATACAGTATTTCTTGTAAATCAAATCAGTTATGTGAATATAGTTAAGCAATTATATAATATTTATCTATATTTTATAGAATTATGTCAATATAAAATATTGATCTATTTTATTTATTTTCTAACTTGTGTGCAATCATGAGATTTAAAGATGGGATAAATGCAGATTTGAAGTTCAACAAAAAACAAATAATAATATATTTATATTTTATTAAATTTTCTTAGAATGTTGATAATTAATATATATATATATATATATATATATATATATATATATATATATATATATATATATATATATATATATATATAATTTTTAATAATTATTAATTTATAGTTTTATTGGGACCTTAAGTATTCTTTATAATTTCCTAAAAAAGTATTATCTTATTATTTAATTGATTGATACTCAAATTTGAACTGGTCCCAAATTAGGATCGGACAAATTATTAATTTTATTGAGGTTATAAATTTATCGAGTATTAATTTATATATATATATATATATATATATATATATATATATATATATATATATATATATATATATATATATATATATATACTGTAATTGATAACAGGATTGGTGACATACCATTCCATAAAAGCAAAACATGGAATTGAGTTAAAAAAAGCGAACTTTAATTTATGAATTAAAAACAAATCTTGTGTGAAGTGTCTCACGGTAAGTATATTATGCGTTTTTATAATTATTTATTACTTTTACTATAAAATATTTTTCCCTTTTATTTATATACTATAAAGTATTCATGAAATATTCATTGTACAATTATCACTTTTCATTAATTGAGTACCATTTTTCATTATTGATCTTATCACATTTTATCAATTTCACAAAAGGGTTTATCGTGATACGGCACACAAATCTTTGTCTTACTTTTTAGTACATAAAAAATTATTTTTTAGAAAAATGAACATTACTTTTTCATGAAAAATATTAATCTTGAAATTATTGCACCATAATTTACCGATTACTTTTTAATACATTAAAAATTACTCCTATTTAGAAAGGTGAACTAGGAGTATTAATCTTCAAAATTAAAAATATTAATTTTATAATTTTAATATGTTGTGATATTTTATATTCTTATTAAATAGAATTTGAAGAGTAATATTTTTATTTATAAAAGTAATAATTTATCTCTAAAAATAATTTTGCAAAAATATGGTGTATGGTGCATCGGGTTCACACATACTCACTCTTGCATAAAATTGAACTACCGTTATTTTAATTTATTTTATTATTATTTTTTATGCTAATGGTAGGAGAGATCTGTCACACAATGAAATTGTGAAATAGTGTTATATAAGTGTCCCCATATTTTAAATATTTTTCAAATTATAAAGACATTTAAAAAAGAAAAAAAAAGTGTATTTTACACTTTATTTATAATAATAATAATAAAATAAATAAATAAAACTATCCTAAAAAGTTTTTTTTTTAATTTTACGTGAATAAATTCGTCAATTGCAGCTGAACGAATGGAATAAACCCCTTATCTAATTTTTTTTTATTCATCTATGCACCTTTCCTATTAAAATAGATCAAAGCTACTCTCTTTCCCAAAATTAAATATATTAAATATGATCACTATTCCTAATAATTCCTATCCGAATAATTAAACGTAAGTTGGTTTTAACCATAATCCGGCCCGCTTTTTTTTCTCTTTTTTATTGTTACACTGGTTTTTTAAAATTAATTTTAATTATATTAATTAATTACATTTTGTAGTGACTTTTTTTCTTAATTATTTAAATTCATCATTCTTTACTTTAAAATATACACTCAGAATTATTTTGTAAGTATAATAATAAATTTAAGTTGAAATTATCATTTAATATTTATAAATAAAATTTTTAATATAAATATAATGTAAAATTAAAGTAATTCATGTTAAATATATATTTTTCTAACGAAATAGAGCAATAAAAATGTATCACTTTTTTTATAATAATGTATCACTTTTTATTAAAAATGTTATCACTAATTATATTGTTATATTTTATTTTTTATATCAATTATTCATTAAATATTATTTTATATAAAATATTTTCTAATTTATAATCTTTTTAAATATATTTATAGATGTTAAATAATTGAAAATTTAAAAAAAACTGAAAAAAAAACTAGTATTATGTTTTTTTAAATTAAAAATATAATAATAATAATAATTAATAATATAAAAAAAGGAAGATTAAAATAAACAATAAAAAAATTTAAAAAAAGAAATGAGAAATTTGAGAAAATTGAGGCGGGAGATTAAAAATGGGTGTGGTTTCAGGTTTGTGAGGTGCTATATTAAGACTTAAGATAAAGGTTTATGTGATATATTAAAAAAAAAAATGTTGAATGGCTTAAAAAATAGATAAAGGGTTTAGTTGTTTTAATGTTGTAAAATGAAGGGCTAATTTGATTTTCTTCAGAAAGATGAGGTGCTTCATTGATCCAATCCAATAAAATAAGGATTTAAACGAATAAAAAAAAGTTTAAGGGCTAATTTGATCTTATAGATTAAAAGGAAGGGTCATTGCCCTAAATATTATGAAGCATTACTATTCTGTATATAAAATGTTAATTTTTCTGTAGAAAGAATATTGGCTAATTATAGTGTGCACCCGGGTGCATCCTAAGATAGAGTGCACCCATATACAAATATAACCAAAATCATATACAATTATGAACAATAATGTATACAATTTAATTGTTAGTTTTTTAATGAAAAATTGAGTATAAAAAATATACAATTATTAAAAAAAACATGTATACACTATTGAATAAAAAGTTATACACATATGGATGTTAGTTTTTTTAATGAAAAACTTAGTGTGAAAAAAGTATACAATTATTACAAAACACGTATACAAAATAGAATAATATGTATACAAAATATAATAAAAAATCATACACATATAGGTGCACCCAATATACACTCAAGAATATTATACTCTTCCCGTGTTTTCATATTTTCCATTTTACGTTCGTCCATTAAAGTTTTATATTTTTAAAATGATAAAAAAATCAAAATAACTAATTTTTTCCATATAATACATTTATTATAAAAGTGTTATATTTTGTGCACCCAAATGCACATAATTAATTTCCGTATACCTAATCTATATTAATTGTATTATGTAATATATATGTATTTTTTAGTGAATGTATAATTTTTTTTATTATATTCAACTGTTCATTAAAAAGATTTTAAAAAATTATTAAATATTCTCTAGCAAACCGTATAAATTTATATTTCCAATAAATATTTATTTATTTTTTCACGTGGATTAAGAAGTATTATTATTATATGTACTGGGTAGTTGTAATAGAGGAATATGATGTGTCATGTGTGGATCCCCTTTATTAAAAAGGTAAAATAGATACATTTGAAGTGACTGTCCAAAATGGTAAAATTGATACTTTTCAAGTGGTCGGAGGGGTATAACAAATATACTTCCTCCGTCCTGTAGAAAGTTTTAAGTTTGCTTTTAGCACGGGGATTAAAGAATATACTCCCTCCGTCCCGTTTCAATATTTACGTTTGATTTTTGCTCGTTGATTAACGAATATAGTATTTTAATGGATATTGGGTATAAAGATATAATATTTAATGTAAAGTGGGTAGATGTATTAGTGTTGGATGTGGGTCCCATGGTCATATATTTTTTGTTTTAGGTGGGTCCATATACCAAAAAAGAAAATGTAAAGATTGAAATGAGACGCCCAAAATAGAAAAATATAAAGATTAAAATGAGATGGAGGGAGTAGTATTTTAATGTGTATTGAGGTAAGAGAAATAATATTTTAATATATAGTGGGTAGTTGTATTAGTATAGTGTTGTGCGTCCCATAGAAATATTTAAATATTTTCTATGGGTCTCATTTACTATAAAGAGAAATATAAACCTTTATATGAGACACCAAAAATGGAAATGCATAAACGTTTCTATGGGATAGAGAGAGTATATGTTTTGAATTTGGGTGCACAGACTTTAATTTGTGCACCCGGGTGAAAAAAAGATATTTTGCCTTTACGAAAATATCACCACCATCTAATAATACTAATTAACATATTTTTTTCATTAGCTCGTATGAGTAGCTCAACTGAGAATGACATTTTGTAGCAATGACCAAAGATCTAATCTTTGTGGAAGCAATCTCTCCTCTTAATTTGAATATGGCTCCTTGTATACAGTGGGTAGTAATCTCACTACCGCAATGTGGAAGCAACCTCTCAATATGAGTAGAGCTCCATGTATGTAGTGGGTAGTAGTTTAGTCCATAATAATCATTCAAATTATCATGATTTACCTCTTCACCACTCCATAGTGCTCGAGAATAGAAATACTTGGGGTGGACGATTCTAACTTTTATACCAGCATACTTTTTCATTATTTATTGCCTATAAAATACTCCCTCCGTCCCAACTTCAATTTTACACTTTCCATTTTTGTCCGTTCCAAATTCAACTTCACACTTTTATAAAAGAAAAAAGCAACTAACTAATATATTTCTAACATATTTTAATTTCAAATTTGCTATTACATTTTTAATACACATAATATACTTTATCATTTATTTATTACCCAAAAATACTATATTACACCCAAAAGTAAGTCAAAAAATGATTTTTCTTAAACTCTGTATTCATAGTAAATGTGAAGATAATTTGGGATGGAGGAGTAACAAAATACTCCAAAAGAAAAATAACTTTCTTAATCTTAAAAAAAAAATTAGGAATATGATTATAATTTTGTACTCCATATACCTACTCACTCCATCCCGATTAAATTACACCGTTTACTTTTTACGTGTAAATTAAGGAGTATTATTATTTTATGTAAAGTGGGTAGGTGTATTAGAGACATGTGATGGGTAGTGGTGGGTCATTGGTGGACCCTTTTTACTAAAAGAGGAAAATTGTGCAATTTGGACGGGACGCCCAATATAGTAAAATGGTGCTATTTGGGTGGGACGGAGGGAGTATTAATTGGGAGTGAGGCTCCTGTGCACCCGGGCGCACGGAGCACATTCCGTGCGCCTTTGCAATTTTCGTGCCCCTTTGCAATTTAAATCCCTAACAGTACATATATTTAAATAGAATATAGAGGGGATGATTGTGTTCATATGAGGACACGGAGTATCTCTCCGTGTCCCCGGGGGCATGAGCTTTTGCCATTAATTAGATAGTCATATTATTTATTATCTAAAATAATATAATATAAAATACTAATATTCCCTCCGTCCTGTCCTAATGGTTATGCTTCCGTTGTTCCCTCCGTCCCGTTCTAATGGTTACGCTTCCTTTGTAAATCACAAAGGAAGCGTAACTATTAAGGTGGGATGGAGGGAGTAATAATTAGGCAAAAACTTGTATGCACTCGGGTGCACGAAGCACAATCCGTGCGCTTTTAGAAATTTGTATTAAATTATATTTCTCCGATATAATGCCGCCCCTATTTGTTATCTCTATCATATATGTATGTACTCTGTCTTTAATTCCATTCTCATGAAATAAAAATGGATAGGCAGATATCAAATTTCAATTTGATAATTTGTTTTCATTAACTATGGCAGAAATTAGCTTAGCTTTTGAAATTATAGGATTAGCCATAAATCGTAGCAATCATACACAAATTCAGTCTGGGTGTACAATTTATGAGGAACCATACAGTGAAAGCAAATATCTTCTTTCTGAAATCGGATTTAGGAATTTCTTTGAATACCATTCTTACATCATCGCGACTCTATTAAGTAAAAATTGATAAGAGTGTATATTAGGTGCACTCTTACATCCATATTTGTATAACTTTTTATTCTATTTTGTATACATGTTATTCTCTTTTGTATATGTGTTTTGTAATAATTGTATACTTTTTTCACACTAAGTTTTTTATTAAAAAAAACAAGCATTCATATGTGTATAACTTTTTATTCAATAGTGTATACATGTATTTTAATAATTGTACATTTTTTTACACTCAATTTTTTATTAAAAAAATTAACAATTAAATTGTATATATTTTTACTCATAATTGTATATGTTTTTGCTTATATTTGTACGTGGGTGCACACTATATTTAGCCAATTGATAATTAGGGTTTATGACAAGAATATGAAAATTAATAAATTTGTTCCCAACAAAAATTAATTAACAATATTCCTCCCTCACTATTAATTAATAAATAAAAATTAATTAATACCATTCTTAAATCATCGCGATCCACTTGTTTTTCTCTCTTCGTCTTAATATTCTTCATCTTTTTCTATTGTTCTTTTTCTTTTTCAATTTCAAAATGTAGGCGTAATTCATACACTTGTTAATCAATTTAAGAATTCTCCCTCACTATTTTTCTCTCTACCAATATTCCTCCTTCGTTTAATTAGCACAGTTTCCTTCCATCATTTTTTCTTGCCAGCACAAAGATAGGAAGGTCAAGAGGAAGTGCAGGAACGCTCATGATCGTGAGTTGAATTTTCATTTCGGAAGATTAAGGACGGGGAGGACACTCACGAGCGTGAATAGAATTTAATAAAGCGAGAAAACATATACTCCCTTCCTCCCATATTTGTTTTCGTAGTTACGTGGAGTTTAAAAAAAGTTACTTTTTAATCAACTTTATTGACTTTTGAAGGGTATTGTGGTATTTTTAAGTAATAAATAAATTGTAAAATATGTTATGTGTGTTAGGTGATAGTGGTATTTTTGAAATTAAGTTAACTTTTGAGGTTGTTGGTTAGTGTAAAGTTTACTTTTTTGGAGTGTGAAGATAAATGTGGTACGGACGAAAATAGAAAGTGTGAAGATAAATGTGGGACGAGAGAGTATAATTTAATATTAAAGGAATATGGGGTGTGTATTTAATGATTTAAGAGTAATTTAGACTTTTTAAAAATATTTATTTTAATTATATAATTATAGAGTGTGTATTTAATAAAAGGGTGGTATGTATTTAGTGAGACCCTTATAATAATTATAATACGTAGGACAGTGTATTTAAAATAAGGGTAGGTCTTTCGCGAGACCGTCTCACGTGAGACCATTTTTCACTCTTTAAAATAGTTATTACTTTCGCTATAAAACGTTATCATTTTCGCTATAAAATATTATCACGTTTTATGAAATATCATTCTCACTTTTCATTAATTTATCATCACTTTTTTTATAAAAGTTATCTTAATCAAACCCTTACGTGAGATGTGAGAGTCTTTGCCTTAAAATAAAACAACATAACCCAGCTCGAACGTTATCAGTTCTTAAATAAATAAATAAGTAAAACTATTGAAAGAGTGGCAGGTAACACGTGATTCTCTTTCACAATTATACAACATAATTATTTGAGGAAATTACAAAGTACAAAGTTGACTAAACAGTCACCTCACCCAAATTTCTTATTTTTAAATGTGTTTTAATTCCTATTTTTTATAATATACATTTTCTTTTGTCAAAATTAATTTAAAATTTACAATAAACTTTAGGATATTTGACATCAATTTAAAAAATAATTTATTCTCTGATAAAATAATCATTTTATCATTTTAATAGTTCACTTTCAAAGTATTTATTTTCCATTTTTAATTAAAAAAAATCTACAAATGGTTTCATCATTCACTATTATTTTAACTTAACAAATTTTAATCTATAAAATAAATAATACTCTTTAATTTATGCGAAAAAATAAATAGTTATAGTAGGAGTATTACATTTGACATCACTATAAAAAGTGAAATTGTAATTTAAACAAGATCGTGGAATAAGTCATTTGGGGTGTGAGCCAAATTTTTAGTAATTTTTTTAGGAATGATTTCAATTTACAACCTAAAAATTAAATTAACTATCAAGGCATGTAATTGTTTTTCTATCAATTAAGACTACAAATATATAATACTACAACTTTTTGAAATCATAAAATATCTAAAATAATTTAATAGTGATCATATAAAATTTCCACGTCATGAAATGTTATTTTAATTAAATAGCAATATTTTATTTAAAAATAAAAGAAAATAAGAAAGGGATGCATGAAATGTTATTTTAACAATAATAAATTATAAAAAAGAAAAAAACTTAAAAGACAAATTTAATATATAATAAAGTTTAATATAATTGTAATGATATTTTTTTAATGTTTTTATGATTTTCAATCTCTAAGTTGATATTTTTATAATTTTTTACTATTGAAAGAAAAAATAATGACCAAAATCTGGAATGTTAACATATATTTTTCGAAATTTGGATTATAAAAATCATTTTTACTAACTAAAATATTATTAAAAATTATTTTGATGATCTAAAAAATAAAAATAATTTGATTTAAGGATAAAGGGTGAAATGGCTCGGGAAAAACAAGAATCTTTCAAATTTTATTGAAATTTGGATGTAACAATCAAAATTCTTGAGCACAAAATTGAAAGGAATACAAAGAATGCATAGAGAGGTAGTTAATTAAAATTAATGATCCATACAACATAGTTACTTCTGAAAATTGAATTGAATGTAAGTAGTCAAAATTCTTGACCACAAAATTAAAAGAAATCAAAACGATGGAGAGGGTAATTTATTAATATTGTTACAAAATATTCCTAGTTAATTATTCATAAAACATAGTTACTTATTCAAATCGAATGTAAATAGTCAAAATTCTCGAGCACAAAATTGAAAAAATTCAAAACGATGGAGAGGGTTGTTTATAGTGTTACAAAATATCCTAATTAATGATCCACACAACATAGTTAATTATTGATAAGTAGTCAAAATTCTTGGGCACATAATTGAAAAGAAAACAAAAAGATGGAGAAGGTGGTTAATTAAAGTTACAAAATATTCCGGTTTATCATGCAAACACTTGGTTTATGTACTATTATTTCTTTAAAATTTAGTAGTTAAGGATATTAAAATATATAAAACTTAAAAAAAAGTGACGTATCATAGTAGAAATATATTTTCTATCACAATCATATAACAAAAATATTAAATTTATTAATAATAATAAATTAATTAATAATCGAGCATCTCTCTTTTAACTTTTACTTTATAAATAATTTAATTATTTTTTATTAAAAATAACCCAACTAAAATATTTAAATATAAAAGTATATTAAAACTCGATGTGCTATAAAAAGAATATTCTCAATTCAAGACCTAAAAAATAAATAAAATATTAACATAAGTTCTAAATTATTTCTTAAAAGGTACTCTATAAAATATATAAAAATATTTTTATTAATTTAAAATAATAATTTTCATAAAAAAATACATAAAATATTCTTGTTAGATTAAACTAAATCTTCATGAAAAATAACTTAAATTAAATATTAATTGCAAAAAAAATATTAATTATTTTAAATATTAAATTATTTAGAATAAAATATGAATTGTATTATTAACATTGTTAATAGGAGAGATTAAATAAAAAAATATTTAAAATATTATATTACTTAAAATAAATTATTAATTATAGGATTAACGTGAGAGCATTAAGTATACAATTTTTCAAGAATGAATATCTCGATGTCATATACATAAATTTTTTCAGAATAAGCGTGACGCTGCTACATACATAATTTCAAGATTTTATTTTTGACAAACAATTGTCCATTAATAGCATTAATGATTTTAATTTATTTTTTCTAATATTTATTTTCTAGATACAATTAATTTATTATATTTATAAAATAATGTAAATGAGGCAGACAATCAATCATCAATTTACTTAGGGCTTGTTTGGTTGTATTGATTAGCTAGGTATTGATGCAGTATACCACGTAATACCACGTTTGTCTGAACATATTCATAATACCTATAACCCAGTATTATGTTGACCCATTATTAATAATACTTTTTTCTTGGTATTATGTATACCATCTCAAGAGATGGAATACACAATACCACAATTTAATACTTAGGTATTAAATGTAATTTTTATACCCTTATCCAATAATAATAATAAATAAATATTAAAATTAATAATAAATAATATTATTATTATTTTTATTATTAATAAATAACAATAATAATAGTGTGGTAGGGCCCGTCATACTGGGCCCTAAATGAAAAACTTAGGCCGTACAATACAAAGGCCCAGGAGCAATTCTAGTACCTCCTCATGGGTCAAAGAAGTGAGTGCCCAAGCAGATGCTTCTCCGCCTCTGTGGCTGGGAGTGTGTACACAACTCTCACGGCAACCGAAGGTCGTACACGTCCTCCGATCGTACTCCTACTTGGCCACTAGCTGTAGCCAGCCTAGAAGTTATACAGATATCCCTTAAGATTTGTATATAGGGGATAGCCAGCCTGGATGGAACCCCTTGAGCTCCATTAACTCACTACTGAATTATTATATTAGATTAGTATGGATAATCCCCCAATCATATCCTTAAATAGCCACATTAACCATAATTAAGGGAGGATTAATTCTGCTATCTACATTTGGCGCTAGAGGAAGGGCTTTCCCTGCCGACCCTTAATCTTCGTATCTCCACACGACGAATGGACGAGAGGAGGCCACTCTCAGCAAGGTCGGGACGGCGAATAGCCAACAGCATGAGGTCCCGAACCTTCCTCGAACGGTCAAAAAGGAAATCCCGCCTCAGGACGTGAGCTCAGAGGAAGATGATGCGAAAACCGACTTCCGTAAAAAATATTTCGACCTTCTCAGGCAGGTGAAGGGAACGGCCAGTTGGACAAAGGAGCGCCAGCCGAAAGTTGAGTTTCAGCCTCGAAGAAAATATGGCAAAATAAATAAACGAGCGGCCACGTGACCGAACTCCACCTAAAAAGTCGGTACACGAGCGAATGGGACCAAAAAGTGCCCAGAATGAGCTGTGAAAAGCCCAGAAGGTAGTGGACGAAGGACGCGAACGGAGGCAGTAAGCCTCTCGCGTCAACTCCGCCGCTAGCATGGCTTCTACACATACAATCGAGTGCATAAATGCAATAGATCGTCTTGGCCATGATCCGGTTAAGCCCCACCGGTAACAAATGGGAGAAGGTGCAGGAGAGGACCCCCTAGCCTAGTTCAAACGGCAACACTATTCGGAGCTAGAGGCCATGAGAAAGCACCTCGACGAGATGGAGAGAAAGAACAACGCTGGACTACACAGCATCCCCGACCCAGAATCTGGAAGGACCCCCTTTACCCATCGAATTATCGCTGCTACCACTTTAAAGAAGATCTGAATACCCCAGATCCCTCAATACGCCGGTGACTCTAATCCTACAACACATCTCAACAAATATGTGGGATGGATGCTAGCGCAGGGAAGCTCGGAGGAAGACTGCTGTAAAATATTCTCCCTGACGCTGGGGGACGAAGCACACTCGTGGTTTGAATCCCTGCCGATGAATTCGATAGATTCATGGATGCAACTCGCCATGTCCTTCTCGACCTATTTTGCCTATCTAGGACAAGGGAAGGAGTCGAAATAGAAGTTGGCCTGCCTACGACAAGGAACGAAGGAGTTGATTAGAGCTATGTTTTGTGTTTTTGTTGTGTCTTGTTTGTTGAGTCCTTATTTTTATGTTTGGTGTGTATTTTCATTTTTGTCTTGGGATGTTTGGTGGTTTGTTTAGGGATGTCGTGAGTCATTTTTGAACGTGAGTGATAATAGATTGTGGTGATAAGTGATGACAAATTATGATTAAGAATCTCTACACTTTCAAATTGTGATATGTTGTACTTAACTTGTTCAATTTTGAGATGAATGTGGTGTAATAAGTTCCTTAAGGTCCGAGCACAAGCTTGTGAGCATTTGAGCCTCAACCATGCACACATGGTATTTCTTCATGAGTGGATCGGTTGTGTTTGATAAGTTAGAACTTGCTCAAGGACTATAGGAACGAGTCCGATTAGTGGAGATTGGTGAAATGATATAAGGTCATCCTTGTTATTATAGTCATTGCCATATATGTTCCCTACCATGAACATCATCCTTAGTTAACCACTTTGAGCCTATAAGCCTATTTCTTGTGAATTTAGCACATTACAAGCCTTAATTACCCATTCAAGCTTATATATACCTTTGTGTGGGTGATTGAGGAGATGGTAGCTAGAAAGGATTGATTGATTAGCAAAAGAAGAAAAGGGAATGGTAAACAAGCAAGAAAAAGGATGGAAAGAGCAAAACAAGAATGTGCATGCAACCTCAAAGTTAGAAAAGGAGCAAAGCAACATCAAAATGCTCAAGTAAACAAAATTCGAAGATAGGAAGCATGCATCAAAAGAAGTTCAATCCAAGGAAAGTTAATGAATAGTGCTTTAGATTGTAAAGATAAGAAAGGAAGAAAGAAAAGTGGAGAAGTTGAGGAAATTGGCCATCTCTTTGATTACTTACACTTGTTGAGTCACTATTATCATTATCTTCCCTACCCTACCAAAGAGCCTATCATTACATCCTAATTAAAGACCTTTTTGATCATTGATTGAAACTTTGTGGTTTGTGAATATAGTCCGCGAGCAAGTTTATAGCGAGTCGAGCCAATCGATTAATGAGTGTGATTTACCCTATTTCAAAAGAGTGTTGAGAGACATTAATATCCATTGTGAGGCTTGGACTTAAAAGGAACTATATTACACTTTATTCTCTTTTGATTGAACTTGTTAATTTCTCATGTCATGATTTTAATGTTGTAGGATGACTTAGCATAGTTTGTTGTTATTATTGCTAACGATGTGTTATTGCTTATATTCGTTTAGTCTTTTCTAGGTGAAAATTTCTCCTTTTGATTTGTCATTTTCGTTGCTCGGGGACGAGCAACACCTTAAGTTTGGGGGGTTGATTAGAGCTATTTTCACCTACATTTTAGTGTATTTTTATATGTGTTTTCGTATTATTTTATTCGTATTTTATATGTTATTTGGTTGTGTTTTGTATTTTTATTGAAACGAGGGAGAACGAGCCAAAACAGTGAAGAAATGCAGGAGCCAGCACCAACACGGGCCGTGTAGCCAACACGGCCCTGTAAGAGTTGGTCGTGCGGCGACATCTAGTCATTCAATACGGGCAACTTCAGGTCGTGTCCAGTTTCACGGGTCGAGTTGGAAGCACGGGCCGTGTCATCAACACGGCCCTGTAAGAAGTGGTCGTGTGCCGACATCAGAAGAGCCAACACGATCACCCTGTGCCCGTGTTACAACACACGACTCGTGTTGCAGCACACGAGCCGTGTTGCGTAACACGGCCCTGTAAGGCGAGGCCGTGCGGCAGCATCAGAAGACACAACACGGCCACCTCGTGGCCGTGTTGCAGAGCACGACTCGTGCCGTGTATTTTCCTGCTGAAATTTCCAGATCCTTCTAGAAGCCTCCATAGGGGTATAAATACCCCTTTATTCAACAATTTGCAGAAGATCCGAAATTCCCATCATCTACACACATATCACACACCATTTCTTCCATTTTCCACCATCATCTTCATCCACCTTCATCCATTTTGATCCATCTTCATCATCTCCATTAAATCTCCATCAAAACTTCATCCCTTCCATTGGGTGTGAGAGATCTCAAGAAATCAAGAGTTAGAGGTGGAGATCAAGAAGAATAGAAGATTCTCTTCAAGAAATTGATAGGGAAGAATCCATTCATTTTGTATTTCTTTAGATCTAAGACTATGGGTATTTCTAATGAATCATTTATTTGTTTTATTACTTTTATCATGTTAGGCTAATCCCTCTAGTGGGATTAGGAATATGAAGAGCATATTAGATTTATATTATCATGTGGATTAAATTGGTTTTTGATTTAATTGATGTTGATTTTTATTCATGGAGTTTAATTGTCTTGATGTTGTGATGACATGGTTTGTTATTCATGAATGTTTATTGGTTTAATGGATTGTTGATCAATGGATTATTTGTGGTAATTAAATGCTATCATGATGTTCATGTATGTGTTGCTTGGAGTGACACGGAAATGACCCTCTATAGTATTAGGAAGGCATGAATAGACATTGAGTTTGGGTTTGACTGAAAGGATATTTGAATTCAATAAGGGGAACCAATCCATTCGTTGGCCTTAGTACACAAAAGGGGAGAGTTTAATCTAACTAGTACCTAGATGGAAGGGGTTAATGTTGGGCTTTGATCTTAAGTGCTTTTGGGAGTCTAAAATGGATCAACAACCTTTGTAACCCGAAAGGGAGCTTAGGATACAATCGTGATCACCCTTAGTCTACATCAATTGAGTTGAATTCCGTTTGCATGATAATATGAATCGAGTGTGCTTGGATGTTTCTAATCACATGTTTTTCCATACTTGAACTTTAGCACCCATTTTCTTTACTTGTCATTTCTCTTATTTGCTATTTTTATTTACTTGCTCCTTGCATTAGTTGTTAATCATCTCAAAACCCCCGATCATCTTTACAAAAACGACATGAACATGAGCTCATGTATTTTGCTAGTCCGAACATAACTCCTTTGTGGATTGATAATTTTTCTTGGGATATACTACTACAATGATCGAGTATTCTTGCTCGTGAGTGCTACAAAATAGGCAAACAGGAGTCACTCAAAGACTTCATGAGGAGGTTTAACGAGCAACGTGCCAATACAGAAGAAATCTCAGACGAGACACCCACCATCTTGGCGGCGGTGGCCTTGCTCCCAGGATTCTCAATGTGGACAAGTTGCCAGCAAAATTTGCCGACCAATTATGCAGCCTTTATGGCCACGACACAGACATTCATCCACAGTGAGGAGATACTCAAAGAATATAAGAAGTTCAAAGGCAATAGCAAAGAGGTTGATAAAAAGAAAAAGAAGGGAGACAAGGATTATAAAACTCCATCTTCGTTCAAACCCTTCCCTAAAGATGACCAGGTGTATGAAATGACCGAGGTACTTGAGCTAACTCCCGAAGAGATATTTAACAAAATTCAGGATACCAACTTACTGACCCCCCACCAAAAATACGAGCGGATCCAGTTAAGTTAAACAAGAAGAAATTCTGCAAATATCACAAGTCCATCGGACACGACACCAATAAGTGTCAGGATCTGTTAGCAGAGCTAGTAAAGTTGTTCGAGGATAGAAAGCTAGACAGATTGGTGACGAGCCTAAAGCGGAGGAGAGAGCTACCCCCAGCACCGAACTATCAACCAAAAGGATTTACCACTCCGCAAGGACAGGATGACCTGGGCGAACGTCTTCCCTCACTGCCTCAAGAAGTATACATGATGGAGGAAAACTACGTGGGGACATCTCAGGCCTTGACCACCCAGTCCCACAGAAAGAGAAAGGCTGAGCTCCGAGAGCTTGATAGGGTCCAATATATCCTAATGGCGAGCCCACGCCTGCCTAAGCATGAAGCTGACGTGTTCTTCTCTGAAGAAGATCTGGCTGAGGTATGAATCCCCCATAATGACCCGCTAGTCATCTCTACAATGATCTCCGGAGTAAGGGTACACCGGTGCCTGATCAATACGGGCGCTTATACGAATATAATATTCAAGAGGGCATTCAAAGCCATCGGGGGGTCTACCCACCACAAAGTCTCTTCGTGTGTCGACGAAATATGAGAGTTCAGTAATGCCATTACTACTCCTCTGATGCAAGTTGACCTGTTGGTCTAGATGATGGACGAAAAGCAAGCAGTGAGGGCTCAACGCACTCTCGAGTTTAAGGTGGTCGACCTCCCATCACCCTACGATTGCATTCTGGGTAGGGCTGTCAATTTTACCCGTGGGTTCGAGTACCCGGTGGTAGTACCCTATCGGGCAAGGGTAGGGTAGAATATAATCGGATATCGGGTAGGGTAGTACCCATATCCGTTTAAAATGTTAATGGTAGGGGTAGGGTATGATTTTTATAAAATACCCATCTACCCTACCCGATTACCCGCATACTATATATATATATATATATATATATTTCTTTATTTATATTAATCGATAATATTGTCAATACAGTATATAATTTAACATCTTAAAGACTTAAACTAAGTAATTCATTATATTTTTCACTCAAATGTCAAAACCTTAATCGTCCACTGGCTTTCCTCTCCCGTAGTCCTGCTCAGCCACCCAGTCGCCCGCTCGGCCATCGCGACAAATTCACTCATCTGCTCAGCCGTCCGCTCGGCCTTTCTTCGGCTCAGCCGTCCGCTCTTCGACTGCGTGACTGCATCTTCTACAGAGGTAAATGTAATCTAATTTAAAATCAAGCTCTTTATTTTTCTTATGGGACAAATGTCCAAGTATGAACTATTTATATATTTTTAACAGTCTGATGCATTTATATGTGCTCTATATAGTATATTTCTACATGATCTATTTCTTCTACTTGCGAAAAGTTAACTCTCATTTTTTGATAAGTTTGATACACGATCTGTTTCTTTGTCTGCAGCCATGGCCATATAATGTAAATGAGAAGGGAAATATTAGGAAGATTATGAGTGATCTTGAAAAAAAATACAAAGAATCTTCTCTTAACTCCAACTCTATTGCTAGTAGTAGTGGAACCAAATCCTCATCATCTCATGCATCAGAAACGGAAGGGGAATGTGTATCACAACAACTTCTGGCATGTATGCATTCTTTTGAGTTATACTTAAATGAGGATGCCATTGTTTCTGTTGAGAAATCAGAGCTTGAAAGTTACCTAGAAGAGAAAAAGTTGCCTATCCATAGTGATTTTGACATATTGAATTGGTGGAAGACACAAGGGACTAAATATCCTACATTGCGTCAAATTGCAAGGGATATTCTTACCATTCCGGTTTCCACAGTTGCTTCAGAGGCTGTTTTTAGTACTAGCGGACGAATCGTGACTAAACACCGAAGTAACCTCATCCAGAAACATTAGAAGCATTGATGTGTTCTCAAAATTGGCTATGGGAACAACATGATGGTTTGATTTTCTTCCATATGTTATTTTACTATTTTCTTTATTATATAAATTAACATCTTAATATCCAATTCGTATTTTAGATATTGTATCATCATCTAGAGTTGCAAAAGGAGTCACGGCCTTTTAAAGTGATGAAGAAGATGTAAATGAGATTATGAATATGATTTAAGAAAAGTTTTATAATGATAATTATTAAAATATATGTCCTTTAATATATATATATATATATATATATATATATATATATATATATATATATATATATATATATGTGTGTGTGTGTGTGTGTGTGTGTGTGTGTGTGTGTGTGTGTGTGTTTTTTAGGATGAATCTGTTGCCAATTTAATTTGAGATTATGGAACTATGAAGATCTTTGTTACATTTGAAGTTATCAAGTCTGTATAAAGTTGAAGCCATGCAGCAGTTGAAGTTGATTTATTAAACATTGTTAGATTAGTTTGATGAGTTTTAATTGTGCTACTTGTGGGTTTTTTAATGCTGTTAGTATAACTTGAAGCCTTATTTTGTAATCTGATTCATGATTCTTGTGTGGTTGAGAATGATGATTTATTTATATGTTGGGCATTTGTATTTATTTGAGGCGGATAAGATAAAGAGAGGTGTCGGCATCATAGGGATAAATGGGAAGAGTGAAGACAACTAGAGTGGCCATTTTAAAATATGTGGATAACTGTTTATCTGCGGATTTATCCATTATCCAATGGATATTACCCATACCCTACCCGATGATATATTTGAGGGTAATAGGGTAGGGTATGGGTGAAGGAAATAGGATATAGGGTAGGGTATGGATTTGGCGTACCCGTACCATACCTTACCCATTTACACCCCTAATTCTGGGAAGAACATTCATACATCAATTCAATTCCATTCCCTCGACACTCCACCAATGCCTGAAGTTCATAACCGCTGACGGGAGAGTCGATACTGTCAGAGGTAGCCAAAAGAAAGCTAGAGAATGTTCATTCATCGAAAAGAGAGGAGGACGCAGCTACCACAACCCGTATTTTCAATTGCTGATGGCAGAAGAAGGACAAGACAAGGAAGCTTCACCTGCTGCCAGAGAGCCAGACCCACCACCAGAAAACCCCAAATCGGAGAATGCTCGTACATTCGGACCTTTCGGCATTAAGGAAGTTGACTTGCTGTTCTTAATCACATTTCTAGTAAAATATTTTTAGAGTAAGAGACTCTATCGTTGTTGTACATGTATGACCAAGCAACAAAATTTATAAGTATATCGTCCCAAGGGAAAGTAAACTCATGGTTATATCCGGATTTGTCATTGATTTATACTTTGTAAGAGTGACAAGATTGAAGGTTTGGTATTTAGACTACTTATTATTCTAATCAATTAACTAAGAATTCAACTAACAATGAAATGTATCAACTGTCAAACAAATGATAAGATGAATGGAATATGGATAGAATTCACTTAAGAAGGGAGCAAGGCTAATCATAATTATGGTTAAGAATCTAGCTAGATATGCATAACTCTTGATGGTGAATTTCATTAATTTTGGACTAAAAGCAATCACGTTTTTACCCCTAATCCCTATTGCCAAGGCAATTAGGTTCTCTACTCTTTTACAAGTCCAAATCTCCTAGGATTGTTCTTAATCTCAATTCCCTTAAGGTACTATGATCATGAGTTTGGTTCTTTTCACTCAATTTCTTAAGTGTCCCCATATGAATGTTCTAAGTATAAGAAGGGTATGGCTTACCTCCCCTCACACTAACATGCATGCTCATCTTAAAATATGATTCAATTAAACACCTAATCATAATATTAGAATGATCATCCTAACACTATGAATAGAGAATTTAATCACACAAGTATTGAAATGAAACATGATTTATTAATCATAAAAGAAAATCCAAAATTAACTCAATTCAACATCTCAAATCCTACATATCTAGCATTCTCCTCAACCAATCATATGATTAGCCCTACTATAGGACTAGCCACTACACATGGTGTTTAGATCAATACATTCAAAGGCTTGCTCCATTTGAGCCAAAATAAGAAGAAAATCAACAATTGAAAAGTAGATTGGCTTACCTTTTATGGAGATAACCTTCCTTCTCTTCAAAATGCTAACTTCTTCAATCATTGATGCTTTCCTCTTCTCAAGTGGTGGATAGATGGATTGATGGATGGATTGTTGAAGATCAAGTGGAATTGATGGATCAAATGTATGAAGATAAATCTAATGGATCTAGTGTGTGAAAAAATGGTGTGGAGTGTGTGTAACTGCTCTAATTCTGATCTTCCCTTTGAATTTTTGCACAAGTCATCATTTTATATCACTTAGGGGCCTTCTAGAAGTTTCCAGAACATTCTGAAATTTGCACTGTTTTTTGCACCTACACGGGCCATGTAGTGCACACCTAGTTCGTCGTGCTCTGTGTGTTCCCGGACATGGCCCGTGTGCCCACACACGACCTCTCCCATGGACGTGTAGCATTTTCTGACAACTGTGCATGACTTTCTTTAACAAGCTCGTGTTCTGAACACGGGGCATGCGCTGGTGCACGACTCGTGCGCCAGAACACAGCCTTCTCCTAGGCGAGCTCGATGTTCTGATGCTTGAACACGGTCACCTCGGAAAGGCTCGTGTTCCGCACATGAGACGTGTTCGAGCGTGCCTGTCTTCCTTCTCCGTTTTGCTCCCGACTCCATTTTTCTCCATTTCTTAACCTGTTTTGCACATATTTTAGCTCATTTATATATTTCTATCAATCCATACCACATTTCTCATTATTACATAAACTTCACCAAAAGTAACACAAATACGGATGAAAACATCCGAAAATCCATAAACAAAGACACTAAAATTTAGGTGAAAATGACAACGATCAACCTCCCAAACTTAAAGTGTTGTTCGTCCTCGAACAACGAAAAAATGATAAACAAGAGGAGTAATTTTCACCTAGAAAAATACCTAACGAACATAAACCACAACACATCACAAGTAATAAGGACTACAAAATCATATTAAGTATTCATACAATATCAAACTTATAACATGAACGATTAATAAGTTCAATCTTAAGAATGACAAAAGAGTAATCAAACCCCTTTCAATCCAAGCCTCTCATAGGATATCAAATTCTCTCAACACTCTATAGAGTAGGGTTTTGAACAACACTCATCAACCGGTTAGAACCGACTCACCATAGGCTTGCTCATGGACTATGTTCACAAGCCACCCTAATTTCAATGAGTGATCAAATATGTTTTTATCTTAGGATGTAATGTTTAGGCTCTTTGGTAGGGTAGGAGACTTTTGGTAATAGTGACTATTTAAGTGTAGATAATTGAAGAGATGATTCTTTTCTCCAACTTTCTCACTTTCAAGCTTCCTCCATTTGTCAAATGTTCATAATCACTAAATATCAACATACCATGGATTCATTGAGCTTCTTTTGAATGGCATACTTCTTTTCTTTGACTTTTGTATTCCTTGAGCATATTTTATGATTTTGCTCATTTTCCACTTTTGTTAAAGTTGCACTTGCTTTAATCTTGAGCTCTTTCATCCTTTTTCTTGATTCAACCTTTCTTCCATTTACTTGCATATTTTTCCACATCTTCCCTTGTAAACCATCATCATCCTAAATTACCCACATATAAGTTAGATATATAAGACTTAAGTGGGTTTTCAAGGCTTGTATTGTGCTTAAATCACAAAGAAAAGGCTTATAGGCTCAAATTGGCTAACTAGGGATAATATTTAGATAAGGAATTTTATGGCTATAACTTCATTTAACAAGGATGGCCTAAGATCATATCACAAATTTCAACCATTCGGGCTTCGTTCCTATAGTCCAAGAGCAAGTTTTAGTTTGTTTAAGTACACCCGGTTCTCTTATCAATAATTAACCATGGAGGCACGGTTGAGGCTCAACTCTCACAAGTTTTTGATTGGATCAAAAGAAACATAATTACCCTCCATACTTCTCAAAATTGAACAATTTATGTAATTCATGTCACAATTTTAATTAGTAGAAAATATTAATATGCTTGTCATCACCTATCACAAACAATGCATCATAGCCACATTCAAAAACACTCAACACCTTCCCACAACATACCACCAAACCAATCTTACAAGAATAAAAGCAAAACAAACACAACACAATATCAAAGACTCATCAAACAAGAAACATAACAAACACATAACATACATGACTAGAATTGTTCATCTCAAGATATCAAAGCACATCAATTCACATCCATAACAAGTAAGATCATATTCCCATCACATCCAAATTATGAAAATCAAACCAAAATACCAAAAATAACGAAAAGTAAATCGCATAAAACTAAAAATAAAATCCCAAAGTAAAACCTCCCAAAACAAAACAATTTAATTACAATCCAATCCAAATCTAATGAATCAAATTAAGTCTAAAATTTTTCAAATGAACTACTATAAGTGATAAGCACTAAAATGACTCCCTCATGGCTCTAGAGATGGAGGTGGATGATAGGCATTCCATGGAATGTACGCACGAGGAGACGCTGTAATTGGAAATTGAACATCATCGTCATCATCTCCTCCATGTTGTTTGAGTGCACCCAAGACTTCTCCTCGTAGTACTCCATATGACGCTTTCCAACTCTCAACTCTTAAATATGCATTCCATGCTCCTGCTGGACCTCTCGGATCTCCCTCATTTGTGCTCCATATATCTGCTGCACATGCCTCATATCTCTCACCTCATCCATCATATAGTTCCATCGATCATTGCGATGTTCGGGTCCCATTGGTGGCTACTGCTGCTGCTCTTCTTCCTCGAACTGTGGTAGCTCAGGGGCTTGCTCTTCAAACTCCACCTACTGATGTGGTGGCTACTGCTCATTACCTTCCATTGATACTGGTTCTACTCTCAGATTGGCTAGCTCGAGGTTCTCTTCAACCCTCATCTGTCTAAGAACCTCTTCCACTTCCTCTCTGTTTCTTCTAGAAAATGCTCTCACAACCCTGGAATGATTAGCACTAGTCATTGCCAAATTAGCGAACCTCCTCCGAGTGTACACTGTAGTGAGCTCCGGAGCTCTTTTTTCTTGCCTTAAGCAATACTGATTCCCGGCTATAGATAAAAATTCCATCCTCATCAACTACTGATAGTTCAATCCTTCACTCACCATCCTATTTTCTATTCCCACAAAATTTATTCCCAAGCCTTGAGCGATCATAGTAATCATACCTCAAGCATCAAACCCTGAGAAGTATGTCTCTTAGCAACTCTCTCCGCATGTTGCACAAAGTTTGTTGCAACGTTCAGTGGTAGCTCATTATATAAACAGTACATGATGTATAAATGCTTCTCTCCTACTGCTCTACTCTCAAATCTCCCTAAGATAGTGTTCGAGAAAATCTTCTCTAGGTACCGCATGACTGGATTCCTTATTGATGTTCCTTTCGAGACACTGGGAACATATTCTGCTTGCTCTGTCCCATCATTAACCAAACTTTTCCACCATTCCTGTTGATTAAAACCACCTCCATGATAAAAGCTCCGATTGTCTTCACATGGTGGGCACCCAAAGAATTCATTCAACATAAGTAGAGGGATCTTTCTTCTCATCACGTTGTTCAACTGGAACGTAATTGAAATAGGGAAAGAATTCCTATCCTTCTTCACTTGAAATGTACTCATCAACTTAGAAGTTAGATGGTAGTAAGTAGGAGGCTTTTTATCGAAGAATGCTTCCATTTGTGAGAATCTGAACAACTTCCTCAAATCTTCCTCTATTCCTAACCCTTCCATTGTTGTTGTGTCCTGGAATCGGGTTGGCTTAATCTTGGGGGCAAGTGTCTACCACCGAAGCACATACTTTCCCCACTCCTCTTCAAATTCTACTGTAAAGTAGTTCGGATGGACCCCATCTTCCATAAGTTTAGCATCGAGATTAGCCAATTCTCTTGGATCGGTAATGACGATGAAATCCTCATTCCTTTGTCTCACTCTCCTCTCGGCCATCAACAATTTACAACAATGCTCAAGTTATATTCAACTAAGTGTGAACTACAATATGCATCAACATTACACATTCATATCATTATCACTTCAAGTTTCACCACAACATTCACTTCACTGTCACTCCTTTCAATTATCCATGAACTTATACTTCAATTCATATCATACTTGCACAAATAGGTTCCAAAATATACCATCACCAATCACTATGAACATATGTTCTCAAATTTAGCCAAAATTTTCACTTAGACATTTCATCAAACACTTGGCATGCACAACTTTTTAATACAATTTCAAAATAAAATCCACATGGCCTCATGCCTAAATCCTCAATATCTAAGTCTATTTGACTACAATTTAAGCATTCTACAAGCATGATAATTCAATTTGCACAACAAATGCATCTAATTTCATCATTCTCACAAATCCCCTAATTCAACTTTCTTATGAACCCTAATTCCACTCTCAATTCAACAATTAAATTGGCACATGTATGTTCAACAATCAATAACTCTTTCCAAACTCACTATATCACAAAGCCCATGCATCAATTTGCTCAATTTCTTTCAAAATTCAAAATTTAGGGTTCATAGAATTCATACCTTTCAATCTTGAACTTGGAAGATTATTCTTGATGTAAACAATTGAAGAAACTCACTCTCAATCTCTCAAAACTAACCTTGATGTGGTCGATTTATGAACAAGGAATAGAGTTTAGAGTGGCTTCAGTGTGTACGGAAGGAATGGGTGTGTGTAGAACTGTTCTGGAAATCGGGCTTTTAAAAAACTAACTTCGAATGCTACACGGCCTCGATCATGACTGTGTAGCATTTTCTGATGCTCAAACACGTCTATGCGTTACAGGATCATGTTCCGCACACGGCCCTTGTTCCTGTTCTCTACACGGCTCGAGCTCTGAGCTCTCCCTTGTCCCTGGGCGAGTAGCCTCCTCTGATGTCAGTACACGGCCAATCCTTACAGGGCCGTGTACTGAACGAGGCTCGTGCAGCATTTTTCCTATTTTTTCCAATTTTTACACTTCACACCTCATCTTTCCCTGTTTTTGCACTTCTCATCTACCCTATTCATGCTAAAAAATACTTCACATTATTAACACCACAATTATGATCAAATAAAGGATTATCATGTACTTTAGCACCACCAAACATACCAAAACAATCCTAACTCATGAGAAAAAGTTCAAAACTCTTCAAAATTGACCCATTTTTCCCACAAGACAATATAACATAAATACACATGATTCATCACACATTCAGGCATAAACAAGTGGTGAGTCACACCACATACTATCCCCCCAAATTTAAATCGAAACAAGTTAAGAATTAAGTTTGCAAAAAGTAGTGAGACGTACCCTTGTCGTTTCCACCAATGCTCTTCATGAACTTACCTCATGATGACTCATGTGCATTTTCTAAAATCCACGTATGATCACCAAGTATGACCACTACGCACCCCCCAAACTTAAATTAACACAAGTGTTTAAATTTAAGTTTGTAAAGAGTGGAGTGGCATACATCGTCATTTTTATCTTTAGCACCCTTGTCTTTCATCATATGACTTTTCTCCATGAGCTTCACCACCTACATACCAAATCTACAAGAAAATAATAAAACAAAAGAAAAAATAAAATCTACACTACTAAACAACCAAAGAAGTTCAAGAAGAAAGGGTATCCACATACACTATTTTATTTCGAGAAGGAGATAGGTAATGTTTCACCCTGGTAGGCTATTGCCGGCCCACCGAAAATAATATTTATAATTTTCTGACTCAATCCAATTAAATGTATTAACGTGAGTACGGGTCGAATCCAAGGGAGTGAATTGAAACTTATATTAAATTTAAGTGTTCTTTTCAGGACAAAATAAAATAAAACAAGGGGGGATTTTTATTTGGCGAATTTAAAATACTTGCGCAAATAATAAAATGACAATATTGTAAAAATAAACAATCCAACCATCCACAAATTAGAATTTAAATGTAAATTAAACAAATATTAAACAAGCCTAATCCAAGGAATTGATCCCCTCCCAATATACTAAAGCATATTATTTTACAAGAATTAGAACAAACACTTGATAAATTCAAATCCCTAAGTTAACGGTACGACCAATTAACCCGATAATTCCCTTACGTTAAATAATTTAGGGTACGATCGCTAAATTATCCTACTCACCTAGCGACCTAAGAGGTTCGAACTAGACAAGGCATTAAATACTAGAAATTAAAGTTATAAGACTATGGAAACGGGGGTAGCGAATCATATAACCAAGACCCTATGAACTCTAGAGGTACACCCTCACTTTGCCACTCGATTTGCTAAACTATGAAAATTACGGAGCATAGTCGTACAAAATGACATTAGATTATGCAATATACGATTCTAGACGGTCAATCTATCATAGCAATCACACAATCATGAATATCAACAAAGCCGTAGATAAATTCATCAATGTATAAATTAACAATTTCTAACAAAATAAATACTAAAGCTACGTGAGGTTCACAGATTCCTTGGATTAGAAAAGGGTCTTAGCCCATAAAGTACATAATGAAAACTAATTTAAAACAAATAAACCGATTTTTTTATGTTCTTCGTGTTTTTCTCTCCAAAGCCTGCGATCTCCTCTCTCAATCTGCCTCCCATGTAAATGATAAGTGTTGGATATCCAGGAGGGATGAACCTTCCCCCTTCTTATACTTTCCTTTTTTTCCACTTTTACTCACATGTTAAGTCAATCACCCATTAATTCCCTTGATGGTTTGGTCAATTCTTATTATTTCTGCCTCAATCAGTAGTGTAACGGCAGAAGGGAATGAATGTGACAGCTGGAAATAATTTCCAAATTTAGCATTTAATTATGTCCGCCTTGACTGACACTGACCCCTTCAGTGTTAGGGTGAATGGCAGCGAAAATCCTTCAATTTTAACCTGTTTCAATAATAATTTGGCTAATTAAAGTAAACGTGCATAAGATATCAAATGAGTCGTAATTAGCATGCAAAAGACACACAATTCGTTCAAATAGAATTGATTTCACTCAAGAAATTAAAAGCAAATTATGACTTATCAGACCCGATGACCATTTACCACAAACTCATTATTAGGGCCCTTAAGCTTCAACATATGTCCACTTTACACCTCAAGCACTTCATATGGCCCCATCCATTTAGACTTAAGCTTTTCGGGAAACAACTTAAGCCTTGAGTTGAATATAAGAATTTTATCCCCGGGAGCAAACGCCTTTTCCTTGACCTTAGCATCATGACATCTCTTCATATTCTTCTTGTAGATGATTGAGTTATCAAATGCTCTTCCTCTAAACTCCTCCAATCAACCAACTTCAACAACCTTGATTGACCACTCTCCCCTTCATCCATGTTGAGGCATTTAATAGCCCACAATGCGCGGTGTTCCAACTCCATGGGAAGATGACAAACTTTACCATAAACCAAATGATATGGTGACACACTAAGAATGATTTTAAAAGCCGTTCGACAAGCCCATAAGGCATCATCAACCATTTCCGACCAATTCTTCCTCCCTCCATTGATTGTCTTCTCCAACACTAACTTTATTTGACGGTTGGAAATCTCCGCCAAACCATTTGCTTGAGGGTGGTAAGGTGTAGCCACTCGATGCTTCACTCCATATCTTTTCAACAATCCCTCCATCAATTTATTCACAAAATGGGATCCTCCATCACTTACCAATGCACGTGGAACTCCAAACCTGGCAAAAATATTCTTCTTCAAGAACTTTTGAACAATCAAGGCATCATTTGTCTTAGTGAGGATTGCCTCCACCCACTTTGACACATAATTCACGGCTAGTAAGATGTACACATATCCTTTAGATGGGGAAAACGGTCCCATAAAATTAATGCCCCATACATCAAATATTTTCAAATCAATTCTCAAACTCATGGGCATCTCATCTCGCTTACCAATTCCCTCCTATTCTTTGGCATCTATCACATTTATCCACAAACTTCTTCGCATCCTTAAATAATGTAGGCCAATAAAAACCCGATTGTAAGACCTTAGCCCCCGTCTTTTGATGATCAAAGTGACCTCCACACAAAGACGAATGACATAGCTCAAGAATCCCCATGACTTCTTCATCGGCCACACACCTCCATATTACTCCATCATTGCAAATCTTAAACAAAAATGGCTCATCCCACAAGTACTTCTTCACTTCAACATAAAACTTTTTTACCTTGTACTCATTAAGTAATGTGGGCTTGATTCCACAAATAAGAAAGCTGACATAATCGGCATACCAAGGCGGCACATTCACCATGAGAGTACACACTTGCTCAACTTCAACTTGCAAAATTTTCTCATCCGGGAACTCATCCCCAATCGGCTTCATATCTTTATTCTCACCTCCATTCTCCAATCTAGACAAATGATCCGCGATCACATTTTCCACGCCCTTCTTATCCTTGATAATCACATAAAATTCCTACAAAAGTAACACCCAACAGATTAAATAAGGTTTAGCATTTTCTTACTCATTAGGTATTTTATAGCTGCGTAATCCGTGTAGACAATAGATTGTGTTTCAACCAAGTATGGTCGAAACTTCTCAAAAGCATACATGACGGCTAAAAATTCCTTCTCCGTTGTGGTGTAATTAACTTGGCACGAATTCAATGTCTTTGAGGTGTAATAAATTGCTCTAAACTTTTTCTCCCTCGTTTGCCCCAACACCACTCATATGGATTGATCGCTAGTATCACAATGTAATTCAAATTGTAAACTCCAATCCGGGGTAACAAGTATTGGAGAAGAAGTAAGAGCATCCTTGAGCACTTGAAATGAGACAAAACATTCATCATTGAAGTTAAATGGACAATCTTTTTCAAGTAGTTTACACAGAGGTTTAGCAATTTTGGAAAATCCGTAATGAAACGTCTATAAAAGCCCGCATGACCTAAGAACGATCTCACCCCCTTCTCACTAGTAGGAGAGAGAAGACGTTCTATGGCTATCACTTTAGCTCTATCCACTTTTAAACCATGCTTTAAAATATGATGCCCCAAGACTATCCCATCGGTCACCATAAAGTGGCATTTTCTCAATTTAGCACAAGATTCGACTCGTCACACCTCTGCAACACAATAGTGAGATTAGTCAAGCAAATATCATAAGAGGAACTATACACGAAAAAATCATCCATAAACACCTCCATAATATTTTCAATTAAACCATCAAAGATAGACATCATACAACGCTGAAAAGTGGCAGGGGCATTACATAGACCAAACGGCATCATTCTAAATGCAAACGTACCATAAGGATATGTGAAAGTTGTCTTCTCTTGGTCTTTCAGTGCAATCAATATTTGATTGTACCCGCAATAACCATCAAGAAAACAATAGTACTCATGCCCCGCAAGTCGATCCAACATTTGGTCTATGAATGGCAATAGGAAATGATCTTTATGAGTATTTTCATTCAATTTATGATAATCAACACATACTCTCCAACCCGTTATAGTTCTAGTGACAATTGTTTCATTTGTATCGGATCACACAATCGTCATACTACCCTTTTTTGCCACTACATGTAAAGGACTTACATATTGACTATCACTAATTAGAAAGATTATTCCCGCATCAAGCCATTTTAACACCTCTTTTCTTACCACTTCTTGCATTATAGGATTTAATCTACATTGGTTTTGCACACAAGACTTTTCATCATCAATCAAATGAATCTTATGCATACACATAGATGGACTAATACCTTTCAAATCTTTTATACTCCAACCAATAGAAGATTTATGCTTCCTCAACACTCTTAACAATTTTTCCAATTCTAAATCATTAAGGGAAGAAGATACAATTACCAGATATGTCTCATTCTCTTCTAAGTAAGCATACTTCAAATGTTCCGGTAATGGTTTCAACTCTACCTTCTTCTTCTCTTGCACTTCTTCTTTTGGTTCTTCATCAAGTTTCTCTACTTTTGTTTCCTTTGTTTCCTCACTTGTGAGTTCCCTACAAGCATTTAAACTATGAAATTCATCAATCATTTCATCATTTTCTAAACAAAAAGAAGATTTAGATTTTATAGATTCAATATAGTAAGAGTAGCTTATGATAATCTCCAACGGATCCTTGGAATGAAGGTGATACACATGATCTTCAACAATATTGTCCACAACCTCCAATCTTCTATATTCCTCCTTGTTCCGAGGATACCTCATAGCCTCTCTTAATGAAAATATCACTTCTTCCTTATTCACCCTTAAAGTTAGCTCCCCTTTCTCCACATCTATCAACGCTTTCCCCGTGGCAAGAAACGGACGCCAAAGTATCAACAGGACATTAGCATCTTCATCAATATCAAGTACCACAAAATCAACGGGAAACACAAACTTGACAACTTTGATCAAAAATCTTCCACAATTCCCTTTGGATGTGTCAACGACCGGTCGGCTAATTGAAGTGTGACCGATGTCAGTTTGACCTCACCAACACCCAATTCTTGAAAAATGACAAGGGCATCAAGTTAATGCTAGCCCCCAAATCACATAAAGCTTTGTAGTTGATTAGCCATAATATAGTGGGCATGACCAATTAAAGAAATTATTGAACCACAGGGAGGAAGGTACTAGGGTCTAAGCGATCTCGTGTTTGTTATAGTATTATAGAGATGAACGAGAAGGGGAGATAATCAAGAAATGACAATAAAATAAAAGGATAGATGAATGGAAGATGGATGAATGAGCCAAGTAGATAGAGATGAAATTAACAATACTTAAAGTATGGAAAATCTAGGTATCATGCAATGAATTCATATGTGTCATGGGAAAAAGGCTAAGGGCCAACACTAAGATCACCTAAACTTCCTCTCGGAATGAATAGGATATGGAATGACATTCATTGGATTGGTTCTCACTCAAACAATTCCAACTAGGTACTAAGCTTGAAATGAGAGTCCCTTCACATAATCTATTGACTTCTCAATCTAATAAATGATATGTTCTATCAAAGGGTTCTAAACTATGAAGGACTTCTCAATCTCTTCACAATCTATAATGCACATGAAGTGTTTGATGAAATGATTCACTTAATTATCCTAAATATGCAATTGACTTCTCAATCTAATCACATGCTTAAAACAATTAAACACACAAATCATCATAAACCTCAAGATCTAAAGCATCAATGATAGAAAATCAATTAACCCAATCAACATAATCATTCAATTGCAAAATACCAAAAATTATCCAACACAATTCATATTGCTAATCTCACAAGGGAGATTAGCCTCTCATATCCATAAGAAAATTAACATAGACATTAAATTCCTTACAAAACATGATAAACAATAGGTTTCAATACAAAGTGTAGATGAAAACTCCCTTGGATGTCTCCAATGGTGATCTTCTTCTTCCCCTTGCAATTCACCTCTCTTCCTTGCTTCTCTACTACTTGGATGGAGGATGTGATGGTTGGATCAAGGTAGATCCAAAGGATGAAGAATGGATGAAGGTGAAGGTGAAAAATGGAGAGAATTGTGTGTGATGTGTGTGTGGAAGGGGTGGAAATCGGATCTTTTCTTTAAAATGTTGAATGGATTGGTATTTATACCCCATGGAGACCCTCTAGAAGAATTGTAAAAAATATCCTGTTCTGGTGCCGACACGAGTCGTGCTACGTAGCACGGGTCGTGTCGTGTCAGGGCATGCGGCACACGAGTCGTTCTGCGTCGCACGGCTAAAGTGTGGCCGTGTTGAATGCCTAGACGTCGCCGCACGGCCTCCGCTTACAGGCCCGTGTCTTGTACACGGGTCGTGCTCCGCAACACGGGTCGTGCGCCACAACACGACCAAGTGGTGGTCGTGTTGGATAAATAGATGCTGCCGCATGACCATTCTGGACAGGCCCGTGTCTGGCACACGGGCCGTTTTGCTGCAACACGAGCCGTGTTGACAGCACGGCCAGCCGTGTTCTTGCACCTTTGTTTCTTCTTCTTTGTTTGATCTTCCTTCTTCATTTTTACTCCATTTTCACCTGTTATATGTATGTTTAAGATCATTCTCACACATTCCTATGAAAATACATAACACCACCAAAATACACGAAAATACGGATAAAACAATACGCAAAATACACTCAAAAAGGCACTAAAATCTAGGTGAAAATAACAACAATCACACCCCCAAACTTGAAGTATTGTTCGTCCCCGAACAATGAAAATGATAGACTGAGGGAGAAGCTTTCACCTAGTAAAAAGACTAAACGAATACAAGTAAGAACACATCATTAGCAACAAGAATTTCAAATCATGCTAAGCTAACCTACAACATTAGATTCATGATAAGAGAAATTAACAAGTTCAATCAAAAGAGAATAAAGAGCAATATAGTCCTTTTAGTCTAAGCCTCACATAAGTTTATCAATTTCCCTCGACACTCTTTAAATAAGGTAAATCAACACTCATCAATCAATTGGCTCGACTCACCATACACTTGCTCGTAGACTCTATTCACAAACCACCAAAAATTTAATCAATGATCAAAAAGGTCTTTAATTAAGGATGTAATGATAGGCTCTTTGGTAGGGTAGGAAGAATATAGGTAAAAGTGACTAAATGAGTGTAAGTAATCGAAGAGGTAGCTACTTTCTTCCATCCCTTCACATTCTTTTTCTTCCTTTCTTTTCTTTATTGATCATAAGCACTAATCATCACTTTCTTGGATTTTTGAGCTTCTTATAGATTCATGCCTCTTTTCTTCCTTTTTCTTACTTATTTACCATTTCCTCTTTCTCTTTTGTTATCTCATCACACCTTTCTAGCCACCATCTTCTTTATTACTCACACTAAAGGTATATATCTTAGGCTCATGTGGGTAATTAAAGCTTGTAATGTGCTATCTTCACAATAAATAGGCTTATAGGCTCAAAGTGGTTTACTAGGGATGATTTTTAAAGGTAAGGAAATATTTGGCAATGGCTATACATGACAAGGATGGCCTTAAATCATTTCATCGATCTCCATTAATCGGATTCATTCCTAAAGTCTTTGAGCAAGTATTTAGTTTATCAAAACTCAACCGATCCACTCATGAAAAGGTACCATGTATACATGGTCGAGGCTCAAATTCTCATAAGTTTATGCTCGACTTAAAAGGACTTATTACAACTTATTCATTCTTTTAATTGAATTAGTTAAATAAAACATATCACAATTCGAAAGCGTAGAGTTCCTTAATCATAATTCGACCTCACTTATCACTATAATGCATCATCACTCATATTCAAAACGACTCACAACCTCCCAAACAAACCACCAAATCAAACCTAAACACGAAAAAACCAAAGAAACAACAAAACGACAAAAGCAAAAACACAAAGACAACAATAAAAGAAAAGATACAAAGAAAATTCACCCCATCCATAGTCAATACACAACAAAAATCATCTCAATCCTTAATTGAAAGAAAAGTACGAAATTAAACATCTCAAAACAAAACAATATGAAGTCTCAAATCCAACAAAAATTAAATAACTATAGAAGATGAACTAATGAAGTGTCGAACACCAAAAGTACTCCCTTAGTTATCCGGAGGCGGAGGGGGTTGATTATGCCATGATCCCCAAGGAGTATAAGCACGAGGTGTGGTAGGGAATTGGAAATTGAACATCCTTGTGATCATCTCTTCCATGTTGTTCGAGCGTGATCGTGTATTCTCTTCATAGTACTCCCTACGACGCTGCCCTTCATGGATCTCCCTTATCATTGCACCCTGCCTCTGCTGCTCCTCTCGGAACTCTCTCATCTCATCTCCAAGCGCCTGCTGCGTCTGCCTGATCTCCATGAGTTCGTTCTCCAGAAGATTCCATCTTGCATTCCCCTCTCTTGGTCCATCTCCTTCCTCTTGTTCTTCTTCTTCTTGCTCAAATGCTGGAGGCTCTGGTGCATGCTCTTCAAATTCCACCTGATGATGTTGCTCTTCCTCCCCTACATCCATGTCCATCGGCTCAGCTCTCAGATTCCTTAGCTCAGGATTCTCATCCACTCTCATCTGCTGGAGCACTGCTTCCACTCCATCTCTATTCTCTCGGTAGAAAGCTCTCAAGACTGCGGAGTGGTTAGGACTCGCCATTGCTAAATTCTGATGCTTTCTTCGTCCTTGCAGTGTGGTGAGCTCAGGAGCAGGTAGAGGGAATGGAGCTCCCTTATCTTGCTTCAAGCAATACATATTTCCTATGAATGATAGGAACTCCATCCTTATGAGTTGATTGTACGTGAGCCCTTCACTAATCATCGAGTGTTGCATCCCTCTAAGGTCGATGCCTAACCCTTGAGCAATCATTGTCACCATTCCTCCAATCATAATCCCTCTAGTGTTCTCTCTCTTCACCACTCTCTCTGCATGCTGAACGAAATGAGCTGCAATGTTCACTGTGAACTCTTTGAATATACTGTACATGATGTACAACTGCTTTTCCCCAACAGATCCACTCTCGAACCGACCCAGAATAGTATTTGATACTATCTTCTCAAGGTACCTCATGACTGGGTTCCTTATGGCTGTCCCTTTTGACGAACTTGGAATGTACTCTGGAGGCTCAGTCCCATCCTCAACCAATTTTCTCCACCACGTTTGTTGATTGAAACCCCCTTGTGGTAAGAAGTTCTGATGGCCTCTCATGATTGGGCACCCAAAAAATCTATTCAGCTCATTCACAGGTATCTTCTCCCACATCTCATTGTTTAACTGAAATGTGATAGCAATAGGAAACTTGTTCCTATCTCTGTGAACCTCCAAGGTGCTCATGAACTCGGCTGTAAGGTGGAGATAAGTGGGAGGTCTCTTATCGAAAAACTCCTCCATTTCCACTCGACGGAATAGAGTCCTCAGATCACCTTCTATTCCAAGGCCTTCCATGGTTGCTTGATCTTGGAATCGAGTTGCCCTAATCTTTGGGATTATGTACTCCCATCTCAATGCGTACTTCTCCCATTCCATGAACTCTACTCCAAAATTCTCAGGGTGTTGGTCTTTCATTAGCAGTTTGGCATCAAGGTTGGACAGTTCCATATCTGACTCAATGAAAATGAAGTCCTCATTGCGTTTCCTCACTCTTCTTTCAGCCATCTACAATGTCCAACATAATTCAAATTAGTTTCAAGTTAACTCAAAACAAAATGTCTCATGTTGATTAGAATTATCACTAGTTATTCAACTAAGTGTTAATCCTAGCACATATTCAAGCACAATAAACATTTTGTTTCAAAGACTTAACATTTCGATCCAATCAACTTAACACAAAGTTATTTCAAAAATTTCATTCAATCACTCACTTTCAACATCCTAATCCTCTCATTCTTTCATAACATTTCACTTTTTCAATGGGCACAATTCAATTCAATAATGCTTCATGTAAAAACTTTGAATTCTAATTTGAATTTTCATTTAGGCATTTCATCAAACACTTGGCATGCACCTATTTCACAATTCAATTCAACAAGTCTTAACTATGCTTTCATGCTCAATTCCTCAATACCTAAACTAATTCACATCAATACAATCATCATAGAAGCATTATTAATCAATTTAACAATCACATGCCCTAAATTAATCATCCTAAAACAATTATCCCCAAATTCATCCTTCATGAACCCTAAATCTAATCAAAATTTAATCAATCCAACAATTAAATATGCAAATTCATGTTTCACTATCCTAGACATGCTTTATACATTCCATCATTCAAAACCCATACATGAATTTCGCCATTCATACCTCGAATTGAGAATTAGGGCACAAGAAGACATACCTTGAATTCTATTGAACAAAATGTAGGGGATTGTTGTTTATGCTTTGAAGTTCACCTTCTACACTCACAATCTTACCACTCTTTGGTGTTTAGAGGATGATGGGTGGAGTTTCGACTGGAAATTCACGGTGGAATGAGTTTTTGGCCTTCGAGCTGTGTTCAGAATCTGCCTTTTAAAACGCTGCTTCAGACCCAACACGAGTCGTGTCACGCAACACGGCCATAAGGTGCCCGTGTTGCGTGTTCTGGTGCTCCCGCACGGCCAAAGTGTACAGGGTCGTGTCGGCTACACGACTCGAGTCTCGCGCTTGGACACGACCCGTGTCACGCAACACGACCAAATCCTGCTCGTGTTGGACTAACTGATGTCGCCGCATGGCCAAAGCTAACAGGGCCGTGTCGGCGACACGAGGCGTGTTACTACTCCCTTGAATCTTCCACTTTTCATCTTCAACTCTTGTCTTTCCTTGTTTCCATGCTTCCAAAACTCCCTATTCATGCTCACACTTCATCAACATCATTAGTTCAATCATAATATCAACACAAAAGGACTATCCACTTCAACACCACCAAAACGAATCAAAACTAAACCGAACTTATGAGAAAATTTCAAATTTGGCTCAAAAACACACGAATGCATGTCAACATAGAATATAATATATCGTATCACATCATATCCCCCCAAACTTGAATTGAAACAAGAGTTTCAAAGAAAGTTTGCAAAAAGTGGTACGATATATCGTTCACATCAATGACACACACTTAGAATGTTTTAAAAAAAATCTTCTCCTCATAAGCACAATCCACCTACGAAACCAAAAGAAAACAAAACAAGAAAAGAAATATATACAAACCTAAACTACTAAAAGGATACGGATCTCAAGAAGAGAAGGTGTCAACATATACCAACTCCCTTTGAGAGGGAGAATGGTAATGCTTAACCCTATGACCATTGACAATAAAAGAATTCCCATCCGATCCCTCAAGCATTAAAGATCCATTTTCTCTAACTTCAATCACCTCGTATGGACCGGTCCATTTTGAACGCAGCTTTCCGAGAAATAGTTTCAATCTCGAATTGAACAAAAGTACTCTATCCCCCGGTATAAACTCCTTTGCTTTGATTCTTTCATCATGCCATCGTTTCAGCTTCTCCTTGACAATTTGTGAGTTTGAATATGCTTCCTCACGAAATTCCTCAAGCTCAATCAATTGAAGGCATCTTTTCTTTCCCGATTCTTTCTCCTCAAGATTTAACTTCCTCAATGCCCATAAAGCCTTGTGTTCTATTTCAACCGGAAGATGACATGCTTTCCCATAGACAAGTTTATACGGAGACAAACCAAGAGTGGTCTTGTACGCCGTTCGATAAGCCCAAAGCGCATCATCTAGCTTAGAAGACCAATCCTTCCTATTCCCCTTTACTGTCTTCTCAAGTACAAGCTTTACTTGCCTATTTGATACCTCCGCCAAACCATTTGTTTGCGGATGATAAGGTGTTGACACCTTGTGCTTCACTCCATAGCTTCTCAAAAGCTTTTCAATGATCTTGTTTATGAAATGAGTCCCTTGATCGCTAATGATTGCCTTTGGTACTCCAAACCTTGCAAAAATGTTCTTCTTCAAGAAATCTTTGACAATTAGAGCATCATTTGTTCTTGTAGGAATTGCTTCTAACCATTTAGACACATAGTCTACCGCAAGCAAAATGTAAAGAAAACCATTGGAAGACGGAAATGGGCCCATGAAGTCCATCCCCCAAACGTCAAACACTTCAACTTCAAAGATGTTCTTCATAGGCATCTCATCTCTTTGTCCAATACTTCCAATTCTTTGGCATCTATCACACTCCATGACGTATTCTTTGCAATCCTTGAACAATGTTGGCCAAAACAATCCCGACTGTAAGATCTTGCTCCCGTCTTTTGAAACCCAAAGTGTCCTCCACATGGTAAACTATGGCACATCTCCATGACACTTAGTTTTTCTTCCTCCGGAATACACCTCCGTATGATACCATCCGGACAATGCTGAAACAACAAAGGATCATCCCAAAAATATTCTTTAACATCATGGTAGAACTTTTTCCTTTTTGACTCGGTGAGATGGTCCGACTTGATACCACACGCTAAGTAATTTACCAAATCCGCGTACCACGGTCTTCCGGTCTCACACAAAGTGTACATCCGATGAAAATCCACTTGAAGTATCTTTTCATCCGGGAACATATCATTTATGAGCTCCATGGTTCCTTTTTCATCAACATTCTCCAATCGTGACAAGTGGTCTGCTATGACATTTTCGACTCCCTTCTTATCACGTATCTCAACATCAAACTCCTGCAACAAAAGAACCCAACGAATTAGTCTTGGTTTGGCATCCTTTTTACTCATCAAATACCTAATGGCAGCATGATTCGTATAGACAATGGTTTTCGTGCCAACTAAGTATGGACGAAATTTTTCAAAAGCATAGACTACGGAAAGAAACTCCTTTTCCGTTGTGGTGTAATTCTTTTGATTTGCATTGAACGTCTTTGATGCATAATAGATAGCTCAAAATTTCTTCTCTCGTACTTGTCCAAGCACTACTCCCAAAGCACTATCACTTGCATCACAATGGAGTTCAAAGGGCTTGCTCCAATCGGGAGAGACAAGGATTGGTGAAGAAATCAAAGCTTCCTTTAACACCCTAAAAGCATCAAGACATTCATCATTAAATTCAAATGGAGTATCTTTCTCAAGCAATTTACACAAAGGTTTGGCAATATTAGAAAAATTCTTTATAAAACGTCGATAGAAACCGGCGTGACCAAGAAACGATCTAACTCCTTTTTCGTTTTTAGGAGGGGGAAGATGTTCAATGGCTACAACCTTCGCTCTATCAACTCTCAAACCTTTTTCGGAGATATGATGACCAAGTACGATACCCTCTTGAACCATAAAGTGACATTTTTCCCAATTCAATACGAGGTTCGTATCTTGACATCGCTGCAAGACCATGGACAAATTAGTTAAGCATATATCAAATGAAGATCCAAACACGGAGAAATCATCCATAAAAACTTCCATCACATTTTCAATCAATCCTCCAAAAATAGCCATCATACAACGTTGAAAGGTGGCGGGCGCATTGCATAACCCAAAAGGCAATTTATAGAACGCGAATGTGCCATACGGACAAGTAAAAGTTGTTTTCTCTTGATCCTCGGGGGCTATCATGATTTGGTTATACCCCGAGTAACCATCTAGAAAACAATAATACTTGTATCCCGCCAACCTATCAAGCATTTGATCAATAAAAGGCAAAGGGAAATGATCCTTATGAGTATTGTCATTAAGTTTTCTATAATCACAACAAACTCTCCACCCCGTTTTCACCCTTGTTGCAAGTTCTTCATCAAATTCCGTTTTAACAATGGTTAACCCTCCTTTCTTAGCCACAACATGCAAAGGACTTACATGAGGACTATCACTAATGGCATAAACAATTTTAGCATCCAACCATTTTAAAACTTCTTTTCTAACAACTTCTTGCATAATAGGATTCAAACGTCTTTGAGGTTGTATACATGATTTGTTCTCATCAATCAACCTTATGTGATGCATGCAAATTGTGGGACTAATTCCCTTCAAATCATCCAAACTCCACCCTATAGCACTCTTATGATCTCTAAGTACTCTCAACAATTTATCAAGTTCTAAAGGAGAAAGGGATGATGATACAATTACCGGAAATGTCTTCTCGTCCCCCAAATATTCATACCTAAGGTGATCGGGTAGAGGCTTCAATTCTTCCTTTCCTTTATCAACCTTTGACTCTTCAATCTCCATCTCTAATGGAAGATATTCCCTCTTTCCATAGTATGCCAACTTTGCTTCATCCTCTTGCATTTCCCTACAAGCATTCAATTCATGTAAACAATCATTAATATCTTCATCTTCTAAACAATGAACAGAATGATTAGAATTTAAAGATAAAGTAAGAGAATGGCTTATGCTCATTTCAAGAGGATCTTTAGCTAAGATGAATGGTAGGTTCTCTTCAACAACTTCATCAATCATGTCGATCCTTCTACATTCTTCTTTCTCATTTGGATATCTCATAGCACTCTTCAACGAGAAAACCACCTCTTCCTCATTTACTCTCAACTTCAACTCCCCTTTTTGTACATCAATTAAAGCTCTTCCCGTTGCTAAAAATGGACGCCCCAATATCAATGGAACATTTGCATCCTCGTCCATATCAAGCACTACAAAATCAACCGGGAATATAAACTTTCCAACCTTGACTAACACATCCTCCACTATTCCTCTAGGGTAGGTTAAAGACCTATCCGCTAATTGCAATGTAACGGATGTAGGTTTCACTTCCCCTATACCAAGTTTCTTGAAAATGGACATAGGCATCAAGTTAATACTTGCCCCAAGATCACAAAGAGCTTTATGAACCTCACTCTTGCCCATTTCACATGTAATAACAAAACTCCCCGGATCTTTGAGCTTTGGAGGCAACTTCCTTTGAATTATTGCACTACACTCCTCCGTCAAGTTGACGGTCTCATTCTCTATCAAGCTCCTCTTCCTTGACATGATGTCCTTCAAAAACTTCGCATAGTGAGGCATTTGTTTCAAAGCATCCGCAAAGGGTATATTAATGTGGATTTTCTTGAAAATTTCCAAAAACTTTGCAAACTTTTCATCCAAGCCTTTCTTCAAAAATCGATGTGGAAAAGGAATAGGTACTTGTGTTTTTGGAATTCCCCAACTATCCCTTTCCACTTCAATTTCCTCCTCTTTCTTTTTCATCGCCTTGGTTCTTTCCCATTTCTTTTCAACAACCTTGTTATCAATCAATTCCGGTTCCTCATTCAATTTATCTTCAACTTCACTTTCAACATCGATTTCTTCTTCAACCAAGGTTTTCTCCATTTCCTTCTCTTCCACCTTATCATCTTCTAATGGCATAGATGGTCCCTCATAATTTGTTCCACTTCTCAAGGTAATTGCCTTGCATTGTTCCCCGGCAACGGCGCCATTTGATTAGCCATAATATAGTGGGCATGACCAATTAAAGAAATTATCGAACCACAGGGAGGAAGGTACTAGGGTCTAAGCGATCTCGTGTTTGTTATAGTATTATAGAGATGAACGAGAAGGGGAGATAATCAAGAAATGACAATAAAATAAAAGGATAGATGAATGGAAGATGGATGAATGAGCCAAGTAGATAGAGATGAGATTAACAATACGTAAAGTATGGAAAATCTAGGTATCATGCAATGAATTCATATGTGTCATGGGAAAAAGGCTAAGGGCCAACACTAAGATCACCTAAACTTCCTCTCGGAATGAATAGGATATGGAATGACATTCATTGGATTGGTTCTCACTCAAACAATTCCAACTAGGTACTAAGCTTGAAATTAGAGTCCCTTCACATAATCTATTGACTTCTCAATCTAATAAATGATATGTTCTATCAAAGGGTTCTAAACTATGAAGGACTTCTCAATCTCTTCACAATCTATAATGCACATGAAGTGTTTGATGAAATGATTCACTTAATTATCCTAAATATGCAATTGACTTCTCAATCTAATCACATGCTTAAAACAATTAAACACACAAATCATCATAAACCTCAAGATCTAAAACATCAATGATAGAAAATCAATTAACCCAATCAACATAATCATTCAATTGCAAAATACCAAAAATTATCCAACACAATTCATATTGCTAATCTCACAAGGGAGATTAGCCTCTCATATCCATAAGAAAATTAACATAGACATTAAATTCCTTACAAAACATGATAAACAATAGGTTTCAATACAAAGTGTAGATGAAAACTCCCTTGGATGTCTCCAATGGTGATCTTCTTCTTCCCCTTGCAATTCACCTCTCTTCATTGCTTCTCTACTACTTGGATGGAGGATGTGATGGTTGGATCAAGGTAGATCCAAAGGATGAAGAATGGATGAAGGTGAAGGTGAAAAATGGAGAGAATTGTGTGTGATGTGTGTGTGGAAGGGGTGGAAATCGGATCTTTTCTTTAAAATGTTGAATTGATTGGTATTTATACCCCATGGAGACCTTCTAGAAGAATTGTAAAAAATATCCTGTTCTGGTGCCGACACGAGTCGTGCTACGTAGCACGGGTCGTGTCATGTCAGGGCATGCGGCACACGAGTCGTTCTGCGTCGCACGGCCAAAGTGTGGCCGTGTTGAATGCCTAGACGTCGCCGCACGGCCTCCGCTTACAGGCCCGTGTCTTGTACACGGGTCGTGCTCCGCAACACGGGTCGTGCGCCACAACACGACCAAGTGGTGGTCGTGTTGGATAAATAGATGCCGCCACACGACCATTCTGGACAGGCCCGTGTCTGGCACACGGGCCGTTTTGCTGCAACACGAGCCGTGTTGACAGCACGGCCAGCCGTGTTCTTGCACCTTTGTTTCTTCTTCTTTGTTTGATCTTCCTTCTTCATTTTTACTCCATTTTCACCTGTTATATGTATGTTTAAGATCATTCTCACACATTCCTATGAAAATACATAACACCACCAAAATACACGAAAATACGGATAAAACAATACGCAAAATACACTCAAAAAGGCACTAAAATCTAGGTGAAAATAACGACAATCAGTAGTTCTCATGCTCTCCCATCTCACATGGAATAGTGAAACTCCCCGGATCTTTCAATTTAAGGAGAAGTTTCTTTTGCAGGATCGCACTACACTCCTCTGTTAAATTCACCATTTCAAACTCTCCCAAGCTTCTTTTCTTCGACAAGATATCCTTAAAAACTTGGAGTTGTTGGGCATTTGAAGCAAAGCATCCTCAAAAGGAATATTCACATGTATCTTCTTCAACATCTCAACAAACTTAGCAAATTTCTCTTCTAATCCCTTTTTCAAGTATCTTTGTGGAAACGGAATTGCAACGGGCAACTTAGGAATTTCCCATTCATCCCTTTCAAACTTCTCTTCTCTCTCTTTACGTGTTGCTTCTCTACATCTTTCCCATTTCTTTGGAAACTTCACATTTTCTTCTTCAAGTATAGGGGTACTTTCATCTTTTTCAACAATCTCAACTTCTTTCTCTTTCCCTTCTTCATCCACTCTTTTCATATGCTTAAATTCACACTCTACTTCCTCTACTTCCATCGGCATAGAAGGCCCTTCGTATTTTGTTCCACTACGAAGTTCATTCGCCTTGCATTGCTCCTTCGGGTTAGTAATGGTCGTAGATGGAAACTTTCCTTGACGATGAACATCCCCCTTTCACTTGCCATTTGACTCATTTGTGTTCTAAAGCTTTGAATCTATTATCACTCGACTCTTTCTCTTGTTTCATAAAGTCAAATCTTTTATCATTCACCTCTTTCTCTTGTTTTATAAAATCAAACATCTTGGTCATTTGATCCTCTATTGTAGGCTTTCCTTCACCATTTTGAGCTTTCTTCCCCGGATTAGTGCCCGGTGGAAAAGTAAGGGCATTCCTTTGATTTCCATATGAGAAATTCTCATACCTACGAGGTTGATTGAAATTTCCTTGAAAGTTATCTTACCCCCATCCTCCTTGCCTTTGTGGATATCCCACTCCATGATTACCAAAGTTACCACCATAATTTCCTTGGAAGTTCCTTCCTTTCATTAAGGCAACTTCCTCAAGTGACATCTCCGGTGGACACCAAGTATCTTGAATTCCAAAATTAAAGGACAAACCTTGTTGAGGCATAGATGTAGGCATTTGACAACTTTGAGAAGATTGACCCATATGAGGCATAGACATGCCTTGTTGAGGATTAGGAAACATTTGTTGATTTACCATAAACTTGGACAAAGAATCCGAAGACACTTGCAAATTAGCATTCATCCTCTTAAGTATCTCTGTGATTGCTTTATCGGTTATATTTTCCTTAGGCACCTCCATCTTTTTCACTTGTTGCAAGCACACTTCCTCCATCTTAGCTATTCTCTCCTTTTCATAGATGCCCGCAACTCTATTCATAGGCTATTGACCCGTATTCAAAGTAATTTTTTCACATATAGTAATAGCACTTTCTGAAGTTTGCCCCAATATAGAACCTCCCGCCGAAGCATCAACAAGCATCCTTTCACTTCCATTCAAACCGGTATAGAAAAATCCTACTTGTTGATCTTCAAGAAATCCATGTTGTGAACACTTCCTTAGCATTTCTTTAAACCGGTCACAAGCCTCACTAAAAGTTTCAAGAGGCATTTGCTTAAACTGTAATATTTGACCTTTTAGATGCAACATCTTTGATGGTGGGAAATACTTGCTTAGGAACCTTTGATCCAACTCTCTCCATGTATTATAAGATCCCGGAGGTATAGTATGAAACCAAGCCTTAGCTCTATCCCTTAATGAAAAGGAAAAAAGCTTCATCTTGACAATATCGTCACTCACTCTGTTGATCTTTATGGTATTAGCTAACTTCGTGAATTGAGATAGGTGAGCATTTGGATCTTCCATCACTCCACCTCCAAATTGATTTGATTGCACCATATTGATCAATCCTGTCTTGATCTCAAAATTATTAACATTTAACGGCGGTTCCATCGCATAATTCTCAAACTGAGATTGGAAATGATCTCGGATGTCATCCCCTCTCCATTACGTCCATAGCCTCGAGGTTGATTTTGCACTACATGATGAGCTTGTTGGTCATCTCTAGTTTCTTGTTGTACCATCAAGTTTTGAATAATTGCTTACAATTGTTGATTTTACAAGTGCATTTGTTGTGCATAAGCTTGTGGCACAAACTCCGGATTAACATTTCATCCTCGAACATTATCACCCCCTTGAAAATTCCTCATATTACCTTCTTCATCAACCACATTTGCATTATCCTTTACGTTTTGCATAACTTCCTCCGTAGGCTCTAACACTCCTCTTCTTTGTCTTCTTAAAGTAGCTTCCAATTCCAAGTTCAAAGATTCAATAGATTGAGACCTTGAACGAGTTCGCATGTACCTACAAGAATTTCCAAATTAGTTCTCCAAGTAACCAAGACAACTAAACAAGTAAAGAAATAAAAGAAATACTCTTATCAAAACTAATCAAATTTAAACTCGTTACAACCAAAAGTTTAACATTTCCCCAGCAAGCGGCGCCATGTTCTTAATCGCATTTCTAGTAAAATGTTTTTAGAGTATGAGACTCTATCGTTGTAGCACATGTGTGACCAAGCAACAAAATTTATAAGTATGTCATCCCAAGGGAAAGTAAACTCATGGTTATATCCGGATTTGTCATTGATTTATGCTTTGTAAGAGTGACAAGATTGAAGGTTTGGTATTTAGACTACTTATTATTCTAGTCAATTAACTAAGAATTCAACTAACAATGAAATGTATCATTTGTCGAACAAATGATAAGATGAATGGAATATGGATAGAATTCACTTAAGAAGGGAGCAAGGCTAATCATAATCATGGTTAAGAATCTAGCTAGATATGCATAACTCTTGATGGTGAACTTCATTAATTTTGGACTAAAAGCAATCACGTTAGGAAAAAGCGGATCTCAATTCGGAGTTGAAACGAGGGAGAACGAGCCAAAACAGTGAAGAAATGCAGGAGCCAGCACCAACACAGGCCGTGTAGCCAACACGGCCCTGTAAGAGTTGGCCGTGCGGCGACATCTAGTCATTCAACACGGGCAACTTCAGGTCGTGTCCAGTTGCACGAGTCGAGTTGGAAGCACGAGCCGTGTCATCAACACGGCCCTGTAAGAAGTGGTCGTGTGCCGACATCAGAAGAGCCAACACGATCACCCTGTGCCCGTGTTACAACACACGACTCATGTTGCAGCACACGAGCCGTGTTGCGTAACACGGCCCTGTAAGGCGAGGCCGTGCGGCAGCATCAGAAGACACAACATGGCCACCTCGTGGCCGTGTTGCAGAGCACGACTCGTGCCGTGTATTTTCCTGCTGAAATTTCCAGATCCTTCTAGAGGCCTCCATAGGGGTATAAATACCCCTTTATTCAACAATTTTCAGAAGATCCGAAATTCCCATCATCTACACACATATCACACACCATTTCTTCCATTTTCCACCATCATCTTCATCCACCTTCATCCATTTTGATCCATCTTCATCATCTCCATTAATTCTCCATCAAAACTTCATCCCTTCCATTGGGTGTGAGAGATCTCAAGAAATCAAGAGTTAGAGGTGGAGATCAAGAAGAATAGAAGATTCTCTTCAAGAAATTGATAGGGAAGAATCCATTCATTTTGTATTTCTTTAGATCTAAGACTATGGGTATTTCTAATGAATCATTTATTTGTTTTATTACTTTTATCATGTTAGGCTAATCCCTCTAGTGGGATTAGGAATATGAAGAGCATATTAGATTTATATTATCATGTGGATTAAATTTGTTTTTGATTTAATTGATGTTGATTTCTATTCATGGAGTTTAATTGTCTTGATGTTGTGATGACATGGTTTGTTATTCATGAATGTTTATTGGTTTAATGGATTGTTGATCAATGGATTATTTGTGGTAATTAAATGCTATCATGATGTTCATGTATGTATTGCTTGGAGTGAGACAGAAACGACCCTCTATAGTATTAGGAAGGCATGAATAGACATTGAGTTTGGGTTTGACTGAAAGGACATTTGAATTCAATAAGGGGAACCAATCCATTCGTTGGACTTAGTACACAAAAGGGGAGAGTTTAATCTAACTAGTACCTAGATGGAAGGGGTTAATGTTGGGCTTTGATCTTAAGTGCTTTTGGGAGTCTAAAATGGATCAACAACCTTTGTAACCCGAAAGGGAGCTTAGGATACAATCGTGATCACCCTTAGTCTACATCAATTGAGTTGAATTCCGTTTGCATGATAATATGAATCGAGTGTGCTTGGATGTTTCTAATCCCATGTTTTTCCATACTTGAACTTTAGCACCCATTTTCTTTACTTGTCATTTCTCTTATTTGCAATTTTTATTTACTTGCTCCTTGCTTTAATTGTTAATCATCTCAAAACCCCCGATCATCTTTACAAAAATGACATGAACAAGAGCTCATGTATTTTGCTAGTCCGAACATAACTCCTTTGTGGATTGATAATTTTTCTTGGGATATACTACTACAACGATCGAGTATTCTTGCTCGTGAGTGCTACAAAATAGGCAAACAGGAGTCACTCAAAGACTTCATGAGGAGGTTCAACGAGCAACGTGCCAATACAGAGGAAATCTCAGACGAGACACCCACCATCTTGGCGGCGGTGGCCTTGCTCCCAGGATTCTCAATGTGGACAAGTTGCCAGCAAAAGTTGCCGACCAATTATGCAGCCTTTATGGCCACGACACAGACATTCACCTCGGACGGGCCCATGTTCTGCACACGAGGCGTGTCCAAGCGTGCCCCGTTCTTCCTTTTCCGTTTTGCTCTCTACTCTGTTTTTCTCTATTTCTTAACCTGTTTTGCACATATTTAAGCTCATTTACACATTTTTATCAATCCATACCACATTTCTCATAATTACATAAACTCCACCAAAAGTAACACAAATACGGATGAAAATATCCAAATATCCACAAACAAAGACACTAAAATCTAGGTGAAAATGACAACAATCAACCCCCCAATCACCGATGAGGATCCAAGATCCAAAAAGAAAAGGAAAATGGAAGGGATCCGGTCGAGGAAGCCAAAGCCATAAGAATGGAACCGAGCAATCCGGACTTAGAATTATATGTTGGGTCGCAGCTGAGAGAACCACAAATGATGGCTTTAATAGAATTCTTGAGGTTAATCTGGATGTGTTCACCTGGACACTGACGGACATACAGGGGATAGACCCCTAACACGCATGCCATCGGCTCAATGTAATCCCATCATATCGCCCCAATCGAACAAAAAAAGGAAGTACAGTCTGGAGAAATATGAGATCATTGAGATAGAGGCAAAGAAGCTGTTAGCAAATAACCTCATCAGGGAAGCCCTATTCCCTTCATGGGTGGCCAACCCAGTCCTAGTCCAAAAAGCTAACAAATTCTAGAGACTCTGCATCGATTTCACTGACCTCAACAAGGCATGCCCCAAGGACAGCTTCCCTCTATCGTATGTCGATCAAATGGTGGACGTGACGGTGGGCCACGAGCTGATGAGCTTTATGAATGCATACTCGGGCTATCATCGAATCCCCATGCACCTAGATAATGTGGAGAAAACGGCATTCTACACCAAGAAAAATCTATTATGCTGGGTAATGATGTCGTTCAGCTTGAAGAATGTGGGTGCCATGTACCAAAGGCTAGTTAACAAAATGTTCCAGGAAGAGCTAGGCAAAAACATGGAAGTACACGTGGATGACATGTTGATCAAAAGCATCGCCATAGACAACCACGTGCACCACCTGAGTAGAGCATTCGGCATCCTACGCCACTACGGGATGAAGCTAAATCTGAAAAAGTGCACTTTTGGAGTCTCGGCGGGAAAATTCATCGATTACATGGTAAGTAAAAAGGGAATAGAAGCAAATCCATACAAAGTGAAAGCGATACAGGATATAGAGCCCCAAAAGCACGCTAAAGGAGTACAAAAACTAGTTGGAAGAATTGTGTCCCTCAGCCGCTTCCTATCCAGAGCATCAGACAAGTGTAAACCCCTCCTAGATATAATCCGCAAGGAGAAATTCGATTGGACGCCAGCAGCCCAGAAAGCCTTCAATGAACTGAAGGTCATCCTGGCCAACACACAAACTCACTCGAAACCATGGCTAGGCGAGACTCTCAGTCTATATCTAGCCACTTTGAAGTCGGCATTAGGTGCGTTCTTGGTCCGAACAGAGAAAAAGCAACAGGAGCATGTGTATTACATAAGCTAAATGCTCAAAAATACAGAACTCAGATACCCCGTGGTCGAGAAACTCACTTACGCCTTGGTAATTAGCGCACCGAAACTAAGGCCTTACTTTCTGGGACACCCAATTGAAGTAGTGACATCTTTCCTATTAAGGCAAGTGCTCTCCAAAACGGACTCAGCAGTGAGACTGATGAAGTGGACCATGGAGCTAAGCCAGTTCGACATCAAATATATCCCTAGAACGGCCATCAAGGAGCAATCCTTGGCAGAGTTCATAGTCGAGCTCACCATACCCACCCTGCCGATGAGGTGATTGCCAAACCATGGCAAATGTCAGTAGATGGATCATCCACAGCTTATGCAGCTAGAGCCGGCGTAGTCCTCACAGCCCCACCGGCGAAGTATTCTGCTTGGCCATTAGGTTCGGATTTCCCGCAACCAATAATAAAGTCGAGTACGAGGCCTTACTTTCTAGCATGAGAATGGCATTGACATTCGGGGCCAAAAGGGTGATAATCTTCAGTGACTCCGAGCTTATAGTTAACCAAATAAAAGAAGATTACGAAACAAAGGACCAACAACTCGTGGGATACCGAAAGCTAGTCGCCAAAATGATCCCAGAGTTCGATCACATATATATCACACAGGTGCCTAGACAGCGCAACACACAAGCCGATGCAGTAGCTCGATTGACGACTTCAGAAAATGCCGAACAGCTGGGGAGCATTAGTGTGATGAAACAAGAAGCCTCGAGCGACAGAATGATCTGGCAGATAGACGAGGAAGAAACGTGGATAACTCCCATCAAGACCTTTTTGGAAGAAGGAAGAGAGCAGAAGATAAACTAGAAGCCAGGCGACTGCGACTCCAAGTAGCCAAGTACACCCTAGTGAATGGGGTATTATATAAGAGAGGGTACTCGATGCTACTCTTGCAGTGTCTGATTAAGGATGAAGCCACCAAGGTCCTCTCGGAGATACACGAGGGTGTCTACAGGAACCACTCGAGGGGACAGGCATTAGCCCAGAAAGTCATCTGACAAGGGTATTTCTGGCCTACTCTCAGACAAGACGTAATCAAATATGCTAAGTCATGTAAGAGCTGCCAGATATATGCCCCCATAATTAGAGCCCCCTCTACTGAACTAATCGGCCCATTCTTCCTCGACAGAGAAAATGTCAAATTCACAATAGTAGCAGTTGATTATTTCGCCAAATGGGTAGAAACTGAGGCGTTAGCTACCATCAACTAAGCCAATATGAAAAGATTCGTATGGAAGAACATCATCTGTTGCTTTAGAATACCTAACGCCATAGTAACCAACAACGAGAAACAATTCAAAGGGGCAAAACTCTAAAGATTCTGTGATGGCCTGGGAATCAAAAATCTGTTCTCGTCGCCATAATACCCCCAATCTAATGGGCAGGTGGAGGCGGTGAACAAAGTGATCACACACACCCTCAAACAAGACTGGAAAAACTTAAGGAAAGCTGGGTCGCGCAGCTACCCGGAGTCATGTGGTCATATCGCACCACCACCAGAATGTCAATGGGAGAAACTCCATTCTCTCTAACGTATGGTACCGAAGTAGCCATCCCAGCAAAAGTGGCCCATCCGACTTTTTAGGTATCCCACCAAGAGAAAACCCCAATCCTGAAGCCCTGAAGCTTAGCCTAGACTTAGTGGAAGAACTCTGATTATAAGCGGCGGAAAGGCATACAATATATAAATCCAAATTGGAGGCCCAATATTACAAGAGAGTCCACCTAAGAGACTTTACGGCCGGAGAATTAGTGATGAGGAAGATTTGTCAACTGGGTGGTGGAGTGTTTGGCGGAAACTGGAAAGGCCCATACATAGTGAAAAGGAATCTGGGTAATGGAGCGTATGAGCTCAGTGAACTTAATGGCGAAGGCATCAAACACCCATGGAACGCTCAGAATTTAAAGTGTTTCTGTGTTTGAAAATGCAATTAGCTATTCGCAACATGTCAATATTGTAGGAAAGTGGTAAGGCCGTATAAGTGGAACCTCACGCGAAGGCCCATATTAAATAAAAGTGCGAGCAAAATTAAAAATGCACGCTATACCACAGCCTACTATCAATAGAACATCAAAACCCAGAACATGTGCAGAATACGCCTTATAAAGGCTACAAAAGAGTCTTATAAGGAAAACTATAAACAAAACAAAAGCACAAAACCAAAAAGGCCTACTAGTTCCCTCACCGGCAGTACTTGGACCAGCACCATCACCACCACAGCCGAAAAAGTCATGAACGCTCCTCATCCAAGCTACCTCTACCTCCAACTAAGCAACACGCTCCCTCTCGCGCTCCAGTTCATATTTGGTGAGATAGCGTGTAACCTCCAACTGATGAACCCGACTCTCAGCCAATCGGTCCCTCTCCCTGTAAGCTGCAGACCATGTGTTTATTGCAGAAATTAGCTGCTCAGCCACCATGGTCTCCCGAACTTCTAAAGCAACTGGGAAGTCTTCGGCACGAGCGGAGGCTCCAGCGCTGAGACCGACGCCTGGAGGAATAACCTGACCAGATTCTATCAAAAGGAGAAAACGACATAAAAGAGTCAGAGCGTGACCAACGCTGACTAAAGCAGCATTTCCGATCTCATGAGGCCCGACACTCTGGAGCCAATGAGTCAAGACAGGACTCCATGAATGGGAGGGAATGAAGCTGGCTTCTAAAACACTCAGTTCTGTCTCAATCGCTGCTCGAGCCTCTCCAATGCTTCACAACCATAGCAGCTCTTCTAAGGCGATCAAAGGTGCCCCACCGCCGGTACCTCCCCTCTTGGCACGCATATCCTCTTCCACTTGAGGACCCCGAGACTGACCGGCACCAGGAGGAGTCTGAATAAGATTAATCCTTACCCCACTAGCGCGGCCAGAGTGAAAGGCATAATCAAAAGCCGCACTGGTTTGCGCCTCCTCTTCGCCCATCGGTGCCTTCCATTTATCCAATTGGCGGGCACGAGCCGCGTCATTCTCCTCAGAGGAGCCTTCGTCTACGAGCCCTACTCTACCCGAGGCTTCATCCGCCTCAGCTACCCCGATCTCCTCAGCGGCAATGGTAACCTTGCCACGAGGCCTTTGTCCACTCTCAACAGATATGGGGACATTCCCGGCCACCATAGAACTAGGGTCGGCATCCTTTTCCACATCACGAATCACAGAGCTGTGGGAAGATTCTCGGCCACCACAGAACTAGGGCCGGCCTGATTAGAAAAATATTCGTCAAGGGATGTGTCCCAAGAGGTGAAATTGTCACTTACCCTCCCTACAAAACTTACCGGAGGAGCCCAAGTAGGATCTTGAAATAGGTTGGCATTTGAAAGAGGGGTATCAGTCAAAAGAGGAGAAATGTCGCGAGGGAGAGCCATCTGGTTGATCACATCAAAGGCCCATCGAAAACCCAGGGACAACTCCTCCTCAGTCGGATGAACCAGGGCTACCAACAAAAAAGAAGTGCAAAATGAGGCCAAAACTATAAAAGAAGGACAAAAAGAGACGAACTTACAAGATCTGGGAGTTCAAAAAGTGCAAAGGACAGACAGATAGTTCTCAAGACGGTCTCGGCACTCGAATCCATGAACTCAAAACCACTGACGCCTCCAATGCTGGCTGCCGATAGCATTCTGATTGAAGTTAGGACGAACGCCCCGCTGTACTTGCAGGTAATAATGCCCTTTACACCCAGGGTCGCGAACGTACCTATACACATAATTAATGTCAGTGGCCGTGGGAGAAGAGCACCCGCTTTCATGTAGAAGCACCAAAAGGCCAATTAAATTAGCCCAAGCCAAAGGCATTACCTGCATAGGAGCCAAACCCCAATTTATTAACACTCGGGAAAGAGTTTGGTCTAGTGGAAGCTGTACGCCCGTAGTGAACATTCCCGTATTGAAAGCAGCGTACCCAAGATCACCCTTCCAAGGCTGTTCCCAGTGAGCTGGAGTAGCAAACCCTATCCCGGGATAACTGTAGAGATTGAAGGCGCTCTCCACGTCCTCTTCCCTCATGCTGGAAGCATAGTCCCTTAGGGTAGAATTGGTTATGGCCCGACCGTAGCCGGACGGATGGCTAAAACTGCCAGGCTCGGCAGAATCCTCCAGATTCACAAACGAGAAAGAGGCCCGGCCTTTAATTTTGGGCACCATGCAGCGCCGTGATGTCTCCTCCATGAGAGGTATTGATTCGCGTGGAAGTTCGCAGCGGGGTGGTGGAGGAAATGAGTGGCGGCCGCTACGAGTCACAGGAGAAGCCCTAGCATTGCTGGCCTCCTCGTCCTCCTCCTCAGAGCCACTGAACTCTTGAGAGGATCTCAAGTTCGCAACCAAAAGTGGCAAGAGGAAACCACCAAGGAAAAGAAAAGCAAACATGAATGCTCTGAGAGGCAAAATAACAGCCATGGCGAAAATGGGCGCAAGAAGTTTCAAAGAGAGGAGTTTTCAGAGAGAGGAGATGGTGAATGTGGCCTCTCAAGTTGCATGGCCAACTCTTTTATAGATAAATGGGGGTAAGTGTTCCCTCCAGAATCCAAAGTGGCCACACGAATTCAAACGAGAACCATCAGATCATTACATGTGGCTGCAATCAAGCACTAGGGCAAGATGGAATGATAACTGACGTGACAGTTCAAGGAAAAGTAGAGGCACGAATATTGGGAGATTAAATGCATTAATGGCGCATTTAATACGTGTCAGAAACTAGTTCTTAATGCAATCATTGTCATTAAAGAGCAAAATTACAAACTGGATGGGAAATTGTTAAGTAGAAGAACATATATACATTGCAACACCTATATCATAAAGCCTAATTACCGCCAGTCGGACCAGTATGGGGGAGAGTCGGACCACAAGGGCCACTCCTGAAGTCGATGCCATTGAAGTCTGAGAGGCAGTTCGAGTAGCGAAGCCAGGTGCAGGGAAGAAGTCAGACACGTATCCCAATAGGGCGAGGTTCATTCCTTCATATTCCCAATCGATATTGGCCGACAGTCCCGAGGTGGCTATCCTAGTCCATAGCATTCAGCGAAAGTTCTCTAGAAGACCCGTGGCACCGCTCCTATTCGCTAATCGCGCTGAGTGCGCTAAGGCCTTGGCAAACCCAATGATGCTGGCCACCTTCCTCTCAAAATTTATCAAAGCCGAAAAGTCAACACGATACCTATTATTGAGTGCAGTCACTTCGGCATCCCTTGCCTCTAGCTCTCTCTGACGCTCCGCGAGCTGTCTTCTAGCCCCATCCAGCTCCTGAGCAAATCGCTCGCCTTTCTCCTCTGAATTTTTCAGCGCCTCCTCGGCGGCTCTCAACTTCGCTTCACGAGGAAGTAACCTTTCCTCGGCCAGTTTCAACTCCCATTTAATGGCTTCTAGAGCCTCTTCTAAGGTTTTGCATTGTCGATCCGCCTCCTCCCAAACTGACTTAAGACCCTCCGAGTGCCTCCGCTCCACTACCTCCATCTCCCACCGCATCCGGGCTAACTCTGCCTCATGCTGATGGCTAAGAACAGCCAACTGGGCTATCTCCTGACTTCTTTGGGCTAAGAGGATTGACGTTTGGTTCAAGTAAGTCAGAGCCCTCGACTGGTACTCAGTGGCCGAGTAGATCAAGTCGTCGGCGTTCAGATCACTGATAATATCACTTTTCTCCTGGGTAAAGCAGACAGGATCCATCTCCATGGCTCTTTGCATATAGGCGGGGAGATCCGCTTGAGTAAAATTATATGGGTTTGACCCATAAAGGCTGAGGAGTACTGGCGAAAGTGGACGAACATCCGAGGAGGGGGCGCCAATCTTAAAATCCAATAAGGAGTCTCGATTGAAGGGGCCTTCGAAACAGTCCCATCGGTAAAGAGAGCCAAGTTCTCAGCCAGAGCTCTCTTACTCGAGGGCTCGGAAGGGTTGCTACCGAGCAACGATTGATCATCCAAGATGACACACCCAGGTTCCACGGGCTGGCGCTGTATAGGTCGAACGATCGGAGAAGAATTGTCAGAATTAGGAAGAAGGTAGTCTTCCTCCTTTCCCTCTTCATGCTCATCGGCCACGTCACCAAATCCCTCCTAGGAGAGGGTCGAGAATACCCTTACCCACATCTGACCGGACAACCTTCCCAATAGCCCGAGTAGCCCCCATGCCCACTTCAGGATCTGGCACAAGAACACCCTCTGGCAGAGCCTGGGGCTCGACTCCATGGGCGAAGTGTCATCCACATCCACAACCTCCACCAGAGAGCCCGATAAGGTGACCTTACAGCTGGCAGGGTTAGGAAGCTCACTCGACTCCACCACTAATCTATGGAAAGATCTGGGATACGATTGAGGCCCCCGGTAATCCAGTATTCATCTTGGCGTGGGTAGCCACAGTCGCCGTCAATGGAGGAACGGGCGTGTTTGGATCCATTATGAGCCCATGCTTAATGAGGAGTGCGTTGGTAATTATTTCAATGCTCCTCTCCTGCTGACTCAGTTTTCTATAATTTCCACGAGTTCGAGAAATCTCTTAGAAAGAGGGGACCCCCCACATTTATCTATATCTACAAGTAGGGATAAAATTAAAATAGTAATTCACCGAGCGAAGGTAGGAAAGAATAATGCAAGGGTCGGACACTCACGCGCACGAAGAAGCTGAAAGGCGGAAGGAACCTTGATCCGGGCCGGCTTCTATTTTCCTGTTGCCAAACACCACCACTCTTTCCAATTCTTAATAGAGATGGACTTCCCAGAAAGAGACATCCCGTTCTTGGGATTAACGCGATAGAACCCCTTGGCGGAAGTCTCTTCCGAAGGATGACACAGATGCTCAATCTCTTTCGGGGACAAGTGGCGATCACTGTTGACCAGGCGTTCGGGATCAGCTGAGTCGGGGCTAGATTCCAATAGTCGAGTAAGCGACCCAAGCAAGGATGAAGAGGAAAATGAAACCCTAGCTTTAGCATCGAACCGTTTACCGCCACGAAACCCTCAGTTGGCTTGCTCGCCCGATCCTCGGTGATAGGCTTTACAAATCTTATCCCCGGCGCCGCGTACTTTGAGACCAGCTCCTCAAATTGGGCTAGAAGAATCAAGCTATCTTGGTAATGGGCCTTCATGTCATTGTGAGTCCTGTCGTGTGACGTGATACGGACCTGGATATTCATCGAATCTGGCACGTCATCCATCTTCGGCGAGAAAGTAGATGGTAGAGATCGAGATACAACCAGGAGGCGCTGCAGAGAGGAGGAAACTTCAACCTCGCCACAAAACTCCTGATAAGCCCTTTCCAGAGACTCTAAAACCCCTTCTCCACCACTCACCACTCACCTCAGACCCACTGGACTACGGAATCGAGATGGCCACCTCGCTTCATACAATGATGCAAAAGAGAAAAGAGGGTAGAGAAAGCCAAAGCTGGGGAGATTAAGGGAAAGAAGAGGTGAAAATTTTGAGGCAAGATAGGTGTCCTTATATACCAGCCTAACCCCCAACTAACCGACGCGACTCTACCAAGGAACAATAAAGGCGAAGTATTTTATTCAATTGACGCAATGATTAGGCGGCGCCTCGAAGGCGTAGCCTGGATTTTGAAAAGTCATGTCAGAATCTTTCAAAAATGTAGTGTCACGTTAGAAAATTCAAAATTCAAAATCAATTAATCAGGGCGCATGCGCCACTAAGAAAGGTTCCGCCTCCACTCGACCAACCCTCGTGAAGCCAAATCCTGGGAGCAATGTGGTAGGGCCCTAAATAAAGAACTTGGGCCGGACAATATAAAGGCCCAGGAGCAATTCTGGTACCTCCTCATGGGTCAAAGAAAAGAGCGCCCAAGCAGATGCTTCTCTGCCTCTGTGGCCGGGCGCGTGTACACGACTCTCTCGGTCGTCGAAGGTCTTGCACGTCCTCCGATCGCACTCCCACTTGGCCACTAGCTGTAGTCAGCGTAGAAGCTATACAGATATCCCCTAAGATTCCTATATAGGGGATATCCTAAAACGAATCACCAAAATTATCGCATGAGGCTACAGCATTTTATGCCTGCAGTGTTTGCATTTAATGTGATGTGACCTGGCGATTAATCCAGAGATACAGATGACGTCAGTTCACCAATATATGGAGCTTGCCCCTAACATATAAAAACAGCATTATTCACCTCCAAAAGGCACAAGATCGCCTGGAGGGAACCCTTGAGTATTCCTTAACTTACTATTGAATTATTATGTTAGATTAGTACGGATAATCACCAATCATCCTTAAACAGCCACATTAACCCATAATCAAGGGAGGATTAATTCTGCTATCTACAAACAATATGAATAATAATAATAACTAATATATAATTAATAATATTAATAATAATAAATAATATTAATAATATTAATTAAAATTAATAATTAACTAGTTTTGTCTCCCGCAGATGACGCGGGTTCTATTATGTGTGATGTGTTTATTTTAAAAATATATTTTTATATTTTATTATTAATTATATATATATATAGTTTATTTTTTTCATCTTACTTTACTATTAAATGTATTTTTACTTTCGTGTTAAAAAGATGAATATTCAATTAATATAAAACAAAGCGATCTATTAGAATATTTTCAATCCAAAACCTGAAAAATGAATAAATTATCAATTTGGGGCCTAATTATTTTTTCTATCAGTTAGAGGACTTAAAATAAATAAGACAATAAAAAAATGGTAGCAATGTGCCATAATAGGATTTTTTTAATCATATTTATATAATAAAAATATTAAACTTGTGAATAGTTGTAAATTTAATTGATAATCAAGTATCTCTCTTTATATCTTTTAATTATTTTTTTATTGAATAACGAAACCAAATTATTAAAGTTAAAACTCAATTAATTTTTTTATTGAATAATTCAATCAAAACATTATTAGCTGTAAATTAATTAATAATCGAGCCTCACTCTTTTTTTTATCTTTTACTTTTATTTTTTTTAATTGAATAACTCAACTAAAACATTTAAATGTAAAAATATAATAAAAATCATTATCATTTTTTTATTATTTTAAATATTAATGATAAGTTATTAATTAGAGGAACCTAATAAAATATTAGTTAAAATGTTAAAATACTTAATATAAAATATTAATTGATAAAAAAAATTAATTAGAATTAAAATAATAATTTTTATTAAAAATACATAAAATATTCTTATTAGATTAAATTAAATCATTATAAAAAATTACTTAAAATATAATATTAATTGTAAGATTATAAAATCTTAATTACTTTAAATATTAAATTACTTAAATAAAATATTAATTGCATTATGAAGATTATTAATGAGAGAGTTTAAATAAAATAATATTTAAAATATTAAATTACTTAAAATAAAATATTAATTTAAAGATTAACGTGAGAGCACCTTATACACAATTTTTTCAAGAACAAACATGGTGATGCCACATACACAAATTTTTTTAAGAGAAAGGTGACACCGCCACATACACAATTCCAAAATTTTATACTCTCTTGCTTCCTAATGAAACATATTAAGACTTTTATAAGAAAATTACTTAAAATAATATTATTACATAATAGGCAGATTACTACTAGGTACAAAAAAACCCTTAATTACTATGAGATACAAACATACAAAAATATTACTACTAACTACAAAAATATATAGTGATATTCCAATATTACCCCTACAATGTGCTGCACGTAAATGTTGTGTGCAGCAAAGTGTGTGCAGTAAAAAAAGTGTGTGCAGTAAAAAAAAGTGTGTGCAGCAAAAAAGTTGGGTGATCCGGTGGTGGTCCGGCGGAGATCCGGTGGTGGTCCGGCGGAGATCCGGCGACCGGCCTGCGGCAAGTCCGGCAGGGTGGCGGCGGTCCGGCAAAATTCCGACGTAGCTCCGGCGACCAGCCGGCGGCGATCGTGCGGTGGTCCGGTGGTGGTTGGTGGTTTGGGTTTGTGGTTTAAAAGTGTATGGGTTTAGGGTCATATTTGGTATTTTATTCTAATATTTTGTATGTGATAGTAATTATTTTAAATCAATGTATCTAATAGTAATTAGGGGTACAAAGTGTGTACCTAGTAGTAATTTTTCCTACATAATATTAATGTTATTGAGATTATAATATTAGATCTTCACTAAAAAAATTACTTAAAATAAAGTATTAATGGTAGTATTATAAAATATTAAAATATATTACTTAAAATAAAACATTAATTGCAGGATTAACGTGACAACGTACACAATTTTTCTAAGAACGAATGTGGCGACACCACATACACAAATTTTTTTAAGGAGGAGCGTGGCATAGCCACATACATAAATCCAAAATTTTATTTTTGGCAAGCACTTGTAAATTAATAGTATTAAAATAATAATATTAATTAAAATTAATAATTAATATTAATAAATAATAATAATAATTAGGAGTAATAAATAATAATAATAATAATAATATTAATATGTCAAATAAATATGTCATTTAACTAATTATCCCATTTGTTAATACTCAATAACAAATACTCCCTCCGTCCCACATTTATCTTCACATTTTCCGTTTTCGTCCGTCCCACATTTATCTTCACCACCCAAAAAAAGAAACTTTACCTTATAACCAACAATCTCAAAAGTTACCTTAATTTCAAAAATATCACTCTCACCTAACACACATAACATACTTTATAATTTATTTATTACTTAAAAATACCACAATATTCTTCAAAAGTCAATAAAGTTGGTAAAATATCAACTTTTCTTAAACTCCATGTCTACCGTAACTGTGAAGACAAATATGGGATGGAGGGAGTATAAAATAACTAATACTCCATACCTAGGTTATCCATAATCTAATTTTTCCATAAAATAATATTATAATTAATCATAAGTCAAACAAATCTCATTATACAAAATTTCTTTGAATATCAACAAATAACCCATATTAAATTAAGACAATCAATCATCAATTTTGCTTAGTAAATTAAGGAATTTAGTAGTATTAATTAATTCTCTTAATATTTGGTGCTGTTTAATTTTAAACATGATTGATTGATTGTATATTTTAGAAAAAGATTAAAACTAAATATACGTAATTTCTCATATCTTGACATTTTCAAACTATATGGATTTATATAGATTTAGATTGATAAAGATATATATGGATTAGATTACATTAAATTAACACATACCAAAAGGCTGAAATGCAAATATTATCATGTCTAATGACTGTTCACACGATATAAATACACTCCAAGTTAACATTTATTGCAGGAATTTTCTCGCATCCGTAATTTATCATGACATTTTAATATTATTTAAAATGTGATAATTACTTCACTAATAATTCCTCATAAACCATAAACAGTGATATTTGTTACATAATCCAGACAAATGTAATGTTCGTATAAGTTGTTTGAATTAGAAAATATTTGTTTGAATGCTTTAAATTGAGGCTAATAATATGTACACTCGGATGCACCCCATGAGCATCCACTTTCAAAAATATATACAATTATGAACAAAAGCATATATCATTATGAACAAAAATGTATATTTTATTAGTAAATTTTTTGTTAGTTTTTTTAATGAAAAATTGACGGTAAAAAGTATACAATTATAATGATTAATGTATATACACTATTGAATAAAAACTATACAAATATGGATACTAGTTTTTTTAATGAAAAATTTATAATTATTAAGAAACATCTATACAATATTGAATGAAAAGTAATATACATATGGATGCGTGTATCAAATATCAACTCTTAAATTGATTGTATTTTATACACTTCAAGAAACTTTTTTTTATCAATTCAATATTTCATTTATAAAAACTTTAATTTCGTTATTAAATTAGTTTACCAGCAGATTAATGACAAAATTCGTTAGCAAGGTGGTAGTTGGTAAATTTTTAACAATGAAAATTCGATTATGTTGGTAAATAATTTTGTTGGTAAATAGCAAATAAAGTTAATTTCGTTGATAAAGATATAATAAATTTGTTAACATCCCATTACTAAAAGAAAATTGTAACTTTTATTGACAATTTGTTTGATAATTATTCACTGATTAAATTGTGTAGATAAATCCTGTAATTAGAAAATTAGATTTTTTAAGTGATAATCATTTTTTTTCGTCTCTAAATCTTGTGTTCCACATCAAATATTATTTCTAAATCTAATTAGTGGTGGAGATTATTAGAATCTAATTTGTTATATATACACTATTTTTTTTATAAATTATTTATATTATTTAAAAACAGTATTTAATAATATGTTATTTATACTTTTAGTATTTATTCAATACCAAAGTCTTGTATATATAATGCACGGGTTTTTGCCAGTGCAAATAAAGATGGTGTGCTAATTACTACACAATTTAAATTATGAATTATTTGATGTTCATTTAATGCATGCAATAAACGCATGTATGATCTAATAAAAGTTGCATTTAAAAATACCCTAATTATGGTAAAGATTTGAGTAAGATCATCTCATGAATCTCCTTACGTGAGACGAATCCTCGTTAACCCAATTAAAAAATATTTTTACGTTAAATTTTAAAAAATAATGAGGAGTAGGGCCTTGTTTGGTTTGACCTCCTAATAAATTTATCGGCCAAGTCGCCACTGTGTCGTCCACTAGCTCCCATTTGCTGTTGTAAATCATTTTTTTTTTTCGCAAATGTATTATTATTATTATTATTATTATTTTCTACGTATTAGATTTTTTTAATTAAGAAACTTTCATGTGAGATGGTTGTAAGACGGATTGATCCGTTATTAAAGTATGGTTATCATATAGATAAAGTATGCTTATTTGTAGTTAAAGTATGTCAATAATTAATCATATATAATATTCTAAAATCATACTTTAATTCATCATTTATCATATTTTACAAAACATACTTTAATAACCATTAAATATATGTTATCTATATAATAGGTATACTTTAACACGTCTCACAAAGAGTCTCATATAAATAGCGTTCTCATAAGAGAATTTGTCTTTTTAATTACTCTATTATCACTTTATTTTAAATTGAATATCACTTTATATTTTTTTATAATTTTCTCATTTAATTTATTTATTTTTTAATAGAATAAATTTATAAAATATGATAATATTTTAAAAAAGTAGTAACATTTTTTTAATATAAAAAATATTGATCAAATAAAAGTGATAACTTTTTATTTAAATTGTGTTATTAATAATTCATAATATTAAAGACCTACGTGAGTCTGTTTTATAAATAACTTCCGTGTGAAGGATAAAAAGTGATAATATTTTTAAGGAAAAGTGATACTCAATTGATGAAAAGTAATAACGGTCATGTAAACTATTTCATGAAAAATTATACTATAAATGAACAGTGATAACATTCTTAAAAAAAAGTTATAATATTTTTAATAAAAAGTTATATTAATTACGAAAGTGAATTTCACGAGCAATTTATAAAATTAATAAAACATGATAATATTTTTAATAAATGTAATACTAAGGAAAAGTAATAATTGACCAATTGAACTATTTCATGAATAAATAGTAGGACAAATAAAAAGTGATAATATATTTCACAGAAAGTGATATGTGAGCAATGAAAAGTGATAAACGTCCAATTACACTATTTTTTGAACTATTCGTGCAATAAATAAAAATATATAACAATTTTAATAAAAAACAAATATGATCAATAAAAAGTTATAATCAATCAAATAAATTACTTTATAATGAATTCGTGAGATAAATAAAAAATAATAATATTTATAATAAAAAGTGATACTTGATTATGATTTTTTTTAAAATAAAAAATAAAGTAATGATAAATAATAAAATAACTTATTAATAAATGAGAAAAAAGAAAAGTTCGATTGTTTTCAGCATGTTGCGATCGGAACAAATTAGTTTACAAATTTACTCTGCAGGCGGAAAGTGGGCGAAACTCGAAAGTTACTGAAGTAGCCAGTAGGCGAAAATTTAAGTTTAAAATAGGTTTATTGGAGTATTAATTTTCCAAAGAAGGCCCTTCTTTTCTTTTAATTTTTTATTAATTTAATATATAATAGTATATTTTTTTGAGTTAATAGATGATCCGTCTCCCATAAGAGATGAGACGGTTTCACCCAAGACCGTACCCAATAATAATTTATCAAAATAATTTACTTATTAAAAAAAAATTAATGCACGCTAATTATTAAAGAAATAATGTGTTTCGTAACCCATGATTAAGGTGTAATATCACTCATAATCTTTTACTTAATTTGTGATCAATATGCATACATTTTAATTTAATTTGAGTTATTATATCTTTTAAAATTGAATGTTCGAAGATTTTCGTATCAAAAAAAATAATATCATTATTAAATTGCGTACCCTTTAAATTAAATATTATTTTCACAAACACCTTGTGCATTTGGGTGCATAAAAAATCAACTCTTATTTAAATGTGTTTTTTTTTTAAATTTAGATAAATATTTTGATAAACTTTAAATATTATATTATTAGAAATTACTCCCTCCGTCCCATATTTGTTTTCACAGTTACCGTAAACACGGAGTTTAAGAAAAGTTGCTTTTTGACCAACTTTATTGACTTTTGAAGGATATTGTGGTATTTTAATTAATAAATAAATTATAAAATATGTTATGTGTGTTAGGTGAGAGTGATATTTTTGAAATTAAAGTAACTTTTGAGCTTGTTGGTTAATATGAAGTTTCCTTTTTTGGGTGGTGAAGATAAATGTGGGACGGACGAAAACGGAAAGTGTGAAGATAAATGTGGGACGGAAGGAGTATTAAATTTGTAAATTTAAAATTATTTAATAAATAAATTATATTTCCTACAACCTCAACTCAACTTCTCACTCTCTATTTTCGTTCCTCCTCAACTTATTTTCACATATCATAAAAGAAAACAACATCAAACCCAATAACATTATAGTACAACTTAATTTCAAAATTGTGCCGTCAAATTTTTTTTTTTTCAAATTTGTCATTAACGTCTTACATAAATAACATATTTTACAATTAATTTATTATCCCAAAATATCAAATTATCTTTAAAAGTACCCCAAAATATCAAATTATCTTTAAAAGTAAGTCAAAATCAACTTTCCTTAATATCCGTGAAAGAAAAAGTATAAAAATGAATTAGGGGCCAATATATATATTTTTAGAATTGTCCCTTGTATGCTGAGGATACAATTCGTTTAAGGGTATAACATTTTATTTAAAAGAGTGTACGCTTTAATTCATAAAATGTACTCCTTATTTATTAATTAAAGAATCGGTTGAAATATGAAAAATATTAATATTTCAGTAAAGATATTTTTTTTACGATATTTAATACTAAAGGCTACAACCTTTTGAGGCAGTTGAATTTGGGTGATTGGTGCGCCTGGCAAAAATGTTTTATCAATATTAATAGGGAAAATGGTCATTTTAGCCCTCTATCTTATAGTATGGGTTCAAATAGGCCCTCAAACTCTCATTTTGTACTACTAAACCATTCCTTAAACTTTATAGGATCAAATTAATCCTTTAGCTTCTTAAATTAGAGCATCAGCACTTTTTCATTTAAAACATGTAGTGAAGTTGAAACAATTTCTTCATACTCTCCTCTCACCATTGCCCAAAAAATCGAATTCCTCAAACTCATCAAATATCATCTCACCTGTAATCTCACTAGTATATATATATATATATATATATAACTACAAGTACAAATCAAACAAAATGCATTCATATATTTTTCACAATATTGCAACTGAGTCGTGTGATTTTGGATTCAATAATGAAAAGATCAAAAATTGATTCAATTGGTAAAATTGATTCCATGCAATCAGCAAATCCTTTCCTTCACCACAAGTTGATTCTGTGATTAAAGTTGCTTCTGTGATTATTTCTCCTGCTAAATAGCCCAACGAAATATCATCGTTTTGTTTTGCCCACAAGATATTCGATAAAATGCCGCAATGAATCTTGAAGTTTTGATTTCTAGAAAACGCTATAAGTTCTTCAGCTTTATCTGCTGGAAAATCATCAAACACTACCCTTCCATCTTAAAATTGATAGCTGGAAAATTTCGCAATCAGTTTGTGTCAATGGTAGAGTCAATCGACATGGATGGATCATGTCCTTTTTGTTAGCTGGAAAATTTCGCAATCAGTTTGTGTCAATGGTACAATTAATATTATTAGGGCACCAATGCCACCTTCAATGGGAGGTACAATTGGCTGATGTGGATAAATTTGTATCCATACGTAGGTACAATTCCTATTGGAATTAATGGGTACAATTGTTAAAATTTGTACCAGATATAATATATTGTATCTAGTAAAAATAAAAAAAATGCAGCTTATACCTAAAAGCAGTAATGAGTGCGTGTGTGCCAACTCAACATAAAAGGAGTGGAGGAACGTAAATCCCACAGCGCCCGTGAGAATCAATTGGTAAATGAAATTATTTATATTATTATTTTTGAATGTCAGATTTTAAATGAGTATCATAAATAAATTTCACATAAAATAATATTTTAATTTAATATGGACATGATATGTAAAAAATTTATACCCAATCGATGCTCTTAATATGTCATTGTCGACATATCATTGATAGACTCACAATTTTAATAGAGTAGCATTATTGCCCCTGAACTTTGAAGTGATAAAAAAGGTGCTATTATATTTATAATAATATGATTAATAATATTATAAAATTTTCCTTCTGGGTAAAGCAGATAGGTTCCATCTCCATGGCTCTTTGCATATAGATAGGGAGATCCGCCTGAGTAAAATTATATGGGTTTGACCCATAAAGGCTGAGGAGTACTAGTGGAAGCGGACGAACATCCGAGGAGGGGCACCAATCTTAAAATCCAAATAAAGAGTTTCGGTTGAAGGGGCCTTCGGAACAGTCCCACCGGTAAAGAGAGCCAAGCTCTCAGCCAGAGCTCTCTTACTTAAGGGCTCGGAAGGGTCGCTATCGAGCAACGATTGATCATCCAAGACGACACCCCTAGGTTCCCCGGGCTGACGCTGTACAGGTCAAATGATCGGAGAAGAATTGTCAAAATTAAGAAGAAGGTAGTCTTCCTCCTGTCCCTCTTCACACGTCACCAAATCCCTTCTTGACGAGAGGGTCGAGAACACCCTTACACACATCTGATCGGACAACCTTCCCAATAGCACGAGTAGCCCCCATGCCCACTTCAGGATCTGGCACGAGAACACCCTCTGGCAGAGCTTGGGGCTCGACTCCGTGGGCGAAGTGTCATCCACATCCACGACCTCCACCAGAGAGCCCGATAAGGCGACCTTATAGCTGGCAGGGTTAGGAAGCTCACTCGACTCCACCACTAATCTATGGAAAGATCTGGGATGCAGTTGAGGCCCCCGGTAATCCAGTATTCATCTTGGCATGGGTAGCCACAGTCACCGTCAATGGAGGAACGGGCGAGTTTGGATCCATTATGAGCCCATGCTTGGTGAGGAGCGCGTCGGTAATTATTTCAATGCTCCTCTCCTGCCGACTCAGTTTCCCTATAATTTTCACTAGTTTGAGAAATCTCTTAGAAAGAGGGGACCCCACACATTTGTCTCTATCTACAAGTAGGGATAAAATTAAGATAGTAATTCGCCGAGCGAAGGTAAAAAATAAAAAAAAAGAAAAGGAAAGAATAATGCAAGGGCCGGACACTCACGCGCATGAAGAAGCTGAAAGGCGGAAGGAACCTTGATCTGGGCCGGCTTCCATTTCCCTGTTGTCCAACACCACCACTCTTTCCAATTCTTGATAGAGATGGACTTCCCAGAAAGAGACATCCCGTTCTTAGGATTAACTCTATAGAACCCCTTGGCGGAAGTCTCTTCCGAAGGATGACACAGATGCTCAATCTCTTTCGGGGACAAGTGGCGGTAACCTTTCTCGCGAAACAAGATGATGAGCCCGATCACTGTTGCCCAGGCATTCGGGATTAGCTGAGCCGGGGCTAGAATCCAATAGTTGAGTAAGTGACCCAAGCAAGGATGAAGAGGAAAATGAAACCCTAGCTTTAGCATCGAACCGTTTACCGTCACAAAACCCTCAGTTGGCTTGCTCGCCCGATCCTCGACGATAGGCTTTACAAATCCTATCCCCAACGCCGCGTACTTTGAGACCAGCTCCTCAAATTGGGCTAGAGGAATCAAGCTATCTTGATAATGGGCCTTCATGTCATTGTGAGCCCTGTCGTGCGACGTGATACGGACCTGGATATTCACCGGATCTGGCACGTCATCCATCTTCGGCGAGAAAGTAAATGGCAGAGAACGAGATACAACCGGGAGGCACTGCAGAGAAGAGGAAACTTCAACCTCGCCACAAAACTCCTGATAAGCCCTTTTCAGAGACTCTAAAACCCCTTCTCCACCACTCACCACTCACCTCAGATCTACTGGACTACGAAATCGAGATGGCCACCTCGCTTCATACAATGATGCAAAAGAGAAAAGAGGGTAGAGAAAGCCAAAGCTGGGGAGATTAAGGGAAATAAGAGATGTGAAAATTTTGAGGCAAGATAGGTGTCCTTATATACCAGCCTAACCCCCAACTAACCGATGCGATTCTGCCAAGGAACAATGAAGGCGAAGTATTTTATTCAATTGACGCAATGATTAGGCGGCGCCTCGAAGGCGTAGCCTGGATTTTGAAACATCTTGTCAGAATCTTCCAAAAATATCGTGTCATGTCAGGAAATTCAAAATCAAATTAATCGGGACGCACGCGCCACTAAGGAAGGCTCTGCTTCTACTCGACCAACCCTCGTGAAGCCAAAGCCTGGGAGCTAATGTGGTAGGGCCCGTCATACTGGGCCCTAAATAAAGAACTTGGGCCGGACAATACAAAGGCCCAGGAGCAATTCTGGTACCTCCTCATGGGTCAAAGAAAAGAGCGCCCAAGCAGATGCTTCTCCGCCTCTGTGGCCGGACGCGTGTACATGACTCTCTCGATCGTCGAAGGTCTTGCACGTCCTCCGATCGCACTCCCACTTGGCCACTAGCTGTAGTCAGCGTAGAAGCTATACAGATATCTCCTAAAATTCGTATATAGGGGATATCCTAAAAATGAATCATCAAAATTATCGCATGAGGCTACAGCATTTAATGCTTACAGTGTTTGCATTTAATGTGATGTGACCTGACAATTAATCCAGAGATACGGATGACGTCAGTTCACCAATATATGGGGCTTGCCCCTAACATATAAAAATAACATTATTCACCTCCAAAAGGCACAAGATCGCCTGGAGGGAATCCTTGAGCATTCCTTAACTTACTACTGAATTATTATGTTAGATTAGTACGGATAATCACCAATCATCCTTAAACAGCCACATTAACCCATAATTAAAGGAGGATTAATTCTGCTATCTACAAATAATATGAATAATAATAATTAATATATTATTAATAATATTAATAATAATAATAAATAATATTAATAATATTAATTAAAATTAATAATTAACTAGTTTTGTCTCCCGCAGACGACGAGGGTTCTATTATGTGTGATGTCTTTATTTTAAAAATATATTTTTATATTTTATTATTAATTTTATATATATATATATATATATAGTTTATTTTTTTATCTTACTTTACTATTAAATGTATTTTTACCTTCGTGTTAAAAAGATAAATATTCAATTAATATAAAACGAAGTGATCATAGTAGAATATTTTCAATCCAAAACCTGGAAAATGAATAAATTATCAATTTGGGGCCTAATTATTTTTCTATCTATTAGAGGACTTAAAATAAATAAGACAATAAAAAAATGGTAGCAACGTGCCATAATAGGATTTTTTTTAAATCATATTTATATAATAAAAATATTAAACTTATGAATAGTTGTAAATTTAATTAATAATCAAGTATCTCTCTTTATATCTTTTAATTATTTTTTATTGAATAACGAAACCAAATTATTAAAGTTAAAAATCAATTAATTTTTTTATTGAATAATTCAATCAAACATTATTAGTTGTAAATTAATTAATAATCGAGCCTCACTCTTTTTTTTATCTTTTACTTTTATGTTTTTAAAATTGAATAACCCAACTAAAATATTTAAATGTAAAAATATAATAAAAATCATTATCATTTTTTTATTATTTTAAATATTAATGACAAGTTATTAATTAGAGGAACCTAATAAAATATTAATTAAAATGTTAAAATACTTAACATAAAATATTAATTGATAAAAAAAATTATTAGAATTAAAATAATAATTTTCATTAAAAATACATAGAATATTCTTATTAGATTAAATTAAATCATTATAAAAAATTACTTAAAATCTAATATTAATTGTAAGATTATAAAATCTTAATTACTTTAAATATTAAATTACTTAAATAAAATATTAATTGCATTATGAAGATTATTAATGAGAGAGATTAAACAAAATAATATTTAAAATATTAAATTACTTAAAATAAAATATTAATTTAAAGATTAACATGAGAGCACCACATACACAATTTTTTCAAGAACAAACATGGTGATGCCACAAACACAAAATTTTTTAAGAGAAAGGAGACACCGCCACATACACAATTCCAAAATTTTATACTATCTTGCTTCCTAAGGAAACATATTAAGACTTTTATAAGAAAATTACTTAAAATAATATTATTACATTATAGGCAGATTACTACTAGGTACAAAAAAATTCTTAATTACTATGAGATACAACATACAAAAATATCACTACTAACTACAAAAATATATAGTGATATTCCAATATTATCCCTAAAATGTGTTGCACATAAATATTGGGTGCAGCAAAAGTTCATGTGCAGCAAAGTGTGCGCAGTAAAAAAAGTGTGTGCAGTAAAAAAAAGTGTGTGCAGCAAAAAAGTGGGGTGATCCAGTGGTGATCCGGCGGAGCTCCGGCGACCGGCCTGCGACGGGTCCGGCAGGGGTGGCGGCAGTCCGACAGAATTTCGACGAAGCTCCGACAAAGTATGTACCTAGTAGTAATTTTTTCTACATAATATTAATGTTATTAAGATTATAATATTAGATCTTCATTAAAAAAAATTATTTAAAATAAAGTATTAATGGTAAGATTATAAAATATTAATTATTTAAAATTTAATAAAATATTAAAATATATTACTTAAAATAAAACATTAATTGCAGAATTAACGTGGCAGAGCCACGTACATAATTTTTCTAAGAAACGAACGTGGCGACATCACATACACAAATTTTTTTAAGGAGGAGCGTGGCGTAGCCACATATACAATTCCAAGATTTTATTTTTGGCAAGCACTTGTAAATTAATAGTATTAAAATAATAATATTAATTATAATTAATAATTAATATTAATAAATAATAATAATAATAATATGTCAAATAAATATGTCATTTAACTAATTATCCCATTTGTTAATACTCAATAACAAATACTCCCTCCGTCCCACATTTATCTTCACATTTTCCGTTTTCGTCCGTCCCACATTTATCTGCATCACCCAAAAAAAGAAACTTTACATTATAACCAATAACTTCAAAAGTTACCTTAATTTCAAAAATATCACTCTCATCTAACACACATAACATACTTTATAATTTATTTATTACTTAAAAATACCACAATACCCTTCAAAAATCAATAAAGTTGGTCAAAAAGTAACTTTTATTAAAATCCGTATCTACATTAACTGTGAAGACAAATATGGGATGGAGGGAGTATAAAATAACTAATACTCCATACCTAGTTATCCATAATCTAATTTTTTCATAAAATAATATTATAAATAATCACAAATCAAACAAATCTCATTATACAAAATCTTTTTGAATATTGTACCCACCAACAAATAACCCTTAGTAAATTAAGACAATCAATTATCAATTTTGCTTAGTAAATTAAGGAATTTAGTAGTATTAATTAATTCTCTTAATATTTGGTGCTGTTTAATTTTAAACATGATTGATTGATTGATTGTATATTTTAGAAAAAGATTAAAACTAAATATACGTAATTTCGCATATCTTGACATTTTCAAACTATATGGATTTATATAGATTTAGATTGATAAAGATATATATGGATTAGATTACGTACATTAAATTAACACATACCAAAAGGCTGAAATGCAAATATTATCATGTCTAATGACTGTTCACACGATATAAATACACTCCAAGTTAACATTTATTGCAGGAATTCTCTCGCATCCGTAATTTATCATGACATTTTAATATTATTTAAAATGTGATAATTACTTCACTAATAATTCCTCATAAACCATAAACAGTGATATTTGTTACATAATCCAGACAAATGTAATGTTCGTATAAGTTGTTTGAATTAGAAAATATTTGTTTGAATGCTTTAAATTGAGGCTAATAATATGTACACTGGGATGCACCCCATGTGCATCCACTTTCATTTAAGGGTATAACATTTTATTTAAAAGAGTGTACGCTTTAATTCATAAAATGTACTCCTTATTTATTAATTAAAGAATCGGTTGAAATATGAAAAATATTAATATTTCAGTAAAGATATTTTTTTTACGATATTTAATACTAAAGGCTACAACCTTTTGAGGCAGTTGAATTTGGGTGATTGGTGCGCCTGGCAAAAATGTTTTATCAATATTAATAGGGAAAATGGTCATTTTAGCCCTCTATCTTATAGCATGGGTTCAAATAGGCCCTCAAACTCTCATTTTGTACTACTAAACCATTCCTTAAACTTTATAGGATCAAATTAATCCTTTAGCTTCTTAAATTAGAGCATCAGCACTTTTTCATTTAAAACATGTAGTGAAGTTGAAACAATTTCTTCATACTCTCCTCTCACCATTGCCCAAAAAATCGAATTCCTCAAACTCATCAAATATCATCTCACCTGTAATCTCACTAGTATATATATATATATATATATATAACTACAAGTACAAATCAAACAAAATGCATTCATATATTTTTCACAATATTGCAACTGAGTCGTGTGATTTTGGATTCAATAATGAAAAGATCAAAAATTGATTCAATTGGTAAAATTGATTCCATGCAATCAGCAAATCCTTTCCTTCACCACAAGTTGATTCTGTGATTAAAGTTGCTTCTGTGATTATTTCTCCTGCTAAATAGCCCAACGAAATATCATCGTTTTGTTTTGCCCACAAGATATTCGATAAAATGCCGCAATGAATCTTGAAGTTTTGATTTCTAGAAAACGCTACAAGTTCTTCAGCTTTATCTGCTGGAAAATCATCAAACACTACCCTTCCATCTTAAAATTGATAGCTGGAAAATTTCGCAATCAGTTTGTGTCAATGGTAGAGTCAATCGACATGGATGGATCATGTCCTTTTTGTTAGCTGGAAAATTTCGCAATCAATTTGTGTCAATGGTACAATTAATATTATTAGGGCACCAATGCCACCTTCAATGGGAGGTACAATTGGCTGATGTGGATAAATTTGTATCCATACGTAGGTACAATTCCTATTGGAATTAATGGGTACAATTGTTAAAATTTATACCAGATATAATATATTGTATCTAGTAAAAATAAAAAAAATGCAGCTTATACCTAAAAGCAGTAATGAGTGCGTGTGTGCCAACTCAACATAAAAGGAGTGGAGGAACGTAAATCCCACAGCGCCCGTGAGAATCAATTGGTAAATGAAATTATTTATATTATTATTTTTGAATGTCAGATTTTAAATGAGTATCATAAATAAATTTCACATAAAATAATATTTTAATTTAATATGGACATGATATGTAAAAAATTTATACCCAAAATCTCCAGGTACAACATTGGAGATGCTCTTAATATGTCATTGTCGGCATATCATTGATAGACTCACAATTTTAATAGAGTAGCTTTATTGCCCCTGAACTTTGAAGTGAAAAAAAAAAGGTGCTATTATATTTATAATAATATTATACAATTTTCATTAAAAAATTATATTAAATTTAAGACCAAAAAATTAAAATAATTAAAGTTAAGGGACCAAAATTAAAAATAAAAAACTTAAGTGACAGAAAGCATAATAATAAAGTAAAACTAAAAGATTAAAAAAATTTAGACATGAGAGCAACGGGCAATGGAGGCGGAGCGGCAGACTGAAGAGAGCAGCAGAGGCGGAAGACGATTCAATGGAAGAAAGCGGCATGATGGACGAGAAAGCTAGAGAGAGTGGTGGAAGGCCATGGAAGGAGGAACTTAGAACGGGGAATTTAGTTATTTTTTGTAATTTAGAAAGTTGATATAAGGCTAAAATTGTATTTTTACATAAACATTTAAGAATTTTGGGTATTGCTCTATTAACTAACCATTATTACCAATGGACTTAGCCCAACTAAAATCACATATGTATTATTAAAACAACTTTATTACAACTTTATTTTGCTTGCCATTTTTCAATAATTTTTGGAACTGAGAAGATAATACCCAGTCAAATAATTGCCTTTTGAAAGAAAAGACACACACTAGGTGTGTGTGTGTAATGGTGACCACTCATAGATGACACCACAATTGAGTTTCTAGTTTTGTATCACATGAAAAATCTTATCTTTTGGCCCATCCTTGAGACAAGATTTTCATCTCCATGGTTTTGGCAATGCATCATTGTAATGGATCTCATCTAACTTTTGTTTCTTTGCTTCCATTTTATCACTGCACCACCATACAATCTTCACACCCTTTTCAGTCTCAAGAAACTTACTTTTAGTATGATGGTGTAAGAAAAACAATGGGTGTTTAATGTGATAAAGCAGTGAAAGATATCACTCATTATAAGAGAGACGGAGTATGCAAATTTTAATTGTTATGGAGTAATTTAAATTGAAATGCAAGTGTGTATAAACAAGAAAATACCCTAAAAATCAGCAACATTGGTAAATACTACTAATATTCTTAAAAATTACAGTCTGCAGCAGAGGACCACTCTAAAGTCACACTATCTGCTTCGCTTGTGCAACAATGGACCACTCCACCCCCACCCCACCCCACATTCCTCTCTCTATACATATACATATATTTACACATGACATATACATACATATTTATTTGTTTGCATCACATATATTACTTTTAATATGTTTTTGAATCCTCAACACTCAACAACACTTTATCTGTGAAGGATTACAGATAGCTGTCATCTTCACTTATAAAGCTCAATTTCAAAACATATATCCATAGCCACCCCATTTGGTGCCAACTGTCATTGTGGCTTTATTTATTATAGTTAGGTTCTAATTTTTTTTTTTATTGGTTTGACAATAAAAGATAAATTCATCCTCATAACATCCATCCACTCACCTAATTGGACAACAATTTATCACATTAAATTAGGGTTAGATTTGCAATAATACCCACAAACAATGAATATCTTGATATAGTCAAGGGGTCAAAGACAAGATCCAAATGCCCCTACATAGGCTAAGCAAATCAAACTAGAATAATTTTGGTCCCTACTTCTAATAAACATATAGATACAGAGTCCAAATTTAGGGAAGATTTTTTCTCCAATTCTTCCTAACCATCCAAACCCTATTGCCAAGATTCATATAGTTTTAATCGGGTTTGAAATGGATACAAGAAACAACTACTCACTCGGTTCATGTACGTAAAACGGGTACAAGAAACAACTACTCACTCGGTTCATGTACGTTCGACCGTATACCACACGCAGTATAATCAAAATCAAATCTACAGAATGTAACATCAGTTAGATGTACTCGTGACAAAATCTATAATTCGATAATGTGTAAATAAGCAATAGATACACAATTCATTAACAATATAAAAGATATAGAATAATCAGAGACGATATTAAGTGCTGGTTTTATTGGTAATAACAAAACCATCTACCCTACTAATACAACTACAAACCACAAATTCTCAATCACCACAAAAATAAAAAGAAAAAAATAAAAGAAAAAAAAAGGGTTCATTCAAATAAAGCAAAAGAAGAAAAAAATAAAAGAAAGAAAAGTTAAAGCTGAAGTAATAATTACAGCAACCGTATACCACCCAACAAGAACAAATGGAACTGAAATCGGCCCTAAAGAGAAAAGGGAATTGTACTGTGTGTGGGGAGGGGTGGGGTGGGGGGGAAGGGGGGATGAGCTGTTGATCTGACAAAAAAGAATGAGGAGCTCAAATGAACAAACAAAAGTACAAATCAATTGAACAAGATTGAATTTCAGATGCATTAAAATTGTAGGTGGTATTTCGTTGGTTTCAATGGTAGCAAACACTTAAATTCCTACTCAAGGCCATTCAATCAGTCTCACTGACCCGGTCAGGCTGATCTTGATAGTCCCTCACGCTTGACCGGCGAATCTCCTCGATGCGAGCTTCAACCTCGGATATCATAGGTCGCTTGTCTGGGTACTGAGCTGTGCAGTCGATCCCCAGTTGCAAGAGCTGCACCATCTCCTCCTCCAGATTCTGGTACCTGAGGAGTTCCATATCGAAAACTTCAGAAGTCCACTCCTCCCGTACGACCGATTGAACCCATCTAGGAAGGTCGACCCCTTCATCGTTCAAGAGGGCGTGAGTGGGCGCTTTCCCAGTGAGGAGCTCCAAGAGCAAAACCCCAAAGCTGTAAACATCAGCTTTCTGGGAAACTTTACGAGGGTCGGTCACCTCAGGTGCACGATAGCCAGCAACCCGAGTGGGAGAGGATGGAGGCCCGACTAGGTGGTTCAGTCCAAAATCCGAGACCCGGGCATCATGTGACTTGGTGAGCAGGATATTTGATGATTTGATGTTTCCATGGGTAACATCAGAACCTTGAAAATGAAGGTATTCGATGCCTCGGGCAGCTCCCAAGGCAATGCCAGACCTAATCTCCCAATTCAACGGCGTCCGGCCAGCCCCTTTGTTTCCTGAACCCGAAAACAGAATGCAATAAGCAACATAAACAGGACCAGATGTATAGTCACCAATCAGACAATTTGCAACCTAATCTTGTAGGATAAACACTAAAGTACAGCAATTTCATGTGAATCAAAAGGTCAAACATTGCTCCCAAATGATGTATTCCAACATATAACCTAATGAAATGCAGGGGACCATAAAGGATTGCAAGAATCTCACCAACTCCACCTAAGCAAGTTGACAATCTTAACACTTAAGAAACTAAACAAGAGATGGTCAGTGAATCAGTGAATATAATATGGCTAAACTGGTCACTGTCCAACAAGCATTACCAACACTACACCAAGATAGAATTTTCTAGACCACCATACTCAAATCCATGAACCATCTGATAATTATTGTAACAAAAATGAACTAAATTCACAAAATTATAACAATAGATTAAAATCAACACCACAATGCAAATAAAGTAATAGAGTGCCTAATATCCATATAAAGATTTGCAATCAAGAATTAAACAAAAGTGGTTTCAAAGATTAAACTCACCATGTAAAAGTGCAGAGAGGCTTCCCATTGGCATGTAATCATACACAAGAAGCTTCTCCTCCCTACTATAATAGTAAGCCCTAAGAGGGACCAAATTCTCATGATCCATAGCACCAACACCCTCAATTTTCTCCTTAAACTCCTTGTCTGAAAGTGTCACATCCTTCAACCTCTTGACAGCCACCACCGTCCCCACTTCAAGCACCGCCTTATACGCCGTCCCAAACGTCCCCTTCCCCAAAACCTCCGCCGATGCTCTCAACAACTCCTCCAAATCAAAAACCCTCGAAGCTTTCCCAAAAAACACCAGTTTCTTGGAAGCCGCCGCATTGGCTGCACTCTCGTTCTTCGCATTTCCGTTCGCACTCATCGCGGCGGCGGCGGCGGCCGCCACAGAGAATCCGTTGCTGATTCCGCCGTTCTCAAATTCAGCAATGGGCTTATCGCCGGTTTCAGTTTCTTGGTTCTTGATTGTGGCTAAATCGACAGACCTAGCCTTTTTACCGCTCCTCTTCCTACACAAGAAAAACACCAACAGTAGCAAAAAAGCAAACCCAAAAACAGATCCAAGAACAATTCCGGCAATTTGGCCACCGGATAACCCGCTACTCCCACTCTTCGCCGGATTTCCGCCGTTGTTGTCGATTCCAGCGGCGGAGGGGGAGGGAGACGGAGTGTCAACCGCAATGTCGGCACAAACATTATCAAGAGGCTTCCCACAAAGCGAAGTACCCAAGAACGAATCCTTCGACTTCCCCACAAGCCCCTTGGGCACAGAGCCATTTAAATTGTTGAAAGAAACATTGAATTGCTCAAGATTTGGGAGCTCAATGTCCGGCAAACTCCCACTGAACTGGTTATTCTCCAAGAAAAGCGTGTGCAACCGGGTCAAATTGTTGAACCCGGATGGAATCTCGCCGGAGAAATTGTTGGAGGCGAGATTTAACCGCACGAGCGACTGAAGCGAGAGAAAAAAATCGGGGACAGGGCCGGAGAACTGATTCCCCTGAAGATAAAGATTCCGCAGTTGTGAGAGTTGAGAGAGGTCCGCCGGAAGCGGGCCGGAGAGGTGGTTGAGACGGAGGCTGAGAGTGCGGAGTGCGGTCAAGCTAGAGAGAGAATTGGCGGGGAGAGTACCGAAGAGAGAGGAGGCAGGGAGGCGGAGAACGGTGACGCGGTTGTTCTCACACAGAACACCGGCCCAGTTGCATGGGGTGGTGAGGGTGGTGTTCCAGAAGAGGGTGCGGCCGCCGACGGCGGAGCGGAGGGCCAACAGCGCGGCCCTGTCGGTGGACAGATCTGAGGAGAAGGAAGGAGAGAGGAGGGCGAAGAGGAGGAAGAGGAGAAGCGGCATTGGCGTGAATGAAGCCGTCGCCATTGCAGGTATGGATTGGGTGGGCGTAGAGCGCGGAAAGGGTTTAATAGGGGGTGGATGGTGGGTGGCGGAGAAGGATCATTTGGGCGGAGAGTGAGTATTGGTGTTGAGTGACAGTGTGTATGTGTGAATATATACACACAGACATGTGTGTGAGAGAGAAAGGAACCTGTCTGCGGCGGTACTGTGTGTGTGAGAGACAGAGAGAGAGAGAGCGAGATCCAGGCCGGGATTGGGTTCGGTGTGTGTAGAGTGGTGCTACCGTGGAACAAATCATATTTGGAATGGATTCTCCAGCTATAATATTTTTATTTTTTACTTTTATTCACTATTATCTTATCTCATTACTACTATTTTTACTATTTAGGAAGTAAATTTTGTATATCTTATTATTACTGTTTACAAGTTAGGAAGTAATTTTTGTACTTTTATAGATGTTTTGTTTTATAGTCATCTCGGAATATATTACTCCATGCATTATCCGATATGAAAAATTAAAAAAAAAATATAGCGTAATGTTAGATAAAAAGAGGGGCATTTTGAATGTTTTTAATGAAATGAAATGTAATATTGTGGGGGTTGAACTTGATTCTATGCTGATGGTTTGAAAATAGTAATTTTGAGATAAATAAAATAAAATAACAAAGAAGTAGTAATTTTTTTAATTAATTATTATTACTTTAAACTTATTATCAATTTGTTAATAAGAATATTTTAATAGAATAATTATCATTTTCCATGAATCAGTACATTTTATTAAAATTGTAATGTTTTTTTATTTGTGTCACGTCCGTGAGAAGGTCACTAGTATTTGCTAAGAAATCTACAAGCTCAATTTGATGTGATATTTTCTTAAAATTTGATGGGGTGAGTTTCATATAATGTTAAATGAACATCTCATCCAAAAATTTTAATAAGGTATTAGCTTAAATATGATCACCTCATTTAAATATTTAAGCTAATATCATGTTAAAGCTTTTAGACAAGGTGATCATTTAACATGGTATTAGAGTCATGACCTAGGCAAAAATTCTTTGCTGGTCATTTAACATTGACTCCCATTAATTAATTTTATTTTAAACAAAAATTAATTATAATTAAAAGATAATTATACCGTTAAAACTAACACTCCTCCGTCCCATTGAAAGGTCATCGTTTGTTTTTTGTGCGTAGTTTAAGGAGTATTATTATTTTATATTTAGTGGATATTTGTATTAGTATTGCGTGATGAGCCATATATAAGTATCTTTTTAAAAAAGTGAAAATTTGGGACCTTTGAATGGGACACCCAGTATAGTAAAGTGAAGATTTTTCAGTGTTATGTAGAGAGTATTAAATTAAGGATAAATATTAAGTTATATGGGTAATATAGAACATAAATCATTTAGATAAAATATATTATGAACCAAAAAATAAAATTAAAATTATTATTTTATGAATAAACTAATTAAATATAAATTTAAGGGTAAAATAGAATGTACACCACTATTTAAAATGATGGTTATACCTTAAATGTTAATTAAACTAATATAAACCCTAAAGTAGAATTATAGAAAAAAAATTATTTGGGTAAAATACATCATCAATCTCAAGTGCAAAATTACATATATTGTATACTCCCTCCGTCCCAGGTTAAGAGGGTCATTTTTTCATTTTGATCGTCTCATCCAAAGAGTCCATTTCCTTTTTTTACACATATGGGACTCACACACACCCTCTAATACAATTAAATGTTGGGACACACCCTCATACTAATACAACTATCCACTACACATTAAATAATAATACTCCTTAATTTACGTACCAAAAAGCAAATGACCCTCTTAATGAGGGACGGAGGGAGTATACTCTAAGAATTAATTAAATTAATATATAAATATAAAGGTAAAATAAAACATAAACCATTTGGATAAAATTATGATTATAACTTAAAAGTAAATTAAACTAAATTAATTTAAATTTTAAAGGTAAAATATATCATAAATCAATAAATCACTAATGTATTATTGTCTTTAATCAAAAAAAAAAGGAGAGAGAGGGGAGGAAAGAAAGACAAGGGCACAGTTCCAGCACTTATAGCATTTGTCTTACATAGAAATGTATTTACTAATTTATTTATTATATTTTATTAAGGATATAATATATATATGTTAAATTTAATCATATAAATATTTTCTAAAATAAATTATATAGATGTTAAAAAAATTAAATCATACAAAATTTTGAAAGAACATGCTCAATAGATATTAGTAGTAAAAAAAAAAAAGGAGTTGATCTTATGTGTCTTTAGGGACACAAGAATTTAATACATTAAATTCTTTAGATCCCATGGAACATGAATTATAAAAGTAAAAGAAAATGCTCAATATTTTTTTAAACTTAGTAATAAAATATATTAGTAAGTAGTAGGTGCAATTTATGATTCATTAATATGCATTATTTCATACAAATTTAATCTCACATTATTTTTCTGGAAATATTGATAGTAAAATTAGTAAGTGGTAGGTAATATTCATGTGTCTTTAATGTTAAATTATTTCAAACAGGAATATACCTAACCTTAAAAAATATAAATAAAAATAAAAAATTGATAGTAAAAAATCCATGTACATTTATTCAAAATGTGTGTTCATCTTCAATTTTCCTATATTCAACGTGCGAGTGCTTCTAATTTCTTTTAATTAAACCGTTTAGGTGTGCTAATTAATTGTCCCTCATCTTTAACAAGAGGATTTTATGTAATGAAAACTTTTTTTTAAAACAATAATATTTATTGAGTAGTTCTCTTGTATATTTGAACACACTAATTATAAGTTTGTAAATTTGTATGGAGTCATTTAATTTAAAGGGGCTGATGATAAGGTCTTGAAGTAAAAATATATTAAAAGAAGTGTAAATAATACTACTAATATCATAAATTACAAGAATAAAATAATAATTACGTAGACTCAATTTATTCCTAAATGAATTCAACAACAAAAAATAAGAATTATAAGTAATACATATATATACATTAAAAAGGTAAAATAATAACAAGACATTCATATGTAAGATGCATTTGGATGCACACGCATTTCTCATATGGCAAATACTTGTGCAGTCGTAAAGTTCTTATTCAACCTTTTTCTTCTCTTCTATATAATGTAGTGTTACTCTTTAACAAACTCTTTTTTTTTTTAAGGTGTAGGGCTTAGGGTTTTAGAATATAGGGTTTAGGGTTTCCGGTTTCATAATACCCAAAGCATATTTTTCCAATAAAATAAATTATACGTTAATACGTTTCACAACTTGTCTCATAAGAAACTTTGTTTTGAAGTAGGTGGAGGTAGTATATATTTTTCTCATTAAATTAACGAATATATCTCATCTTTATCTTTCTCTATACAAAAATTATTTTTCTTAAATTCGATGCATGAAATATGTGTTCGAATTGGTAGGATGAAGTGAGTGTACATAGGCAAAGTCTTATGTACACTCAAATACATTAATTTAGATCTAACTCGACTCAAAAGATAATATTTTTGTTATTTAAATTAAGTACATATCCTTTAACATAAAAAAGATTACTTTTTTTAATGAGAAATTATTAAATTAATATTCTTAATATTTCACCTTGCCCTATTAGAAATAAAATAAAAATACGTTAATTTTTGTGGAGTGGGATCAAAATTGGAGAAAAATATACTAACATTAAAAATTGTATGCAAATTTTGACATATATAGGATCAGATTTTTTTCTCTTTTTTTTTTTTTTAAATAAGTTAAGAACTTATCATATTTGACAAAGTCTCTTGTGAGACGTTATAAATATGAGACAGTTTGTGAGACATGTTAAAGTATGTTTAATATATAAATAAAGTATGTTTTTAAAAGTATAATGAATAATGAATTAAAATATGATTTTATGGTGTTATCATACGATTTATTATTAACATACTTTAATAACAATTAAGCATAATTTACCTATATGATAAACATACTTTAATATTGGATCGACCCGTCTCACAACCGTCTCATAAAAAATCTGTCTCAAAAGAGAGTTTCTCATCATATTTAGAGGACCAAATTTCTTTCTCTCTTTTTTATTTTTTTAAATTAGTTAAAATACTTATCTTCTATCATACTCACACCGTCCTATAATAACTTAACGTATTTTTATTTTGGGCGTTACATAAAAAGATATACATTTCTTTTTATAATAAATGGAACTCACATAAAATATTTAAATATCTTAATCACACACTACACTAATACAATTAGCCACTATACATTAAAATATCAAATAGGTAAAACTAATCAAATCTCAATCGTAAAAAAATAATGTAAACACTTTTTAAATTTTAATTCTTTTTTAACCAAAATGGTTTCCAAAAGGACCAAAATACCCTTAAAGTGGAAAATTTGAATATAAGGAGCAAGTCACCATCGTCCCACCACTACTGTCGAACTGCCGCCACCGTCGTCGTCGCAATCTCGTCGGCCGCCCCGCTGGTTGGAACTTACATTGAAACCTACACAGAATTTGTATCGATATTGGAACCGGCATTTGTACCTATCTTGGAACCGACACGAGATTCGTTCCTACATCGAAACTTGCACCTGTACCTACATCAGAACCGACACGAGATCCATACCTATATCGGAACTGATATCCGTACTTACTCGGAACCTACATCGGAACCGAGATCTGTACCTACATGGGAACCGACATCCGTACCTACATTGGAACCGATATCCGTACTTACATCGGAACCGATATTCATATCTACATCAGAACCGACACACACCTACACGCTCACCCACAGGGACACACTGGGTATTATAAGTTTAATAGTAAGGATATTAAAGTTCAAAAAGTGACATTTGGTTAAAATTGATATAAAATTTTTTTTGTTGTTGGTAATGATATTGAAGTGCAAAAATTTTGTGTTTTTTCAATCCTTCCTTAAAATATTATATTTTTCACCTTAATACACATTAAAATTCTAGTATGATTTTTAATTTTCCGTGAAAAAAACAAATGTAAACGTTCGAAAAGGATGGGGGAGTAATAAATTGTACTCCCTCACTCCCATAAACAAATTCGCACTTTCTATTTTTGTCAGTCCCATAAACAAGTTCACACCCCAAAATAAGGAAATACACACAAATTAATTATCCCACAACACACTTTAATTTTAAAATTATCACCATTCACAACTCACATAACTTACTTTATAATTTATTTATTACCTAAAATTATCAAACTATCCTTAAAAATAAAGTATAAAGCAATTTTTTCTTAAACTCTATAATCATGAATTTCTCATTGGGGTGGAGGTAGTATAACTATAGAGTAGAATTTTCATCATAATAATAATATTATTATTATTATTATGTGCTCAAATGCATGAAACGCACAAGACTAATATTTACTTTATAAAGTGAGAAGAGAAACCCTACCCACATTGTGTAGTCTACTTAAGCGGTCAACTTGGACAGGTAGAAAGTAAACTGGAAAAGCTTAAATAAATAAATAAACACTATAATTAAAAAGTAAATGAACAGATCAGTTTTATACTTTTAGTTTATTTATTTAATATACTAGTATAAATTATGTTTTCACTTTTCTTTTTTGGTCACAGAACATCTTGGAAGTATCAAAAAGAGAGATGGATGTAGTGGAATAATGAGAAATGTAGAATTAGTCAGTTATTTTGTATTGGAAAAAGTACATATTATATTGCTTTAAAAGTGGAATTACTAAACTGAATTAAGATGCCAAAAACTGTTCTTTTACGTTTTGCAGTAATTCAATAATGAATACTACTATTTATTCATTTTTAAATTTTCGTTCTTCATGAGATTTTAACGGTTCTAACCAGATGGAGGTATTTGGGTGGAGAAACAAATGAATCTTGACCTTGTCCCTAATAAAGTAATTGTCGGTTAAATAATAATCATTGTTCTAAAATATTTATTTAATTCTTCACTTTTATATTAATGGCATACCTTACCATTAAAGGTCCCATCATTTGGTGAGGGAGTTAATGGTAAGATTTGACTCAAATTGCTTAGGAGATGACTCACTATTTGATTGGGTTTGTAAGGATCTAAGTGCTCACTATTTGACTACACTATCAAATTTATGCTAAAGGAGGCAGGATTCGAACCTCCACAAAACTATCCTAATTCCTACCGCTGTCAGCTCAATTGAAAAGTTTTTCAACTTGTCCTCTACCACTTGAACTATGTTTAAAAGCTTTAGGTTAGATTATTAGTTTTAGTTTGGTATGGTCCAACCAAACTATGATAGAACTTGTTCATGGTTGTGAATCAAAATAAAAAGATAAGCACTTATGGAAGTCTCACTTAACTCATTCTCTTATAAAAAATACACTTTTTTTTAATCAACATATTGGATTGTATTGGTTATTATCAATGAAATAAAATTACATTTGTCTTTTAGCAACGAATGCCAGCGAATTATAATATTTTATTATATAAATGATGAAAAGAGGAACTCTCGTGTGAGACGGGCTATGAGATAGATTGACCCATTATAAAAGTATGCTTATTATTTATATAAAATATGTTTATTGATAATTAAAGTATATTTGTAGTGAGTTGTATTATAGCACACTATAATCATACTTTAAGGTATCATTCATTATATTTTAGAAAAATATATTTTAACTACTAATAAGAAAATTTTAACTATATAATAATTATATTTTAACACTTCTCACATAAGTACCTTCTCAGAAGAAACTTTGTAAAATGAAAAAAAATATAACATATTTAATAAAAAAATGAAATAACTATGAAAAAATAAAATGATTTTACTGTGTGATGATCTCACACAAGTGTTTTCAAATAAAAATTGGATTTTTTTTCTATTCTTCATTTAATTTATACTCCATAAAATTTTAAAAATAATAAAATAAATAAATATTGTGCAAAATATCACATGGTATATTGTTGAGCACGAAAATCTCATGTTTTTATATGTTATTTCTTTATAATTATTACATGATTTTAGTCTTATTTTTGGAATTATTGCTTACTTTCATAATTTCTAGAACTTCACAAGTATTGCTAAGATTTTGCAAACTTCAAGCGTATTTAGAGTAAAAATTGATAAAAAAAAAAATAAGAAAACGAGTTAAAGAATATGATAAACGTATCAAAATCAAGCTGAAAGGGGAGTGTTTGACCAAGATCAAGAACGAGAAAGGGAGTCGTTTAGAGTTTTGAAAAAATACTTGATCATAATCGAGCACACATACGGGATGAAACAATAGTTGAAGAGGTGCTGCTCGACCATAGTCAAGCAGGTGTAAATGATGAAATTTTCCAATTTTTTTATATGAATGGGTTGCCAAGGAAAAATAAGATCATTTTGATGCAAGAATCGCTTAAACCAGAGTACGAATGAAAAAATTATACTCAAGACCGTCCAAGACCGTACGGACGTGCACAATGCATGTGGGAATTTCAAAAAATAACCAAAATTTACCCCACTTTTTCATTTTCTTAGAGCAAAATTAATTTTCCTATCACATATTTCTCCATATCTTTTTAGTAACCAAAATAGGTTGGGTGATTTTTTTGTAAATAAAGTATATGGGGAAGGGTGATTGTGCTTGATTTTTTGCTTTTATAAGAATGTGCAAATTTTTGTGGGACAACTCAAAATAAAAAATGTGTCATTTGAAATGAGACGGAGAATATATATATATATATATATAATTCCTACTCGAACATCTTTAAAAGGACGTGTAAAAACATTTCTTAGAACTCCACTCTTCAACTAAAGCATCATATGATTGCATCATGATTATATATACTTATTATGCAGGACTAAATAGTAATTCTACCTCAGCAGCCAAAGCCTGTTCATATATATCAATTATTATTATTATGATACTAATAACAAGACTTCACCAAATTAATGGTCTAAAAATTATGGACCAAATCGTACCCAAACCGAATTAAATAATTCTAGAAATCTATATATTTATGGGGTTTTATATTTTTGTAAAATGCAATCTACACATATACATATCTGTGTAACAAAATTAATTAGGTTTAATATCCTAGCAGGTCATTGGATACTAAATAAATTTAGGTTGTAAGAAAGGGATATTCAATAATTCTAGCCATTGCAATTAAGAACCATTTGTAACAATTATTAACAAATGGGGCCCATTTTATCCCGTAAGTAACAACAGCATAATTATTATATTTCCACTAAACATTGATATTAGACAAAAGTAGCATAATTACCATTGTGTCATAATCATAGTTATGCGACATATCATAATTTTATTCAAGAATCAGTGTGGGAGCTTTGATTTAACCACGAGTATCCCTTAAAATATTCAAATATCTATCTTTCCTATTTTTCCTTTTTTTTTAAAAAAAAAAACAAGTACTTTTTTTTCTAATCGATAAAAATAAATAATATTATTAATGATAATGATAAGAGAATAACCCAAAATTGTATAAAAATAGGAAACATTATTAAAATAATAGAAAATTTCGGACATTGTCTTCATTCTTCGAAGCAAATAGATAAGCCTTGTGAATGTCTCTCAAGAATCCAACTCAAAAAACGCGATTTAAATTTTTTTCAATAATTTTCCAATTTCAAAACATTCATTACGAAAAATAACAACATTTTTTGTTTTCCAAATCAACTTCACCATGCATTCCCAAAGTCATACTAAAAACACATTTCCTTTCCTCCTTCTATTAAGCCTACTGAAATGAAGTCAGTTTGTAGAGGGATCCAAAGATGATAAAGTTGTTTGCCTATCAAGCCACATCCAGAAACTATAGAAATACTCGCATTAATAAAATACATGACAAACAGATTTCGAAGTTTTTTTTTAGAAACAATAAGTATTTGTATCATGCGCCATGATCATCATTTTCTAAAGTTTTACATAAGTAGAAAGACGTTCCCTTCCCATAAGACTCTCTATGCATAAACTTGAACTTTAGACAAGACAATTTTATTCTACACAAGATTGAATTACTCCTTTTCCTCTATCTCTGGGCCAATTTGTTGCATCCATAACTTCTCGTATGCTCTTCACATTGTATAAAAATGTTAGATACTTCCACCGTTCCGGATACCTTTACCGTTCCACGTTATTTAGAAAAAAACTATTTTTTGACTAACTTTATTGAGTTTTAAGGTTATACGGTACTTTTAGGTAATAAATAATATATAAAGTGTATTGTGTTTGTTAAAGAGTGATGACAATTTTAAAATTAAAGCGTACTTTAAAATTTTGAATTGACATGTTATTTCCTTTTTAGGGGGTAAGCCTTATCGTAGGACGAGGTGAATTTAATCTTGAGACGGAGGGAGTATTTGATACTCATTAAACAAATTAGGACACACTAAGGTTGTGAAAAACTAGTTTCTTAACAAGTAATCAATCAGACAGTTTTTGTTGCCCATCAACATCAGTTTCAATCGTGCAAATATTTCGTTACATATCTAATCGGGTATGTTATGACCCATTTGCAGACCCGCTCAAATCCTAGAGATTCAGCCCATACATAAAATGTAAGTGAAATTAAAAGGTGAACATTAAATCAGGGTAATAACTGTACAAATGGGGTTGAATCTTTATTTTTAAGACTAATGTTAAACTTTTAAGGTAAATTTGGATTTTTTTTTTCTTTCCATGTAATATCTTGCATGTGATTCATAATACTTTTTATACCGTTCATGATTCAGTATTATTTTACCCCTAAAGTTTAATTTTAATTTTAGTTTTTTTAGTGTTAATTTTAATGGTATCTTTATTTGTTTTTGATCAACTTTAAACTAAATTTAGAGGTTACCTTTAAATATAGTTTAAATAATAACTACTCCCACAGAGTATTCACACTTTCGTTTTTTAGCTGTTTCACAAAAATTTTACATTTTTTTTTTGTTAAAATGGTAAAAAATACAATATAGTAATACCCATTTTTAATATACATCCCAATATAATATCCATTTTTTTTATTCTCGAAGTTCTTTATGCATTAAAAGTTAAACTGAAATACATGAAGAAGGGAGTAATATATAATTATCTTTTTACCCATTTTTTACCCATATACTAATAATTACGGACACTGTACAGTACACACCATACATACTTTAAAAACAAAAAAAAAACTACTCCAGCAAATTTACTAGTTTAATGTTATACAAACCAACTCACATACCAGCTAACTGGCAATTTTATGTCAAACTTGAAATTTATCAATTTATTTTTCATTACATCAATCTATTACCAGGTCGAGTTAAGAAAATAATTCACAAACAGCTTTGCCAGATTCATTTACAGCTCATGAATTTCTCATAATTTTAGGACAGTAGTTACCAGAAAAGGTAACTTGCAAGTGCAAATAAAGCTACTTGTTTCATCCATGCAAGAAAAACCTCTCAAGCAGAAAGCTAAAAGCCAGCTAATATTGACAGCAACAAGGATAGACAATGTAGTAAATCAAACACCAACCATGATAACTTGCAAATATTACACTCATATTGATATCCACAGCCAACTAATCAAGTAATAAAACAAACTCATGGTTCTTTTTTCAATAAATTAAGAACCACAACCAAGATATCAACTATCCATTTGATAGAAAATATGAGTCCTTGACCATAAAGAGAACATTTTAGGATATAGACGTCGGGGACGAGCGAAAGGAAGCATTTTAACCAAATTCAACGATTACCTGATAAATATATAGCTGCTAAACTAGGAATTCAAAAAAAGAAGATTGAATTCGACTGGAATATGATAATTAACTATCACTGCAAACGCACATTGTGTGTAAAGAGAGAATAAAAATGAATGTGAAATACCGATGTTAATTGTGTAGCTTTTTTACCTAGTTTGGGGAAGAGATTCATAATGTATTTGTTTCCTCCGTTGCCGAATCTTAGACCACCTGGATTTGCTCACTAAGAATGTGATAGCTGCCGAAAAAATAATGACAGAGATAGCAGTCACTGAAGGCAAACCAGACAGGGTCTTTCTGTACATCAATGGTGCTGATGTATCTATGCAGATTGAAGCAAATCTTTCTCCTGGTTGATTTCTCCTAGAATTTGAAAAACGTTTAAAGAGGGCTTTTAGTATGATAGATATAGAACTAATAGCTGTGATTTCAGGAATTGGGCCAAATAAAATAGAAACAAAATGATTAGCTCTTAAATATTCGATGGATTCCACCAGATTGGAGTGACTAAAACAAATAGTTAATAAGCTATCAAGTCTAGGGTGCAAACATGAAATCAAAGTTGCCAAGTGGCGAATTATGTCAGTTGCAGGTAAAATTTTCATATGTTTACCATAAGCTTAGCTTACATTTGAACCTGTTTAATTCTAATAATTCTAAAAGTAATTTTGAGATGCAACATTTTTCTGAGCAATTTGTGGCTGTAAGAGTTACATTGACAGGACACGTGAATTGAGACAAAAAATTAAAAACGTAGCAACAGAATTACAGCAAAAATTCCAACTATTAATATGATTCAGCAGTTATATAATCTGTGACTAGTTTGACACCTTGGATGTCCTGTTACATTTTGGTGTTACATCTCCTGTTACACGCGTTAGATGAGTGACACGTATGCGGAGAGTAAAATCTCAACCTTTCCCCTTAGGGTTGATTGTTAGGGTATAGATTAGTTTATCATACGTGTCAATCATCCAACAGTTTGTAACAGGAGATGTAACACCAAAACGTAACAAGAGATCCGAACCGCTAGTTTGAAGGGCTCTCTAATTTCATGTGTAATGCTATAGAATAAATGAAATCTATCAATTTAAACCATTCAAATACTGTTATATAAATTGAGTAGTTTGAAGGCCTCTCCAATATTATCACGTAATATATCTGTCAATTAAAACAATTCAAATACTGTTTTAAGGTATCCCAATTTATTAGCGTCATCTATTAAAAAATTATAGAGAATATCTATGATCCGAGCTATGAAAAGGAGTCATACAGAAATATTTTTTAGTTTAATATGACAACTCAATAGTAGCTCTATAGGCATTGAAAAAGAATTACTCGCTCCGAGACAAAAGGCAAAACCTGCAAGAACCTATAGCTGATCATTTTTACGTATCACACAATTTCACTTCCATTACGATTGGAGCTCAAAAACTAAACTGCAGCGTACCAAGTCAAATATGACATGCCTAAAACTATCTTATGCTTGCAGAGACTCTGTTACTACTACTATGCTCTAGTGCAATGGTAAATATATAAAAGGAAAGTGATGCACAAAAGAATTTAGTATTTGATCAGGCCCAAAACTTGAGATCTGCAAGAACCTAATGCATTTGGTCAGAGCTCACAAAACTCAATCTGCATTTACATACTAAACGTATTGTGGATCTCAAGTTTTTTATTGGGGGGTGGGGGTGGGGGTGGGGGTGGGGGTGGGGGTGCTCCTTTTTGCTAGATTATATTTATCATATACAGACTCAAGGTGGACCTGGAAGTTTATGCCAATTGCCAGGGTAATAAAGGTAACACGTGTAGACTGAATCTGGCTTACCAGAACATGTTCCTGAACGATTTCCACCAAGGCATATTACTTTTACCATTGCTTGAAGTTTGGTCTATGTTGTCTTTATCACGTGTTCCTAAACAATAAAATAGAAAAAAGACAAGATGGATCACAAACAATCAAAGATATATTATCAAAACCAACTAGTGAATGTAAAAGAAAACCTCCATCACTGCCTTTGAATGTATGGTCTTCAGTTTTCCTAAGAGATGCCAACTTTTCAACTAGTGCTCGTTCTTCATCACTAACAAGTTTATGGTTACATCAGTAAGTTAATCATCTTCATTATTCTAGCCAACTATTAAAGTAATAAAATTTGTTAATTTCATGCAAGCAGCAATTGCTGAGCACTTCCCAAATATAGCTAGAATGTAATATTTGACTGCATATATATTTATTGTGAAGTTTTAAAAATTAATACTCAGTGATTCTTGTAAAATTTAAATTACCAACAGAACATAGAAAGGTATAAAATACATTCTCATCATCAACAAACTAAGATTAAACAAAATAAAATTGAGTCAAGACAGTTGCTTTTAGAAAAAAGAGCCAATATAATGTGTGCATGCAAGTCAACACAATAAAAGTGGATTCTTAAGGAAAAGTCACCATAAACATTCTTATAAACAATAGCAATGAGATTTGACAAGGGAACAAACTGTTATAATCCTTGAAAAAAGTAACTTGATATGAGAGAAGCAAATAACTTGCAAACATGAATTTGAAAATTTCTTTAAATTTCAGTGAGTTACAAGTCTTTATACAATAGCTGGAGTGGAATACATTAAAATGATGATTATTCTAATACCTTCTAATATATGCCTATGAGATCTATTTATAAAATTTTATAAATTAAAAGTTAAACTGAGCAGAATAAGAGCTACCGCGAGAGATGCCATTGAACTTCTCTACTAACTGGAGATCTAAGGTTAAACTTCCTCACATCCCTACCATCCTACTTTGATAATAGGGTTGAACTTTTTGTAGATAGGGAGAGAGATGGTAGACATGATAGAACCAGTAAAAGAACATTGGGAGCCTGAAGCAAAACAATGCCGACATGATAGATTTACACAACTACTAAACATCAATATCTATGAAAACAGTATCATAAACCACTAGAAACCATGAGATTCTAGTATGTTGAGGGCTTTGAATATTATAATTTTTTATACAGGTGCATGATTGTCCTGAATTTTTCTTTAATTGGTCGTTGGATTCTTTACCTTAAATGAGAATTTCCTGCACTATTCAACAAATCTTTCCCTATTTAGCTAGATATTTATGAGAGTGGTTTGTGGAGTTTTGAAGGTTTTCAGGCCATTATATTCTTGCGGAGTAAAAAATGAAGAGTTCGGAAGAAATGGGAGTGATTTGGAGCTAAAATGAGAAAGAACAGGAAAAAAAAAGTAACTACATATGGAAAGCAGCATAAAGTTAATTAATTTAAAGAGATCAATTCAATTTTAATTCGATACAAACCTCATGCGTTTTGGGATTTGAATAACCACAGTGAAATAATGATCTCCTCGTGCAGAAGGCTTCTTTATGTTTGGCACGCCCATGTATGGCAGTTTTAACTTATGTCCAGGCTGAGTTCCTGGGGGAACTCGAAGATCCTTCATACCTTCAACAGTATTCACCTGTGATTTGCATGAATATGTCATATCATAAATTTTGTGGAAGAAAAAAGAGTTCTTAGTTATGTATAATGCAGTTAATCATGAATTTGGAGCAAATGTAACAATGATTACAGTATATTGTGAAAAAAAAATGACTAATTTCAAACATGATCAATGTGCAAAGCAAGATAAAATCTTTAAATGGCCCGCTGAATTATGTAGAAGAGGTTTTTTTTACCATCTTAGTAACCCCAAGGATGGCTTCTGTATAATCAACAATGACGTTTGAGAATAGATTCATTCCGTCCCTCTGAATTCCTTTTTTCTCTTTAATACGAAGGACAAGATACAGGTTGCCTGCTATACCCCTGTGCAATAAAGCCCAGTAGAGAATAAAACATTAAATATAATTTATCTTTTCAGCATCGTATGCAAAATCCAATAAAAGAAACATTACAAGCTCCATGGAGCAACACAGTATCACCCATGACTAAACTGCCAAAGAAGATGGCAGTGACCCCCCCCCCCCCAAAAAAAAAAAAAGCCCCCGATATTTACTATTTACTATTAAGCCTGGAGAAGAATGAATAGTGCTCTCAGAGAGTCAATGTATTGATTAAATCTCGAAAAGATTTTTTTTTTTTTAGAAGTAATATTCCTCACCCACAATCAAATTAGACTTATCCATATTACACTTGTGGACAAGGTTATAACCCAATATATTATCCACATTGTCCAAAACACAGCAACAACAAATTTTGATCTAAAGAGGAAGAACAAGAGACATATATCCCAATTTTAAGAGTCAAGAGAAGCCTAAACAAATCTAAAAACTCAAATCAAACATTAAAAACACCTCTTTCTGTCAACATTTCCCTCTCCTTGAATTTTCATGGTGGCTCCATCATCAACGCCAGGTGGAACAACCACCTCAATACTCCGCTTTGCTTGAACTTTACCACGACCATTACATCTTCGACACCGATCAGTAATTATCTTCCCATCACCATGGCATTTTGAGCAGGAAGTCACCTAGATTTCACAGACAATCATCTATACATGATGTTAAAACAAGAAATGGAACTAAATCTCTCATATTCTAGGCGTACATAATATTCATAAATAAAGCTAGTTCTAAATTCAAAAGGTGATAATAGGAAGCTGATCCAATAAATGTGTGTGTGTGTGTGAATTGTTACTATTATTTGGATGTTTTGGTAAGGAGGACAAACATATGGTATTAAAACTTTCACCAGTGAGAAAAACATTAGACCACCAGGTAATGTCTTTCTTAACATGTTTGGAATCTCACATTTGTTTTGTTGCAGTTCATATGCCGTTAGCTTCTGTCATAACTCACATTTAGTTGACATGAAGTAATATATGACACATTATTTCTTAGGAGTACCTGCGACATAATTCCAAAAGGTGTTTTCTCTGTTTTCATAGTCTGTCCTCTACCACCACATTCAGCACATGTCTTAAGACAACTGCTAGACTTTGCTCCGGTTCCTTCACAATCATCACAAGTCTCCAAATATGGTACTTCAACATCATGTTTCCCACCAAAAATTGATTCTTCTAAACTCAAATATAAATCATACCTGCATTGTGAACATGACAAAATATTATGACATTCTGATTAAAAAGATGACACCACAAAAAAACTTCACAACTAGAACAAAACTAATGTTCAGACAACTTGATCATGAATACAAAGATTGTACAAAAATTACGACACAGACAGAGAGTATACTTGTAAAGCGAACCCTTTTAAAACATCATGTGTTATTATTCCCATGAAATTAGAACACAAATAAAATTTAAAAAGCATATCCTAAGCACCAATAACATAAAAATATCTACACAATGGAAAACACACGACATCTGCATAAATTAATATTTTAAGCAACAATGAAAAAATATATGATCACATATAACAGAAGAAACATGAATATTAGCATTAATAAAAGATATTTCAATTATATTGTCGCCATGAATTCTTGTCTTCTGTTCGTATCTTTGATGCCCGTTTAAGTGGATTATTTCCCCTCTTTTTTTTGTTAATAAAGGAAGGGGCTGATAGGTTAAACACATGCATGTGGGCTTTGCAAAATATTTAAAAAAATCCCCTAAATAAAAAATTAATTAAACACATAAAACTTGGATTTTACTTCTGGAAAAAGTATAAAAAGCAAGCAGTAAAAGGCACTTTAGCAATGAAGGACCTTCACTGCTTCCCTTCAGCACTTTAGGTGAAAATGAGCTTTTTGACTAGCTTTCATATAATAGATTCATTTGCTAGCTCTTGAACTATCTAACGAAAGTATAAGAACGTCGCACTTATAGCATTATAGAATACACAGATCTCAGTGCTATGCGCTAGATGGTCTATTTTGAAAATCGACCATGGGTAAAGGTTGATTAACATTTTGAATATCTATTAAACAGATAGGGTAGTCAGGTCCACAGGAGTTTGGATTATTACCGAATGTCAAGATTCTGGCTGCTGCTCTCTCTAAAAAAATTGAATCCTCTTTGTTTGCCGCTTACTCCAAAAAAGTTATTGGGTTCACCAAAATATTCGGCAAAAATATCAAAAGGATCCACCTAGAACATAAAAGTCATCCAAAATCAAATGACCTGATAGCAGAGCAGCATGAATAAAGAAAATAAAGTAGGACAATACAAAGGAAGACGAAGCTATAGTGCAAATACAAATACTAAAGTATTCATGAGAACGCTGGTGATACACGATCTTACCCCTTGTTGACCAGCACTAGCTGCATCAAATTCTCCACGTAGACCTTCCTCACCAAATCGATCATATAAAGACCTTTTTTCAGAGTCTGATAAAACCTACACACACTTATTTACAAAAGAAATAAGAAAACAAACACGTGTGAATGAACAAATAAATTTTCAAAATCAAGTTCGAACATCCCTTCAATTAAACCAGTAGTCAGTGGCCAGATACTGGACTGAGTTAAACTATCTGGCCAGACCTAATAGTAAGGATTTCGTGAATTTTGATACAATAAAGTATCAGAAACAGTCGTGATGATATATCATACCTCATATGCAGCACCTATTTCTTTGAACTTTTCTTCAGCACCGGGTGCCTTATTCATATCCGGATGATACTGCACCCGAAAAACAGCATTGAATTTAAACATGCAAGGGTCAGCAAAAACAAAAGAATCGGAACTCATGTTATCAACATGAAGAGAACTCAATCCATATTTCAAAATGTAAATGATCCCAACAAAATTTTTTTGAGTATCGCCCCAAACATTACAAGCATTGAAATGGTACAAGAGCATACCTTCCGAGCAAGTGATCGATAAGCGGCTTTAATTTCTTGCAAAGTGGCATTTCTACTGACATTGAGAATAGAATAGTAATCGGAAGTGGTGACTCCTTTAGCAGCGGCGGCGGCAATAAAACGGCGACGTCTGGTGGCACTGGAATTGGGAATTCTGAGGTTGATGGGTGGAGAAACAGTGAGGGAGAAGCTAAGATTGTTGAAGTTGAGAGGAGACGAATAATTGGAGGTGCCGAAGATAAGATTAGGGTTTATTGAATTAGAATTGGTGAATGGTAAGTTGGGGTTTTGGGATAGTAGCATTGCTACGGGGTTTTGGAATTGCGAAATCGCAAACAGCAGTTTATAGATGCTAACTTATAAAGCAAGACTGCTATTTTTACAAAAATCTCAACACTCATTTTCTCATTCATCCGTATGCTTAATTAATAAATTACTGAGATACATTGATTTAAATAAATTATTTTTACATAAAAAATACTTTCTCCGTTTCATTCTAATGATTACATATTTTTTTTTGGCATCCCACCCTAATAGTTACATTTTCCTTTTTAGTATATGGACCCACACAAATTAATTACTTCTCTCCATGGGCCCACATATCACACTAATACATCTACCCACTTTACATTAAAATATTATTTCTCTTACCTCAATACACATTAAAATACTATATTAATTAATCCACGTGCAAAAAGCAAACGTAACCATAAGGACGGAACGGAGGGAGTATTAAAGTAAAATACCAAATAGTATAACCATAAACTCATACACTTTTAAACCACAAATCCTAAACTCTCACACACCGCCGGACCTCCGCCGGATATACACTTTTTTTTGATGCACACAAGTTTTTTACTGCACACACTTTTGCTGCACACGAATATTCATGATGCACACCAATATTTATGTGCAGTACATTGTAAGGGTAATATTGAAATATCACTATATATTTTTGTAGTTAGTAATAATATTTTTGTATGTTTGTATCTCATAATAATAAAAGATTTTTTAATGTACCTAATAGGAATCCTCCCTTTTTTTATTATTCTCATTTTATTTTTAATTTTTATCTATTTGTACATATGTATACTCGAATTTTGATTTTTAATTGTTATTGCAGATATGATGTTAATGTATTAATATGCATTAGAATAGTGAGAGTGACTCATCACAATGAACAATTTTGATGAGAAAATGCGGCAAGAACCATCAAATATGAGAATATGCGAGAGGAATAAATGATTATATCCATTGAATATTTTTATGGTATGAGTACACTGGAAAGAGACTCGAGACAATATCTGAATAAGTTTGATGGTCTCTTCCCATACTACGTCAACAACATAAGTTTGAAGTAATTTATTAAGTTGTAATTGTTGTTGTTATTTTTTTCTTTCTTTCTTTCTAATATAAAAAATTAATGTTTAATATAATGAGCAAAAATTTTGTAAAAATTACTGATGCTGCATTTATTATTTTCAATGAATTTTTATAAAAAGTTGAGGTAATTTAATATTATTCTTTATCACATTTAAATTTTATATGTTACTGATGTTATATTTATTATTTTCAATTTATAGTATATAGAAAGTTGAGGTAATCAATCAATTACAATAAATTAAAGAATTTATTATATTAATTATGTTTCTATTATCATGGATCAAGATATCTGTATAAATAATCACATGTCTTATTACATTGCATTCAACCCAAAAATAAAAAAATTGATTTTTTTATTATTATCATTTTATTTTACTTTTATCTATATACTAGTACGATGCCCGCGTGCGATGCGGGTAATTGTGTCTTATTATTTATTTATTATTTTAAATTTTTTATTTTTAATAGAAATTAAACATATTAATTTATGATAATGAAAGTTTTTTAATTTTTTTTTTAATTTTTTGTAAAAGAGCATTGGAACATCTAATATTTATTAGAATCATAACTTATTATGATTAGGATATATAAAACTCATAATTGAGTAATCGTACTAATAAGAATAATTTAAGAATTGGTATGCACCATTAAAATAAAATAAATAAATAATAATGATAATAAAAGAAAAAAAATCATTTTTTAAATTTTTTTTTGGTTGATTCAATGCTTTATTGATCATGTTTTTGATCTAATTCAGCAGTACGTATTAAGTTATGTAATTTGATTATAATTAAAATTAATAATGGTTTGTACGTAAAGAAAAATATTAAGTTATTGTAATTGACAAAGTCTCTTGAGTGACGTTAGTTATGTGAGACGGTTTGTGAGACGTGTTAAAGTATGTCAATTATATAGATAAAGTATGTTTAATGGGTGTTAAATTATGTTTTCTAAATTATGATGGATGATGAATTAAAATATGATTTTAATGTGTTATAACATGATTCATTATTGACATACTTTAACTACAAATAGGCATACTTTATCTATATACTAAGCATACTTTAGTAATGGGTTGACCCGTCTCACACCCGTCTCACAAAATCCGTCTCACAAGAGAGTGTCTCATTGTAATTTGATTATAACTAAAATAATATATGGTTTGTACGTAAAGAAAAATAAAAAATTAACTGTCCAATCAATTCACCGATTAAAATTATAATAATTATAATAATAATAAAAAATCAATCTTATTGTTGATGTAAATGCCTAATTGATCATGTTTTTTTTTAATCTAATTTACAACGTTATATTAATTTGAACTGAATAATTCTAGTTAATATTTGAAATATTAGAAATTTTAAAACTATATATTATCCGTTTCAATAAGTTACATTTCAATTAGTAATTCAATTAATCATCAGTTAACATTTGAAATATTAGAAATTCTAAGACTATATATTATCCTTTTCAATTAATTAATTAATTAATTAATTATTATTATTTATATGAGATATGAATTTTCCAAAGTAATTTTTAAAAACAACCATGATTAAATTAGGGGCTTCTATTAATTAATTTCTTTAATTAAAGAAAAAGCAAAAAAGATGCATTTTTTATTTCATAAATTTTTAATACATATTTAATAAAATTTGATTAATTAATTAATAAATAAATTATATATTAGCAAAATAATAATATAAATACGGTGATATGCAATATTAATTTATTTAATATAATATGATTATTCGTAATAATTTTAATTTAAACATTAATTTATATACTTATTGAATTTAATTAAAATTATCTTTTTAAATTAATAATAAAATATAATCTATTAATTTGTCATTAGGAAAAAATAAAAAAATAAACATGTAATCTACGTAGCTATTAGTCTTTTAAAACTTACTAAAAATATTTATTAATTTGAGAATGATACGTGTGAGCTTAAAAACAAAAGTTAATCATAATTTAACAAATTGCAACATAAAATATATTCAATGTTTGATGTGTCAAATAAATCATGGATATGCACTATTAAATTTGAATAAATGCAAAGTTTAGATTTTTATTGACATAAAATAAAAATAAAAAGTACATGCATCATTTTGTTATTTAAGATTTTAACCCAACTCATTTTGTAATTATAAAAAGACAAATTCTCTTGTGAGACGGGTTATTTAGTGAGACGGGTCGACCCATCACTAAAGTATGCTTATTGTAAACATAAAGTATGTTTAAATGTTGTTAAAGTATGTTTTCTAAAGTATGCTGGATTATGCATTAAAGTATGAATGTAGTGTGTTATAATATGATTTATTATTAACATACTTTAACTACAAATAACCATACTTTAACTATACAATAAGTATACTTTAGTAATGGGCTGACCCGTCTCACACCCGTCTCACAAATAACCCGTCTCACAAGAGAGTTACTCTTATAAAAATTGGGCTAATGTTAAATTTTTTTAAAAAAATATGTCTATTTATTATTATTTAATTGGTCATATTTTTTTTATCTAATTTAGAAGTACGTATTAAAAATAGAAAATTAAGTATCCAGTCAATTCACCGATCAAAATTATAATAATTATAATAAAAATAAAGAATCAATCTTATTGTTGATGTAAATGCCTAATTGATCATGATTTTTTTAAAAAAATCTAATTTACAAAGTTATATTAATTTGAACTGAATAAGTTTGATTACTATTCTTTATTTATATATTGTTAAAACTAAAATATTTGGTTTACATGAAAAGCAAAGGAAAAAAAAATCAAATCATCAGTTAATATTTGAAAGATTAGAAATTTTAAGACTATATATTATCTGTTTCAATTAGTTACATTTCAATTAGTAATTCAATTAGTAAATCATCAGTTAACGTTTGAAATATTAGAAATTCTAAGACTATATATTATCCTTTTTAATTAATTGATTATTATTATTATTATTATTTATGTGAGATATGAATTTTCCAAAATAATTTTAAAAAACAACCATGATTAAATTACGGGCTTCTATTAATTAATTTCTTTAATTAAAGAAAAAGCAAAAAGATGCATTTTTTATTTCATAAAATTTTAATACATATTTAATAAAATTTGATTAATTAATTAATAAATAAATTATATGATAGCAAAATAATGATATAAATACGGTGATATGCAATATTAATTTATTTAATATAATATGATTATTTGTAATAATTTTAATTTAAACATTAATTTATATACCTATTGAATTTAATTAAAATTATCTTTTTAAATTTATAATAAAATTCAATCTATTAATTTGTCATTAGGAAAAAATAAAAAAATAAACTTGTAATCTACGTAGCTATTAGTCTTTTAAAACTTACTAAAAATGTAAATTAATTTGAGAATGATACGTGTAAACTTAAAAACAAAAGTTAATCATAATTTAACAAATTGTAACATAAAATATATATTCAATATTTGATGTTTCAAATTAAATAAAAAACACATGCATCATTTTGTTATTTAAGATTTCAACCCAACTTATTTTGTAATTATAAAAATTGGGCTAATGTTAAATTTTTTTAAAAAATAAGTCCATTTATTATTATTTTATTAGTTAAATTTTCAGTCCAACCTATCACACAGTCATATCCCACTTTAAGATTATCATTTAAGAAAATACATAAATAAATAATTTAAAATAAATACACTCATTGAGGTTTGAACCTGTGACCTTCTCAAAACTATCCAACAAATCACATTATGCCACCTCACAAATTCATAAAAATAATAAATGATAACTCACCACAATTTGACACCTCACATTTTATAAAATCTAAATTGGGAAAGTTATTTTGTTTTAATATATAAGAAGATATATATATATATATATATATATATATATATATATATTCGAATTTAGATTTTTTTTAATTGTTATTGCAATACCATGTTATTGTATTATTAATATTACTTTTATCTATTTGTAGATATGTATATTTGAATTTAGAATTTTTTTTTTGAATTGTTAATCAATCAATTACAATAAATTAAGGAATTTATTATATTAATTAATTGTGTTTCTATTATTATGGATCAAGATATTTGTGTATATAATCACACTTCTTATTACATTCAACCCAAAAGAAATTGTTTTTTATAATTTGTGTAAATAATCTCAATTACTATATTTAACTTTTTTATAATTTTAACGTTTAATAATCAAATAATAACAATTTTTAGTCTTTCAATATCTATTAACGTAGTACTTTAATATTGTTTGGTAAATTTCATATTTTTTTATACTAAATTGATTTAAAATTTTCATTGATTCATGAACTAATCAGATTTAAATTAATTTTAAGAAACTATTTATTTAGAATTATATATCTTTTCTATTGAATATTAAAATTTAATTTTTATTTCATCAATTACTCATACAATTTACTTTGTTAATTTTCAAAATTGAATCAGTCAATTTAATGTTATTTGATCATAAGATTTAATATATATATATATATATATATATATATATATATATATATATATATATATATATATATATATATATATATATATAAACTTTACTCCTCCGTCCAACAAAAGATTGCACCCTCAATTCTGACATGGAGATTAAGAAAGTGATAATTTTTAGGGGTATAGTGATATTTTTTTTAATAATAAATAAATGATAAAGTATGTTAGGTAGAAATGGTTTTTTGTACATAAAGTGTATAGGGAAGGATGATTGTTTTGTACTTTTTACTTTTTTTGGAATGTACAAACTTTTGTGAGACAACCTAAAATGAAAAGTATGTCATCTGAGACAGAGATATTATATAACTTTTATGTAACACACCCCAAAATAAAAGATCCGGGCACGCTTATAGTTTTTTTTAGTTACTTATTTAATTCTTAAAAATCAAGCGACTCACTCATATTATTTAATTTAAAAAAGAATACTAAATTAGGACACTCGAATTATAGAATCATTTATCGATACCACCTCTATTAGTTAATTTCTCAATCCAATTATATATATATATATATATATATATATATATATATATATATATATATATATATTAATACGATATGAATGACAAAATTTCAATATATTATTGTTTTGTTTTATGTAGTTCAATTATAGGTGTTTTGTATGATTCTTAAATTATATTATTTTTTATTCTAAAATTGTGTCGTCTTATTTACCAGATGTTTTGTTTATGGTGAATTGATTTTAATTTTAAGTTTTGGCCAGTGAATCTAAATTTGTTATGGGTTATACTATGTATGTCAAACTTTTTTTATTATTCATCTATTGTCAAATTTTAAAGCCTTATTAGCTTGGCTTGAGCTTTGAATTTTAGCATGTGGACTAAATTAATTAATAGTAATAAAATTAATTAATAGTAATAATTAACATCCAATATAATTAATTATATATTTTGCTCATTTATTAAGTGGTTGATCTCTTAAATTTAAATTAACATTATTATCTCTTTTGGTTTTGTGCGTGATGATCTGAATTCTTTTCTGAGATTTTTTTTTTAATCTTCCATTGAAATAAATTCTTATGAGTCTATGGTTTTTTAATATCTCATATTTTGCAATCTGTAATTATTTACATTTACAAGTCAATGATTTTTTTGTCATTTAAATAAGATACCCAATTTGAAATTTTAAGTCATGACAGCTTTTTTATTAACAAGTAACTTCCTAATTATGTCCACATAACAATATTTCCACTACTTACTTTTCAAATAATGATTGATTTTGTGATTTTGGAATTCTCATCGAAACTTGAGCAAATCAGCAACAAAAATATTTTGTATAATTATGTGTTTTATCCCAAATAAAAGTAATGTAATTTTAATTTTAATTTTTTAACCATGTTATTATTTTTATTACTTAATATCAATTCCATTTAAAACGCAAAATTATCTTGATTTAGAGTTGAATTTTTCAATAATCATTTGGTATTTTACTTACTTTATTATGGTCAAGTAGATAGAGCTGATGATGATTTATGAAGACAACTAAAAATACGAAAGCTTATAAAAAAATAATAAGTTACACATGTAGTATAATTTGAGCAAATTTTACGTGAGATCATTTTATACTTTATAATTTAGTTATAATTTTCGCTATAAAATGTTATTATCTTTTATTTATGTTATAAATTGTTTATGAAATAACATTATCACTTTTTATTAATTGAGTATCACTTTTCATTATAAAAGTTAGCCATTTTTATCCGTCTCACGTAAGCACTTAATGAAACGGTCTCATACAGATCTTTGCCATATAATTTATGAAAATTAATAAATAAATTGAATTTTAAATACTCCCTCCGTCCCGGGTATTTTTACCTATTTGTACGGGCACGGAGATTAAGACGTTTTATTCTTTAATATATAATGTAAGAGAAAGTAGGGATAAATTAGTAATTTAAAAAGAAAAAGTGAATAAAGTTATTGAGAATGATGAATAAAGTGTAAAAAAGTAATTAAAGTTGTTGGGACTGTAAAAAGTAGGTAATAAAATATTATATATTTTTACCAAAAATGGAATGGGTAAAAATATGTGGGACACCCGAAAATGGAAAGTGGGTAAAAATACTTGGGACGGAGGGAGTATAAAATTTCATGAAATAAAATTATGATAAAATTTTAATATTAAAATATTAGATAATTTAATCATCTCATACATCGCACGGGCTCAATACTAGTTTAATACTAAAATGTACAACTTTCAGAAATTGTGGAATTTGAAGGCACGGTGTCTCAAGGATACGCAGGTTTTAGCCTTTAAAAATATGACAATTTTTATGACATACATAAAGTGTAACTCTGTGCATCCAAATTATTTGGACAATTTTTACGATTAGAGTGAAAGTCCATAACCAAGTGTCAGATCAAACAAAGAAAGCATCGTCAAACAAGATACAAAATCTATGAAGATCATCTCCAAAGTTAATCCCATCTTGAAGCACATTCACCCTTAAAATGCAGTCAACTCAGTAAATCATCTCCAACAATTGACTCTATTTTGCAGCACATTTATTTTATTAATAATATTTTTATTTATTTTTACATTTAATTTATTTTTCATTATTAATTTTATTTTTGAATACAAAAAATAATATAATAAAAATATTATGCCTAAAATTAAAATAACATAATCATTAAAATTAGAATATAATTTATTTAAACATGAAATTAAGACAACAATTAAAATTAAAATTAGTATTTGTGGGATTACTATTATGTTTATGTATTTTATTTTTTCTTGTGCTAGTAATGTTGTTTTATCAATTTATTTCAATTAAGGTATGTTTTATAACATGTTAATGTAATGTAAGTTTGTGTTTATAATTTTATTATGTAATGTAATTTTAATTTTTAATATATTTTATTATTTAGGTAAATATTTTTTTTAAAATTATTTTAAAATGTAGAATTTTATTATAGCTCACTCGACCACTGAGCTCTTCATTTAAGTGAGAGATACATGTTCGATTTTCATTGGGAACGAATTAGGAGAGGAGATATAAGGAGGCTTGGAGAATGTGAAGTAAGGGTGCTTGATGTAACTACTTACTATACACAATTAACATTTACCGATAAAAAGTTAACCAATTAAATATTCTATATTATTTAAATTGATAATAGAAAATAAGAATAAAAAGAAAAAAAAATTTGTTATAGTTTGATTTTTGTGGTGAGAAGATAAGTTAAGTGTCATATAAAAATGTAAACTTGAGTCTGAACGGAGCATAATAAAAAGTGTGATGTTGAGTTGGATTGAGGAGTATCTGATGATTTTGAATTTAATTGTGTCGTGAGGAAGTGTCATTTCATTTTGTGAACACATGAACTCGATAAAGCATTAGAAAAAAAGTGAAATTGAAGTTTGTACAAAGATAATATTGTTAAGGTGAACTATTTTATTAACCATTCATTGATAGATTAAAAAACTGAACAGTCTTACCTCACATAAATATTTGCTTTTATATACTATATATTAAATCAAGTTATAATTTAATAAAGACAAATTTATTTATGATAAAATAAGTGTTATGAGATAAGTTGGAAGATCGAATTATGAATTTATGACTCATTATACTTAATAATTCTTACAATACTTTTGATAGTAAATAAGTAATCCTTTAGTGCTACATTAACATCATAGTCTAAAATAAAATAAAAATCATACTATAATGTTAAAATATAACTTTAAACATAAAAAAACATAACCAAAATTGTGGTTGAACAAAAGTAACAAAGAACATAACAAGTGTATCGCCATATGTCCAATAATCAGATGTGCTTACAAGTTACAGGTGACAAATTAATGTAGGTTGTTAATTATTTGTTGATGGGACACTTGTCATTCATCTTGATTCTTGACAATAAAACATTAAAACAGAATACATGAAATGATACATATAATTTGGTACTACAAGATAGTCCATTGAATTTACATCTTAGAAAAATGTTAAAAGTATTAGGAGTAAGCAATGAGCTCTAATATTTCTTAAAATAAGTCACAACTAATTCAGCACTCTAACCTCCTTAATGATACAAAAGTTAGTACAATCATGAGTTATCACACTACATCAAACGTTGCATGTGGAAACACTTTCACTATCTTCCTCTGTTTGCTCTTTGAAGCTCATCCATCAGTAAATGTGCCACAGACTTGTATCCCTTCTCTCTAGCTATATACACACACAGATACAGTTGAGAGACAGTGTAAAGGAAATTGAAAACAAGTATGACATGAGAGCTGGAAACAAGACCTCTGTATATTGCTATCCCAGTTGGGACCATTTTTCTCTTCTTCAGACACAGTGAGCTGTTATGCAATTCCAGAAATGAAACGATTAAAGAATGAGCGACGACTACAGACGCAAGAATCATCTGCCCGTGTACTTGAATTTGAGGTTAAGTACCTGTTGCATATCCAGTAAGGTTTGATTCCTTTGTCTTCTATACAATGAGGGCACATCCAGTTTTTATTCGATTGCACTTCCTCCATTTCTAGCATATATAAGTACTAAAAGTCATCAACTAGTTTGATCAAAGTTTCTTATCATGTCTCTACGTAACGAACTACCTACCTTCACCATACCGGACTTTCAGACAGGCTCGACAAAGAATGCCATAGCTAGAGTGACATACTGAGCAGTCTGTTTTGCCTGTAAAAAGGTTGTTGGGTAATATTGTGATCTTCGTTGGAAGTCATTGAGTAACAAAGATAATTGTAGACTTTCAACTGACCTTTACATGGTTGATTCATGTCCATTTCACCACAACGTTTGCAATCTTCTTCACCACATAGTTTCTTTTGTCTGTTAATGTTGTCAATTACTAGTTATATGTAACCAAAATGAAAGATCAGATAAGGCTATGCTTTTTAGCTACACCAACTAACACACTAGTTCCAAGAATCTATGGCAGGCTTGAGAAATAAATTTCATGATACTCTTTGTGATCTTAATTCAAGATTCTTTTCCTTCTTTTCTCTGTCTCTCTCTCTCTCTTGCACACACCAAAGTAGCACAGGAAATCCATTCCGGACCATTCTTTAATCAGGGGAATTTAACCTTTCCACCTTATAAATTGAATCATCATGAGAAATAGAACATTTTCCAATGTGCTTTTTAGAAGGCCTCATATACAAAATTAAACACTTGTCAACAAATACATGAAATAGATTTTTAGATCTCCATCCTCTTGCACCCTCATATGCAGTACACAAGAAGTCCAAATTCACAGCCAACTAAACAAGGATCCTATTTGATTGCTTCCATGGGAATCAAGCACCACAACATTTTTCTCCTTTTTACATAATACATACATGTAAATACCATCATCAAAATACTACTAACCTCATGATGTAGGGAAAACTCATATAGATACATGAACAAGTAATCAGAATATGTAGGGAAAAAAGAGTTTAAAAACAAAAACCTGCAAAAATGGCAACAAATCCCATAAGCAGGATCATAAACGCTCCCTCTTCCTTTGCTTAGACAGCGTCGGGTCAAAGCTTCTTCGGATATTCTTCGCCGTATCAAGCCCCTTTTAGATCTCCGTACGACGTGCCCACTAGCATCATCACCTTCACTGATGTAACCACCCTCAGAATAGCTCAGTTTCCCTGTATTCTTATAACCATCAAAATAAGAAGAAAATTTTAAATTGTTACAAATTATAGCTGATAATGAAGTATCACCTTCTGATTGCGGTGGTTTTCCACTCAATCGACCCGAACGGCGTAAAGGTGTGGCGCTGTAATCAGCTCTGGAGTATTTCCTGACATGCGTTTTCTCGGATTTTGGCGATGATGTAAGGGATCGCAGCTCCGACAAGGCTTTCTGAAGCCCGAGAGAAGCCAATCGGGCCTGTCAACAATAGCCATGGACGGGTTAAAGATACACACACATTACTTTCTCATCCAAAATCGTAGAAAATAACCTGGTTTTCGATAATGCGAGCTTGTCTGAGTTCTTCATAATCAGATTTTGCTTTGATTCTTCCCATAATTCTTAGCTGATTATCGAGGGTGAGCGAGATTGCTAAAGCTCTGGTTTTTAAACTTTAAACGTTGAGGAGCTGTTCTTTTTGTTATTGCTACCCGTCTGTGACGTAAAACTCAGGTACAGATGCGTGGTTAGAGGCTGTTCATTTGTTCTAACGCTGTCGTTTTAGTTCATGTGATTGGTCTGTTACCGAAAAAGAGCTAGTATGTGTGTCTGAAGTGTGTTGGTTGTGTTGCTTAACGGATCTTTGGAATTTGAAATTCAGCGAAATTACTATATCGCCCTTCTTCCTGGACTCTGGATTGGAAATCTCCTAGTAAATAAATTAAACAACAGTCTTTACTTAGGGTTAATTAAAAAAAATATATCCAAGCACTCTCACCTTTAATGTCCAATGAAATAGCACCCAAGGTCAATTTTCTCTTGCCTAATTGCTGACTAGGCGCCACATCCCCCAAACATACTATGAAAACGACGTCGTTTAGTCAAGTGATAAAGAGTTAATTAGAGAACACAAACCCAATTAGGTGGTCTGTCGAAATTCCTTCTACAATCTTAACATCAAATCTGACATCATTATCTTCAAGACTAGATGGGGGTAATTCAATGCCCACCAAACAAGCCCATCAAAATCAAACAACCTATCAAAATCAAACACAGACCAATAGATAGCGCTCCGAATCACCGAACGTAATTCCACCTGGCTAATTTGACAAAGTCTTCCAAAAATTGGCCAACTTGTTAGCTGAGTCTCATACACACCTCTCCCATGCTCCACCCTAGAAAACTCCATAAAATCTCGACATAACTTCTTAACGAATTGATAATTGAAACACACCTGAATTTCAAATTGGGATTTCACCGGCAGCCTTAGCAAGATTTTTGTGATGATATCTTCTAGAAGAATTGCAGTTATCTTCTCGAATTCATTTTCCATGATCATCCCTGTTTATGCAGTGAATGCGATATTTGGAGAACAAATGACGAATAATATGAAACTAATCATACACATTAGTTGGAGGGTGATGTGGCGCTTAGTCAGCAATTGGGCTAGCTGACCATGTGTGTGATTTGCAACTAACATTAAAAATAGTTTTTTTTTTTAAATCCCAAAAGTTTGGATTAAATTGCCATTGAAATAAACTTGGATTTTTTTCTTGCAATTAATCATTTTACTTATGAGGTGTCATTCGTAGAGCAATTTTAGGACAATTCTAATGCAGTTGTCTACTTTTAATAATTTATAAAAAGTCTAATGATCTCTTAATAAGTCTCACACTGGTATTTAGATAAATACAATCGTGTCATTCATTCCAAAGCCCAAATAGAAGTTAAACTGAATTACTTGCAGTTGCAGCCTTTGGGCCTATTAGTTATTATTGACTTTTGTGTGTTGGGCTTCTTTATTTTTGCATTAGGGTTTCTACACTAAACTACTGTTTCTTGTGTTAATTAATTCGGTAATCACACAAGTGAAGGGGACTTGGAGATTGTCTCCCTTGCACCTTTCGTATCGACTTATCGGGACAACAATGTGACCATTATTATTTTCCATAAATAGTTATCATTTATTATTAAAAAATATATTATTACTTTTTATTTATAATATAAAAGGCTAAAATTTGTGTGTTCTCGGGCGTATGCCCAAATACCCTTTAGTATTAAATGATATATCCTTTAGTATAAGGATGTATACCCTTTATTTTCTGAAAAAAATATTAATAAAAGTGCATACTCTTTAGAACAAAATGTTGTACCCTTATTAATTAAAATGTATACTTTTAAAACAAAATATTGTACTCTTACACACCTTGTATAATTGGGGACAAAGAGACCAACTCTAATATAAATTGTTAATTAAATAATTTAGTGTACCACTATCATTTTTCATTAATTTGAACATCATTTTTCTTTGTTAAAATATTATCACTTTTTATTCGTCTCACAAAAGTCTTCTCATGAGACGATCTCACACAAATATTTTTTTAAAAACTTAGGGTTCATTTAATAATTGTTACAACAATTCCGATGCATAGAAAAGTAATTAACATATAAAAGCATAATTAGGTGGGTTAGCTCACTTGTCCACTAAATTTCTCACTAAGTGAGTAACTTAGATTTCGATTTTCTTTGAGAATGAATTGGAGTAGAAAGTTCTTGAAAAATAATCTTGAAGTATGGATAAATTAACTTCTAACTACACTAATCCTTAAAGACTCGTGCACTAAACCAACTCTAAGTATAATATATTTTGTTATCTACGAAGATTAATATAACTTAGATTAGAAAAATTACGTATAATAGTTGTGGATTTAGTTAGATCGATCATGTTTGCGGAAACGCTAATCAACATGTTTATAGGAAACAATTCCATTATTATTAAAATATATATATATATATATAATTAGAAGAAAAAAATATTAATTACTCTTATGCACCTTAATTTTATTCTAGATGCAACTTCTTGCTTATCTCGTGATTTTTCAGAATATACATAACATGATACACACATTGATTTTTGTCTATTTCTAAATGTAGAATAGTATTTGTCACTAGAAGCTTATTTTGGGAATTAGTCTACACACTTCTTAAGCAATCTAGATTGATGAAAATGTCACCAATGGAACTTTCGTAATTTCACAATTAAGCAGAACATCTTTGAACTTGTTTCACGTTAGTAGATAGACTTTCAACTTGTATATTTTTATTATTGCCCTACTTTCAAAATTGTGTGCTATTTATTGCAAAAAGTTTCCAGAACCCCTCTCTCTCCACACGACCTGTCCAGATTTCATTTTAGTCTGTAGATGGTATTTTTAATTATTACATGCCACAATTTTACTTATTTAGTCCAATTTTCTATTTATCTTTGCACTTTTAATAATAATAAATATACACTAAATAAGTACATCCCTATATATTAATATTCCAAATATCCCACATACTTCTTATATATTTTTTTTTTTTATAAATCTCAATCATTTTATTCATTTTTTATTGAATTATTAAAAATAATTATTTTATCTATCTTACATTATTCATTCAAAAAGATAAATTTTATTAATCTCTGTGTATTCAATGTATATGAAAAAAAATCTTAGAGGGAATACTTATTTTTCCAAATAATGATTTTTAGCCCCTAAACTTCCTACTAGTTATTCTTATAAATAATTTAATCGTTTACATTGATAAAGAAATAGCTCACTTTTATCACTGACCTTATACTTTATTTTGAATCAATGGAAAGAATCATCTTTATTTTTCTTAGTTTTTGTACTAACTTTATAATTGATTTTGAATCAATGGAAATAATCGTCTTTATTTTTCTTATTTTTAAACGTTGAGAATGTATAAAAATATTTCTAAATTCTTTTTGAAAGTTAATCATGCTTTTATATTGTACCTCATATTATTTAATGTTTGGATATGAATAATGATCGACATCTTTTTTTATCTTTAGCCCCCAGAAAAAAAATGTATAGCTCTGCCCCTGTATATATATATACTAAAAAGAAAGCATAAACCCTAATAGTAAAAAATTTTCATGTAAAGTGTCACAAGAATCCCGAGCGTGATGGTAATACCCTAATACAGTTATCGAATTTTCTTACACGAAAGTGACACAGAAAAAACCCGGGTTGAGATGAAAGTGTTTGGGAGGAGGGGTGGTTGGTTTGGAACAAGGTCATGGGCATTCACACTGCATCTTCGCAAATTGATGTTCAAAACAAGTTGCTCATTTATATGAAACTACTAAGCACCAGTTGTGGTTTGGCTCAGTGGGTTGACTAAGCACTCATTTTTCAATATTGGTGACTTTCTTAAAATTTTAGACATGTATTTTTTAATTACTTGAAAATTAAATTGATGAAATGATAGATCAAGTGAATTTGGTTGAGTCACTAGTCCTTGTCATCACAATCTTAAATTAATCTTCAATATATCATGTACTAGTAATTTTGGACTCAATATATATTTTTCTCCACCGGCCTATCTAATCTAGCCTCAAATTAATAATCCATCCATTTGTGAAGTTACCAAATGATACGTGCCATCTGCTACAATACGAGATGAACACTATTAATCCTCCTCAACATTTTTTTTTTCAACGTAAATTAAAATATATAATAATATTTTAATGTGTAGTAAATAAATGAATATAATACTTATTTTAATTGTATTGAATAGTTATTAATGATGTGTATGAACCCTATAAAAATATATTAACTGTTTTGTGTAGGTCTTACTTAATAAATAAATAAATAAACTTTACCTTGAGACAAATCAAAATGAAAAATGTATATGCCTTTGTTCAGGACGAAGGGAGTATATGATATGTGAAAGGGAAAAAAATTGCATTTTTGTTATATTCGTTAGGACAAAGTTTCTCATGACACGGTAATTATTTAAAACGGGTTGTGAGACGTGTCGACCTGTTGTTAAAATATGTTTGTTATATTGTAAAGTATGCTAATTTATTGTTAAAACATATATTTTTTTAAAGTATTATAGATAGTGAATTAAAGTATGTTTTTAAAGTATGATTTACTACAAACACACTTTAATTATCAATAAAAATACTTTGTCTATATAACAATACTTTAACAATGAATAGACTCGTCTCACAATTCGTCTCATATATACCCGCCTCATAAGAGAGTATCCCATTCGTTAGATGTTAATGGTATGGCAAGTGAATTTTTTTTTTAAAAATCCCTTATGCTTTTCTTTTATGATGTTCTACTTATCATGCATCCAGCAATTTATACTACTCGGTAACATATGAGTCAACATTAAAGAGAAGATCAGATAATTTCAAGTAGAATACAACTTAACTCTAGATTTTTTTTTTATAATAAAATTACAAAATTGAACATTTGGGGTATGATATTCCAAGCCCTAAATATGCATGATAAAATTAACCAATCCATTTAGGGATTTGGTTAACAACTCACAACTCGAATTTGGTTATGGCTCATCTCTGTGTATGATCATTTTAGTTAGATGAACGCTAAGGATTGTTTTTTAAAGATTGTTATATATATTGATAGAACTTAAAAATTGCTTAACTCATCTTTTAAAAGATCGTAGAGAAGCTTATTCGATGTTCGTTTATTGTATTCGTGAGTAAGCTGTCAAGAAATATATATACATATATGTATAATATTTATATGTACTGATTGTCAAAAAAACAACTCATTTGTATTGTTAAAAATCATTGCCAAGCAACAACTTTTTTATCATTTCTACTCAAATGACCATTCCTACCCGTTTTATTTTAAAATTTAATTATTCAATTAATATCAGTCATGATGTTGGAGCCCCAATAAAAGGTACTAACACCATCGTCATAGCACCGCATTTCTGATTTGGTGTCGATCATGGTGTCGATATCCTATGTTGGGGTTCCGACTCCTTGATCGACATCGAATCCTACATCATGTGTTGTAAATGATGATGATGCAAATTATAATGTCGATATCTTGTGTCAAGTATCCAACGCACTGATCAATACTATTAAACTATTAAAGAAAGGATGGTGGAGGTATTTTGATTAAAAATATTCATTTGAATAAAAATGATAGAAAGTTAAAGTTGTTGGCGTATAATGATTCCAAACATTAATTATTTACTAATCATTCTCCATATATAATGTTTTGGTAGTTGGATGAAACATTTTGCACAATTTGATTTGTTTGTTTTTCACATATTCACAAATGGGATTATAGATGTTTACGTACAAAGTGCTCGTTTGTTCACAAAATTTAGCTTTCACAAAAGAACGCACACTGAGCTAAAACACGATTAATAATAATAATTAAAAAAATAATAACAATAATAATAATAATAACAATAATAATAATAATTTTTAATGAGTTTGAGTTTGTTTACCGTTTAATTAGCGGATAAATCATATAAATACAAAATTCAGCTCAAATATATTCAATAAAAAAAAGTCCATCCCTAACATAATTTAGTAAGTTAGAAAGTAGAAATATTGATTAAATTAAATATTATGAAAATAAAGTTACATTACTTACTAATTCCAATCCATCATTTTCCTTAACATATATCCTCAGATATTTCTCACACAATGAATGGATGAGAGAGAGAAAAGAGGGGACCCAAGAACACTACTACACTTTTTATGCATCTCAACACTTAAATCAAGATACACAATCATTCATAGTTAAAAATTAGAAGTTGAGTGATTTGTAAGAAGATAAATACATACATAGTTACATTACATGTTCAATAAACCAAGTGAATGTACAAATCAAAGACCTTGTGATTTCAATATTGTACATACATTCAATACAAGGATTATATCCATCACCATGTTCCCCTTCTTCATTCATATGGGTACACACAGTTGTAACTAACACTTAACAAGTTGATTGCAGATGACCCTAATTTCCCAGTCCCACCATCCGAAAGCTCGAATCTATGTTCACATTCACAACCCGCAACAGCTAGAAGATTCATCGGATTCCCCCGAGTTAAAGAAAATAGCTGAGCTATTTGTACACTACCATTCCCTTTTCTACCCTGTGTTTGCTCCTCATCTTCAAGCGTTGTCCCGCTGCGGTCTGCTTGGTAGCCGCGCGTTCATGGTCAACTAGCTAATCAAACTTCTTCCACGGTCGGAGCTCCAATGGTGAGCATTAGATCCTCGCTTCTGCACATGGCTAATAGGTGGCGGCGCTTTGGGGGTTCTTCCTCCATTCTCTTTTGTTGTGTGAACCAAGAAACGAATTCGTCCAATGCTTCTTTCATCCATAGAGCTGCACAGGCTTCCCTAGCTTCTTTAACTGTCATCTGAGGAATGATGCACAAATCCCATATTAGAACTTGCTCCATAAATCTACTTAGTACAACAACAAACTAAACATGGTTCCCTTTTTTTTGTTTCGAATTATGTTTAGGTTTTTCCCATAGATCAACATAGAATTGAACAAACTTGACATGTTTTTGGAACATACCCAAACGCGATGGCGGACATTTTTCTCCGGCCATACTTCGAGTTCCTCGGTGACAAACATGGGGAACATGGATCCTTCATGGTACTTCTCTTGGCTTTTGCTCTTGAAAATCCATTCACCTAATTTTTCCTGAAAGAAAGTAACAAATACTTTTAGTATAAGAACAAGATCCAATCTAGAGAGAGAGAAAGAAAATAGATAAATATCAAACTACTTACCCCAAGCAATCCAACAACACCAGCTTCCTCCAAGGTCTCTCTTGAAGCTGCTAATTCAATATTCTCATCAAGTTCCCATCCACCCTAATGAATGTAATTAAACAATGTCAAATTGAAAGAAATTTTCAATTATTCTTTTCATTTAAGAACACAAGATGTGTATAAAGAATTTACCTTGGGGAACATCAATCTTGTGCTCTTTTGAGAGCTGATCAAGAGGACCTCCACATCATCAAGTGAAACCCCAAAAGAAGATTGGTTCCTAAATCTATATGGAACACATCTGCATGATTCCAAAGGAAAGGCCATACATTAGCAACAATTTTCAGTTGGGCAATTCAACAAACACCTAAACGACGTGAAGGATAAACCAAATTTATAGCTTTAACAAACAATTCAAAGATACATACCCAACAACTTGACGAATTCCCTCATTATACCGCTGCAAATGCCTTCCCGTTCGAGAAGGCAAAGAAACCAGCATCTTGATTTGCATGGTGACGAAGAACAGAGCAAACGAAACCCTTTCTCTGTTTTGGGAAATTGGGGGAAAAGCAAGAACTGAATCTTTCCTTAATTCGATCTCAAAAACTTTGGCGGACAATCTCTCCCGCTCCAACAACCAAATACCCACTATTTAAAGAAGGCGATTTTCTGTCACTTGTGATTCCTCCAGAAAAATCGGCAATGGCGACAAGCTGTTCGTTACAAATTAACCTACGTCCACAAACAACTGGTATCAATTCGCAACTGACGTTTGTGTTTTCTCGAGATTAATCTTGTTTTTTGTTTATGAGAGATGATGACAAATGGAAGGCAATAATTGAAGCTTTGTGGATATGGCTGAAATGGTGAATGGTGTACACTGGTTTTATAGAAACTCTCATCGTGGGGTGGGTGGTTTTGGCATGGTGGTGTGGGGGTGGGTGGGCGCGTGGGGGTCAAACCCGTGTAAGATTACTGCGTTAAATACAGCATGATTAAATTCATTTTTTTTTAATTTAATTTAATTATTTTTATTTCTAGAATTATGATTGTGTGGAGACGCGTTTAACGTCCCTTTCGAAGGTTGCGAGAAATGTCGGGCGTGTCCTGTCTCGTTCTTGTTTCCCAATGGCGTCGCGCCACGTTGCTCCTAGTCATTGGAGGGAATAAATGCTCTCGATTTAAATTTTATTAGGCCCTTTTATTTTGACGTAATTATAATTCTAAACTTTATTTATTTCCTCTGGAAATTAGGAGCTTTTTCTTTCTTATTTTGGAAAAAAAAGGTCTTTCGAAGTCTCACAGAGTCGCACTTAATACTACCTTATTTAACTAAATTTTTAGTTGAGTTGTGAAATTATGATAATATTTTATAAATAAACACTTGACTGAGAATTTTTTTTAATGTATTACTATAATCCATTTTTTCCTCAAGATTCAAAGTACAATTCATAAAATTAAATTAGTTCATAAATAAGTTATAAAACATATATAAAAAATTATAAAACTTCTAATAAAATTTAATTTTTAATTAAAAAGGGTAAATAGTATCCAACAGTCTAACGTAAGAGTTACTCTTACATTTGTTGTGAAACTTGAGGTATCAAAATTAACAAATGCTTGTGCACACCCAAATGTTATACTATCATAATGCCCTAAGTAGTTTAGAGTATACTTTTTTCTTGTAATTTAGAGTACTTATATTTAGCTCGTCCCAAAAAGTAAAATGACTTTTTGTTTCCTACAAAGGCAACACCTCTATTGCTGGAACTCTTGCGAGTTGCGAACTAGAGAGGATGGAGAATTAGATTGTTATTAGAATATAAATGTTATGGGTGTACGTAGATGCTTATTTGCTGGTGGTGTGTTGGAAATTGAAATGCTGCTTTAATTATTTATAGATGCACCAGTACACTCAATCATAAAACGATGGAATTTGATTGTGGTGGTTTAATTGCTGATCCACAATTATTTTAGAGTTTGTCCCACGTCTAGGTTCAATGCACTTGTTGTATAACTTGATTAGACTCGAGTTCAAATATGAACTGCTTTTAAAATTTCTCCTTCCCACATTCAGTGTGAGATAATATCTTTGTATAATTCTCATTAAATTTTATGTAATCTGTCTACGTAGTTGAGCCAAATTATACTTATAATCTCATTTAATTGATGATCAATTTAATAATAACCTTTATTAACCAATTAAATTTCCAACAAAATTTTGTAAGATAATTAAAGTTGAATTTATGTATTCATATTAGATAATTAAAGTTTTGTATTCATATTCTTTTATCATGTAAGAGTAAATAGTAAAAATAATATACTCCCTCAATTTCAAGAGGAGAATTAGAGCATATTCAGTGGAACTATTCCACATGAAAATATTCTATGAAATCGTATCATTCTTACAGAAGAGAAGTAAAACTTCTACGCATTGACATCTATTAAATTTTCTATAACAAATTCTTATATTTTAAAAAATTAGTCAATATTTTTATTGTACCAAGGATATGGGTGAAACTTTAAAATTCAGTTACATACGAAATCGGTTTTACAATACCTTTACTACCAAGAATGTTTGCATTTTTTTTTTATTTATACTAATAATATTTGTGGTAACATTTATGCTCACCACTTATATATAAGTAATAGTCTAGTGCAACACATTTAATTTTGAATAATTTGACAATAAGATCCTAAAACGAAAATGCAATAAATTCTAATAATTTATTTGGCTGATAAGAAAATTAATAATTGCATTAATAAAGTTTAAATGTATTAAAGAAAGTATGAGCATAAGTATAATTCACTTAAATTTTCTTTAGTTTCATGTGATAACTTAGAGTCCCTAATTAATGGCCTTAATTAGGAGAAAAACAAATTAAGCTTATAAGTGCAACTAATGTGCAAACTCTTTTTATTTAAATAATTTTTAAAGTTAATTGTATAATATTAATTTAATATAAACCAAACACACTCTAGGAAATGAAGGATTATAAGCAGTAAACAATAGTAATGTTATACTCCCTGCCACTTGAAATATACTCGTTTGCTTTTTGCGCGTGGATTAAGGAGTATTATTATTATATGTAAAGTGGATAGTTATATTATAAGGAAGTGGTGGGCATATAATGTACTTTTTTACTAAATAGGGAAAATTGATACATTTGAAGTGGACGCCCAAAATAGTAAAATTGATATCTTGTAAGTGACCGGATGGAGTATTTTCTTACATTCAGAATGATCAATTTAATTTTGAATGATCCATAATAAACACATTTAAGTGAAAAAGCAATAAACTATGAAGATAAATGATAAATAATTAAACTATAAAGATGAAATAGTATTATTACAATTTCATACTCCATTCATTCGTTGATAAGATATTTATTTTGTCATTTTGGTCAACCACTTTAGAGATATCAAACTTTTTTTATAATAAAAATGGTCCAACACACTATTAATACAAATAATAATATTTTTTAATTCATATACAAACGTAAATGGCTACTTTAATTTTAATAGATCAAAGTAATAAATTAATTTTAAATGAATTAACAGTAAATCCATAAAATTAAAATGCAATTAATCGGCCTAAAGTTGCAGGATAAATCCTAAAACACACATTGAACCAATTACATGAAACTATGATCTTTTGTAATTGGTGCGCATAAGTTATTCAATACTCGCTTATCATTTAAAAAAATATACTCAATATTAACCTCCTTACAATATTAAAATAATAAAAAATAACATCAACTTTTATATTCAGAAATAACATGATAACCTACACCGTGAGATTAATTTTTAACCCTAAGATTAGATGAATAAACAAAATATAAAATATACATAAGTCACGTAATGTAAATTTGGTAGTATATACTTTTTTTTTTTAAATATTCTACTGTAACATAAATTTTATGTATAAAAATTACAGGAACATTAATTTTTACTATATATTTTCATAACAAGTCAATAAAAAAATTGTATTAATACCAGCTCACTATTATATAGTATTTATTAGGAAAAATTAAATATAGGTACACACTTTGTACCCATAATTATTGTGAGATACTATCTCCGTTCATCTTCAATGTATTCATTTGCTTTTTGCACGTGGATTAAGGAGTATTATTATTTTATGTGTAGTATGTAGTTATATTAGTGGAAGGTGTGGGTCCTATATTTTAGGGTAAATTACCAAAATTCCCTTCGAGGTTTGTCCAAACTACCAAATAAATCCAGTAATTTGAAAAATTATCAATTACCCACTTTAACTTGTTTTTTATTTGAACATTAATAAAAATACATTTTTTTTAAATAAAGAAAGATGGAAATGACATCAAGACCCATATATTTAACATTATATTTTTAAATTTCACTATTTTTTTTTAAAAAAATATTGTTTAAAAGGTGTAATTGGTAATTTTTCAAACTACGGAATTTATTTGGTAATTTGGTCAAACCTCGAGGGGGGTTTTGGTAATTTACCCTATATTTTATTTGTATTAGTGGAGGGTGTGTGTCTCATACTCCAAAAAGGGAAATTGATAGATTAAGGATGGACGACCCAAAATGATGAAACGAAAGATTGAAAGTCAATGGAGGGAGTACATTGATTTAAAAAGATTACTCTAACATACAAAATATTAAAGTAAAATACCAAATATAACCCTAAACCCATACACTTTTAAACCACAAACCCTAAACCTTCACCCACTGTCGGGCGGCCACCGGAGCTCCGCCGGACTGCCGGCCTGCCGGTCGCCGGACCTCCGTCGGACCACCATACTTTTTTGCTGCACACTTTTTTTTATTGCACACACTTTTTTTACTGCACACACTTTTGCTGCACACAAACATTTATATGTAGCACATTGTAAGTGTAATATTGGAATATCACTATATATTTATGCAGTTAGTAGTAATATTTTTGTATATTTGTATCTTATAGTAATTAATTCTAGAACCTAATTGTTAGTTACAACCCAAATAATTTATGATTAAAAAAAAATGGTGCAACATGCAAGTCTATTATTCTGCAGTCGTAAAATATGGAGCAAGTCAACTTAGCAATATTTTGTACAGAGCATCTCACTTGACCAGAAATGGAGATTTAATTAGGAACCACGATTGCACCACTTATATCATTTTTATATTTAATTTCACACTTAATTTGAATTAATGGTTTATTTATTTATTTTTAAAGGTTACGTACCCACATTCACCATCCTAGAATGCATAAGGCAAAAAATTGGAGCATTTGAAATCGTTTTACAAAATGAGTTATGGGATATTAATGAGAAAAATGATAATATTTTTAATAAAGAGTGATGTTGATCCGTAAAAATTTTAATTGTTCAATTAAACTACTCCTTCATCCCATATTAAATTTCATATTTTCTATTTCCGTCTGTCCCATATTAAATTTCACACTTTTTGTTTTCGTTCATTCCATATTAAATTGCACCACCTAAAGAAGAAATTATTACATCAATTCCTAACCTTAAAAGTACTCCCTCGGTCCTCTCCGTCCCACATTAAATTTCACACTTTTTATTTTCGTCCATTCCATATTAAATTGCACCACCAAAAAAAAAATATTACATCAATTCCTAACCTTAAAAGTACTCCCTCCGTCCCGTCTGCTTTTTACACGAGGATTAAGGAATATAGTATTTTAATGTGTATTGAGTACCTGGGGTGAGAGATATAATATTTTAATTTATAGTGGGTAGTTGTATTAGTATTGTAGGTGGGTCCCATGAAGATATTTTAATTATTTTGTGTGGGTCCAATATATCAAAAAAGAAAATATAACTATTAGGATAAGACGCCAAATTAAAAATATGTAACCATTATGATGGGACGGAGGGAGTACATCTTATTTATAAATTATTATTACTCCCACCTAACACACATAATAATATATTTATTATCTAAAAATATTACAATGCAAGTCAATAAATTTGATTAAAAAATAAAATTTTTTAAACTCTATAAACACTTTGTAAAATATATATACATGAAAAGTAATATTACTATTTTAAATAAAAAGTGATTATTAATTAAAAGAAAAAAAAAGAAGGCAAATATAGTGTCACATAAGACTTGCTATTGAAAATAATATGTCAAACAATAGAGAAAGTATTGGATGAGGTTTCATTTGAAATCTCTTAATTATAGATAAATTATTAAGATAAAATATTATAAAAACAACAAAATAAAAGTATAATGTAATTATATTCTAATAATTATTTTTTAAATTTATTTTTTTAATCGGTAAATGTTAGTTATTAATATACAACAAACACCCTTACTCTCCAAGTCTCCTTATATCTCCCCTCCTAGGGTCTCTCACTTAAGTGAGGAGTCCAGTGGCCAGGTGGGCTAGCCCACCTGGTTAATTTTTAAACCTAATTGATAAAGATTAAATCATAAGATATTCTCCCTTCGTTTCATATTAAGATTTATATTTTTCATTTTGGGTTATGCCACATGTTTACATTTTCTTTTTTGTCAAGTTGAACAAACACAAAACAATTAATTATTCCATGTAGGGCCCACACGCAACACTAATACAACTACTCATTTTACGTATTAAATATTATTTCTCTCACCTTACTACACATTAAAATATCATATCTCTTAATCTCCATGCAAAAATTAAACTTCAACATTAACGTGGGACGGTGGAAGTAATAAACTAGAATTCCTTATGTCAGGTTTTATGTTTCATCAGATGGAAAACTATCCCCTTGATTATTTAACTCTTGCTACACTGGATGGTAATTTATGGGTCTGAATACATGTCATATAAATATAATATTTTGGTATGATATCTTTTATACGTTGTGGGATGAGTGACACAAATGAGAGAAGACTAAAATTATATCTTAAGTCAACGTATAAACACTAGAGGGTCAAAGGATTGAATTTTTCGATCCAACCACATGTCAATATATAATGAGATATTATAAGAGATGTGACATCAAAATATTACATGATGTAATTTAAAAGGTAATTTTAACATATGGAGTATGATTCACTTAACCATTAAAATATCATATGAAAGCGAGAATTTGAAAAACTAATATTCTCGCCACCAATATAATAATACATAGACCACAACATAAATCATACAATCCTTTTCCCACAAAATAATAATCTATAATCTATTACGTAAATTATGTAATCATATTTTCTTATTAATCATTGTAGTTGGCAAAGCTGCAAATTATTTGCATATGATATGTTTGCTTAGCAAACTTGCTACTTCACGTAACCTACACCAAAATTTGTGATTAGTAATCCAAATGATTGAAAACAACCTTTTGCACTTTAATATTCATGACTCAAACTATAATACAGAGCGATAATTTCAATAGTAAAATGGCTAATTCTCATGTTCACCTGGTGCACTCCACGATATGGTGCACTTATTTTTAGAAATGTATATAATTATGACAAAAATATATACACTTATGAACAAAAATGTATACTTTGTTAGCGAATTTTTGTTAGTTTTTTTAATGAAAAATTGAGTGTAAAAAGTATACAATTATTAAGAAATATGTATACACTAATGAATATAAAGTTATATACATATGAGTGCACGCTTGCATCGGATATCAACTCTAGTAAAATATACCATGAAAACTACAAGAGTAAAATACACCATTAATTATGAGATGAAAATTACAATTATATCTTAATAATTAATATTAAATTCTAAAATAAAATAGTAAAAAATATAAAACACAAGAAAAAAAAAATACAATGAACTACGACAATAAATCATAAGAGTGCAAACAATATTTCTGTTCATCATTTCTAATAGATTGCTCATCAAATAGTTTAATGTAAGGGTTTGAGATGACTTTTAGTAAAATTCCCTAAGGTCTTAGTTTCGAAATCTGTGGATACGATCAACAAAAAATGTGTTGTTAATCGATCAAAGAAAGAAATGAAAACGAAGATATACTAAAAATAAAACTTAATCCATATATATATATATATATATATATATATATATATATATATATATATATATATATATATATATATATATATATATATATATATATATATACTTCAATATATGATTAATGATATATATGAATAATATCATATAGCTCTAATACTACTGTGCACCTAGGATCACTCACTTTTGTGAGGAGCTCAGTGACCAGGTGAGCCAGACCACCTGGTTATACTAAATATTATTTAAAAAAAAAAAGAAAGAAATCATTTTGTATAATTATTTGCTTTACAAAAGTTTGTATATATATTGAGGTAAATGAGTTGGACAACTCAAATATTAAGTTTGTATATCTTGAGGTAAATGAGTTGGACAACTCAAATATTGAAAAATTCAGGAATTAATAATTCTATAATTTATATTTTCGCAAAAATTTATATTTGGAAAAATTAATTTATTCATTTATCACCTTTGATTTTGTATTCTATAATTTATTACATTTTCTCAAAAATTTATACGCACTAATTATACGAATATACGAATATAGTAATTTGTATAATGATTTAAACTTTATTCAAATTCAGTATACAAATATACGAATGCTAGTATGTTTTCCGTGTATTATACGGGTTATATTTTTTATAATATCTTTTTTAAAAGATCTTTACTTTATTATGTTAATTTCGATATATTTTGATGTAATTTTATTTTTGTTCTGTTTTTCATGTTCGTATATATTTATCTTTATTTATTATAATTATGATGTTTACCTTTAAATGGTATTATTATGTAACTGAATTGAAATAAATAAAAAGTGAAATATAATCATATTTATATTATCTGTAACATTAATTATTGTAAATTTCTAAAAACTTCACCAAAAACAACATTAACTGTGTTGTTGCTTGCTTTCCCTTCTTCATCCAGACAATGTATTTTTAGGCCTGCCCTACTCTTAACCCTGGAGAGCGCTACATTAATTAAGAGTTTAATATTCGTTCCAAACCTGAAACCTTTTAGTTTTGCTATATAATATTTGTCTCAATACAATACTCCTTTTTTATCAATGTTGTCTCATAACTTTTGTTTTAATTATTAATTTTTACTTCTTGTAATTTTATCTCAAAATATTACTTTTTATCTCTATAAAAATCATAAATAAAATTGATCATTTTTAGGTTTAAATGACCATTTTAGAGAAAAGTTAAAAGTTATGGTTTTATTTGTAGGTAAAATTAAATTTTTTAAGACTATTTTGAATAAATTAATTTTGTATGAGACAATTTAGATTCTGAATTCTTATTCTTGTGGTGGCGCATGCCTACTTGATATGGAAAATAGAGTTGGTAATGGTATTGAAATAAACATTAATTCTTGATTCTAGAAAAGTTTGAAGGATAGAATTGATAATAGAATTAAAATAATCATTCATAGTTTCATAAAAATTATGATAATCTAAATCTGTAGTTATAATAAAATTTATGGATAAATCCTAAGTATTTCATGAAGTAATAGGTTTTATTTCTTAAGATTGATCATCTTCAACTTTTACTTGAATCATCCTTTTATTCGTGGCCGGCATTTGAGTCTGATCTAAAGTATTATCTTCATCATCATCAATAGTCTCAAAGTCAACCAATTTATGCTTCTCTTTTGAAGTACTCATTTTATTTGAAAAAACATCATTCATGTAGGATCCTAAAGACTGTATGTAAACATAAAAATAACAGTATAATATAACCGTTAGAAAAGATGGAGCAAATCACCATAAATGCATTTTTAATTTTGAACTTCAATACCTTTTTTTCTTTTGATATATTCGTTATAGCCTTGATCATAGTAGGATCTGAAGATACTTTCATCACAGTGTATACATTCCATTGACTACTTATATTTCTTTCAGAGATATGGAATCTAAAGATGAACTTCGAACCAATAAGAGTGTCAAGCTCTTTAGGAAATGATCCAACCTAGTCCACCTAAAAAAAAAAAACAAAAAAAATTATAATAAAACATAGGATATGTATAATAGGTATGTTGTATTTTGCAAACTAAATTCTAATTTATATCATATCTTTCAGTCATGTGCAAATTTGTAATATGTGAAATTTGATTAATGCAATTCTATTCTTTATAGATGTCAGTATATGAAAATTATAAAATATATTCTCAAGATTTTCAATGAGCTCGGCTGTAGTTTTTCCAATTATTGACCTAATTTCTCTATCAAATACTATAAAGAGAGTACTCCTAGTATCATCGGCAACCTTGAGATAAATTTTATATCTGTTGAAATGCAAAATAACTTAATAAAATTTTACTTGTCATTTTCAAAAGAAAAAAGTAAATTAAAAAAAAATATGTTAAACTTTCAAAGAAAAAAATAAAACTTACTGTAGCACAGGTACTGATATATCCTGCTTACACTTCTCACAGTAAGGGACTCCAGATTTATCAATAACTTTCTTGGTGCATTTGTTACATCCATTATAGTACCATCCATATTGAGTTTGGATCCTTTGAGCATTTGAAACAACAATGCAATAGCTTTCCTAAAAATCCATGATAAAAATATAAATTAACATAAGTTATACAATAATTGTAATGCATTTTAATCTTTGTAACAAAAATATTTTAAAACAAAAAAATTATAATGGAATATTTACATCCTTGATGTCTTGAATTTCTGTAAGATAGATCACTTCTACATCTGGTGTAAATTCTTCAAAGATGAAGCTTCTACCAATATGATTTATATGAGACTGTCCAGACAATCTATCATGGCATATTAAACCCATGCTACATTTCCAAATGCATAAATATTAAAATTTATAGATATATATTTTTTTAAAAGAAAAAATCACTAAATGTAATATATAGATTGAGCGCGTACCTCTTTCGGAAATCATGAACTTCTTTTATATCTTCATTAATTGTTATCCTTGTGTTTTTCTATTTTTATAGCACTCACGAGCAAGAATACTCGATCGTTGTAGTAGTATATCCCAAGAAAAATTATCAATCCAATAAGGAGTTATGTTCGGACTAGCAAAATACGTGAGCTCATGTTCATGTTGTTTTTGTAAAGATGATCGGGGGTTTTGAGATTGATTAACAACTAAAACAAATAACAAGTAAATAACAATATCAAATAAGAGAAATGACAATTAAAGAAAATGGGTGCTTAAGTTCAAGTATGGAAAAACATGGGATTAGAAACATCCAAGCACACTCAATTCATATTATCATGCAAACGGAATTCAACTCAATTGATGTAGACTAAGGGTGATCACGATTGTATCCTAAGCTCCCTTTCGGGTTACAAAGGGTTTTGATCCATTTAAGACTCCCAAAAGCACTTAAGATCAAAGCCCAACATTAACCCCTTCCATCTAGGTACTAGTTAGATTAAACTCTCCCTTTTTGTGTACTAAGGCCAACGAATGGATTGGTTCCCCTCATTGAATTTAAATATCCTTTCGGTCAAACCCAAACTCAATGTCTATTAATGTCTTCCTAATACTATAGAGGGTCGTTTCCGTCTCACTCCAAGCAATACATACATGAACATCATGATAGCATTTAATTACCACAAATAATCCATTGATCAACAATCCATTAAACCAATAAACATTCATGAATAACAAACCATGCCATCATAACCTCAAGACAATTAAACTCCATGAATAGAAATCAACATCAATTAAATCAAAAACCAATTTAATCCACATGATAATATAAATCTAATATGCTCTTCATATTCCTAATCCCACTAGAGGGATTAGCCTATCATAGTAAAAGTAACAAAACAATTAAATGATTCATTACAATTACCCATAGTCTAAGATCTAAAGAAATACAAAATGAATGGATTCTTCCCTATCAATTTCTTGAAGAGAATCTTCTATTCTTCTTGATCTCCACCTCTAGCTTTTGATTCCTTGAGATCTCTCACACCCAATGGAAGGGATGAAGTTTTGATGGAGAATTAATGGAGATGATGAAGATGGATCAAAATGGATGAAGGTGGATGAAGATGATGGTGGGAAATGGAAGAAATGGTGTGTGAGGTGTGTGTAGATGATAGGATTTCGGATTCTCCTGCCAATTGTTGAATAAAGGGGTATTTATACCCCTTTGGAGGCTTCTAGAAGGATCTGGAAATTTCTGCAGGAAAATACCCAACACGAGTCGTGCTCTGTAACACGGCCACGGGGTGGCCGTGTTGTGTCTTCTGATGCTGCCGCACGGTCTCGCCTTACAGGGCCGTGTTACGCAACACGGCTCGTGTGCTGCAACACGAGTCGTGTGTTGTAACACGGGCACAGGTGTGGTCGTGTTGGCTCTTCTGATGTCGCCACACGGCCACCTTCTTACAGGGCCGTGTTGGCGACACGGCTCGTGCTCCCGACTCGACTCGTGCAACTGGACACGACCTGAAGTTGCCCGTGTTGAGTGACTAGATGTCGCCACACGGCCAACTCTTACAGGGCCGTGTTGGCTACACGGCTCGTGTGCTGGCTCCTGCATTTCTTCACTGTTTTGGCTCGTTCTCCCTCGTTTCAACTCCGAATTGAGATTCACTTTTTCCTACATCTTCCTTATCATGTTTAGCATCCAATAAAAAGTGAAAATCTAACGTTTAAGCTCATTCACACATATTTCAATAAAAATACAAAACACAACCAAATAACATATAAAATACGGATAAAATAATACGAAAATATATATAAAAAGACACTAAAATCTAGGTGAAAATAGCTCTAATCACCTTGTTGTATTCCAAGAATTTGATATGTTTTTTCCTATAGCATATTTCAAAGAAAGTATGATTTAAATTTTTATATAATAATAATTATTATTATTGTTAAAACATATCTAAGAAATTAGAGGACAAATAATTTATGCTTAATGGCTAAATATATTAGAATAAACATCTAATGACATCTAAATAAATACAGAATTATACATAAATAAAATGAGTTAAAAAAAATGTACCTCTATATTTATTGTTGATTTTGGCATACTCAAGAACAATAATAAGTGTTTGGTTTGGATTGTTCCTCTTGTACTGTATCAATTGTCTTGCATATTCTCCCCACAATATACAATTCATGATTGTGTGCCTTAAATTGATGTTAAAATTTTAATTAAAAAAAATATTAAACATAAAAATTGAGTTTAAAAAAATATGAATAAATATTTTAAAAGAAAGTTACGGTTCATATTCAAGCTCAATATCAATTTTATCTGTAGGCTTGCCCCTTGCACTAACACAAATTATATCTGTGGATATTGTCTTTGTAAGAAAAAATAGAACCAATTTTTTTTAAAAGTATAATTAGTTTCTATTAAAAAAATAATAATAAACTTTTAAAACATACCTATGAATATTGTATCTCTAGTGTTGTCTTGAGAATTGATTGTATCAAAATCAATAAAATTCAAGCCAATTTTGTTGGTTTCCAATGGCGAAGTTAATCACACCAACGTGTAATTATGGATGTTCAACTTGAATTCATGATTTGTAATAAGGACCGACCCAATATTTTCAGCAATACGGAAGTTTGATATAATATATGTTGCCCCCTCACTTAACAATTTCTCAAATTTTGAGATGTAATTATGACGAATTGTTGCTTGAATCTTCGAACCCTACACATATAATATAACAATAATTAAATAAAAAGTCTTATCATGTTAATAATCTAAAAGTTGTGGAAATATAAAATATACCGTATACTTAAAGAATATTTAATCATTATAATCAACTAAAATTTACCTTTTTATCCATCATAATCATATCCAGGTATGTTTTTTTTACTGTATTATCAAGGTATGATATCCAAAACCTCAAGCATTTAACTTTAATTCGCCAAGTCTCCTTTTGCACAATAATTTCAGACACAAGATCATAAATTGATGACATTATTTAATAAAGGAAAAAGAAACAGTATAAAGATTGCAATGGAGGTAAAAAAAAATTTCACTATAGATGAATATGATCGATTGTATTACGTTATATACTTATATACAATGAATTTATATGATAAATATGGTAATAAATAATTTAAAATCAACACCAAAATTACTTTAAAAATATTAAATTTTAATAATATACTCCATCTTTCCTAAAATTATTAAAACTTAATTTAAATAATCAAACAACAACAAAAGTTTTTGTTTCTTCATAAATTTACCAAAAAATTATAACTAATAGATTGTATTATGTCTTAATTAAAATTTATATGCTAAATATGGAAATAAATAATTTTAAATCCAATGAAAATAAATAATTTAAAATACACACAAAATTTACAGATTAAATCAAAAATATTTAAAGTATTAAATTTAATTACTTACATAAACTTTTATAAGAAAATTACTTAAAATAATATTAAGAAAATTACTTAAAATAATATTATTACATCATACTATAAATTTACCAAAACTTTATAACTAATTGATTCGATTGTACTATGCCTTAATTAAAATTTATATGCTAAATATGGAAATAAATAATTTAAAATACACATCAAATTTATAAATTAAATCAAAAATATTTAAAGTATTAAATTTAACTACTTACATAAACTTTTATAAGAAAATTACTTAAAATAATATTAAGAAAATTACTTAAAATAATATTATTACATAATACTATAAATTTACCAAAACTTTATAACGATTGTACCATACCTTAATTAAAATGTATATGCTAAATATGAAAATAAATAATTTAAAATCCAATAAAAATAAATAATTTACAAAACTTTATAACTAATCGATTGTACCATACCTTAATTAAAATGCATATGCTAAATATGAAAATAAATAATTTAAAATCCAATGAAAATAATTAATTTAAAATTCACACAAAATTTATGGATTAAATAAAAAATATTTAAAGCATTAAATTAAATTACTTATATAAACTTAAAATAATATTATTATGTATTAATGGTAGGATTATTAAATATTTAAATTAAGATGTAGTAAGGGTAGGATTACAAAATATTAATTATTTTAAATGAAATTAAATATAATAAACATTAATTGCGGGATCAATGTGGGAGCACACACACAAAATTTTTCAAGGAACAACGTGGCGCCGCCACCTCACAATTTTAAAAAAATATTTTTGGCAATCACTTGTAAATTATAAAAATAAATAAAATAATTTAAAATCCAATAAAAATAAATAATTTATCAAAACTTTATAACTAATCGATTGTACCATACCTTAACTAAAATGTATATGCTAAATATGAAAATAAATAATTTAAAATACAATGAAAATAAATAATTTAAAATTCATACAAAATTTATGGATTAAATAAAAAAATATTTAAAGTATTAAATTAAATTACTTATATAAACTTAAAATAATATTATTATGTATTAATTGTAGGATTATTAAATATTTAAATTAAGATGTATTAATGGTAGGATTACAAAATATTAATTATTTTAAATTAAATTAAATATAATAAACATTAATTGTGGGATCAACGTGGGAGCGCTACATGCACAAAATTTTTCAAGGAAGGAGCAACGTGGAGCTGCCACCTTACAATTTGAAAAAAAATATTTTTGGCAATCACTAATAAATTAATAGTATTAATGATAGTAATTTATATAATGATTTAAACTCTATTCAAATCTAGTTGAGTTGATTTAAACTCTATTAAGATCCTGTGGAGTTTCGGTATGGGAATATTTGTATAAAATATTAATAATAAGATAATAAAGTATTAACAATATATCATAAAATGAAAAATACAAAAAAAAAATGGTTCCACGATGTTAGTTACTCTTATATAAAAAAAATTGACACTTGGAATAGTAACCTGTATTAAGGTCATGTTATATTGATGCATGCTTAGAATTGAACTTGAATCGGAATTGGGGAATTGGTTCATGTGTAACCGTAATTGGTCCTGTGTATAATTGAAACCTGTGCAACTATGCAGAGAATTGATATCTGTGTAGAATTAGAATGTGTTAGAACTGGATTTTGGAACCAAAACATCAATATTAACATGTACTTGTGTAGACTTGAAATTTGTCAAAAAAAAAAAAAATTATTGCTGTTAATGAACTCTTCAAAATAGAGTAATCATATATATATATATAACTCTCCATATATTTTAAAGGTTCTCCCAGAAGCCTTCTAGAAGACATTGGCAAGAAGATCACACTCATCATAAACGATGCCCTCAAGGAATCTCATGTTGACGTTGATCAATTGAAAAAAAACATAAGAGAGCATTGAGTGCGGGATGGGTGAAATTTGCCAACGAGTAAGGATTATTTGCCAACGAGTAAGGATTGAAGGTAGATAATGTCTTGATCTTTCAAGATATCAAATGGAAAAAAACATAAGAGGGCATTGAGTGCGGGATGGGTGAAATTTGCCAACGAGGAAGGATGGAAGGTAAATAATGTCTTGATCTTTCCAGATATGAAACATACATTGATTGCACACTAGTACCTCTAAAATACATTATACTATATAGACATAATGAGAGAGTATTATAATCAACAAATATCGATATATTGAAAATATTTTTACACATGTATAAATCAATCAATTTAACCCTATAAATATCACATATCCCCAACATTTTTCATAATTTTTCTCATAAATACAACCGGTCAAGGATTTATTAAATACAATTTTGAAATATTATTAATAATATAACTATAGAATATTGATTAGGTAGTAAAATTTTTGAACCGAAATAAAAGAGTTACACATATACAAGAAACAATTACACAGATACTAATTAAATTTATAATTTATGTAATTCTATATAATATTGATAAGGTATTAGAATTTTTGAACCGAAATAAAAAGAGTTGCACAGATACAAGAAACAATTACATAAATTACTAATCCGAAATAAAAAGAGTTGCACAGATACAAGAAACAATTACACCGATACTAATTAAATTTGTAATTTATGTAATTGTACAAACAAATCTTATAAACAAATCTTATTCTAACATTTTATTTATGATTCTAGTTTTGTTATGAATATTAGACATAATACAATTGACAAACAAATCTTATTCTAGCATTTTATTTATATTATGAATATTAGACATATCTCAAAATACAATTAACTAGATAACGTCTTTTAAAATAATTTAGGGTTACATTTTTATGTTATGGATTTAACAAATTTATTAAATGCGCAAATTTTAGTAATAAATGTTATAATGTATGTATAATCGAATTATATATTTTAACCGAGTGAATAACAGAGTCAAAAATTTTCTTTTGTAAAATTGGACATTTTAACAAATACTCTTAAAAATAAAATAATAAAGAAAAATCCTAAAAAAAAAAGCACAACTATTCATTAGTTCAATAATTTATCTGAGAGGGTTACACTATCATGCGCTAAGGTTTTGCCTATAAATGTGTTCTAACTAATGCACTGGGGAAATTAATTTGATTCATGTGAAAAAATAAAAAATAATTTTCATCATTTCTTATACAATATTCCTTATGATCAATGTATTTGCATTGTTTTTTTTTATATTATTATTAAATATAAATATTTTAAATTAAACTAACTATGCGCTTTAATTTTTATTATATCTTTCGGTGCATGACTTCATTATGCATTTTATTTATTTTATTTTTAGGATATTGTTAGACCGTCTCAGGTAAGTTATTACATGAGATGAATAAAAAGTAATAATTAATGTTAGAGTTGATATCGGTGTACTCATATCTGTATAACTTTTTATTCTAAATTGTATGTTTTTTAATAATTGTATACTTTTTTCACACTCAGTTTTTCATTAAAAAAATTAGCATACATATATATATAACTTTTTATTCAATAATGTATAGTACATGTTTTTTAATAATTACTATATATATTTTTATACTCAATTTTTCATTAAAAAAACTAACAAAAAATTCAATAACAAAGTGTATACATTTTTGTTCATAATTGTATATAAATCTGTTCATAATTGTATACGCTTCTGAAAGTGGGTGTATACCCAGATACACAGTAGTATTAGCCTTAATCTTTATAATAAAATATGATACTTAATTAATAAAAAATGATAATGTTATTTCATTAACAATTTACAGTACAAATGAAAAGTAATAACATTTTATAGTAAAAATGATAATTAATTAACTATTTTAAAAAGTATAAAATAATTTCACTAACTATTTTAAAAAGTATAAAATAATATCGCATGAGACGATAAAGTATAAAATAATATCACGTGAGACGATATACTTATCCTTATTACCCATATTATTAATAATAACTGTATATTGAAATTTGTTGTTCTTATGCTTGCAAGGAATCCACTCATGGTCAAATCCCAACATATTCTATTTTTCAGATTTTAGAATAAAAATTTAAAAATAAAATGAAATACAAAATACAAATAAATGAATAAAACAACCGATCAAGCATGCTACTCATTATTGTCACACATAAGGCTAAGAATTAACGAGAGAAGTTTTGAGCATGACAAAAGAAATTTTTAAAAATAAAATATAATAACGATTTACAAATATTATTATTTAATCAATATAATAATTTACAAAAGAAGAAAAAAACTTAAATTTCAAATCTCTAATATTTATATTATTTAATTTTAAATTATTTTTAACTTATAGTATATATATATATGTCTAATTTAAAATTAGATTCATCATGCTAATAATTCTGTTGGAGCCATAAGTACATATTACTTCTCATCTCATAAAATACTTGAAATATATTTGTTTTGAAATTTGATTTGATGAGATTTTAATTTTATATCAAATCCTTGTTAGGAGTGTTTAGAGGTATGTGTAAAAATATATTAATTGATGTAAAAGATGATATGCAGAATGGTAATAATAGATGAGATATAATGTATGATGGTGGATGGGTAGAGGCTATATATGATTCCGTTCATTTCAAATGATCCATTTTTTTCATTTTGGGCGTTCCATTTAAAGAGTTCCCTTTCATTTTTTAAACACATTGACTCCCACACATCCATTAAAACAATTAATAAACGAGACTCACACCCACTAATATAACTACTCAATACACATTAAATAATAATATTTCTTAATTCACGTAATAAAATAAAAATCACAAAAGAAGGATTTAAAATTCAAGAGAGAATCAACAGTTCTAAGGTGATCCGGTATAGATTAATTAATTTGAATTCCTAGATTTCAAATTGTTCATTCATACATATATTCTATGAAAATACACCACATAACTCAGTTTTCCCACTGGATATGATCCGATTCAAAGTTAACCGCTTGAGAAAATTCTATCCTTTTAGTAAATATTGCACTTTTTAAATAAAAAATTTATACCTCAATTTTTTGGGAAAAAAATCTTATTTAAATATTACTCCCACACATCCACTAAAACAATTAATATATGAGGCTCACACACCCATTAATACAATTACTCAATACAAATTAAATAATAATATTTCTTAATTCACGTGCAAAAAGTAAAAACAACCCTTTGCATAAGACGGAGCCACAGAGGCAGTATATATAAGGGAATACTTGTGTGATCGTCTCTAATGGGACTATTTTATACTTTCAAAATTAATCATCACTTTATTTATATTATATATTGTTTATGATATATAATTTACTGTAATATTATTACGGTAAAACCTTCTTATTTATTAGTTAAAAATATCTTTAAATATTCTAAATCCTAAAAATAAGTTTGGACATATAATTAGCAGTGTGTGGGTTTAAAATGTTTTTTTTATTTTTTATTTGTTTCAACAGATATTATAACCCACCTCCCTAATTTTCATTTCATTGTGCTTTTTATTTTTTGAACTAAACACTCTAAAATATTATAAAATTTAAACCAATAATTCAAGATAAACCCAATACAATGAATACTTTTCTTAAAGTTTAGGTGTGAATTTTTAAAATTTAAACCTGATTTAATAGATTGGAAATAAATATAGCTTTAATATTTATTGTTTTATGTTATTTAAGCAAAAATATTTTACTAACCAATTTTTATTTAATTTATTGAGATAATATAGCCTTAATATATATTTTATGTGTTTCAAGTGAACGTGATAATTTTAATATTAAAATATATTTTATAATGATTTGATTGAAGTGTAATTTATTTATTTTGAATGTAAAGTATTTCTTAAAATAAAAAAAATGAGAAAAATATGAAAAATCTTAACACCAGTCAAGAAATACATATTGTCGATTTTTATTGAAATTTTCAAAATTGGACCACACAGAACACCTCAATCTATGTTATAATCTTACAAGTGAGATAATGAATTATTGCTAAACCGATATACTGCGATCATTCTTGGCAAGCACAAATTTGGTGAGCATCAAATCAAATAGTATATATTATTATAATTTATACTTCCTCCTTCTCATTTTAGATGACACACTTTACATTTTGGGCTGTCCCACAAAAGTTTGTATATTTCCTTAAAAAACAAAAAGTAAAAAACAATTCCCCATACACTTTATTTACAAAAATATCCATCTCTACCTAACATACTTTATCATGTATTTATCATAAAAAAATCATTATACCCTTAAGAACTATCACTTTCTTAATCTCCGTACTGAAATTAGGGGTGCAATTTTTTATGGGACGGAGGGGAGTATATAATAAAATAACTTTATTTTATAATAGAAGGCCATGTGCCTCGTTTACGAAAACATAAGCAAGCCACATGCTTCAATCGACATGATATGGATTGCTTTCTTTTCACCTAAATAACTTCCGCATTCATTGTCTTTTATAATAATACATTTCAGAAAAAAATAAAAATAAAAATTTGATGTTTAAAAAATTCCTACAAATTTAAATAAAAAAAAATACGTTGTTATTTAATGTACAATAATTAATCATGACGTACTTTATTTTATACGTTTGTCACAAATATAATTGATTTTTTGAAATAAAATTATCTTAAACTCATGATCCTAAAACATTAGAGAAATTTGTATTTTTATTTTCATGGGATTGTTAATCACAAGTTCATGATATCATGACGCCACCCATTTTAATTTGTTGTTTCATTTTATATTTTTATTTTTAAGTGATACGTTTCATTATTGATTAATGTCAAATATCCCAAAATTTAAGGGGTAAATTTGTGTGCAACCGTTTCATGATTAGACAATTTTATACATTTATAATTAGTTATCACTTTTTATTATAAATGCTATTACTTTTTTTTTACTATAATTAGTTATACTATAAATTGTTAATGAAATAGCGTTATCACTTTTCATCAATTGTGTATATTTTTTATTATAAAGATTATCACTTTTTATCCGTATCACGAAAGTCATTTTTTAAAATAGTCTCACATAAATCTTTACTAAAATTTAATAATTATTTATAGGTTATATTTTTTATGTTATTAAATGTATATATGAATATGTAGAATGGAGATTTCAAGTCCACATTTTATTACTCTGTTACTAATTACTAATAGGTTAGTATGATTGAATGGAATTATGATGGAATGGAATGAACTCATGAATGAAATGGAGATGAGAAATGAATGACAAAATATAATTATTCTCATGATTTGTATTGATCAGGAATAATTCTAAGTAATAGAATATACATTTTTAAATTTAATTCAAATTTCACTATTTGTATTTTTTTTAAAATTTTAAATTAATTTAAATCTCAATGAATTTAATATACTTTAATAATTATACTATTAAAAAATTATGAGATTAAAAATAAAATAAAAATTTATAATATTTAAAATATAAATAAATAATTATAGGTAATTTTAAAAATTATCTACATAAATAAAATTAAAATTTGTATTTAATATTATTCAATTTAAAATTTTTATACTATCTAAAATATATAATTTATTAATTTTTATTTAGAATAAAGATTTAATTAATTATATATTTTTGGGAGGATTACTACTAGGTACACAAAAAAAAACCCTTAATTACTATGAGATACAAACATACAAAACTATTACTACTAACTACAAAAATATATAGTGATATTCCAATATTACCCCTACAATGTGCTGTACATAAATATTGTGTGCAACAAAAGTTCGTGTGTAGCTAAGTGTGTGCAGTAACAAAAGTGTGTGCAGTAAAAAAAAGTGTGTGAAGCAAAAAAATGTGGTGACCACCGGCAAAGCTCCGACGGTGGCGGCGGCGGCGGTTCGGCGACGATATGAAATTTTTTGACGACCGACCGCCGGCGGTACTGAATTTTTCGGCGATCGGCCGCCGGCGGTATGGAATTTTTCGGCGACCGGCCGCCTGCATTACGGAATTTTCTGGCGACCGGTCGCCGTTGGTACGGAATTTTCCGGCGGCCGTACGGAATTTTTGGTGGCGGCAGTTTTTCGGCGATCGGCCGCCGGCGGTCCGTCGGTGGCGGTGGTCCGACAGTGGGTGGGGGTTAGGATTTGTGGTTTAAAAGTGTATGGGTTTAGGGTTATAATTGATATTTTACTTTAATATTTTATATTAAATAATAATTATTTTAAATTAATGTATCTAGTAGTAATTAGGGGTACAAATTGTGTACCTATTAGTAATTAATCCTATATTTTTTTGTATTTTAAATATTTTAAATATATTTTTTATAATTATTTTTATTATAATGAGTATTAAAATATAAATTTATTTTAAACAGATTTCAAATAAAATTAATATTTTCTATATATAATTTATAATGAAAATAATATATTAAATGAAAAATATATTAATTTGTTTTTTATTTTTGTAATTATTCAAAAATAGACGTGATATAAATAAAAATAAATTATTTTATAATTATTCATGTATTTAATGTTATATAAATTAATAAATAAAAAAAATTGATTCCATGTAAACATGGAATGGATAAATCCATGGGGGTGGGGAGGAATGATGATTCCAATTGTGTGGAATACACATTCCTTATGGAATGAGTATTCTCATTATTAAAAACATACCAAACGAATGAATAAGAATCATTTTAGGAATATTCATTCCATTCCTATGTCATTCCGTATTACCAATCATGCATAAAATTAATGTTAATTTTCTTATTATACATAGCATTCTAATTTGTAAAATTCAAACCTTCAAGAATATTTAATTTCGTAATCTTTGATCGATTATATAGTACCATTTCTTCATTTTCTACATTCATTTCCAAATTCATAAAACCAAAGGATATAACATTGTCACTTTCAAATTTCTTTTTCTGATCAATGACTATATAGGTGATCTGGGGATGTCAAATGGCTAGGCTAAAAAAAAAAGTTCAATTGAAATGAGCTTGATTTTAATTACCAATGATAGTATCAAACATAAAATGTATAAACTCTTAGTATTATGTATTCTAGGTCATTTATGGTAGCTTTCTACATTTAAAAGGGGTGCTAAATTAGTACTACTACAAGAGACGTTGTAACATGCATGAAGTTTCAAATGCATATTAATGAAAAATCAAACCAAACTACTTAGTACTCGACTCGAGATCATTTGATAAAAACTCGTATGAGTTTGATATGATAAAGATTTCAAACAAGTTTGAACAAACTTTTTGTTCGACAAAATTAAAAGCTCGGTCGAACTCGAGTTCAATTCATAAAAATAGGTAATGTAAGTGTATAATATCGTCAAACTATTTTAACTCAATTCGTGTTTGACTCGATTGAATCTAGCTCGTTCATGCTCGACTTGACTCGATTTATTTACACCGGCCTCTACTGATGAATGAAAGATGGAAATGTGAAATTAAATGCTGAGTTTATCTTCTAATTAGAATCACACTCCCAGCGTTTAGCGCCGAAAAGAGAATTGAAATTTTCATGAAGTCCCCATAACATGTATGAGAATGATAAAAGTAAGAAGTTGAAGGGGCAGAAAAGTAGAAATAGAAAAGAAAGTGGGGAAAAGTGTAAAATTGTATTAATGGTGGTTTGAAGGGGCCAAATGGAATAAAAAGAAAAGTCAGGCCTCCGCGGTTGGGACTCGGTGAAGCGGATGCGATTGCTCTATCAATACACGTTTTTTTGGTACTTTTCTTATTTATTTTCCACTTTGTTTTACTTCATACAATTAAATAAATACTCTTTTTGTGAGACGGGTAGTGATTGTGCATGAGACGTGTAGTAAATCATATTATAACATCTAAAAGTATAATTTAATTCATTATTCATTATACTTAGAAAAATATATTTTAACTAAAAAAACATATTTTACTTATATAACAATGATACTTTAATAATGGGTCGATCCGTCTCACATAATTACCGTCTCACAAGAGACTTGATCACTCTCTTATAACACGAGTTTTTGTAAGATAGATTGTGAGATGAGTCGACCCATCATTAAAATACGCTTATTACAAAGATAAAATATACTTATTTTTAGTTAAAATATGTTAATAATGGATCATATTATTACAACATAAAATTATACTTTAATGCATTATTTATTGTACTTAAAAAAATAAACTTTAACAACCATTAAGCATATTTTATCTATATAATAAAAATATTTTAACACGTTTCACAAACCGTCTCACAAGAGACTTTGTCTAAGTTAAATTATATAAATACGAATAAATAATAAAATTTTGAATGTAAAATATTATATTCACATTGTAAAAATAAAGAATTGATATCTTGTGCATCGTGTACGCAAAGTGTTTAAGAATATAAGTATTTTATTTTAAAGAATAATTTTTTTAATTAATAAGCGTATTATTCTTTCATTTAAAGTATAGTTGAAATACGAAGGTATTATTATTATTTTTTTTTAATTAAAAGTTGAGGTTCTAGAGTAAAATGGGGAAGAAATTCCACAACTAGACCAATTATTAAAGCAAATAATTCAGTTAAGTAGATTCTACATAAAGTTTTTATGGAATTGTATTCATTTGATATAGCTAGGGTTATTTCAAAATTAATTTTATGATTTAATTGTAGCACGATGAACTTACGTACGGTTGTTATCCACCAGAAACAATGACTTTTACAAAATTTATTGAGAATTGTTGAACTACGAGCTAAATTTCGTATTTTATCTAATTAAATCAGTAATAATGACCTAGCTTGTGAATTCGCATAGAAATTAATCGAGAATTACAGTAAGCTCAGTTCCTTATGCCCACACTCAAAATGATCTAGTCGAATTCTCAATTAAGCATATCAATCTTATCGCCAGACCATTGTTGAATTTCCAACTTCCCAATTTCTTGCTAATGGCATGCAATTATACACAAATGCTATAATTCAAATACGACCTACTGCATTGATGGCGATCGCATCTTATATATGGTATGCGTAACATGTTTGGAATTTATGCATATCTATTGCAACGAAAAAGACAGAAAGTATAACTTTTCATGGTAGACTGCCCTTTCATGGTAGACTTCATGGAGATGATGATCTGAAAAAACGAAGAACAACCTCTCGATCTTCTATTGTATTCCTACATTTCGTCTAGATGTTGTGTGGGCGACGATCCTCTAAACAATCTCAATCCCCAATCTCCTCCGAAATAATTCTAGTCGTCAGTTTCCGTCTCAAAATTAAGATTTCGAGATTTTTTTGCGTCGCATGAATTTTTTCTATCTCCTCACTCTTTTTGTTAAAAGGATATGAATAATTATTATTAAAAATGTTAAAGATGGTTTATTTATAGGTTATAATAGGGATCAGGAGAAGAAATTAGGGTTGTGCCTCTCGTTGGATTTAGACATCTAAGGTTAACCTAAAACTTATACCTTAAGCTCAGTAATAATAATAATAATGTAGTCAACTAATGAATTATTATTGCACTATCATCCTAATCCAAATTATTTTTATTATGAGCCTGTTTAATTCCCTGTGTTTAAAATATTTGATATCCACTAATCAAAAGAATTACTGACAACTTAATTAATTAATCTCTAATTTCGAGTACAAGTTCATTAAATCTAGACATAGGACAAACTTTGCAGTAATTGTTGATTACCGAAATTTTTGCCCTTCGGTAATTTATCTACCGTAATCAATGCAAATCGCCATTATGACTGAGTTGTATGGTGCGCCTATAAATAGAGTCAATCAGCATGCACTCCAACAAAACCACCACAATGAGCATTTGCATACTCATAACGCACTTGCATCTGAGTAACGATCAAGTTCTCCATTATACTTAATTAGTTCGCTGGAGTTTTTGCAATAATGATGCTGCTCTCGCCGAAAATAAAAAATCATTTTACCTTTGGAGACAATCCATCAATATCGGAGCACTACCAGAGCGTATTTTGTTTTGCACTCGAGTCGGATTTACCTCTCTCGAAAATTAAAGATTATGCATAGAGGGGTTGAAGATCCCCCACTTCTACTTCCCTTCTTTAATTGTTTTTTTGACGTGTGAACTATCTTCAGTACTCTCCCCTCCCAAACATATTGTACCTTGATTGGTTGGTGCACTTATGAACCAAAAAATAAAGTTTATTCTATAATACTCCCTCCATCCACCTTTAAGGATGTCATTTGCTTTTTGCACGTGGATTAAGGAATATTATTATTTAATGTGCAGTGGGTAGTTGTATTAGTGGAGGTGTGAGTCCCATTTTTAGTTGTATTAGTGGGTGTGTGTGAGTCTCATATGTATAAAAAATGAAATGAGACCCTTGGGGGCGGACGCCAAAAATGAAAAAATGATACCCTTAAAAGCGGTAGGACTGAAAATCAAACCAAACTACTCGATACTCGACTCGAGATTGTTTGGTAAAAGCTCGGTTTGAGCTCGGTTTGATAAAGATATCAAACAAGCTTGAACATACATTTACGTTTGATAAAATTAAAAGCTCGACTCGAGCTCGAGCTCGAGCTCGATTAATGAAAATAGATAAAATAAGTGTAAATTTATCAAGCTACTCGAGCTCGGCTCGATTGCTTATCAAACAAGCTCAAACATATATTTTGAAGCTCGATAATATTTCAAACAAGCTTGAACAACTCTTCGTTCGATTCGTCTCGACTCATTTACACCCCTAAAAAGCGGATGAAGGGAGTATTAAAAAGCAAATAAAATACCCTAGTTTACAAACACTGTAGGCTTGAATATTCTATCTATCTACTACAATTTTTACATAATACCTTATCTCTGAGTAAGCATGCATGCTAAATTTGCTTTGCAGATAAAGATGAGTATAGTGGAGATGAATAGATTTGCATATGGGCTATAGCTAATACAATTTGCACAATTTGCAAACTATGTAGGCTGACCCCACTTTAAAAGCAACTGCAATTAATGGTGTTTGGTCCCTTGGTTCAGAGCGTTGATAGACAGATATATATCTCTTTGTTTGGATGCCTATAAAATTTGTACGACATTTGCATTTACTATGAGGCATGTTGGAGGTTTAGTCCCACCGGGTATAGCTCAAGTGATAGAGGGGAAGGTGGAAAGGCCTTCCAACTGAGCTTGGTTGCTGCAGAGTGGGGGTTCGAATCCTGCCTTTGGCATGTATTTGGCCCCTTGCAAGCACAAGTTTAACAGTGAGCCTTCTCTATAAGCCACTTGAGGCACATCTTACGATTTACCTCCTCCACCAATCCCCAGGGCAGTGGCAGTGGAGCCCCTAATGGTGGGGTACACCATGTTGGAGGTTTAGTTGGCATGCACAAAGCTGACTTCTCTCTCTCACTTTTTTATGTAATGACTAATGATCCTATGTTTTTTTTTTTTTTTTTCTAAGTTTTAATACACTTGCACGTCATGATACAGATTATACTGTACTACTATCGGACCGATTTCATGTTGTAGCTTGGAACCGGTTATTTTTCCTTGTTTTTATAATTATTTTTAAGTTTTTTTTATACTCCCTCCGTCTCAACTTCAACTTCAACTTCACACTTTCCGTTTAGATCCATCTCAATTTCGACTTCATACTTGCATAAAAGAAAAAAAAACTGATTAACTAATATAGCTCTAACATACTTTACTTTCAAATGTCATCATCTTTTTAATACACATAACATATTTTATCATTTATTTATTATAAAAAAAATATCAAAGAATCTCCAAAAGTAAATCAAAAAATGCCTTTTATTAATATCCGTGCAAACAGTAAATATGAAGATAAATTTGGGATGGAGAGAGTAATAAATAAACTATAAAGTAAGTTAAGTGTATTAGGTAGATGTAATATTTTTTGTAAATAAAGTGTAAGGTGAGATTAGTTGTTTTAATTTTTTTTATTATTTTAGGAATATAAAAATTTTTATGGGACGGATCAAAATGGAAAATATGAAAACATTTATGGGACGGATGGTTCTCGTGCTATAATTATAATTTAACCCTTGTAATTCATGATGTATTTTTCCTATTGGTTCATGTCCTATTTTACCCTAAGACTTTATGCTACATATAAACATTTATGCTGCACACAATCATTTATATTATGTGTATATGAATTGCAAGTGTTATGTGCATCACAAAAGTTGTTATCTCACATTAAGTTGAGATTATATTTGGTAATTTATCTTATCTTTTTATATATATGACTAAATTTTTTTGAAAGAATGTAACTTAAACTACATCTGTCCCACCATAATGTTTACGCATTTTTATTTTGGGCGTCTCATCAGAAAATTTCTTTTTATGATAAATGAAACACATGCAAAATAATTATTATATCGTAATGGGCCACAAACATAACACTAATACAACTACTTACTGTATATTAAAATATTATTTTTAATTACTGTAAAAAAAAATATAAGTGTTCAAACGGAACGGAGGGAGTAGTAATTTTAGGTAGTAAGTGTGCATTAAATATTAATTATTTCAAAATTTTAATTTTGTTCATATTATTATATTCAATGACTAATTTAATTTATTAAGTTTTAGTAATATTTTAAAAATAAATGTATATAGCGTTAAAAATATATTACTCCTTGTTCCATCAAAATTAACCCATTTAACTTGTGATAGCATAGCATAGGGTAAAAATGTGTACGTGATCCAATAATTGTCTGTTTAGGGTTATGTTTCACTTATTGTGGTTCGGTTAAACAAAGCCGATTAGATTAAAGGTTGAATACTTTAATCGGTTTGGTCAGTCCATTTAACATTTCTAAATATATTTTTGCATGATTATGAAATAGTTTTTTACAATATTATTATTTTTTATTAACAGAATAACACTTTTTATTAAAATATTATTGCATCCGTTCTTATTTGTTTTACAGAACTTTATAGTTTTATATAAGTTCTTTTCATATTACTAAAATAGTATTTTTTTTTTATATTCGCGATTATTTGATCAAATAATAATGAAAAATTATTAAGGGAGGAGTATCTCTTATTCTGAAAGGGAATACCACATTGTAGTTAAGGAATTTGGTAAGATGAATTCATACAAATTTCCATTTTATGTTGTAGTATGAAGGTTTGAGTTCTACCTTCAAATATTGGATTAATATAGTCATCCATTCAATTCATGTATGATAATGTTTTTATAAAAGGGTGACATTTTTATGTGGTTTTAAATCTACCTAGACAAAGTTTTGTGGGACGTTGTTTATATGAGAAGTGTTAAAGTGTGATATAAGTAAAATATAATATTTATTAATAGTTAAAGTATGTTTTTTTAAGTATAATTCTAGGGTGTTATATTAATATAATTATCTATAAAAATACTTTAACTACTAATAAATATATTTTACTATATAATAAAAATACTTTTATGAATTGACATGTCTTACAATATGTCTTGCATACACATTTTATAAAAGAGTGTCCACCATTGAACCTAATATCTGAAAAATTGATAACGAAGAATTAATAATGGTGGGAAATAGGATCATTAATATTGATCATGTTACATTTTGATATTACATTTTTATTACATGTATTAAATAAGTGACACGTATATTGAGAAGAAAACCTCAACTTTTCTCGTTAATATTTTTCTTTTATAGATTTAACTATATCATACTCAATTATCTAATACTCCTTCAGTCCCATAAATATATTCACACTTTTTTATTTTTGTTCGTCCTATAAATAAGTTCACACCCCAAATAAAAAAATATACATAAATAATAATCTCACAACACACTTTAATTTCAAAATTGACACCCCTTAACAACTTATATAACTTACTTTATAATTTATTTATTATCTAAAAATACTAACTACCTTTATAAGTAAAATAAAAAGTAATTTTTTCTTAAATTCTGTATTTATATAATCGAGAACTTCTATTTAAAATAGAGAGAATAATTCTTAATTAGGGGTGTCAACGGGCCGGGTAGTTAACTACCCGGACCCGGCCCGTTTCTGGAGGACCTGTCCTGGACCCGTACGGGTCCTATATAATAGGACCCGTGCCCAGACCCATACGGGGCGGGTCCGCCCCGCCCCGTCCATTTTTTTTTAATAATTAATCCTAAAAAAATTTAAATCATACAAAAATTATTCATATATTTAAATAAATAATTATAAGAATATTAAATATAATTATAATTTAAAAATTATATATATATCATATAGTTATAAATAATTTTTATGTATAAAATATAAAATAATTGTATAATATATATATAATATAAATTAATTTTTAATATATTATATATGGGGCGAGGCGGGGCGGGGCGGGTCTAAGTTGATACCCGGACCCGCCCCGTATATGTACGGGTCCGGGCCGGACCTCCCCGTTTCTCCTACGGGCCGGGTCTGGGCCGGTCCAAAACGTGCGGGGCGGGCCCCCACCCCTATACTCTTAATAAAAAATGTAGGGGTGTGCACGGTGCGGATTTACGGTTTTTTTACATAATTCAAATTGCATTGTTATATACGGTTCGGTTTGACAATGAAGTGTAAACCACGGTTATTCAAATAATATTAATTATGCGGTTTTAAACGGTTTCGAACGATTTTTTGCGGTTTGACGGTTTTGCTTATAGATTAGCTTAAATAATAATGGTCTTCTATTAAATTTTTTATGGACGACGAAAATTCATAAGGCAATTCAACCAATAACTATTTATTTCTAATTTCTTAGAAACAAAAAAATAATTTAACATACATTTAATTAATAGAATTTAATTGACAATAATACTTATAAGGAATGTTAGTGTATAGCCAAGAAAGAAAGTGAAATGACTCATTTGTAGATTGTAGAAAGAAAGTAATAAATTGATATTTGATAGTAATTTGGAAGATTTCTTTATTACAAGCTTGGCTTAGGTGAGTGAAAGAATGTCAGGCTAATCACTAAATTAAATACTCTATATACTAAAAAAAATAATCTAACATAAATAATAGTATATTATATAACTATATATAATATTTTAGTTTATAAGTAATATGTACGGTGCGGTTGGTGCGGTTTCTACTAAGAAAATGAAATTGCACCGCATAGTACGGTGCGGTTTTGCTTTAAAAATAAATTACGGTTTATTCAAATAATTGCATATCGCGGTGCGGTGCAATGCGATTCGATCGGTTTTTGCGGTTTATAATTTTTCTTGCCCAGCCCTAAAAAAATGTAACACCAATACAAGGTGAAATTTGAAGCGAAATACTGAATTGATGGGTTATGATTATGGTATTCCTTTCTGTCCAATTGTTGTGATATTCGGATCTTGACTTAGTACCATTTTATGGAATCAAGTCAACCCAAGGCCCGCTAATCAATTAGCTTTTGGCCCATCACTTTTTTTCTTTAATTATTTTCCTTTATTATTCCACACCAATCATAAATCTGCAGACCCACACCCACCACCCAACCCTATAATAAGTTATTGTTATTACTCTTTCATTTTCATAAAATTTTTACAATTTTTATTTCGTTCATTAATTATTTTTTTATATTATTAAAATAGTAAAAATGTCAAAATAATTAACTTCTTCTTACACTCTATTTAGTATTACATACTCCTTCCGTCTAGAGTATTTTTATCCATTTGTAAGGACACGGAAATTATGAAATGTTATTTTTTTAATATATAATGTAAAAAAAAGTAGGTTGTAATTTTGAGAGAAAAAGTAAATAAAGTTGTTGGAATTAATGAATAAATTGTAAAAATAGGTAAGATATAATGTATTTTTACTATTAATAACAAATAAAAACACGTGGAACGGCTCAAAATGAAAAATGGATAAAAATACGTGGGAGATGACGCATTATTTTTGTCTCAATTCAAATGTACCTATAATTTAAATCGATTTTTCTAATCATTATATTATACTTTGAACATAAACTAACTCTTGAAGTACAACAAACCAAATAGTAGTAATTTGAGTAAAAGGGGGTGTTTGTAAAATGAAGAAAATGGGAATGAGGATGAGAATAGGAGTGGGAAGGAGGAGGAGGAGATTGGACTTGAGTTGGTTTAAAATGATAATCATATCACTACTTGGAGGAATTAAAATTGAGTTTATTTTTACTCTCTCCATCCTGCAATAATAGTTACGTTTGTTTTTTGTTACGTTTATTTTTTGTATGAGCATTAAGAAATATAATATTTTATATTTATTAAGGTGAAATAAATAGTATTTTAGTATAGATTGGCTAGTTGTATTAATGTGATTGTTATCTCTAAGTCGGTTTCAATTTGAGAAGGGTCAAATGCAGTTTCTAACAAAGTCTACTTTTGAGACCCTCTTTATTCGGTACATTTTAATTTCCGTCTCTAGGCCAATTCTATCCTATTTGAATATATTTCCGCCATTATTTGTCTTAAGAATAATCTCAATTTGACACATTTTAAATTTTATCTCAAGAACTATATTAATTTCCAACTTTAAGTCGGTCTCAATTTGAGATGGGTTAAATACAGGCAATTTCTAACAAAAATATTTTCCACATCTGTCTTTAACTAGACCGTCTCAATTTTCGTCACTAAATAGTATCCGACTTGGGATCATTTTCGTCTCAAGAACGATCTCAATTTGAGATGGATTAATGTTGTCTCTATGAATGACGGTTTCATAGCCATATCTCTAACCACTCATCTCAATTACATTCTTTAAGCTGGTTCGAGCTCATTTCCAATAAAAGAAATCACATGAAATAGTTCAAAATTATTAATAGTGGATTGTAAATGCTCCATTGAAAGAAATCATAGGTAAATAGTTCAAAATTATTAATTTAACAAGGCAGCTAACTTTTTTCTTTTTTCAAAATACAAGGCAACTAAATTAAGTTTATAAAAACGAATTAAAATACAAGATAGAGTTTATTAATTAACAGGGTTTCGTTGTGTTATAATATTAAATTAAAGGATTAATTGCAAAAAAAACTACGAACTTTATTTTTATTGCAAATTAATCCTCACATTTGAAAAATTGCAAAAAAAAAAAAAACCACCACCTTTAAGTATTGTTGCAAAAAAACCCCAAAAAACCATATTTTTTATCATAAATTGGGTACGTTTTGCAACAATACTTAAAGGTGGTGGCTTTTTTTGCAATTTCTAAAAAATGAGGATTAATTTGCAATATGAGTAAATTCGTTGTTTTTTTTTCAATTAACCCTAAATTAAATTATTCCTACATTATTTGGATTTATTTTTTATGAGTAATAATTTTATATAAACACCTATATACATGCACTTTGAATGCAAATAGAATTATATATATTCTGCATATATAGCTCGTTAGGCCACGCTAGTCTAATTTTCACCACATGATTTCTCTTGGTCTACATTCATCATATATAGGGGTGTAAATATGTAGGGTATGATATAGGTACGTCAAATCCATATACTATCTACATTTTATTTTTATTACCATTACCCTACCATATTACCCTCAAATGTATCATCGGGTAGGGTACGGATAATATCCATTGGGTAATGGATAATCCGCGAATAAACGAATATCCAAAATTTTAAAATGACTACCATTGTCTACAAAATAATATACCACCCTAAAATACACAATGATGTAAGAAAATCAAAGTAAATGCAAAAGTTAAAAAAAAAAGAAGAAAATTGAGATGTGAGTAGCCTACCTCAATCCCTCATTAATTAAAATAAAAATTGATATAAAAATTAGAGGGTATCATTTTATTAGTCAGTTTTTTTGCTTTCTTAAATCGAATAAGTAATGTGATGTACACTAGTATGAGCGTTATAAAGTGAAATTTTTTTTCAAATTATACAAAAACATATACTCCTATATGTCTATGCATAATATAAAATATAAAATATCAATATAAAATATAATAAACTATACTAAATATAAAATATAATAAAATATTATATATATATATATATATAGAGGGAGGATTACTACCAGGTATTAAAAAAAAACCCTTATTACTATGAGATACAAACATACAAAAATATTACTACTAACTACAAAAATATATAGTGATATTCCAATATTACCCCTACAATGTGCTGCACATAAATGTTGTGTGCAGCAAAGTATGTGCAGTTAAAAAGTGTGTGCAGTAAAAAAAAAGTGTGTGCAGCAAAAAAGTTGGGTGGTCCGACGGCGGCGGCGGTCCGGTGGTGGTCCGGCTGTGGGTGGGGATTTGGGTTTGTGGTTTAAAAGTGTATGGGTTTAGGGTTATATTTGGTATTTTACTCTAATATTTTGTATGTGATAGTAATTATTTTAAATCAATGTACCTAATAGTAATTAGGGGTACAAAGTGTGTACCTAGTAGTAATTTTTCCATATATATATATATATATATATATATATATATAAAGTAAACGGGTAATCGGGTAGGGTAATCGAGTATTTTATGAATATCATATCCTACCCCTACCCTCAACATTTTCAAGCGGGTACGGGTACTACCCTACCTGATACCCGAATATGCTCTACCCTACCCTTACCCAATAGGGTATTACCCGCAGGGTATCCGAACCCGCGGATAAAATTGAACTTGTGTAAGATCATTTAGTGAAAATATTTTTATGAGACGTATAAAAAGTGATACTCCCTCCGTCCCAAAAATACATTCGCCCTTTCCATTTTGGTCCGTCCCAAGAATACATTCACCCCCTAAAAATGAAAACAATACACAATATCAATAACCTTACAATCAGGGGCGGACACACATTGGGCCCAGGGGGGGCATTGGGCCCCCTGAACTTTTCAAAATAATTACTATATATATAATATTTAAATGTGATATATCTAGGTAGTCTAATGGTTTGCCTACTGAATGAGGCAGTGAGAGGTCGGGAGTTCGACTCTTCCCAAAGCTCCTACTTCTTTTATTTTAAATTGATTATTTATTAATCTTTCTTTTTTATATAATATCATTATATTATTATTTATGGGTTTATTTGACTTAAAATATTTTGCTTATGTTTATTTGACCTTACTCATGTTTATTTGACCAAAAATACATTGGAGTCGTATTTGATATTATTTTTATCTTACAAAATTATTTACACTTCTTTTTTATATTACAATATTTTTTACACTCGTAAAGAAAAAATAATATTTTTATCCGATATTTAAAAGATTAAAATTTCAAAATTATCTATCTCATCTAATACATCCAACACACTTTGCATTTATGTAAAAATACTAAAATATCTAAAAAATGTTAATAAAGTTATTAAATAAATAATTTTTCTTAAATAGTATGGAACTGTAAATATGAATCGTTTTGTAAGAGGAAGGAATTTGGGCCCCCCTGGACAAATTTCCTGCGTCCGCCACTGCTTACAATACTACAATATTATAAAAATGCCACATTTTTTTACACACAATTTAGTCAAAGTCAACTATATCATACACTTTATTCTACTCAATTATCCAAAATACCCCTTCTCTTTCTTACATCACATCACCAAAAAGTTATTTTTCTTAAACTCCGTGCCCAAGAATAAGCGAATGTATTTTTGGGACGGAGGGAGTAATATTTATAATAAAAATTGATAATAATCTGTGAATTATTTAATGAATAATTTATAGTATTATATAAATGAAAATGATATTAATATCTTTCAAAAAAAAAGTAATGACATCTTAATAAAAAGTGAAAAATTAATTACGAAAACTTGTAATTTCATCGTGAGATAGTATCACACAAAACTGCTAACCATCACAGAACCAGCTCTTGCATCTATTGTTAGCATAAAATTTGATCAAAAAGAAGCTTAATCGTCTATGCATTTTGGGCTCAAATAATTGCTTTATTTTAAGATATTTTGTATATTTATATATTTCTTCTGCCATAAACTCAAGCTAAGATTTTTTTTTAATATTAATAAAAATCATTTATTTATTTATTTTAATAATTTAGTCTCTTTAATTGATTATAAAGTACGTAGTGTGTTAAGCGTGGAGATAACAAATATAACATTAAATTGTTTTGTATTGTGATTTGTGAGTTCATAGTTTAGGCAAACAATTGTGGGATAACGCCAATGATTTACTAATAAAAAGTGATGATTTTTATAATAAGAAAATTAAAATAATACTTAGTTAATAAAAATTGATAATGCTATTTTATAAATAAATTATAGTGTTTGAAAAATAATACTCCCTCCGTCCCGGAGTTAAGTTCACCGACACAGTAGATACGGAGTTTAAGAAAAGTTGCTTTTTGACCAACTTTATTGACTTTTGAGTGGTATTGTGGTATTTTTAGGTAATAAATAAATTATAAAGTATGTTATGTGTGTTAGGTGATAGTGATATTTTTGAAATTAAGATAACTTTTGAGGTTGTTAGTTAATGTAAAGTTTCCTTTTTTGGGTGGTGAACATAAGTGTGGGACGGACGAAAACGGAAAGTGTGAAGATAAGTATGGGACAGAGGGAGTAATATTTTATAGGAAAAATGATAATTAAGTACAAAAGCATAAAATGATTTTATCGTGAGATGGTCTCACATATGAGTTACTCCATAGGTTAAATGATGTTTTCTTTTGAAAAAATGAAAAGTATGAAATAGATCAGATGGAGGGAATAATATAATATATTCTTTAAATATATATAATTTTCTATTTTTAGTAATTGATGTTTGATTATAATAAAAATAGGCACAGTCTTGCGAGAGTCCTTCTCACAGAGATAATTTTACACTTATTTAATTAATTATTATTTTTTATTAAAAATATTATCACTTTTAAAAAAAATATTATTATTTTTATTTATACTATAAATTGTTTATGAAACAGTTTACTGCATCATTATCACTTTTCATCGATTGAGTATCACTTTTTATGAAAAATACTATAACTTCTTATCACCTTTTATCCGTCTCATGGACTTCCGTGAGATGGTCTTACACAAGTCTTTCCCATAAATGTTTATAAACTTATAAGAATATTTTCTTGTCAGATGGGTATATGTGAGACGGATCAATCCATTATTAAAGTATATTTGGTAAAATATATTTATTGGTAGTTCAAGTATATTAGTAATGAATCACATTATAACACATTAAAAACCTACTTTAATTCATTATTCATTATACTTTAAAAAAACACATGAATTAATATAATTTACTTTAATGACAATCATATTTTAACAACGGGTCCACCCATTTCACAACTCGTCTTAAATAATCTCTTCTAAAAAAAAACTTAATTTTCAACTTATAATAGATGTTACGTACTAAGATATTTGCCATGCAGACCAATCGTAGACCTAGTCCAAGAGACTATCATTTATCAAGAGTTTAAAACCAAAATGATCCCATAAGCGTATTTTGCGCACTCCAATTTAATCCTCAAGTGTAAGGATATCAATTGTAGCAGCAAATACCTAAGTTAAATTATCAATCCCACTGACACAGTTAATTATTTATTTATTCTAGATTACTACTCTCTCCATCCCGTTTCAATGTTTACGTTTCTATTTTGCGCGTCTCATTTTAATGTTTACGTTTTCCTTTTTAGGAATATGGGACCCACCTAAAACAATTAATATATCATCCAATATTGATACATCTACCCACTTCACATTAAATATTATATTTTTCCACCCACTATCTATTAAAATATAATACTTTTTAATTAACGTGCAAAAAATAAACGTAAACATTGAAACGAGACGGATGGAGTATTTCATAAGAATTGTGTAATTAATTTCCAAGAGTTTTTAAATTAATTATCTAAATAACGAAATATTAAATAACTGAATTAATTAAAAGCAATAAAAATATACAAGTTATAATTAAGAGATAAGAAACAGTTCTAAGGGATCAGGTATAGACCAATTAATTTGGGTTTCTAAACTTCCAATTGTTCATTCATGCAGCGTCAATAAAAATACTCCACTTAATCCTGCTAACCCACCAGATATGATCCGATTTTAAGCTAACAATATATTCTGATTTATTCCCTAAGGTGCGCGAATATTACCAAGCCTTATTCCTAGATACTAATCAAAGCAGACAATAATACCTCTGGATGGTAAGTTCGACTAACAAGATATTCTCTGAAATTACTACAGCGTTCTATTCACTTCCTACTTGAATATTTAATTGCATTGTTCCACTAAACAAATCAAGTATCTGATTTACTCGTTCATGAAATTAACGTGTTTATAGCGGAACTACTTCAATCCCTAACAGATAGACAATACCAATCATGAACGCACACAAGCTAACACAATAATTCAAGCATTATAGCGGATGTCATGAAAATATTATAAAGAAGGTACGAAGCAGATAAGCAAATCTGAATAAATTAAGTAAAATCAGAATATCAACTGCATAAATTCCAATTTGTGGTCTAAGTTCCCAAATCAATTAAATCAATCAATCAAACCCTAGAAATGTATAAGAAATTAGTCCATGAGGTTACAAACAATACTCATGGCTATGCAATTCATACCAAAAATCAAGATAAAATGAAGAGAAAGATAAGAATATTGAAACCCTAACGTAAGCGTAAGTTTGCGTTCCTTCTCTGACTCTCCAATCGTCCGATCTCCCTCAATTATCACTTGAAACTACTTGAAGATGGATGGAAAATGAAAATCAGATGTGAATCTGATATGTGTGTGTTAGAGGCGTGAATCGATGATGGGTTGTGGATGGGTTCTCTCCAATTTCTGTATTGATCTCCCTTCTTATGTCTTACACTGTTGTAGGTCTTCTTCGCGTCGAATTCTCTGCCAAAAACATGATCTGGATGCACAAATACACTACATAATCGAACATGCCGCGACTGGGGTCGAAATTGGGCAGCTCGGCACCCAGCTCGGCTCGAGCTGGGTATGGACCTGGCCGAGCGGCATCCGAGCTGATGCAGGATGTCTTTCCACGTCACTAAGGCCCCATCTGGACCCCACTCGGCTGGGTTAGCGTGGAAAGCGGGTCCAGCTCGGTCAAGCTGCTAGTCGAGCAGCTCTTGAGCTGGCCCGTTCCTACTCTGTTCCACGCTGCTTCCATCTTTGGTTTGTTTCCTGCCTTCAAAACTCACAAAAACACCTTAGTAGCCTCAAAATCGTGTAAATACTCAAACGTACACAATTTCATGCAAAAAATGATAACTTTCCTAAGCAAAATGGTGTAATGTGCACACTTAAAATGCGTGAAATTCCACTATCAATAAACCACCAAACTTACCTGTTGCTCGTCCTAAGGCAACGACATAGAAAACCAATAGAGTAACTTGAGAGGAAATTTCACAGCAGAAGACATCCAAGACAATATAACAATTCAACAATCATACTTTAAATACAAGATAACCATCCATCTAAAAACATACAATTCAAATCGACTACTTTACTTTTTCGGAATGCTTATCCACCCATTCTCACGGGTAGTATTTACGCTCATCGCTCAAGTGTGCGATATACATTTTAAGGTAAGGTGTTTATACTCATAATCAATTCAAACACACGCGTAACCGTAAGCTTGGAAATCATCTCAACTCTTGACTAAAGGAATAATTTCGATAATAGGATCACAAAGGTCTTGCATTAGGGTGTAATGTTGGCTCTTTGGTAAAGGTAGGAAACATATGGATTAAGTAACTAATTCATTAGTAGAGAATCAAAGTAGACTTACAGCTTTTCAACAAGCAGCTTCACTTTCTTCTTTCTCCTTCAACACACTTCAATTCTTTTTGCAACTTGATTCCTCCTTCACTTTTGAACACCAACTTTCTTACTTGAATCTATTTTTCTCTCTCTTTTTTTTTTTCAAATAAGGGACCAGTTTCAGGCACTACCCTTTTTCATGGGGTACCAGTTTCAGGCACTACCCCTTTATACAAGTTTTAACCATTCTCTTCAATAATTTTCATCACTTCCAAATTTCTTCTCTTTATATTCTTCATCACAAGACACCAAATTGACTCCAACTCTCTACTAGGTAGGAATTTTTAAGGATAGCAAAGGGATCAATTGGCTAATTACGTAGGCTTCCAACAAATAAGGCTTTTAGGCTCAAAAGGACTGACTATAGATAATTTTAATATGTAGGATAATAATTTGGCTGGTGACTAATAAATAATAAAGATAGCTTAAGATCATTTCCTATCATCTAATCAAACATGTAGCTTCAAGCAAAATATAAAGCCAAGTTCTAGAATACATGTGTATGAACGACACTTACAAAAATATACTGAATCATGCTACGAGTCATGATTTCAAAAGGCTCAAATCTCACATGGCTATAAGAATGAATGAGCAAACCTAATAAAGTTACATAGCTAATCATCCATGCATATAATTAAATTTCAAGCATCTCAATATCAAAGCACAATCTCAAACTGCTTCTCAAACACAATCACACATATAATCAAGTGCTAAGAAAAATCAGAAAATCATCCTAGAGAACCAAAAATCAACTAGACCGACACTAAGATCAACACACAACACATAAACACTAACAAAAACACCTGAAAAATCGCAAAAAAAAATAAAAAAATCAACATTCACGAATAAATCAAAAATATCAACTAATCGCAAAAAATTGACCCTCCAAGCACACAACATAATACAATGCAGAAAATTTACTTCAGTACAGCAAGACAAGGTATGTACGTAACCCCCCAAACTTAGATCAAACAAAGTGAGAAGCTAAGTTTGCAAAGAAGTATATACCGTAGACGAGCAACACCTAATAAAATTCCTACACCACACAAACACATAAAAGCAATTAAAACATGAGGGACAGCCTCCAACAAGTTCTCATGTTTAACATCGGAGAGTCACGACAGAATACCTCAGGCTCATCGGAATGGCCATGGATATCTTTCTTCCTTGCCATCGTATTCTAATCGTTGTGTTTCTTCATCAATCCAATACTTATGGCAAGGGATGACCTCGTTGAAATTCTTAAAATTGATCTTGACCTTGCCAACCATGTTAAGATCAAATTTCATCAACCTCTTCATTCTACTCCACCACTTATTCCTTCTTCCGACGAAAATTCTCAACTTCTCTTCTAACTCTTTTTTATCCCTAAAAATATGTGAGGAATCATTAGGTAAAACAAAGTCAACAGAAACAATATCATCAAATTCAATGCAACTTAAAGAGTTTAAAGGATTAGAAATGCTCATTTCATTCTTCCTCTTCGGTTGCTTCATGACTTTGCTCTTCTTCTTTCTTTTCTTCTTCAACATCCTCAAATTCTTCATCAATCTCTTCTTTTCCCTCAAAAATTGTCTCCAATTGATAGCTCAATTCGAATGGAGCCACTACTTAAACAACAACATAGGACCTTTAAACTGCATTCCAGTGCACAATGGAACAACAATATCTTCCTCAAATCCTTCTTCATCCATTCTTTCCTCTTGTTGAAGTTGAGCATTTAAACTTGCAGCTATGTTCGCAAGATTTTGAATTCTTTTCATGATTTCATTCCTCTCCTGCGACCTCTCATGCGCTTCAACCTTCATCTTTATTTCAAGAGCTTCCATAATTTTCATGGTTTCTTCATGCTTGTTGATGGATGACTCAATGCACCTTGCAATCCTTGGGAAACTCCAGTCGAACCAGAATAAGTGTTCTCTTGATAAGGTTGATATGAATTTTCATTGTAAGTACAAGACCATTCATCTTCATATCTGACTTGACTGTAGTACTGAGAAGAACTTTGATTCACTAGAGAATCATAACCATAATTCCTTTCATCCATGTAATATAGAAAAGAAACCATAGCATTCTGATTCTCATAGCGTTTCAATATTTCATCTATGCATAGAGAAGGATCCATAATATTTTAATTTTCATAGCGTTTCAATATTTCGTCCATCTCATGTACCTCAAAATAATTTATAGTCAGAATATATCCAAATAAAAAAAATAAAATAAAGCAATAAAAAGTCCTAACTAAACTAGAAATAAAAGAAAGTAAATAATTAAAACTGTCCCCGGGGCGCCAAAAACTTGATAGACGTATTTTGCGGGAGATGTCACCCACAACACGACCGCGACCGCGACCGCGACCGCGACCGCGACCGCCGACTGTATTATTGGTTCTGCTTATGATAATTTCACAGGTGTTTTCCCGTTCTCTCTTAGAATTTAAAGAAGAAAAACATTGATATCTAGTGTGTTTGAAATTTCGATTGGGATATTAATATAGCCCTACTCTTGCTCTCAATTTTTAAAATGCTGCTTGATTTTATTTTAATTTTTTTGTTGGAATATTATAATAATCTTAGGCTCTAAAAGAGAATTTTATGTATTGGGTTGCTTCATGAAGCAAAGAATTTAAAGAGAAGGGTTACTTTGTGCAAAATATAGTGCCATTGATTTCTCAATTGGTGGGCTTTTCTCACGATTTGGGCAACCATATCTCTTCACTAGGGAAATTCTATTTTGCCCATCATTTATTCACTGTCGGAATTTTTGATTTTGTCCCTGGGCTTGAAATCATGTCCATAATTTTTACAATTCCTGAATCTGGGATCGCTCGTGAATGGGACTACACCAAGGCAAATCCCTCTCTCCTTATCTATTCATTGGATTTCTTATGGATTCTTTTATGTTATTAATTCTTCTTAGATTTTCTGAACCTGTAAAGTTTCTGCTTTAAATGTGATCTTATTTGATTTCTTATTAAGTGAATCTGCTATGTTCTAGGTTGGGTTACTGAATTCTTGTAATTATCCTGAATCTTATTGAAATTTGTGTTAACGTTATCTGAAGATTTGGCTCCAAGCGGATTAAGTATGAAAACCCATGGTTACATTTGAGCAAACGTGAGTCAAAGAAGGATAAAGAAACTAACTCAAAGATGCTTAGCTTAAGTTTGAAGTAAGGCTTACCAATGACATGTCCAGTTTGGTGTCTTTTAGGCTTAAGGTTATGATGCTGTGAAACAATAGTCATAATATTCATTACTTTCTGCTTGATACATCTTATTATAAATGCCTTGATTCTCATGTACTGGCCCCTTCGAAATCATGTGTTCCACTATGCTTTAAATGTTATCAAAATATCAAATTGGGTTATCATGTGAATACCTAGTATTTTGGGCTATTTTGTTCTTTCTTTGACCATTTGATTCAGTTAGGGACATTCATAATTAACTTTTAATTTTGTCTAAATTATAGTGAATTACGTAAAGTATTATATTATCTACATCTTATTAGATTCCCACAATTTTGGTAGCTTTACAATAACCTTGTCTCGTTTTGATATTTGGCATCTGATTCATTCTTTAACTAGGTTTTTAATAGGATGGTGGAGCACTGGAGGTGTTTGGACCACCAACAGAAAAGGGGGCTGCTGAAATAGTACTCTCTTCATTCTTAGGTTATATATATTGATTAAAATGATAGTGTGGTGCCAATGAATGAAGATAAGGGTATGAAATCAGATTATAACTTCTATGTAACTTTCTTTACCTGATCACCTTCCTATTGTCTTTATAGTAGCCTATATAGAGCCCTCATTTTTATTTTTTTATGAATAGATCAGTAAAGCAGAATTTAGCTTGTTTTATTACTCTAGTGGAGTTGAGCTATTTAAATTGAAGATATGGTTACATAAAGCTGTGTTGCATTGCTGTTGCTTATAGGCTGTATGAAATGGCAAAAATTCCATCTAGTGATGGGGGGCTGGACATTTGGCAGTTAACTAAGACGGATCTATTTCTGTTAACTATTGTTGGTATCAAGGTAAGCTTGATAGTTGTAATTACAACTGCTTTTATAACTTTCTATTGAGTAATATTTAGTTATTTACATTTGCTGAATGAAGAAGCACAACCCACGGGAGGAGGAGAGGATGCTAATCTGCAGTATGCCTTCAAAACCTTGAAGAGAAGGAAGAAGAATAGATCCAAACCTCGGATGTAGGGTTCTAACAGCCCTGAACAGCTAGTCCACGCTCTACCTCCACTCAACAAGAGCAAGATTTGCCTATCTCTTCTAGGTATGATGTGCTGGCTGTTTAGGAGGATGGCGACGACTCTCTTGATCCAATCTTCTCTAGTAGGAAAGGTAAGCAATTAGAGTTACCTATCCTCTCAGTCCTCCAACAAACTGATTTCAGCCTCTTACCTAGGTGGTCATACACCGCAGTTTAGAGCCAACTTTCTTTTTTTTGTTTTGTGGTTTATTTATGTTTGTTGCATAAGAAGTATGTAGTTCTTGTAGCCTTCTTATAGGTTGATCCTGTTATGGTTTATTGTAGAAGTTAGTTTTGGTTTCTTGTTTTGACTTAATGGTATATTTCTTTGTGTAGTCTTTAGCCTCTTAATCAGATGTCTGGTTCGTTACGTGGAAGTATATAAGCACTTGGAATGAGTTGATCTTAGTCCGCTCATGTGGTAACTGCTGCTGCCTTTTTCATATTGATAACTTTATGGTTTTCTGCTGTGATTTGCAATTACTGTGGGTTGCCACTGTAGTTTTTGTACTGCTAGGATTTTCTATTTTATAATTAATTAGTTCTAAGCATGCTGGTTTTATGCTAATGAAGGAGGCTTGTGTCCTGCTTTTCTATTTAGTTATTGTTTGGTTGATGTCTCTTGTTCTTTTTGGGTACATCTTTGAAAGATTGTATGTAGTAGGTTTATTTTGTTATTGTGCTATTCTGCAATGCCACTTATTTTCTTGTAATCCAGTTGCTGAATTTTCGTACTACTACATCTGTTCATGGACTATTCTATTAGTTGTTTTTGAGGTTATAAACACAAGGTATTTAGCTCATATAATTGTGTTGGTTTTCTGAAATTTGCGCTGCTAATTTTCTTCGATAGGTTTGTTTTTCTGCAATTGTGTTGCGAATTTTTTAGTCGTTAGACTCATCTATTTTGCATCATGTCTGCTTTTCTATACTGTGGCAGTTAGTTTTCTTTGCTATTGGGCTCATCTTGATGCTAGTTTTCTATTGGTGGATGATAGGAATAGTAGTATTTTGTCTTGGTTTGCTGGTTTTGATGCTAATTTCCACTACTGGTCATCTGCAGAATGGGAAGGCAACATCAAATGTCACAGAAGTTCTGCAGCTCCTAGATGCCATATTTGGTTTAAATTTTTTGCATGATTGTACTTAGATAGGACTTAGATAGCAATCTTTTGTAAATTCTTGCACTTTGCTGCTTTGAATGTATCGTACAATGTGATGATGATGATGATGATGATGATGATGATTGAAGAGATCACCTTTTCTTCGAGTGTCCATTCACGAGGCATGTATGGAACCGGGTTAGGTTCGGAGTACAGTGGAGGAGACAGGTTACCACATTGAAAGCCGGATTCAAGTGGCTCAGCAAGGACCGTCGCGTACACTTAGTGAAAGGAGGAGGTGGACGCTTGCTCTCTACGGTAGCGTCTTTCTCATTTGGAAGGCTCGGAACGAAGCGATCTTCAAGGGTGTCCGAACTTCTACTGATGATTTGGTTAATTCCATACTTATGCATGTAATTAGATTTGAGCATTTGTTAGCTAGATAGGTGTGTTTTTATTTGGTTGCTCCGTTTTGGAGTTGTAATTATATGTATGTGTGACTCTGGCTTCGGCCTATCGTTTTGGAATAATTAACATAGAGTTCATGTACAATTATATTTTGAAATCTATTTACTTCTTTTATATATATAATTTTAAGTTATATTAATGATGCAAAATAATTAATGAGGAAGGTTTTAATGAGAGGTATTTAACAATGCAATGACAGGAACACTAATCACTTTGGATGAATTTTAATGAGAGGGAAGTCCTATCATTAAATATGTTAAGAAAATAATGACAGGTGATGAGTGTGTAAATTCACGAATCTTGCACCTGGATTTGTGCTATTATGAGGTGTTTGAAGGTTGTAATCAACTGTAAACCGATATATATTGTGAAAAGGTGCGGATCAGGTGTTGTTGAAGCCATTTGAGTGATTTTTCGAAGAAAATCGGAGTGGAAGTGTTGAAATCTGAAGAAAGGAGGTCAAAGCCATCCATTTGGGCGAAGTAGGAGTGCAATTCGACCAGAAGGAGGTCAATTCAACCAGCCCTTTTGGTCGAATTGGCAGCATAACACTAGCAGAAGGTGGATTCAACCACGACAGAGGGATTCGACCTGGGCATCAGGTCGAATCCAGGTCGAATTGATTAGCGAAGATGCCAATTCGACCTCGTCACTTCAATTCGACCAGGGCATCTGGTCGAATCAAGCACCTGGGATTTACAGTAGGTCAATTCGACCTCCAATTCGACCTGGAGGGGTGAATTCGACCTGTTGTTGAAGTCGAATTGAGCCTCGAAAACTTACCATATTCGTATTTTTACACCCTCAATGCGTGTGATCACTTAAAAAGCTCATTCCAGGCTCGGGAGGCGCGATTACTAGTATAAAAGAAGGCTTATGTAGCAGTAGGATCATATCACGCGTTCAAGAGGACGAGACGTAGAGAGTGAAGAGGAGAACGATCATCCATCATCCGGAGAGGCTGCAAAAGAGGTTCCGCTGGAGATTCAAGTAAGATCGGTCCAACTAACCATGATTGTTCTTAGATTAATCATGGGATAGAGCCGCTTCGGTAGTTCTAGGGTTATGAAAGTTTTATGAGTTAATTTGTCTTTCGTGTGTAAACTCCGTACAACACTACTTGTGGTTTATTTTATATAAGATTGCGCATTTTTAATCCATACTCATGGTCGTTTTGTGCATCAATAATTATTGTGTAGAGTCTGAATACATAACTTGGTTATTGGTTGAATGCGTTCACTATTGAGCAGGGTTTTATGTTATAATTCTAAGTGAAGGGATTCCGAAGTCTTATTAGACATATCTTATATGAATACTTGTTAATTGAATCATATTCGGGTTAATAAGTAGGATAAAGAGTATAACTTTATAGTACCTAAAAATGGAGATCAAATCGGGTTAGAGTACTAAGTGCACGGGAAATAATTAATTATGATAGTACCTAGAAAGGGAGGTAAAGTATACATCTTGCTCCAAGGATATTCACACGTGTCATACGCATGTTTACTTGTGTCTATAGAGTAAATTTGCATGGTTTAGTGGTGCGTCCATAAACCATAAGGCAGAGTCGGACACCATCATACGAAAGATTAATTAATAAGTGGAATTGGATTACCTGAAGAACTACCTACTGTCTTACTTGATCACAATTCACTTATCTCATTTTCTTGTTATTTTTACTTGTTGTTTTAATTATTAGTTGGTACTTAATCTCAATATCACAACTATTATAATTTCCAACATAGTCTTAATTTACTAGAACATAATTAAATTGGTAATTATCCGTCCCTTGAGTTCGATATATAACTTGGTCACCTTTCAAAACTACGATTGATATCCTTCATACTTGAGGATTATTTGTGTGTTAAGAAAACGCTCATCAAGTTTCTGGCGCCGTTGCCGGGGACGACATAAAATATCTTTTTATTATTTCTAGTTTTATTAGGACTATTTTAATTCATGTTTTATGTTCTAACTCTTAATCTTTTCAGGTATATGTACACAAGATCAAAGCAAGGTAAATTAGAGCCGTATAATCCTGAAATCGGGGCATCAACCAAGAAGAAGAAGAGTAAGATTCAAAGCAAGAAAAAAGAGCCAACTACATCTCTGAATTTTGGAGTTGAAGTGGACGAACCGAACTCGGAAGTGACTGAAACTGTGGTTGATTTGACAGCGAAAGCAGAGAAAGTCGACATGGCCAACGAAAGGGCCAATCCGGATAATCTGGCTATTCGTGAAGTCTTCAAGAATAACGGGGCTGAAAACTTTGGGCTTCTAGGAGCGAGGAGGGCTAATGCAGATTTTGATCTTCACCCCGCTCTTATTAGCATAATAGAAAGGAACTCCTTTGCAGGAGGGTCTTTCGAGGATCCGCAGCAGCATCTAAACAAGTTCTTGGGCTATACAAGTACTCAAAAAGACGTAGGAGAATATGAAGATGCTAGGAAGATCCTCTTGTTTAAATTCTTGCTTACTGAAAGGGCGAGAGATTAGTACGACACTATTAATGCAGCTGAATGCACTACTTGGGAGCAATTGAAGTTGAAGTTTTTGGAAAGATACATGCCGCCTTCGAAGGTGTTCAAGATGAAGCAAGACATTAACCAATTTGCTATCGGTAGTGGAGAGAAGTATCATGAAGCTTGGGACAGATTCAAGTACATGCTTCGTAAGTGTCCTCAACATGGGCTAACTAAAGCTCAATATATCTGCATATTCTACAATAGATTGGACTGTGATTCTCGTGTGTTATTGGATGCTTCTTCTAATGGAGCATTGCTTACTAAGTCATCCGTAGAGGCCAAGAAACTTTTTGAAGATATTTCGATGAACTCAAGAGATTGGCCAACTGATAGAGTAAGAGGTACTTACGTCCTTGGAAAAGTGGCTAAGGTTGAACATGCTATGGTGAAAACAAGTAGAGAAGATGAGATCGTCTCTAGCTTATCGAATATCAACAAGCTACTTCAGTCCCAACAAAAGCAAATCAGTGATATATCTCAGCGCGTACCAATCATGCAGCAGGAAGTAATGAATGATGGCACGATCCAAGAGGAGATGGAAGAAGCAAACTATGTTATGGGCTAAAGTATTCAAGGAATAAGGTTTCAAAATCAGGGTAACCAGAATTACCAAGGGAACTACAACAATCGTGGATCCCCGGGTAATTATCAACTGCCTAGGAGGCCGGAGTTTTTATGGAGTAATCCTAACAATGCAATTCAACCTCCGATGGGTGTTGATCCGGGTGCGAAAGTAGAAGAAGGAAAGCCGAGTTTCGAGGATACGGTGAACAGGTACATGGCTAGGAATGATGCTAGAGTGGATCGTCTTGAGGCCAAATTAGAAAAGAAGATTGATGCAAACCATGAGGATTTATCCAAGCAAGTGAAGGACCTTACATTGTTGATGGGGGAGATGGCAGGAAGTGTTAACAAGCGCACTCAAACTATTGAGAAAGGTAAGATCCATTCATAAAGTATTGAGAATTCAAAGTCCTACAACGCCATCATGTTGAGGTCTGGAACACAGTACGAGGGACCGTTGAGGCCGAAATCGAAATTGGACACGTCGAGGGCTCAATTCGACCCCAATTCAACCAACACCATAGGTCGAATTCAGCAAGAGAGGTTGAATTGGACGCCTGGATGTGATTTGGAAGCAACAGAGCCTCGATTCGACCAAAACCAAATCAATTCGACCAGGGAGCCAGGTCGAATTAAGGTCAAATCCACCCTTCCCGAGCACTCTGTTTCATCAAAAGCCTAATTCGACCAGCAGCCATTCAATTCGACCAGACCTTCAAGTCGAATCCTGGTCGAATCGAGCGTACAAGGTGAGAATAGAGTTTCAGGTGTGCAATTCGACCACTACGTGCCTAATTCGACCAGAGCACCTGGTCGAATTGAGGTCGAATTATCTCGTTCAGTACCTGTTTCTTCACCGAATACTCCTTGTGATGTGAACATTACTCCATTGGTTCCAAATGAGCAAAATACTGAGATCATAGCAGAGAAGAAGTGGGAAAGAGCCAAGAGGTTGAGAGCCAAAAATGATAAAGCGGAGAAGGTCGAGCGTGATGAATGGGTATTCCCAAAACAAAGATACCTCCGATGTTTCCTTATAAGGTGGCTAAGAAGGGATTGGAAGAGAAGTTCAAGAAGTTTTCAGATATCATGAATAAAATAAGCTTGAGTATTTCTTTCTCTGAGGCAATATTGGAGATGTCGTACTATGCCCGATTCCTTAAGGATATATTGTTGAAAAAGAGAAGTTTGAACGGAATTGAGACAGTGAACTTGTCTGAAAATTGTAGCTTGATTATCCAAAGAAAGCTGCCACAGAAGATGAAGGATCCGGGAAGTTTCACTATCTTGTGTGAGATTGGAAAAGGGCCGGCACGACAAGCCTTGTGCGATCTAAGGGCAAGCATCAATTTGATGCCATTGTCTATCTTTCAAAGGCTTGGTTTGGGGGACTTATCTCCTACAACAGTTGCTCTACAATTGGCAGACAGGTCGATGACGTTTCAGAAGGGTATCATTGAAGACGTTCTTGTTAAAGTGGAGAAACTAGTCTTTCCTGTGGATTTTCTTGTACTTGAGATGGAAGATGACAAGGATAACATCCCTCTTATCTTGGGGAGACCTTTCCTTGCTACTGCTGGGGCCATGATTGATGTTCAAAAGGGGGAGCTCAGGTTGTGGATGGATAAAGAAGAGGTCCTATTCAACATTGACAAAGTAATGAAGATGCCTATGGAGTCGCAATGTCATAGTATTGATGTGGTGGAGGAGATTGTGAAGGAAGATATGTCTTTGATCCTGTCTAAGGATCCTCTTGAGACATGCTTGATGGAGTCTCTTTCTTATCCCACTACGGAGCTTGATGGTCTCTCCAATGAGGTATGTATTGAATATCTTGAAAACTTCCTTGCTTTGGGTGATGACATGTATGAATTGGAGAAATCTAAGGTTGAGAAGAAGGATGTAGACAAAGAAAGAGAAGATGATGCCTACTTGAAGCCTCCTAACTTACCACCGGATACCCACAAATTTGAAAGTCCTTTCTCTCTTTCTTTATTTTGTGATCAATTTTATCCTGACTTTGATCTTGATGGTGATAGGAGTGATTCCGAAATTTAGTGGAAGATTGACAGAAATGATACGAGAAAATTTGAGAAAGGAGATTCTACTAATCGTATGGTGCCTAAGAAAGGTAAGGTGGTAAGTGTGGATGATAAGAGGGAGAGAAAGTATTGGAAGGTAAAGATGAAAGAAGATCGACCTCTTAGTCAGTAGTCTACATATTCTGCATTCCGTCGTGACTCTCCGACGTTAAACAAGAGCGCTTGTTGGGGGCTTTTCCTCCCATTTTATTGCTTTATTTCATTCGTGTGAGTAAGAAATTTTTATATTTGAAGTGCTTACTTATCGGCAATTATATCTCTTTGCAAACTTAGTTTCGACTATAGTTTCTCCTAAGTTTTGGGGGGTGTGATGTGCTTACCTCAATAAGCACCGATAGTATGATCTTTTCTTTGTGACGTTTGTTAGGGGAGTTAATTTTTTGCGGCATATTAAAACTTTAACCGATTTTTATGTGTCGATTTTTTTGTAACTTGCCTAATGTTTAGTGGTGTTTTGTTCCTTGTTTTGAGTTGTTTGCGGAGTTACTCATGAATGTTAAGTTTTAGGATTGATTCTTGATGAAGTTATGCTCTATTTTTGTACTTAATGTTTGTTGTTAAGCTTGAAGTGTGCAGGGGATGAAAAAAACTCGATTTTGGAGCATCAGTGAGCCAATTCGACCAGGGAGTATGGTCGAATCCAAGCATTCGGGTCGAATCGACGGGCAAAAATCATCCAGTAGCCCAATTCGACCTGAGGTATGATAATTCGACCAGAGGCCCATGTCGAATCAAGGTCGAATCGGAGTGTGCAAACTTCCAGTGAGCCAATTAGTCCACAACTGTTTCAATTCAACCAACAGCTCAGGTCGAATTGAAGTCAAATTGAGAACCTGAAACTTACAGTGTGTGGATTCGATCTGAGGCATATCAATTCGACCAGGGGACCAAGTCGAATCAAGGTCGAATTGAAGGTGAAAGTTGTCCAGAAGGTCAATTCGACCATGATGAAGTTAATTTAACCTCGTAGACAGGCCGAATCAAGATCGAATTGGGCCAGGTAAGTGTTTTCTTAACCCCAATTTTCATACCCCTTCGATCACTTTGCACACCACCTCCACTCGAATTCATTTCTGATCGAAGAACTTTGCCTCTAATCGTCAATCCTACTTGTTTTCCCACCTATTAAACTACATTCCACCCTTAATCCCTTCAATTTGCCGCGTATTTGGGAGAAATTAGTTGTAATCTAGGGTTCTTAGCGCGAATTTGGAGAGTCATTCACTTGTTCGATTTTAGCCATGGGCAGAACAAAAGGTATGTTTTCTCAACTCAATTACCCTAGAATTGATGTTCTTTGTGTTGATTTTGGTATGGGTAAGTTGATTAAACTTGTTTTATTGGAAATTAATGGTGATAGTTGAATGATTGTGAACAATTTCATATGAATACTTGTTTGGTTCGGTTTGATTACTTAGTTGATGTTAGAACCTTGAGTTTTATGTGAATTGTTGGGTGATTAAGGAGTGTGATTGATGAGCATGTTGATTATGGACTAGAATTGTTGAATTTGAGTAGTTCCTTATGATTGTTCATGTTGAATTACTTGAATTAATGATGCATGCTTGTTGTTGGTTATGATAGATTGATTACTATGCTTGATTGGTGTTGGAATCATGGTGAATAAGCAAGAGGATTGAGTATTGGATGTGAATGGAACAAGTTGGGTTTGGTTGATTATGCATTGAAACTTGAAGTCTTGAGTAGAGTTGGATGCTAGTAAATTACTTGGTTTGTTTTCCTTGTTGGTTGTTATTGAAGTATTGTTTTCAGGAAAAGAAAAGGATAAGGAGGTTGAAGTTCGATCCAAGAAAAGACATGATAGGCCTACTCGTGAGGATAATGTGACAAAGAAGTTGAGGCTTAAGGAGAGGTTGCCTGTAAACTTTAAGATCCAAATGAATGAGTTGGGATGAGATAAAGGAGAAGTGGGCTAAAGTTTCTTAGAAGATAGCACGAACAAGGTACCATGATGACGATGCTATGCTCACGATGAGGATCTGAGATGATATATTATGGATGTTTGATCAAGTGGAGATCCGGCATTTTATGGAGCTGAAGAAGCCGACATAATTCCATGTGACAGTTGAGGTTCTATGCTCTATTACGATTGAGAAGGATCCTATGGGATTTCCTTATGAGTGTATCTTTTAGCTAGGGGGAGTTATGAGGACATGGTCGGCGGAGGAGTTTAATGTGCTATTTCAGACTCCTACAGAGATTGCTCGGATGGAGAATGGATTCTTCAATGCTAATAGATTTTGGCGAGAGATTTCTGGGGAGGATGGAGATTTTAAAACTCAAGATGCTCGTGCTTCGATGATCAAGAATCCCGTACTCTGTTATATGGATAGGGTGTTGAGCAACACGCTATTTGCCCGCTCTGAGGGAAGTTGTGTGTCTAGGAGAGAGCTCTACGCTTTATGGTGCATGCTGAATGGGGTGAAGTTCAATGTGGATTCTAATTTTATCTATCAGCTGAATCGGTTTAGGATCCACGGGTTTCAGAAGGTGAATATTAGATGGTTGCTCACGACCGTGGCTGAGCATTATCACATGGATTTTATCGACATCACACCTATTCTAGGAGAGCCCAATTTGGTGATTGATGAGTGATATTTTCACCTAGATTTTAGTGTATTTTTATATGTGTTTTCGTATTATTTTATCCGTATTTTATGTGTTATTTGGTTGTGTTTTGTGTTTTCATGGAAATGTGTGTGAATGAGCTTAAACCTACTATTTTCACTTTTTATTTGATGCTAAACATGATAAGGAAGATGTAGGAAAAAGCGGATCTCAATTTGGAGTTGAAACGAGGGAGAACGAGCCAAAACAGTGAAGGAATCAGGGCAGCAACAACACGACTGGCCGTGTCGCAGTGCACGACTCGTGTAGCTAACACGGGCCTGTCCAGAATGGTCGTGTAGCAACATCTATTCATCCAACACGACCACCACTTGGCCGTGTTGCGGAGCTCGACTCGTGTTGCAGCACACGACCCGTGTAGCCAACACGGGCCTGTAAGCGATGGTCGTGCGGGAGCATCAGTTCACGCAACACGGGCACCTCATGGCCGTGTTGCGCCACACGACTCGTGTCGTGTCTTGGACCAGAAAAAAATCAGAATCCTTCTAGAAGGCCCATAAGGGTATAAATACCCCTCCATTCAGATTTTATGGGAAAAGATCCGAATTCCAACCCTTCCACATACACCTCACACACCATTTCCTCCATTTTCACCTTCACCTTCATCCATTCTTCATCCTTTGGATCTACCTTCATCCAACCATCAAATCCTCCATCCAAGTAGTAGAGAAGCAAGGAAGAGAGGTGAATTGCAAGGGGAAGAAGAAGATCACCATTGGAGACATCCAAGGGAGTTTTCATCTAAACTTTGTATTGAAACCTATTGTTTATCATATTTTGTAAGGAATTTAATGTCTATGTTAATTTTCTTATGGATATGAGAGGCTAATCTCCCTTGTGAGATTAGCAATATGAATTGTGTTGGATAATTTTTGGTATTTTGTAATTGAATGATTATGTTGATTGAGTTAATTGATTTTCTATCATTGATGCTTTAGATCTTGAGGTTTATGATGATTTGTGTGTTTAATTGTTTTAAGCATGTGATTAGATTGAGAAGTCAATTGCATATTTAGGATAATTAAGTGAATCATTTCATCAAACACTTCATGTGCATTATAGATTGTGAAGAGATTGAGAAGTCCTTCATAGTTTAGAACCCTTTGATAGAACATATCATTTATTAGATTGAGAAGTCAATAGATTATGTGAAGGGACTCTCATTTCAAGCTTAGTACCTAGTTGGAATTGTTTGAGTGAGAACCAATCCAATGAATGTCATTCCATATCCTATTCATTCCGAGAGGGAGTTTAGGTGATCTTAGTGTTGGCCCTTAGCCTTTTTCCCATGACACATATGAATTCATTGCATGATACCTAGATTTTCCATGCTTTAAGTATTGTTAATTTCATCTCTATCTACTTGGCTCATTCATCCATCTCTCATTCATCTATCCATTTATTTTATTGTCATTTATTGATTATCTTCCCTTTATGATTATCTCTATAATACTATGACAAACACGAGATCGCTTTGACCCTAGTACCTTCCTCCCTGTGGTTCGATAATTTTTTTAATTGGTCATGCCCACTAAACTGGGCTAATCAAATGGCGCCATTGCCGGGGAGGCAACGGTTGCTAGCGGTTTAACGAAGGAGTGTTTCGATTGGTATTAATAGAGATATTTTTATTGCTTTTTATTATTTGTTTTGGAAAATTTTTGATCTCACTTGTTCGTTTTGATAGGTACTTGACACTACCTTGAGAGAAGAGGAAGGGGGATCAAAGCCAAAAATAGCAAGTTGGAGAAGAATTGTAGTAAGCCTTGAGAAGAGTATTTAAATGGATGGTTGGAACCAATTCACAAATGTCTTTGGGGATCAATTTGCCAGGGTTCCACCTCCACAATCAAGAGGCTACATGAATGAGAGCAACTATGGGTACAACTTCCAAATGAATCAAGATAGCTCTCAATACTACAATCAAAGAAGAAATGGAGAATGGCAACAAGCTTACAATGGAAATAAATTCCACCCGTATCAAGCATACACTTATTCTCCACAAAATCCCAACACCAACACTTCTCCTCCGTTCCAAAACTACGCTTTACTTGAATTACATAGAAGAAGTGCTCAAGGAAGTGATGAAGGTCAAGATTCTCAATCAAGTTTTCTTCAAAATGAATACTCCAAGATAATTACCCAAGTTACTTTGGAAGTGACAAGACAAATAAGGATGATGAATCAAGGTGCTTATGGTCAAGTCTTGTCTAATTCAAGTTTGGGGGGTGCTCAAAATGTGCAAGGTGTGTCGATTCCTAGTCCTATGGAGCAAGAAGAGTGGAGGATGCCTACGCATCAAGTAGGAGATGTTTCTTTCATGGGAGTGGATGATTTCCAAGGAAATTTTCAACATAACTATGAAGGAAGTTTTCATGGGAATTATCCACCAATTCAAGAATGGAATTGTGACAACCAAGAGGGAGGAGACTTTCAACAAGTCGAAGAAGAAAAATCGTCTGTAAACATCTTGATTGAGAAGATGATAGCAAACCTTGAGGAGCGCATGAAAAGAGATGAAGCTAGTTTTGAAGAATGGAAGAAAAGAAATGAGGCAGATGAGAAGAGGTTTGAAGCCTTGGAGCATCAAGTAAGCCAAATTGTAAGTGCTTTGAACAATTTTCAACAAGTTGAAGAATTGGAAGAGGAGAGCAAAGTTGAAGAAGAGTTGGAAGAAGAAAAGAATTTGGGAGATGAAGAATCAAATGAGGTATTTGAAGAGCATATTGAGACAAATGATGTTGATGAAGAGAAACAAAGTCAAGAAGCAAATGATGATGACTTGAAGAGTGAAATGAGCATTTCTAAACCTTTAAACTCTTTAAGTTGCCTTGAACTTGATAATATTGTTTACATTGACTTTGTATTACCCATTGATTTTTCCCATATTCTTAGAAACAAAAGAGAACTCGAAGAGATGTTGGAGATCTATTTGGTAAGGAGGAATAAGTGGTGTTCAAGAATGGAGAGGGCAATGGAGTGTAAGCTCAAGAGAGTCGAATTTTTGAAGCCATGCTCGAAGGATGTAACTGAGGTCGTCACTTGCCACAAATGCCTAATAGAGGAAGAAGCACAACGTTTAAAATTTGATGGCAAGGACGAAAGATATCCGTGGCCATTCCGATGAGTTCTCCATATCCCGTCCGGCTTGAAGACGTTAAACTTAGCGCTAGATGGGAGGCAACCCATCATTACCTTTTATTGCTTTATTTAATGCTTTCAATAAGGTTGATGGATTTGTTTGTTTGCATTTTTGGCATGTAGATTGATTGTGTTCATGAGGAGAATGTGTATTGGAGAAACGATAAGTGCTTGATTTGAAGTGTGAAAGTAAGTCACACCACTTTTTGCAAACTTACCTCGAAACTCTTGTTTCAATTTAAGTTTGGGGGGATATGGCATGGTGTGACATACTTTGTTTTGAAGCCATATACTTTTCGTGTTTTTGGGCTAATTTTGAATTTTTCTCATGAGCATTGGTTTGATTTTGGTATGATTGGTCGTGTTGAAGTGCATGATAGTCCATATTTTTAATGAAATTGTTGAGCTAATGGTTTTGTTGAGCATGTATGAAGGGTATTGGAAGCACGAATTGAGCTCGGAGCTAACAACTTCCACTATCAAATGCTTATTGAGGGAGTTCATTCTACACCCTACCACTTTTACGTGCTTAGCATAATTTGATTTGATTTGTATTGATGTGATTAGCATGCTACTTAATTTGTTATGTTTTGGGATGTTTACTTTTCGTAAGTTAGGATTTTCTTTTCAATAAAGGTTGGGATGATTGTAAGCTTAATTGATTATGGATGTTATGAATGTGTGCTTCATTGTTTTATGATGGTGATTTTTATTCTTGCATGTTATGTGTTTTTGGTTATTTCTTGTTTGTTGAGTATTTATTTTATGTTTCGTGTGCATTTTTATTCTTGTTTAGGGAGTGTTTGGTGGATTGTTTTTGGGATGTCGTGAGTCATTTTTGAATATGAGTGATGATATGTTATGGTAATAAGTGATGACAAGTTATGATTAAGAATCTCTACACTTTCGAATTGTGACATGTTTTATTTAACTTGCTCAATTTTGAGATGAATGTGGTGCAATAAGTTTCTTAAGGTCCGAGCACAAGCTTGTGAGCATTTGAGCCTCAACCGTGCATACATGTTTTTTTTCTTCATGAGTGGATTGGTTGTGTTTGATAAGCTAGAACTTGCTCAAGGACTATAGGAACGAGCCCGATTTGTGGAGATTAGTGACATGATCTAAGGCCATCCTTGTTATTATAGTCATTACCATATATTTCCCTACCATGAACATCATCCCTAGTCAACCACTTTGAGCCTTAAAGCCTATTTATTGTGATATAAGCACATTACAAGCCATGATTACCCACTTAAGCCTTACATATATACCATTTGTGTGGGTGATTGAGGAGATGGTAACTAGAAAGGTTTGATAAAGAAGAAAAAGAAAAAAGGAAATGGTAAACAAGCAAGAAAAAGGATGAAAAAGAGCACAAGAAAGAATGGACATGCAACCCCAAAACAAGAAAATGAGCAAAGCAATAACAATATGCTCAAGTACTTAAAAGTTCAAAGAAGGAAGCATGCATTAAAAGAAGATAAAAATCTAAGGAAAGTTGATGATTAGTGCTTGTGATTACCAAAGTTGAGAAAGAAAGAAAGAAAAGTGGAGAAGTTGGAGAAATTGGCCGTCTCTTCGATTACTTACACTTGCTTAGTCACTATTATCCATATCTTCCATACCCTACCAAAGAGCCTATCATTACATCCTTAATGAAAGACCTTTTTGATCATTAATGGAAACCTTGGCGGTTTGTGAATGTAGTCCACGAGCAAGCTTATAGCGAGTCAAGCCAATCAATTGATGAGTGTTGATTTACCTACTTTAAAGAGTGTTGAGTGAAATTTATAACCTATGTAAGGCTTGGACTAAAAGGGACTATATTACACTTTATTCTCTTTTGATTGAACTTGTTAATTTCTCATGTTATGATTTTATTGATGTAGGATGCCTTAGCATAGTTTGTAATTCTTATTGCTATTGACGTGTTATTACTTATGTTCGTTTAGTCTTTTCCTAGGTGAAAATCACTCCTCATGGTTTATCATTTTCGTTATGCGAGGACGCACAACACTTTAAGTTTGGGGGTGTGATGAGTGATATTTTCACCTAGATTTTAGTGTCTTTTTATATGTGTTTTCGTATTATTTTATCCGTATTTTATGTGTTATTTGGTTGTGTTTTGTGTTTTCATGGAAATGTGTGTGAATGAGCTTAAACCTACTATTTTCACTTTTTATTTGATGGTAAACATGATAAGGAAGATGTAGGAAAAAACGGATCTCAATTTGGAGTTGAAACGAGGGAGAACGAGCCAAAACAGTGAAGGAATCAGGGCAGCAGCAACACGACTGGCCGTGTCGGTGGCACGAGCCGTGTCGCAGTGCACGACTCGTGTAGCTAACACGGGCCTATCCAGAATGGTCGTGTAGCAACATCTATTCATCCAACACGACCACCACTTGGCCGTGTTGCGGAGCTCGACTCGTGTTGTAGCACACGACCCGTGTAGCCAACACGGGCCTGTAAGCGATGGTCGTGCGGGAGCATCAGTTCACGCAACACGGGCACCTCATGGCCGTGTTGCGCCACACGACTCGTGTCGTGTCTTGGACCAGAAAAAAATCAGAATCCTTCTAGAAGGCCCATAAGGGTATAAATACCCCTCCATTCAGATTTTATGGGAAAAGATCCGAATTCCAACCCTTCCACATACACCTCACACACCATTTCCTCCATTTTTCACCTTCACCTTCATCCATTCTTCATCCTTTGGATCTACCTTCATCCAACCATCAAATCCTCCATCCAAGTAGTAGAGAAGCAAGGAAGAGAGGTGAATTGCAAGGGGAAGAAGAAGATCACCATTGGAGACATCCAAGGGAGTTTTCATCTAAACTTTGTATTGAAACCTATTGTTTATCATATTTTGTAAGGAATTTAATGTCTATGTTAATTTTCTTATGGATATGAGAGGCTAATCTCCCTTGTGAGATTAGCAATATGAATTGTGTTGGATAATTTTTGGTATTTTGTAATTGAATGATTATGTTGATTGAGTTAATTGATTTTCTATCATTGATGCTTTAGATCTTGAGGTTTATGATGATTTGTGTGTTTAATTGTTTTAAGCATGTGATTAGATTGAGAAGTCAATTGCATATTTAGGATAATTAAGTGAATCATTTCATCAAACACTTCATGTGCATTATAGATTGTGAAGAGAGTGAGAAGTCCTTCATAGTTTAGAACCCTTTGATAGAACATATCATTTATTAGATTGAGAAGTCAATAGATTATGTGAAGGGACTCTCATTTCAAGCTTAGTACCTAGTTGGAATTGTTTGAGTGAGAACCAATCCAATGAATGTCATTCCATATCCTATTCATTCCGAGAGGGAGTTTAGGTGATCTTAGTGTTGGCCCTTAGCCTTTTTCCCATGACACATATGAATTCATTGCATGATACCTAGATTTTCCATGCTTTAAGTATTGTTAATTTCATCTCTATCTACTTGGCTCATTCATCCTTCTCTCATTCATCTATCCATTTATTTTATTGTCATTTATTGATTATCTTCCCTTTATGATTATCTCTATAATACTATGACAAACACGAGATCGCTTTGACCCTAGTACCTTCCTCCCTGTGGTTCGATAATTTTTTTAATTGGTCATGCCCACTAAACTATGGCTAATCAAATGGCGCCATTGCCGGGGAGGCAACGGTTGCTAGCGGTTTAACGAAGGAGTGTTTCGATTGGTATTAATAGAGATATTTTTATTGCTTTTTATTATTTGTTTTGGAAAATTTTTGATCTCACTTGTTCGTTTTGATAGGTACTTGACACTACCTTGAGAGAAGAGGAAGGGGGATCAAAGCCAAAAATAGCAAGTTGGAGAAGAATTGTAGTAAGCCTTGAGAAGAGTATTTAAATGGATGGTTGGAACCAATTCACAAATGTCTTTGGGGATCAATTTGCCAGGGTTCCACCTCCACAATCAAGAGGCTACATGAATGAGAGCAACTATGGGTACAACTTCCAAATGAATCAAGATAGCTCTCAATACTACAATCAAAGAAGAAATGGAGAATGGCAACAAGCTTACAATGGAAATAAATTCCACCCGTATCAAGCATACACTTATTCTCCACAAAATCCCAACACCAACACTTCTCCTCCGTTCCAAAACTACGCTTTACTTGAATTACATAGAAGAAGTGCTCAAGGAAGTGATGAAGGTCAAGATTCTCAATCAAGTTTTCTTCAAAATGAATACTCCAAGATAATTACCCAAGTTACTTTGGAAGTGACAAGACAAATAAGGATGATGAATCAAGGTGCTTATGGTCAAGTCTTGTCTAATTCAAGTTTGGGGGGTGCTCAAAATGTGCAAGGTGTGTCGATTCCTAGTCCTATGGAGCAAGAAGAGTGGAGGATGCCTACGCATCAAGTAGGAGATGTTTCTTTCATGGGAGTGGATGATTTCCAAGGAAATTTTCAACATAACTATGAAGGAAGTTTTCATGGGAATTATCCACCAATTCAAGAATGGAATTGTGACAACCAAGAGGGAGGAGACTTTCAACAAGTCGAAGAAGAAAAATCGTCTGTAAACATCTTGATTGAGAAGATGATAGCAAACCTTGAGGAGCGCACGAAAAGAGATGAAGCTAGTTTTGAAGAATGGAAGAAAAGAAATGAGGCAGATGAGAAGAGGTTTGAAGCCTTGGAGCATCAAGTAAGCCAAATTGTAAGTGCTTTGAACAATTTTCAACAAGTTGAAGAATTGGAAGAGGAGAGCAAAGTTGAAGAAGAGTTGGAAGAAGAAAAGAATTTGGGAGATGAAGAATCAAATGAGGTATTTGAAGAGCATATTGAGACAAATGATGTTGATGAAGAGAAACAAAGTCAAGAAGCAAATGATGATGACTTGAAGAGTGAAATGAGCATTTCTAAACCTTTAAACTCTTTAAGTTGCCTTGAACTTGATAATATTGTTTACATTGACTTTGTATTACCCATTGATTTTTCCCATATTCTTAGAAACAAAAGAGAACTCGAAGAGATGTTGGAGATCTATTTGGTAAGGAGGAATAAGTGGTGTTCAAGAATGGAGAGGGCAATGGAGTGTAAGCTCAAGAGAGTCGAATTTTTGAAGCCATGCTCGAAGGATGTAACTGAGGTCGTCACTTGCCACAAATGCCTAATAGAGGAAGAAGCACAACGTTTAAAATTTGATGGCAAGGACGAAAGATATCCGTGGCCATTCCGATGAGTTCTCCATATCCCGTCCGGCTTGAAGACGTTAAACTTAGCGCTAGATGGGAGGCAACCCATCATTACCTTTTATTGCTTTATTTAATGCTTTCAATAAGGTTGATGGATTTGTTTGTTTGCATTTTTGGCATGTAGATTGATTGTGTTCATGAGGAGAATGTGTATTGGAGAAACGATAAGTGCTTGATTTGAAGTGTGAAAGTAAGTCACACCACTTTTTGCAAACTTACCTCGAAACTCTTGTTTCAATTTAAGTTTGGGGGGATATGGCATGGTGTGACATACTTTGTTTTGAAGCCATATACTTTTCGTGTTTTTGGGCTAATTTTGAATTTTTCTCATGAGCATTGGTTTGATTTTGGTATGATTGGTCGTGTTGAAGTGCATGATAGTCCATATTTTTAATGAAATTGTTGAGCTAATGGTTTTGTTGAGCATGTATGAAGGGTATTGGAAGCACGAATTGAGCTCGGAGCTAACAACTTCCACTATCAAATGCTTATTGAGGGAGTTCATTCTACACCCTACCACTTTTACGTGCTTAGCATAATTTGATTTGATTTGTATTGATGTGATTAGCATGCTACTTAATTTGTTATGTTTTGGGATGTTTACTTTTCGTAAGTTAGGATTTTCTTTTCAATAAAGGTTGGGATGATTGTAAGCTTAATTGATTATGGATGTTATGAATGTGTGCTTCATTGTTTTATGATGGTGATTTTTATTCTTGCATGTTATGTGTTTTTGGTTATTTCTTGTTTGTTGAGTATTTATTTTATGTTTCGTGTGCATTTTTATTCTTGTTTAGGGAGTGTTTGGTGGATTGTTTTTGGGATGTCGTGAGTCATTTTTGAATATGAGTGATGATATGTTATGGTAATAAGTGATGACAAGTTATGATTAAGAATCTCTACACTTTCGAATTGTGACATGTTTTATTTAACTTGCTCAATTTTGAGATGAATGTGGTGCAATAAGTTTCTTAAGGTCCGAGCACAAGCTTGTGAGCATTTGAGCCTCAACCGTGCATACATGTTTTTTTTTCTTCATGAGTGGATTGGTTGTGTTTGATAAGCTAGAACTTGCTCAAGGACTATAGGAACGAGCCCGATTTGTGGAGATTAGTGACATGATCTAAGGCCATCCTTGTTATTATAGTCATTACCATATATTTCCCTACCATGAACATCATCCCTAGTCAACCACTTTGAGCCTTAAAGCCTATTTATTGTGATATAAGCACATTACAAGCCATGATTACCCACTTAAGCCTTACATATATACCATTTGTGTGGGTGATTGAGGAGATGGTAACTAGAAAGGTTTGATAAAGAAGAAAAAGAAAAAAGGAAATGGTAAACAAGCAAGAAAAAGGATGAAAAAGAGCACAAGAAAGAATGGACATGCAACCCCAAAACAAGAAAATGAGCAAAGCAATAACAATATGCTCAAGTACTTAAAAGTTCAAAGAAGGAAGCATGCATTAAAAGAAGATAAAAATCTAAGGAAAGTTGATGATTAGTGCTTGTGATTACCAAAGTTGAGAAAGAAAGAAAGAAAAGTGGAGAAGTTGGAGAAATTGGCCGTCTCTTCGATTACTTACACTTGCTTAGTCACTATTATCCATATCTTCCATACCCTACCAAAGAGCCTATCATTACATCCTTAATGAAAGACCTTTTTGATCATTAATGGAAACCTTGGCGGTTTGTGAATGTAGTCCACGAGCAAGCTTATAGCGAGTCAAGCCAATCAATTGATGAGTGTTGATTTACCTACTTTAAAGAGTGTTGAGTGAAATTTATAACCTATGTAAGGCTTGGACTAAAAGGGACTATATTACACTTTATTCTCTTTTGATTGAACTTGTTAATTTCTCATGTTATGATTTTATTGATGTAGGATGCCTTAGCATAGTTTGTAATTCTTATTGCTATTGACGTGTTATTACTTATGTTCGTTTAGTCTTTTCCTAGGTGAAAATCACTCCTCATGGTTTATCATTTTCGTTGTGCGATGACGCACAACACTTTAAGTTTGGGGGTGTGATGAGTGATATTTTCACCTAGATTTTAGTGTCTTTTTATATGTGTTTTCGTATTATTTTATCCGTATTTTATGTGTTATTTGGTTGTGTTTTGTGTTTTCATGGAAATGTGTGTGAATGAGCTTAAACCTACTATTTTCACTTTTTATTTGATGCTAAACATGATAAGGAAGATGTAGGAAAAAGCGGATCTCAATTTGGAGTTGAAACGAGGGAGAACGAGCCAAAACAGTGAAGGAATCAGGGCAGCAGCAACACGACTGGCCGTGTCGGTGGCACGAGCCGTGTCGCAGTGCACGACTCGTGTAGCTAACACGGGCCTGTCCAGAATGGTCGTGTAGCAACATCTATTCATCCAACACGACCACCACTTGGCCGTGTTGCGGAGCTCGACTCGTGTTGCAGCACACGACCCGTGTAGCCAACACGGGCCTGTAAGCGATGGTCGTGCGGGAGCATCAGTTCACGCAACACGGGCACCTCATGGCCGTGTTGCGCCACACGACTCGTGTCGTGTCTTGGACCAGAAAAAAATCAGAATCCTTCTAGAAGGCCCATAAGGGTATAAATACCCCTCCATTCAGATTTTATGGGAAAAGATCCGAATTCCAACCCTTCCACATACACCTCACACACCATTTCCTCCATTTTTCACCTTCACCTTCATCCATTCTTCATCCTTTGGATCTACCTTCATCCAACCATCAAATCCTCCATCCAAGTAGTAGAGAAGCAAGGAAGAGAGGTGAATTGCAAGGGGAAGAAGAAGATCACCATTGGAGACATCCAAGGGAGTTTTCATCTAAACTTTGTATTGAAACCTATTGTTTATCATATTTTGTAAGGAATTTAATGTCTATGTTAATTTTCTTATGGATATGAGAGGCTAATCTCCCTTGTGAGATTAGCAATATGAATTGTGTTGGATAATTTTTGGTATTTTGTAATTGAATGATTATGTTGATTGAGTTAATTGATTTTCTATCATTGATGCTTTAGATCTTGAGGTTTATGATGATTTGTGTGTTTAATTGTTTTAAGCATGTGATTAGATTGAGAAGTCAATTGCATATTTAGGATAATTAAGTGAATCATTTCATCAAACACTTCATGTGCATTATAGATTGTGAAGAGAGTGAGAAGTCCTTCATAGTTTAGAACCCTTTGATAGAACATATCATTTATTAGATTGAGAAGTCAATAGATTATGTGAAGGGACTCTCATTTCAAGCTTAGTACCTAGTTGGAATTGTTTGAGTGAGAACCAATCCAATGAATGTCATTCCATATCCTATTCATTCCGAGAGGGAGTTTAGGTGATCTTAGTGTTGGCCCTTAGCCTTTTTCCCATGACACATATGAATTCATTGCATGATACCTAGATTTTCCATGCTTTAAGTATTGTTAATTTCATCTCTATCTACTTGGCTCATTCATCCTTCTCTCATTCATCTATCCATTTATTTTATTGTCATTTATTGATTATCTTCCCTTTATGATTATCTCTATAATACTATGACAAACACGAGATCGCTTTGACCCTAGTACCTTCCTCCCTGTGGTTCGATAATTTTTTTAATTGGTCATGCCCACTAAACTATGGCTAATCAAATGGCGCCATTGCCGGGGAGGCAACGGTTGCTAGCGGTTTAACGAAGGAGTGTTTCGATTGGTATTAATAGAGATATTTTTATTGCTTTTTATTATTTGTTTTGGAAAATTTTTGATCTCACTTGTTCGTTTTGATAGGTACTTGACACTACCTTGAGAGAAGAGGAAGGGGGATCAAAGCCAAAAATAGCAAGTTGGAGAAGAATTGTAGTAAGCCTTGAGAAGAGTATTTAAATGGATGGTTGGAACCAATTCACAAATGTCTTTGGGGATCAATTTGCCAGGGTTCCACCTCCACAATCAAGAGGCTACATGAATGAGAGCAACTATGGGTACAACTTCCAAATGAATCAAGATAGCTCTCAATACTACAATCAAAGAAGAAATGGAGAATGGCAACAAGCTTACAATGGAAATAAATTCCACCCGTATCAAGCATACACTTATTCTCCACAAAATCCCAACACCAACACTTCTCCTCCGTTCCAAAACTACGCTTTACTTGAATTACATAGAAGAAGTGCTCAAGGAAGTGATGAAGGTCAAGATTCTCAATCAAGTTTTCTTCAAAATGAATACTCCAAGATAATTACCCAAGTTACTTTGGAAGTGACAAGACAAATAAGGATGATGAATCAAGGTGCTTATGGTCAAGTCTTGTCTAATTCAAGTTTGGGGGGTGCTCAAAATGTGCAAGGTGTGTCGATTCCTAGTCCTATGGAGCAAGAAGAGTGGAGGATGCCTACGCATCAAGTAGGAGATGTTTCTTTCATGGGAGTGGATGATTTCCAAGGAAATTTTCAACATAACTATGAAGGAAGTTTTCATGGGAATTATCCACCAATTCAAGAATGGAATTGTGACAACCAAGAGGGAGGAGACTTTCAACAAGTCGAAGAAGAAAAATCGTCTGTAAACATCTTGATTGAGAAGATGATAGCAAACCTTGAGGAGCGCACGAAAAGAGATGAAGCTAGTTTTGAAGAATGGAAGAAAAGAAATGAGGCAGATGAGAAGAGGTTTGAAGCCTTGGAGCATCAAGTAAGCCAAATTGTAAGTGCTTTGAACAATTTTCAACAAGTTGAAGAATTGGAAGAGGAGAGCAAAGTTGAAGAAGAGTTGGAAGAAGAAAAGAATTTGGGAGATGAAGAATCAAATGAGGTATTTGAAGAGCATATTGAGACAAATGATGTTGATGAAGAGAAACAAAGTCAAGAAGCAAATGATGATGACTTGAAGAGTGAAATGAGCATTTCTAAACCTTTAAACTCTTTAAGTTGCCTTGAACTTGATAATATTGTTTACATTGACTTTGTATTACCCATTGATTTTTCCCATATTCTTAGAAACAAAAGAGAACTCGAAGAGATGTTGGAGATCTATTTGGTAAGGAGGAATAAGTGGTGTTCAAGAATGGAGAGGGCAATGGAGTGTAAGCTCAAGAGAGTCGAATTTTTGAAGCCATGCTCGAAGGATGTAACTGAGGTCGTCACTTGCCACAAATGCCTAATAGAGGAAGAAGCACAACGTTTAAAATTTGATGGCAAGGACGAAAGATATCCGTGGCCATTCCGATGAGTTCTCCATATCCCGTCCGGCTTGAAGACGTTAAACTTAGCGCTAGATGGGAGGCAACCCATCATTACCTTTTATTGCTTTATTTAATGCTTTCAATAAGGTTGATGGATTTGTTTGTTTGCATTTTTGGCATGTAGATTGATTGTGTTCATGAGGAGAATGTGTATTGGAGAAACGATAAGTGCTTGATTTGAAGTGTGAAAGTAAGTCACACCACTTTTTGCAAACTTACCTCGAAACTCTTGTTTCAATTTAAGTTTGGGGGGATATGGCATGGTGTGACATACTTTGTTTTGAAGCTATATACTTTTCGTGTTTTTGGGCTAATTTTGAATTTTTCTCATGAGCATTGGTTTGATTTTGGTATGATTGGTCGTGTTGAAGTGCATGATAGTCCATATTTTTAATGAAATTGTTGAGCTAATGGTTTTGTTGAGCATGTATGAAGGGTATTGGAAGCACGAATTGAGCTCGGAGCTAACAACTTCCACTATCAAATGCTTATTGAGGGAGTTCATTCTACACCCTACCACTTTTACGTGCTTAGCATAATTTGATTTGATTTGTATTGATGTGATTAGCATGCTACTTAATTTGTTATGTTTTGGGATGTTTACTTTTCGTAAGTTAGGATTTTCTTTTCAATAAAGGTTGGGATGATTGTAAGCTTAATTGATTATGGATGTTATGAATGTGTGCTTCATTGTTTTATGATGGTGATTTTTATTCTTGCATGTTATGTGTTTTTGGTTATTTCTTGTTTGTTGAGTATTTATTTTATGTTTCGTGTGCATTTTTATTCTTGTTTAGGGAGTGTTTGGTGGATTGTTTTTGGGATGTCGTGAGTCATTTTTGAATATGAGTGATGATATGTTATGGTAATAAGTGATGACAAGTTATGATTAAGAATCTCTACACTTTCGAATTGTGACATGTTTTATTTAACTTGCTCAATTTTGAGATGAATGTGGTGCAATAAGTTTCTTAAGGTCCGAGCACAAGCTTGTGAGCATTTGAGCCTCAACCGTGCATACATGTTTTTTTTTCTTCATGAGTGGATTGGTTGTGTTTGATAAGCTAGAACTTGCTCAAGGACTATAGGAACGAGCCCGATTTGTGGAGATTAGTGACATGATCTAAGGCCATCCTTGTTATTATAGTCATTACCATATATTTCCCTACCATGAACATCATCCCTAGTCAACCACTTTGAGCCTTAAAGCCTATTTATTGTGATATAAGCACATTACAAGCCATGATTACCCACTTAAGCCTTACATATATACCATTTGTGTGGGTGATTGAGGAGATGGTAACTAGAAAGGTTTGATAAAGAAGAAAAAGAAAAAAGGAAATGGTAAACAAGCAAGAAAAAGGATGAAAAAGAGCACAAGAAAGAATGGACATGCAACCCCAAAACAAGAAAATGAGCAAAGCAATAACAATATGCTCAAGTACTTAAAAGTTCAAAGAAGGAAGCATGCATTAAAAGAAGATAAAAATCTAAGGAAAGTTGATGATTAGTGCTTGTGATTACCAAAGTTGAGAAAGAAAGAAAGAAAAGTGGAGAAGTTGGAGAAATTGGCCGTCTCTTCGATTACTTACACTTGCTTAGTCACTATTATCCATATCTTCCATACCCTACCAAAGAGCCTATCATTACATCCTTAATGAAAGACCTTTTTGATCATTAATGGAAACCTTGGCGGTTTGTGAATGTAGTCCACGAGCAAGCTTATAGCGAGTCAAGCCAATCAATTGATGAGTGTTGATTTACCTACTTTAAAGAGTGTTGAGTGAAATTTATAACCTATGTAAGGCTTGGACTAAAAGGGACTATATTACACTTTATTCTCTTTTGATTGAACTTGTTAATTTCTCATGTTATGATTTTATTGATGTAGGATGCCTTAGCATAGTTTGTAATTCTTATTGCTATTGACGTGTTATTACTTATGTTCGTTTAGTCTTTTCCTAGGTGAAAATCACTCCTCATGGTTTATCATTTTCGTTGTGCGATGACGCACAACACTTTAAGTTTGGGGGTGTGATGAGTGATATTTTCACCTAGATTTTAGTGTCTTTTTATATGTGTTTTCGTATTATTTTATCCGTATTTTATGTGTTATTTGGTTGTGTTTTGTGTTTTCATGGAAATGTGTGTGAATGAGCTTAAACCTACTATTTTCACTTTTTATTTGATGCTAAACATGATAAGGAAGATGTAGGAAAAAGCGGATCTCAATTTGGAGTTGAAACGAGGGAGAACGAGCCAAAACAGTGAAGGAATCAGGGCAGCAGCAACACGACTGGCCGTGTCGGTGGCACGAGCCGTGTCGCAGTGCACGACTCGTGTAGCTAACACGGGCCTGTCCAGAATGGTCGTGTAGCAACATCTATTCATCCAACACGACCACCACTTGGCCGTGTTGCGGAGCTCGACTCGTGTTGCAGCACACGACCCGTGTAGCCAACACGGGCCTGTAAGCGATGGTCGTGCGGGAGCATCAGTTCACGCAACACGGGCACCTCATGGCCGTGTTGCGCCACACGACTCGTGTCGTGTCTTGGACCAGAAAAAAATCAGAATCCTTCTAGAAGGCCCATAAGGGTATAAATACCCCTCCATTCAGATTTTATGGGAAAAGATCCGAATTCCAACCCTTCCACATACACCTCACACACCATTTCCTCCATTTTTCACCTTCACCTTCATCCATTCTTCATCCTTTGGATCTACCTTCATCCAACCATCAAATCCTCCATCCAAGTAGTAGAGAAGCAAGGAAGAGAGGTGAATTGCAAGGGGAAGAAGAAGATCACCATTGGAGACATCCAAGGGAGTTTTCATCTAAACTTTGTATTGAAACCTATTGTTTATCATATTTTGTAAGGAATTTAATGTCTATGTTAATTTTCTTATGGATATGAGAGGCTAATCTCCCTTGTGAGATTAGCAATATGAATTGTGTTGGATAATTTTTGGTATTTTGTAATTGAATGATTATGTTGATTGAGTTAATTGATTTTCTATCATTGATGCTTTAGATCTTGAGGTTTATGATGATTTGTGTGTTTAATTGTTTTAAGCATGTGATTAGATTGAGAAGTCAATTGCATATTTAGGATAATTAAGTGAATCATTTCATCAAACACTTCATGTGCATTATAGATTGTGAAGAGAGTGAGAAGTCCTTCATAGTTTAGAACCCTTTGATAGAACATATCATTTATTAGATTGAGAAGTCAATAGATTATGTGAAGGGACTCTCATTTCAAGCTTAGTACCTAGTTGGAATTGTTTGAGTGAGAACCAATCCAATGAATGTCATTCCATATCCTATTCATTCCGAGAGGGAGTTTAGGTGGTCTTAGTGTTGGCCCTTAGCCTTTTTCCCATGACACATATGAATTCATTGCATGATACCTAGATTTTCCATGCTTTAAGTATTGTTAATTTCATCTCTATCTACTTGGCTCATTCATCCATCTCTCATTCATCTATCCATTTATTTTATTGTCATTTATTGATTATCTTCCCTTTATGATTATCTCTATAATACTATGACAAACACGAGATCGCTTTGACCCTAGTACCTTCCTCCCTGTGGTTCGATAATTTTTTTAATTGGTCATGCCCACTATATTATGGCTAATCAGTGATGTTTTCCTGTGTGAATGGAGGATTTGCTCACTTTTGAGATAGGGATTGGTTCTTTACGAGGGGTCCTAAGCCCTTCACTTTCATGTTCTCCTTCAATGTGAGTGACTTGACTATCGTTCGAGAAGAGATGAAAGGTTGTGAGCTCGTAGGGACACGCTGCCTTGTCCATTACTGTTTGGATAAGAGGAGATTGGAGGACGGTGGTTCAGATGTGTGCAGCCGGTATGATTGAGGAGCTACGACAGATTATTGCGTAGGGAGAGTTCCGGCCACAGCATCCATAGCAGCAGCCACCGCCGCAGCAGCATCATCATGGAGATGAGGACGAGTATCAGGAGATGGATATCCCGGAACAGCACGAGAGGGTTCAACGACCCATTCCGGCGGTACCACGGCAGCAACACTGGGCTGGTCCAGATGATTATACCGGATTATGGAGCGGAGGCTTGATGAGATGAGTGATGATGATGATGATGAGGATGATGATGCTCCGGAGGAGTAGAGCTGCAGGTTTTTTGTGTTCTCCGATTCATCTCATCTCCATTCTTCTTTTATCTTTATAGGATGGGTGTGTCTTATGTGAGTGGCATGTATATATTACTATATTTGATCATCTCGGGTGTGGATTGTGAGGAGTGACTATGATGCATGAGTTGGAATTTGTTGAGAGGCTTGTATGATTGACTATGATATATGGGTTCATGGATTTTGTGCATTCATATGTTCATGTGTTAATTTTCATTGATGAGAAGCATGTATAATTTGATAAGTATATAGAGTTCTTGTGAAATTGATCTTGATTATGTGCTATGAGGAGTACTTAGGATTCTATTTACCCATGTGAGGATTTGAGCCTTTTAATCATGCTTGATCATGATAGTTTATTCTTGAGAGAATCATTCATATGAACGTATTCTAGAACTTGGCTTGGAGTCTTGTGTGAGACTTACAATTGGTGAATTGCTAGGATATGATCTTAGGCCATTCTTGGTTACTTGAGTTACTTAGCCAAATTTTACCTTCCCATTGATTATATATATCTTTGGTATCCCCGTTTGAGCCTTAAAAAGCTTTTTCTTTGGCAAGCTGAATAAAAGAGCCTTATTTAACCTTTACTTTAGCTTTGTTCAAATACCCTATTCATTGGTAGAGAGTTGAGGTGAATAAGTGTTGCAAGAAGAAGAAGGAAGATAGAATGTGGTTAAGTAAAGTAAAAGAAGTGTATGGTTAAATCTTGTTTAGGGGTAGCGCCTGAAACTGGTACCCCGATTGCTGTTAAAAAGGGTAGTGCCTACAACCAGTACCCGAGTTATCAAAAGAAGAATGATGTTGATGCAAGAAAGAGAAGAAAAATTCAAAAATTGCAAGTGCAAGAAAAGAACTTGGAGGAGGATATATAGCCGAATGAAGAAAGTAAGAACCTCCAAGGTAACTCTCTACTAGTGTTTGAGTCACTTATCTAAATTTTCCTACCATTTCCAAAGAGCCAACATTACAACCCAAAAATAAGTTCTTTGTGATCCTAGTCATGAGTTGATTGTGAGTTGATTTTTGAGACCCTTGTCAAGCTTATGGTTACGCGTGAGTATGAATTGAGTATGAGCGTATATATTAACCGTTTAAGTGTAACGAGCACTTGAGTGAGAGAGTAAATACTTATCTTGTGAGTTAGATGACTTAGTACTCCAAATGGTAATATGATTGGGTGATGTTTTACATGAATGATATGTATGATGCAGGAAATACTTATTTTTAATTGATAAAATTGCATGTGTAATATGTGTTGTACTTGGTGATCTCGTGAATTATACACGACCCCTTGGTTTGATTGTGTTGCTTCGGGACGAGCAACATGTAAGTTTGGGAGTTTGATGAGTGTGTAAATTCACCAATCTTGCACCTGGATTTGTGCTATTATGATGTATTTGAAGGTTGTAATCGGCTGTAAACTAATATATATTGTGAAAAAGCGCAGATCAGGTGTTGTTGAAGCCATTTGAGTGGATTTTCGAAGAAAATCGGAGTGGAAGTGTTGAAATCTGAAGAAAGGAAGTCGAAGCCATCCGTTTGGGCGAAGCAGGAGTGCAATTCGACCAGAAGGAGGTCAATTTGACCAGCCCTTTTGGTCGAATTGGCAGCATAACACGAGCAGAAGGTGAATTCGACCACGACAGAGGGATTCGACCTGGGCATCAGGTCGAATCGAGGTCGAATTGATTGGTTGAGATGCAAATTCAACCTCGTCACTTCAATTCGACCACGGTATCTGGTCGAATCAAGCACCTGGGACTTACAGTAGGTCAATTCGACCTCTAATTTGACCTGTATGGGTGAATTCGACATGTTGTTGAAGTCGAATTGAGCCTCGGAAACTTACCATATCCATAATTTTACACCCTCAATGCGTGTGATCACTTAAAAAGCTCATTCCAAGCCTGGGAGGCACGATTACAAGTATAAAAGAAGGCTTATGCAGCAGTAGGATCATATCACGCGATCAAGAGGATGAGACGTAGAGAGTGAAGAGGAGAGCGATCATCCAACATCCGGAGGGGCTGCAAGAGAGGTTCCACTGGAGATTCAAGTAAGATCGGTCCAACTAACCATGGTTTTTCTTAGATCAATCATGGGCTAGAGCTGCTTCGGTAGTTCTAGAGTTATGAAAGTTTCATGAGTTAATTTGTCTTTCATGTGTAAACTCCATACAACACTACTTGTGGTTTATTTTATATAAGATTGCGCGTTTTTAATCCATACTCACGGTCGTTTTGTGCATCAATAATTGTTGTGTAGAGTCTGAATACATAACTTGGTTATTGGTTGAGTGCATCCACTGCTGAGCAGGGTTTTATGTTATAATTCTAAGTGAAGGGATTCCGAAGTCTTATTAGAACTATCATATATGAATACTTATTAATTGAATCATATTCGGGTTAATAAGTAGGATAAAGAGTATAACTTTATAATACCCAAAAAGAGAGATCAAATCGGGTTAGAGTACTAATTGCACGAAAAATAATTGATTATGATAATACCTAGAAAGGGGATAAAGTATACATCTTGCTCCAAGGAAATTCACACGTGTCATACGCATGTTTACTTATGTCTATAGAGTGAATTTGCATAGTTTAGTGATGCGTCCATAAACTACAAGGTAGAGTCGGACACTGTCACACGGAAGATGAATTAATAAGTGAAATTGGATTACCTGAAGAACTACCTACTATCTTACTTGATCACAACTCACTTATCTCTTCTTCTTATTATTTTTACTTGTTATTTTAATTATTAGTTGATACTTAATCTCAATATCACAACCATTATAATTTTCAACATAGTCTTAATTTACTAGAACATAATTAAATTGGTAATTATTCGTCCCTTGGGTTCGATATATAACTTGGTCACCTTTCAAAACTACGATTGATATCCTTTATACTTGAGGATTAATTGTGTGTTAAAAAAACGCTCATCAACAGGACACATTCCTGTCATTAAAGACTTTTATCTAGAGAGGCTATAATGACAGACTCATGTCAGGGAATTTCCTGTCATTAAAAGGTTTTAATGATAGGATTCTTACTTTTAATGACAGGATTTCCTGTCATTATAGCCTCTTTTTCTTGTAGTGTAAGAATAGGAAAATCCTAGCGTAAGCGTAAGTCTGCATTCCTTCTCAGTCTCTCCGATCGTCCGATCTCCCTCAATTAGCACTTGAAACCACTTGAAGATGGATGGAAGATGAAAATTAGATGTGAATTTGATATGTGTGTGTTAGAGGCGTGAATTGATGATGGGTTCTCTCCAATTTGTGTATTGATCTCCCTTTTTATGTTTTGGACTGTTGTAGGGCTTTTTCACATCGAATTCTCTGCCAAAAACACGATTTGGATGCACAAATACACTGCAGAATCGAATAGACTGTGACTGGACCCGAAATTGGGCCGCTCGGCTCCCAGCTCGGCTCGATCTGGGTATGGACCTTGCCGAGCGGCATCTGAGCTAATGCAGGATGTCTTGCCACGTCACCAGGGCCCCATCTGGACCCCACTCGGCTGGGTTGGCGTGGCGAGTGGGTCCAGCTCAACCCACGCTGCTAGCCGAGCAGCTCACGAGCTGGCCCGTTTCGACTCTGTTCCACGTTGCTTCCGTCTTTGGTTTATTTTCCCCTGTTTTCTGCCTTCAAAACTCACAAAAATACCTTAGTAGCCAAAATCGTGTAAATACTCAAACGTACACAATTTCATGCAAAAAATAATAACTTTTCTAAGTAAAACAGTGTAATGTGCACACTTAAAATGCGTGAAATTCCACTCTCAACATCCCACACTAATTTACTTTATTTAAAATAATCTCAAAAAATTAATTTCTCCAAAATAGTTTCATAACTTTTAAATTATCATCAAAATAGTCTTTTTATTTATTTAAGAATGTTTGATTTTTCTAATTCCAAAGATGAGATAGAATCGGCGCTTTTTAAATATTATAAGATGAAATTAATAAAAAAAAAATATTGTTTGAGGACAAAATTGGAGCAAAAATAATATTCCAACTATTTTAAGACTTTTTGGATAAAGTAAAAAGATACTTAGACAACTTATTCTATTTATCAATAATAAAACTTTGTTAATGTGGTTTTTAGAATATATTGATTCCGAAGGTGCGAGATATAATTATATCAAAGACTTGTATGAGACAGTCTCACATAAGGGTTTATATGAGACGGATACAAAGTGATAAATTTTATAATGAAAAGTGATACTAATATAATGAAAAGTGTTGATTCTATTTAATGATCAATTTATAGTATAAATAAAAAGTGATAACATTTTATAGCGAAAGTGATAACTATTTTAAAAAGTGAAAATGATCTCACGTGAGATTGTGTCACACAAGACCTACCCTATAATTATTAAGATATTATTCTCTTCATCTCAACTTTGTTTATAACAACTTGTTCATACCTAATTTAGGTGTATGGATCACATATTTTAACTGTATTAGTGAGTGTGTGTGCAGTGAGTATCATATGTCTAAAAAGAAAAATGAGACCCTTTGAGATAGACGTCCGAAATAGAAAAAATTGACTCTTTAAAGTGGACAAAGAGAGCATATGAGTAGGATTTTGTGGCTCAATATACAAGGTATATAAAAGTATAATATTTTTTTAAAAAGAATATACACTTTATAATATTTTTTTAAAAAGAAGATACACTTTAATTAATAAAAATATAATTTTTTTCATTGAAAAGATCGGCTAAAATATGAAGAGTATAATTTTTTGATTAAAAAAATTTTAAAAAAAATCTCAGAAAATAAGAGTATTATAAATTTTTATACTAAAAGGTATAACATTAATATTAAATGCTACAACTTTAAAAAAATGTTGAATTTGGGGGTACGGTGTCCCAGAGATACACAGACTTTGCATATATATATATATATATATATATATATATATATATATATATAAAGTTGGTAGTTGTATTAGTGGTGAATGGTAGGTCATGTGTGAGACTCATTTTCTAAAAAAAAAAATTAATATCTTAAGAGTGGATAATCAAAATAGTAAAATAGATACCTTATTATCGAATGAAGGGAATAGTATATTTTACCCAAATTATTATTTTTAAAAAAATTATATTATGATATTAATAATTTTTAGGTTTTTTTTGTTTTAGATTCATATGAGTTTGGAAATCAACATTAAAGTTTTAATTTTTTATAGTGTAGATTTTAAATGTTTTATATTAAATCAATGTGTATATAGGTACTATATTATCGAATTGTCACTATAAATTTCCATTGGGTATTTTAAGTCTCGGTATAATATATTGGCTAGAAAAATTGAACAATAGTTATAAAAATGAATTTGAATTGAGACAAAAGTTAGATTTTTTTCTTTTTAAAACGAAATTGTCCCTCTAGTACTTACGATTTAATAGTAATAAATCCAAAATACAACGGCTCACATCTAAGAATAGTTGCAGTATAAATAATAAAAATATTGAATCAAGCAATATTTTGAACTCACAATAGAACTTAGACAACAACTTAGGAATATAATATAATTGTTAGGACAATTTTGCTTCACCTTACTCGATTAGCATCCAAAAGTTTTGTGTTTGTAATCAAGAGTTACGTGTTATAATTTATTTATGCAAATCCTTTTAATAAATACAAATTAATTACAGACAAATGCAATGATACAAATGTAGCAGTGATTGGCAAAGGAATATTTTGGACACATTTCATTGATTCTCGATCGGATAATATATAATTATCTCACTTCACTAAATTCATTCATAAATCAATTGTGAAGTGAAATAGCAGTATTTAGCCTTATCTCATTTTTTTTTATGTATAATTAGCATGTAATCCACATGTTATGTGGCATTATTAAGTTATTATTTTTAATAATAAAATATTGTATTAATTATACTAAAAGTTTTAATCTTTTTACGGATTGCGAATTAGTCCAAACTTTTTAATATTTACAAATAAGTTCTCGACCTAAGTCGACAAATAATTTACTTTGCTTTATAAGATTTCATCACCAATCTTATTATATAATTAAAAAATCATAAAAAAAATTAATAAAAGAAATTCATAATTAGCATTTAAATCCTTAAGATGTTGGATTATGTTTTAATAACAAATGCATCAAAAATAAATATCTTAATTAAAAATTAAAAAAAATGTGAGCTCGCCACGTTAGCCTATAATCTCTCAAAAGATGACATATAAGATTACTCTCCTTTATAAGTTTACTAAGAGATTTGTTAGGTTATTTTTGCCTTTCCAATTAAAAATATCTATTAAAAAAATTAATATTCCATGGGCTACCAAAAAATAAGGGCAATGATCAAATTCTCGTCAATCAGAAATGATTTGTTTTTTCTTCAAAACCCTAATTTTTAAATATTAAACCTGAAAATTTCCAGAATATGTAAGAGAATAATTATTGACAAAGATATAGCATTAACTTTTATACTTTGATAAGAGAATTATTGAAGCAAATATTATGTGAGATAATGAATTTATTAGACGGATAAAACAGTAGCATTTTTTATACAAGCGACGTATTAGAGGGATAAAAAAGTAGCATTTTTTAATACATGTGACATATTTGAGCATCCAAAAAGCTCATAAAAAATTAATATTATGTATATTTTAAATAATAAAACAAGAAAAACAAGTTTCAACCTACTATTTATTTTAACTTTTTATTTTAAAGAATCATTTTCACTCTTTAAATTTGAAGAGCACAATCCACTCTTCATAATTTATTATTTCATTAAATGCTATTTAATTATTAGTGTTTTTACTCAATAGAAGTAGTTTAAACAATTGATAAAAGAGAAAATAATGCAATAAATGAACATTGGAAAACAAATTTTAAAGAATTTGTTGGAATACAAAAAAATTATTACTCTTTATATTGTAAAAATGCTTTTCAAATTTTGAAGAATCTCTTACAAATGCTCTTTACCTTGTGCATGATAAGCGTTTTTTTATGTGACATTTATTACTCTTTTAAAATTGAACTAATCTTTGGTTATAATATCACAGGGATAATAGTTTGTAATGCAAAAGAGTAATGAAGGAGTATGCTTATATGTTTAAAAAGTAATTTTTTTGAATTCAGTTCCACACAGAATTAGTTTTATGTGGTAATTTTAAAAGTAATAACACGATATACCAATAAAAAAAGTTTTGCCTTACTCTGTCTCACAATTATATCGTTTTACTTATTTAAATTTTATTGGGTATTACTTTTTATTTATTTTATGAATTATTGATAAAATAATTCAATTTAACAGATTTATTTTTCTTATTAGATATAACTTTTAATTCAAAAATATTACTTCTTCCGTGTCAATAAACTCTTCGCATTTCCTCATTAGCTTACATAAGAAAGGTGAAAATTTTATTAAGAAGGAGGAAGTATCATTTTCTACCATCGTCTCACCGTAAAATTATTTTATCGGTGTCACCCTCCTTATATATAACCCTCTTTTTTTCAAGACTCTTTATAACTCCTCTCTTATTCGTTCTTAGAAGGAATCGAACTTGGATAACTCACAATAATTCAATAATGAGATGAGCTAGTCCACTAGTTAAAATATAAAATTAGAGTGAAGTCAAGCCTAATAATTCCAATTAGGTAGGAAGTGGAGAATGAGATGCCAAAAGAGTGGCCATCATTTGATGTCACAAACTCCACTATTACAACTTTACAAGTATTTAAATTCAGAAAAAGATGCCAATTTGATAACAAAACTTTTACGTATTTAAAGGAGGTGTTGGAATCCGAAATGTTTTCATTTTCTTTCAGACATGATAATATAAAATCAACTGAATAAAGTTAAAAATTAATAATGGACTTATCCTTTGGGGGTCCCATGTTGAGTCATTTTTGTGTGTTTCATGATAAGTTGTTCATCAAATGTAAGTTAAAGTAATCGTTATTATAGTTTTCGTTAGCGGTTCAATTTTAGCACTAATATTTTAAGTTATTTTGAATTGAAATACTGTTATTTTCAGTTTTATTAAATTAAATATACATTGCAAACCACTCATTGTATTAACTACAATTGGGTAAATGACTAACATCATGTCCGTGATTTGTCACAAAGTAATAATAATAATAATAATAATAATAATAATAATAATAATAATAATAATAATAATAATAATAATAATAATAAAACTCGTGTGTGGCTCTCATACGAAATTATCTTTATGAGACAGGTAAAAAATAAACTCTCTCCGTCGATAAGTTTTTCATATTTATTAAAAATACAGATTTTTTAATTTTAATTAATAAATATACTCACTCCGTCCCATTTAAAGATAGACTTTTTTTCTATTTTGGTCGTTCCACCCAAAAGTTTTCTGTCTTTTTTTACATACATGAGACCCACACACCCATTCTAATACAATTAAAATATGAGGCTCACACTCCTACTAATACAACTACACATTACACATTAAATAATAATATTCTTTAATCTACGTGCAAAAAAGCAAAAAACCCTCTTATGTTGGGATGGAGGGAGTATAAGATAAATTAGTTATACATGAGTTGAGCGAGAATGATATTTTTTTTTAAGTATGATGTATTGAGAGGTTATATCAGTAAATTTTTTATTATTATTAACGAATTGTCAATAAAGATTACTTTTAGATAGGACACTCCCCATGCTATCTACTCCCCGTCTCATTTTAGATGATACACTTTTTATTTTGGGTTGTCCCACAAAAGTTTGCACCTTCCTAAAAAAGTAAAAAGTCAAACACAATCACCCTTCCCCATACACTTTATTTACAAAAAAAATCACTTGTACCTAACACACCTAACATATTTTATCATTTATTTATTACCAAAAGTATCATAATACCCCTAAAAGTTATTACTTTTTAATCTCCGTACCGGAAAGAGGGGTGCAGACTTTCCTGGAACGGAGAGAGTATGCCTTTAAAAACTTTTTTTTTTTATTAACTAGATTTTATTTTAGGAGATGTTTAATCAGTAATTCTTGGCTATGGGCGAAGAATAGTAGCCTATGAATTAGGATTCCATCTAGGGAAAATAAAACTATAGTGTATTTCTTATGAGAATAATTCTACCATCCTAATTTCCTCATCTCAATCAATGTAGATGATTTTAACATTTTAATTTAATTTGTGATAGGAGTCAACAGTTAAGTAGTTAATCAACCACTGTGAAGGAAGAGCTTGCCGCGTCACACATTAAGCACCTATACTCCCTTTATCTCCAAATATTCTTATGACTTCCCTCCTAATTCGTTATCAAATGAAATCGAACTTGAATCACTTATTCGTTTTCAAAGAGAATCGAACATGAATCACCCACTTTAATTAGGAGCCCAATAGTCAGATGAGCTAGTCCACCTGATTGTATAAAATATTAAATGATCTCCTACTGGACTAATTAGACCCGAATAACTTATATAAATAGAGCATCCCCTAACAAACTTTTCTCTTTTCTTTTCACTTCTTGGCTTCTTCAAGAGATAAATAAAACATTTCTCTCTCCTACATTTTATTTTCTTTATAAGCACAGCATACCTCCTCCTAATTGGTTTGGTCTCTCCCCCCATACCAAGAGTCATCCCAGCTATCCCTTCATACAAATATTTATTTAGTTCGAAACTTAAATTACAACCATATATTAAATCCCCATAAAAAAATCAATATAGACATAATAGATACTATAAATTTATTTAGAACTTATAGATGTTTTATTTTGATTCCACACTCTATTTATGACCCACGATTTACATTTGTATTATAGTATCACTAGTGATGAATTTATTCAAGTGTGATTAATTCAGTTTGGATACACTATAGTCTTACAATTACTTATTATCATCCCTAATTCTCCTTTTTTTTTTTCTTTTTTTTTAAGTGCCATTTTTTATCTATAATTTTTTATTTCTGTCATGTGATATAAATTCTAAATATTAATGCATACATTTTCAAAATCACTATTTTAATATGGAAAACAAAGTTTCAACTTTACGCAATTTTTCCTCTTTTGCTTCTTTAAAATTCATTCATGATGGAAAGTTATAAAGAAAAGATATAAATGTCAAAAATATATACTCCACATAAAAGAAAAAAATGTTCAAGGACAAAGATAGTAGGATACACTTCCTCCTGTTGGGTATATGGGGTAGTATTTAAAATGGCTTATGAATTACTTTTGGTAAAGTCGAGTCAAGAGTTACACTCTTTCTCCTTAAGACGAAATTGTTCCGTACTTCAGGTGCTTACGGACTATAGCAATCGCCTCCAAGATACAACGACTTTGAATTTCGGACTTGTAGCACAATGAGTCCAAAATTATCGGCAAACGAACTAATATTTTAGAACAAACGGCTTATGAATTACTTTTGGTAAAGTCGAGTCAAGAGTTACACTCTTTCTCTTTAAGACGAAATTGTTCCGTACTTCAGGTACTTACGGACTATAGCAATCGCCTCCAAAATACGACTTTGAATTTCGAACTTGTAGCACAACGAGTCCAAAATTATCGACGAACGAACTAATATTTTAGAACTTTCGGACTTGGATAGGATAATTCTAGAACTAGTGGACTAGAATGTAATATGCTTGATTTTGTATGCAGGATTGGAATGAATTTTTCCAAATGAGTTGGGGGTCTATTTATAATAGTTGAAGAGTCATGGTGCCCTTTGAAGAATGGATATCTTGATTCATTATGAGCCATTAGATCATGCCTCTTGATCAAGATCAAGATCCAATGACTGAGATTGCACCCCTTCATTTGAATTTTAAATTCAAATCTTGGAGCCATATTTTTTCCTCCAAAGCATCTTTGGGTTGAGCCCAGACCGGCCCGACCCGATAGATGACCCACCCCGGTGATCGGCTCGACAACCTGACCCGACGGACAGATCCGGCCCGGTTTAACCGGTCTTCCCATGTGTCGGCTTGACTCACCTATTGAACCCATTTCGAGTCCAAAAAGTGATCATGTGCAAGCGCGGCTAGACTTGGTTGGATGCACCATGTGTTCCACACATTTTATTTAATTCAATAATGTGTGTGGGTAATAATAAGGAGTTCAATTCTTCAATCTTTTTCCAATGTGGGACAACTTCCCACTTCAACCTTTCACTCTTCATTTTTCTTCTTTTTTTCTTGTAATTAAATTGCAAACTTCATATATTAATTATTCATTCACCCGTAATTGGATTTGAGCAAACTTATATACTAAATTCATCTACTCGAAACGTAGTTTTTGAATATGCAATTTGTTTTCATTTTCGACAAATGAAAATTTACAAGACATTGATCAAAAATGGGCTTGACCCACTTTTATACTTAACCAATTCCAACAATCCCCCACATGAATGTAATTAATGCATGTAGACTCTATCGAAAGTTTCGATGAAGTGCTATTGCATCAGGATAGGTAGCTTTCGGCTTTGAACCTTCCTTAGTAGAATGCCATCGGATTTACTTGCTACTTAGTGAACATGATGTCTTGAACTAGTCAGCGTTTTTTGTAAGCCAAGACAACGACACCTACACAATAACAATTCTAATATTCTTCGTTCTCACGTTGTGTCCAATTCGGCCCTGGACTATCTTGGATTCATAAGTATTTTTCTCATTTGAAGCGGCCAAACTTCACACTTATATAGGTGATCTCCTATATATAGTATCCTGCTATACTCCACCTTTAAGGTATAGGAATCATTAAAAGCTTTAAAGGCTTACCCTTTACCACACTTCTGCAGGCTTGCACTTGATTTGTTTGAGAATGAGTTTAAATTATATTTCAAGTGCTATTTCGGAACATTTACAACTTAGTTGTCTTATTGAACCATGTTCTCGGGATCTCCAATCATCATGGTTAAGTTACCGCTATAAACGTTCTTTAGTGCGTGGATTTTAAAATCATTCCCATTACTGCACTTGTCATTAGATCTCTATTTATGCCTTTTGTCAGTAGATCAGTGATATTTTCCTTAGACTTTACATAGTCGATGGAAATTATCCTACTAGAGATCAATTGCCTAAGGGTATTATGTCTCCTTCTTATATGTCGAGATTTACCGTTGTACATGTTACTTTGTGCTCTCCAAATAGTTGTCATGCTATCGCAATGTATCATTATAGGAGGCACTGGTTTGCTCCAACAAGGAATATCCTCTAAGAAGTTTCTAAGCCATTCGGCTTCTTCACCAGCTTTGTCTAATGCAATGAACTCTGACTCCATTGTGGAATGAGCTATGCATGTTTGTTTAGAGGATTTCCATGATACTGCTCCATCACCTATGGTAAATACATAACCACTTGTGGATTTGAAGTTTTTTGAATCAGTTATCCAATTAGTATCCGTGAATCCTTCGACCACGGCAGGATATCTTATATACAGTATCTTATAACTTAGAGTATGTTTCAAATATCTAAGTACTCTTCTCAATGCTGTCCAATGTTCTTCATTTGGATTGCTTGTGAACCTATTAAGTTTATGAACAGAGTATGCTATATCCGGACGTGTACAGTTTAGTAAGTATATTAAGCTTCTGATAATTCTTGCATATTTCTGTTGTGATATGGGTTTGCCTTTATTTTTAGCTAGATATAGATTCACATCCACAGGATTTTTAGCCGGGGGTAAGTCAAAGGCATCGAATTTCTTAAGTATATTCTCTACGTAGCGAGATTGTGTTAAGATAATTTCGTCAGGTGATCTAGAGATTTTTATCCCTAGTATGAGATCAGCCTCACCCATATCCTTCATATCAAAATTCTTTTTCAACATATTCTTAGTATTCACAATTACTTTGTGATTACTTCCTATTATGAGCATGTTGTCTATGTATAGACATACAATTACATACTCATTAGGCGTGCCTTTTATATAGACACATTTGTCACATTCGTTGATTTTGAATCTATTTGATAGCATAGTTTGATCAAACTTTTGATGCCATTGTTTAGGTGCTTGTTTTAATCCGTATAAGGATTTTTATTAACTTGCACACTTTCTTTTCTTGGCCAGGGGCAACAAACCCTTCAGGTTATTCCATATATATCTCCTCTTCTAATTCACCATTTAAGAAAGTTGTTTTGATATTCATTTGGTGTATCTCAAGCTTATGCATAGCTGCAATTGCGATGAGAACTCTAATGGATGAAATTCTTGTCACAAGTGAATATGTATCGAAGAAATCATATCCTTCTTTTTGTTTGAACCCTTTAGATACCAAGCGAGCCTTGTATTTGTCAATTGAACCATCAACCTTATATTTCTTCTTTAGGATCCATTTGCATCCTTAAGGTTTGTTGCCCGGTGGGAGACCGACCACCTCCCAAGTATGGTTTTGCATAATGGATTCAATTCATTGTTGATAACCTCTTTCCAGAGAGGAGCATCTGGACTAGACAATGCTTCTTGTATTATCCTCTGTTCATTTTCTAGCATGTAGGTTATAAAATCAGGACCAAAGGACTTTTTCTTCTTGGTTCTTTTACTACGCCTTGGTTCTTCCTTGAGGTAAACTTTTTTCTATAGCGTCATGAGTTCTTTTATGCGAGCTCACTTCTTGTTTTTCATTCTTAGGAAAAATATTTTCAAAGAACACTGCATTTTTAGATTCAATAGTCATTCCCTTATTCATTTCAGGAACTTCTGACTTGTGAACCAAGAAACGATATGCACTACTATTGTATGCATAGCCAATAAAGATGCAATCAACTGTTTTGGGTTCTAGCTTTACTTGTTTTGGTTTAGGTACCTCAACTTTTGCTAGGCCCCCCCACACTTTGAGGTAACCGTATGATGGTTTCCTTCCTTTCCATAATTCATATGGAGTTTTATCTCTTTTCTTGTGTGGTAGTTTATTAAGAATGTGATTTGGGAAAGCACCGCTTCCCCCCACATGTTCTGGGGTAGCCCGAGCTATTAACATAGCATTCATCATCTCTTTGAGAGTTTTATTTTTTTTGTTCGGCAACGCCATTAGATTGTGGTGAGTATGGTGCTGTGGTTTGATGAATAATGCCATTTTGCAGACAAAATTCTTCAAATGGAGCCACATATTCTCCACCTCTATCACTTCGAATCATTTTGATTCTAATGCTTAGTTGATTTTAGACTTCATTCTTAAAGTTTATGAATGCATCTATTGCTTCATCTTTCCCTCTTAGAAGATATACATAACAATACCTTGTGCAATCATCGATAAATGTAATGAAGTAATTCTTACCCCTCTTGTTGGTGCGAACTTTAAGTCAAATATATTAGTATGGATTAGTTCTAGAGGTGTAGTACTTCTTTCCACTGAATGAAATGGAGCTTTTGTCATTTTTGCTTCAACACAAATTTCACATTTCTTTTGTGGATCTAGTTCTATTATTGGCAACAAATTTAAGTTGACTAATTTTCTTAGCGAATTTAAAATTGCATGTCCTAATCTATCATGCCATATATTAGAACTCTCGGCCAAGTAAGAAATAACTTTTTCTTTATTTTTAATATCACGGTGTACAGTCATTATATTTAGTTTGAAAAGCCCCTTTTCAAGGTAACCTTTTCCTACAAACATACCACTTTTGGATAGTACATATTTGTCAGACTCATACACTTGTCTAAATCCGGCTTTACTAAGCAATGATCTAGACACTAAGTTATTGCGGATGTCAGGGACATGCAACACATCCACAAGTTGGAGCTCTTTTCCCGATGTCATCTTCAACACAATTCTGCCTAGTCCAACGACTTCGGATGTTGAAGAATTTTCCATAAATAATTCTCTACCATTTATCGGGATGTAGGTAGAGAATATTTCTTTGTCCGAGCAGATGTGTCTTGTAGCTCCACTATCCACAAACCATTCTTGTGGATTATCTACAAGGTTTTCTTCAAAGACCACAGCGGCTAGGTTTAGTTCAGACAAGTTGGCGGATATCGACTTCTCTTCCGCTAGGTTAGCTCAGCTGTTGTTTTCCTTCTTTGGTTGACGACAGTTTTTTGCCATATGTCCGGGCTTGTCACAGTTGTAGCAGTTGCCTTTAATCTTCTTTGCAGGCTTTTGATTTTTGTCATTTCGCTTTCTCTTTTTGTTTACCCCGGATTCAGCCAAGTTAACTCTTGCCTCTTTGCTAGACTTGATTTCAGACTTTCGATTGCCTTCTTCGATCCTTAGTCCCACGATCAAGTTCTCAAGCCTCATTTCTTTTCTTTTGTGCTTGAGATAGTTCTTAAAATCTTTCCATAGAGACGGTAGCTTTTCAATTAAAGCAGCTACTTAAAAAGATTAACTCAATTCCATACCCTCGGCATAGATGCCATGTAGGATCAGTTGTAGTTCTCTAACCTGATTCAATACAGTCTTGGAGTCCACCATTTTGTACTCGAGGAATCGTCCGACTATGAATTTCTTCATTCCGACATCATCCGCTTTGTACTTCTTTTCAAGTGACTCTCATAATTCTTTAAAAGTTTTAAAATATGTATAAACATTATAAAGTGAGTCATCTAACCCGTTTAGAATGGAGTTACGACACATGAAGTCACTATGTTTTCAGATTTGAACGGCAACTTTCTTTTGATCATCAGTTTCATCTTCTTCAACCATTGGAGCAACTTCCATCAGAAAACGGGCGAGGTTGAGTGTTGTTAAGTAGAACAATATTTTTTGTTGCCAACGCTTAAATTCAGTTCCATCGAACTTAGGCGGTCTCTCGGCGTGAACAGGTGCAGTAGTAACAGTAGCAGGTACATCAGTAGCCATCTTTAAATACTATAATTTCGTCTTAAGATTGTTAGGTATATGGGGTAGTATTTAAAACGGCTTATGGATTACTTTTGGTAAAGTCGAGTCAAGAGTTACACTCTTTCTCTTTAAGACAAAATTGCTCAGTACTTCAGGTGCTTACGGACTATAGCAATCGCCTCTAAGATACAACGACTTTGAATTTTGGACTTGTAGCACAACGAGTCCAAAATTATCGGCTAACGAACTAACATTTTAGAACTTTCGGACTTGGATAGGATAATTCTAGAACTAGTGGACTAGAATGTAATATGCTTGATTTTGTATGCAGGATTGGAATGAATTTTTCCAAATGAGTTGGGGGTCATGTGCAAGCGCGGCTAGACTTGGTTGGATGCACCATGTGGTCCACATATTTTATTTACTTCAATAATGTGTGTGGGTAATAATAAGGAGTTCAATTCTTCCATCTTTTTTCAATGTTGGACAACTTCCCACTTCAACCTTCACTCTTCATTTTTCTTCTTTTTTTTCTTGTAATTAAATTGCAAACTTCATATATTAATTACTCATTCACCCGGAATTGGATTTGAGCAAACTTATACACTAAATTCATCTACTCGAAACGTAATTTCCGAATATGCAATTTGTTTTCATTTTTGACAAATGAAAATTTACAAGAACATTGGTCAAAGGTGGGCTTGACTCACTTCTATACTTGACCAATTCCAACACCTCCATCTCAATATCTTTCACACTTATCATAATATTTTTTTCATACTTTATTTTTATAGAAGTGTGAGAAAAAAAAGTAGGGACGAGAATATTAACATCTATCGATACAAAAATTTTGTGTGTAATTTTAAATGTATCATTTGTTACCTCACTCTTTATACCAAATAGAGAAAAATAAATAACTTTATTTAACACTTACTAATATTCAACTCACAAGGAAAAAAAATAAGTACAATGATTAAAATAGATAATTATAATTTATTACACCGACATAGTAGAAACTACTCAACTATATACACTAAAAAAACTGTTTTTAACAACGTAATATTCCATTGCTAAAATCCTTAATTCCATTGTTAAATTAGCTTACCAACGGATTAGCAACGGAATCCATTGGTAAAATTCCGTTGCTAAAGTGGTGGTTGGTAAATTTTTAGCAATGAAAAATTAATTCCGTTGGTAAATAATTCCGTCGGTAATCCGTTGCTAATAATTCCATTGGTAATTTATATAATAATTCCCTTACTAATCCGTTGGTAATTAATTACCAACGAATTGAATTCCGTTGCTAAAATAGAGAATAAATCCGTTGGCATTCCGTTGCTAAAACAAAAATGACATTTTTGTTGATAATCCATTGGTAATTACCAACGGATTGAATTCCGTTGCTAAATTTGATTGCTAATTTTTTTTTTTTTGTAGTGATAAAACATGTTATGCCCGCATGCATGACAGTTCAACTGATTATAAGGGTAACTAACATTTTATACTTATAATTAAGAATTGAATTTCACAACAGCAATGTGGAAGCAACTTTTCAAAATAAAGGGCTCCTTGTGTGCAGTGGTTAGTAGTAGTTTAGCCTTTATTAATCAGTTGAGTCACCATCGTAATTAACCTCTCCAGTACTCTGTTGGATCGGGTTGTAATCAGGGGTGTCTAGAGTCGGCGATCCCACCTTTTATACCTATATAAAACATATTATTTAAAATGGAATTTGAATTTAATGTTTTTTTATTAATTTAAGAGTTCATATCTCGTGCATCTGAATGCACATGTGTACCTATACGTATATTTTCTATTCAATAATGTATATATATTTCTGAATAAATGCTTATATTCAGTTTTTATTAAAAAATTAATAGAAAATTTGCTAACAAAATGTATAAATTCTTATTTATTAGTGTATATATTTATATTCGTTAGTGCATAAATTCTGAATGTGAGCGTACGAATTTGAATTTATGTACTCGAATGCACAAGAGAATTTGCATTATTTAAATTGAAACTATAGAGTCTCAAATAAGGGCCACACTTGTCTCAGTATTGTCTCACGTGAAATCGTTTTTACGTTTTATAAATATTTATTACTTCACTTTTTATCAAAATTATTATTATTTTTCATTAAAATTGTTATAATCTTTATCATGCTACAATTAATTGTTCATGAAAATAATTCAATATACTATACTATCACTTTTTATTAATTCAAATATCATATTTTATTAAAATATTTTCACTTCACTATCTACTAACATAAGCCTTCTCATAAAAGCGGGTTTCACGCGAGGGTTTATACTCGAATAATACAATCCCAATTACTTTCAGTTTCACATGAGAATTTAACCAAAATTAAAAACAATTGTTAGGTTTAGATATATATAATTCCAGAGGGATTGTTTGGCAAGGTTTGAAATTAGCAAATCCATTGTCAATCATTTCAGACTCTTCTGAACATGCATGGCCGGAGGTTTGTCTTATTTAATTATTTAATCTATTTTATATTGTAGAATAAATTTCCTCTGTGAAACGTATTTTAAATACTTATTAAAGCCTTTTTGTTAATTAATATTATTTGCAAATATTTTTTAAATGAGCATAATAATAGATTAAAAAAAAAAGTCCGCATTTGATATTGCCGAAATGTTATTAAAAAGAAAATAAATTGGGAGATTTGCTATCTTGTCACTTTCTATAAATTTTAAACATGATTACATAATTAGGTAAACAGCTATATTATTATTATGTATTTAAAAAACTTACTCTTATTAATTTATTTAGCGAAATGAAAGCTGAATTCTTAAATACTCCATACTTTATTAATTATTAGTACAACAATTGATTCGACCCTTTTAATATAAAATTTAATTTATACAATTCTAAACACAAAATATTAAACCACAAAAGAGAAAGTTGAATTATAAAGCTATTGCCACACTTTAGATAAAATTTCTAAAATGTAGAATTTTATGCGAAATAAAAATTTTATCTACACCGTCTCATGGAATGATCAGGTCTAAGTCTATGTGATGAATAAGAATTGATATTTTTTTAATAAAAAGAAATTTTGATTAATAAAAAGTGATTAATATCGTTTAAGTAAAGAATTACATAAATATTTCTTATTGATTACATTTTAATAAAACATGATAGCATCTATATTTGAAAAATGATCGCCATATACATATATATATATATATATATATATATATATATATATATATATATATATATATATATATATATATATATATAACGGCACTATTCTACAATTGGTATAAATTCAATTAAATTTATGAAAGAAACACAAAATTAAGAGTTTTATTAGAGTGCAACTTAAATACCATCGTACCAAATAATCAGAATTGTTAGATAGAATTATTATTATTATTATCTACATATAAGATTAAAAAAAATGTACAATATTACACTAAATTCTAAACTTAACCTATAAATAAATTCTAAATGTACAGATAAATCTGGAATCAACAACGATATGTCAACTTAATTATAGTGATCTAAATAATTACGCATCATCAAGAAAAACTGGACAACAACTAATCAAGATTGAGTGTATTGATGTAGCACATGCCACCGATTCTAACAATCATTACAATTTTATATTAAAAAGAATTGACCAAAATGTAAAATCTGTTTTTAGTCAGTGTAATAATAATAAAAACTTGTCTATAATTTCCCGATAACTTTTAATATGGATTTGAACCAGTCTTAATAAAATAGTCATCAATAATGTCGTTTAGTGTGTATTGAAGAACAATCAAAAGTTTAGTTTTCATTATTTATTATTAAATAATAAAAAATAACAAATTTCTACACTAATCTGATTTACAGACTTGGTTGTATATCCAACTGGATTAGATTAAAGTCTACTTGCTTACTACATTTATTGTAGTAGTGTGCATGTTTATCCCAAAGGCCAAAACACATGCATGTCTACATCAAGAAACAATATAGTATGCATCTTCTAAGGAAAAATAACTATACTATTAATTAATTAATTAATTAATAAGAAGTTCGAATCAGTGTCGGTCCTGACAATTTCTTAAGTCCGACTATGAGAAAAAAACCCTCTTTGCAATTCATAAATGCTAAACATGAGGTGATGTTTATTTTGGATTTAAGTAGGAAAAAGAAAGGTAGATTTAAAATTAGATAGATTTAATAAATCCAACAATAATATTAATCTTGTTTTGAGGATTTATGTAGGATAGATTTTAATTTTATGCAAAAAAAAAAAAAAAATCAATGTGAAAGAGTAGGGAGTAATGTGTGTGACAAAGTAGAATGTGATATTTGTAAGAGATATGTGAGATTTATATCTTCTGATTTTACTAAACTTTCAACTAAAATAAGGAATGCAGTACATAATTCTAAACCATGGCTAAAAAATCGAAAAGAAACATAGTCTTAATAATTCACTAAAAATTAGGATCAGACTTCGGTCCTGACATTTTTTAAGTCAGTCTGGGCATATGTTAGGCCTTAAGCATAATTTTAAAATGTACATATGCAGATATTAAATTTCTGGAACCTCCCTGTAGCATACTCACTATGAATTATTAATTTGGGGACCTTTTTAGTCCTGTGGCAATACTTTCAGATTTTTATTTATTATTTATTGAATTTATATAAAATACTCCATATTATATATAGAATAATCACCCAAATCTACAAATCTAGAATACTATTTTCTTTTTAATTTTTACATATAATTAAAGAAAACAACTACCTATACATTAGAAATTAATTAACACTAAACTCAATGGCAATGAAATTATAAATTTATTCTAAAAATTAATAATAAATATTAAAAATAAAAAATAAATTATAAGTGCAAAATAAAAATACATTATTAGAACATAATACTTTCATACAACCTATTGCATAGAAATGCTTATAGATTAAGGTTGGGATAAGCAGATCTCCATTCATTCCAAAGGGATAAATAAAGAAGAGCATAAAAAGCACAACACAAGAATTTACGTGGAAAACTAAAAAATCAGAGAAAAACCACGGACCGAGAAAATATCACTATGTGAAAAAAATTTACAATCACATAGAATTTCTCTCTTCCGACCTCAATCCCTCTACTCTTACAAATTTTTGACTAATTCACACCTTTCTCTCCATTCTCACAACTGAGAATCTTAGAAAGAATTTAACTAGAATCAAACACAAAGATTAAAGTGTACTTGATTGGTGTACTTGATATCAAGTCCAAGGGCCTCCTTATATAGCCTAAGAAATCCCTCCCCCTTAGCTCTCCATTTCGATGTGGGATAAAAAAATAAAGAAAAATTCATCATTTTATTTTTGACAAATCCAACAATCTCCACCTTGTCAAAATAAAAGAAGACACATTATCTTCACCAACAATCATTCTCAACCCTGAGAATCCCTTAGAATCAACTATTTTAAAAATCATTGTCTTCACCGACAATCCATTCTCAATCCCGAGAATCCTACTACACCATATGAGTAGACTACTTAAAATCAACCATTCTAAGAATTTCTTACGGCACATATCGAAAATACATGCTTATATTTATGGTTCTACTTCCAGCACTTGGCTATCCCTGGAAGTCCATCAGCTATCGATATACATCCACCACACACCCTACATCACCTGTCAAGTCAATGTCCGTGTGCAAACTTGTGGACCAGCTAATATTATTATATCATTTTTCATGACAACTGAACATGTCATAAAGATCCCCAATAATATTAACTCAACATTTAGAGCTGTTACCGCACCAGCTCCTCCTTGACCAGAAATGTCACTATTGCTCCACCGTAAGCAATTACCGTACTATTGCTATACCTTGAGCAAAACCCGTCTGTACCGATATGACGTCGCTGCCTTTTACCGCCAAGCTAAACTAGTTTTGTCCGAACTCTTTTTCTATTGAAAGTGTCGTCACTTGAAGCTAATTTTAACCCCCGGAATTCACGATGCTTTTCCCCACTTGTCGGTTGAATCTACGCTATTTTTTACCGATCTAGCACCACTCAATACCAAGCCACCACATCGCCATCTTCCCCGTTGAATCGCCGCTTTCCCACGCCACCAATCATTACCGAAAAACATGTTCCTTTCAAGCCTCCTTGAGCCGACACCATGGAAAATCCCATGCCGCTGTTAAGCCAACTCCACCACTGGGAGTCCCAGCAATTCACATTGCTGCAGGTCCAAGAACTCCGCCAAAAACTGCTGTCCCACAAATCCTACCCCTTGCCACGCCACTGTCGCCCCAGTCAGGCGCATTTCACCGCAAGAAAGGAGATGCCACCGCATCTGGCTGATCTTCTGACCCCCTTGTGCCACTAGCTTTTCTCATGTCACTCTTAGCCTAATGAATAACCCTCTTCCTCTTATAAAGTCTTTTCTGATGTGGAAGGTCCTGATACCACTTGTTGGGATAAGCAGATCCATATTCATTCCTAAAGGATAAATAAAGAAGAGTATAAAAAGCGCAACATAAGAATTTACGTGGAAATAAATAAAGAAGAGCATAAAAAGCACAACATAAGAATTTACGTGGAAACTCCAAAATCGGAGAAAAACCACGGACCGAAAAAATACCACTATGTGAAAAATTTGTGAAAAATTTTACAATCACACAGAATTTCTCTCTTCCGACCACAATCCCTACACTCTTACAAATCTTCAACTAATTCACACATTTCTCTCCATTCTCACAACCGAGAATCCTAAAAAGAAATTTAACTAGAATCAAACACAAAGATTAAAGTGTACTTGATATCAAGTCCAAGGGCCTCCTTATATAGCCTAAGAAATCTCTCCCCCTTTGCTCTCCATTCCGATGTGGGATAAAAAACAAAGAAAAATCCCTCCTTTTATTCTTGACAAAATCCAACAATTACTAAGTAATAAAATGAATTTGGTCGGTTTTTGTAATTGTGATATTCGGTTTAATATATCATTAAATATTTAAAATGTCTTTTTAAGTAAATGAATTTAATGTATAAAATGATAAAAACATATAATGAGTGGATTGAGTAAAAACTACCTTACTTGCAATAAAGAAACTCAAACTTTCTTTGGATTTCAGATTAAAAATTGAAATTTAGCCGATAAATACACTACTTATTTTCTCGAGCTGATTATTAAATTTCTAAGGTGGAAATATGAAACAAATTATATAATATATGTCTGTTATAAACTTATAAAATAAAATATCAAATATATGTTGGAAAAAAATGTATAGATACAAAAATGATGGGGCAAAATAGGCATCCATAATTCCACAGCATGTAGGGCGAAGATCCTTGGCCTGTATTATTCGCAGTTACATGCATTATTGGCGGATCCAATTCATTTTTATTAGGCAAAAATATCTTCACGACGAATAACTTTCCTGAAATTTTATTTGAGAATAAAAAGTGATAATATTTGTATAAAAAATAATGTGTAATTAATGAAAAGTGATAATCATTTATTTATTGCATCACAAAATAACAGTAAAACTAGATAACTAAAACCATATTCATCTTCTTCTTTAAACTTTCTTCTCCATGTTTTCACCTCCTAAATCTATCTTCTGCTGAAGATTAGTACACCTACTTAATAATAGTATTATATTACTTAAATCATTTTCGTTAAACTTTCGTCTCACATCTCCCCATTTCACTGCTTTTCATCTTCTATTAAGTTGAGTAGATGATTTGTTACATTTTTTTAAATTGAGTAGATGAAAACTTGTATACAATTTTTAAAAAGATCGAATTCTTCTATTCGATCTACAAGATTTTTTGAGCTCAGCTTGCGTACTTGCATGTATTTGTATTGGTATTTTTTACTCCATTATTTATTTTTCTTATCTCAAATTCTAAAATGTAAAAATAAAAATTGAATTAGGATCTGGAGCCTAACAGAATTAAGTAGCATAAAAGTCTAATTAATTTAAGATACGGATCCTCTCTTACAAAACAATAGTACGAGGGATGAGTTGCGAAACAGTTTGATTCATTATTAAAGTATACTTATTATATAGATAAAGTATACATATTAATAATTAAAACATATTTATAATGAATCATATTATAACAATCTAAAGTCATATTTTAATGCATCATTCCATATTATAAGGTACAAGTTGGATATCTTAATATATTAATAAAAGTGAGAAGGCAATCTGATTGTTTCCAGTGATTTCAATGAATTTTATTTGTTAAAAAAAAGTGAGAAGATAATGAAAAACTTTTTTAGTCCATAATATCCCTACCTATTTTTCTTATTTACACCTTTAACCTCTTAATATAATTCAATTAACTACAACTCTACCTATAATAAATGAACATATTAATTATATAATTAATATATATTACATAAAACTCTACTTATAATAAACTATTATAAATGTATTCATTATATAATTAATTAGAAATGCTAATAAACGACATGATTAATAGATTAAAAATTAATACTTTTTTAGTTCCATTTTTAAACTTAAAGTAAATATTTAAAACTTTATGAAATTAATATTAACAAATTTGAATTTATATAAAGTTATATGTTATTAAAATATTAAAATGTGAATGTTTATCAATGTCTCTGACCATTCAATTTTTCTACAAAATTGAAACATGAAAGTATTCGTAAGAAAATATAAAATTTTAAATATAATTTATCATAATATTTTAAAATTCTAATCGACAAGTACAAAAATATTTACAAGTCTTTTTATATGACGTATTTTTGAACTAATTCATAATACATAATTAATTGGACCGAAATTTGAAAGGACTAATCTTAATGTCCTATGCATACACTTAACCCTTTAAAATGACAATTTATTAATTCTACTACATACAATTTAATTTTGTCTAATTAATTTTATATCAAATATGCATGTCTATTCACATTCTTTAATGAATTGAATTGATTTAAATATAGGGTATAAATATGGTCTTTTGATCTTTAACTTAATTCATCTATAAAAAGCCTATGAGTGAAGCCAAGTAAAACCAAATGTAATGGGTTAGAATTCATATAGTATACAATAAGTTAATTGCAATATCCATCTTCTTCTTTTGAAGTCGTGAATCATTATTCAGTAATGATGCTTTTTTATTTTTTATATAATTGAATTCATATACATAATAAATTATTTATAATACCTTACTATTTTATTTTTCAAAGTTAACTTTACTCACCGATCAATTTTTTTTTATACATTGTAACAACAAAATTTGTATTTATTAAAATAATAAACACAAAAGATATTACAATGATAATCCGAGATGGATTAAACTTGAGAATTTAAGTAAACAGTTTCTAGCTATCCTCTGATTCCTCTCTTGAGTTGACTTCTTTGACTTTATCAACTTTCTGAGCCGGATCTTCGGATGAAGCTTGTCCGTGCTCGGGGTTGACTTGAAGCTTTAAAATATTTATCCGGAGGCATCGAGCCTTTGTTCGGATAAAACGTTGACTTGAAGATTTGTTGTGAAGAATGCTGTTCAATTTGGTAGAACACGTTGACTTCACGGAGACTGCTGGATGAATTTGATATGAAGAACGCCGGATCGGAGGGGCTTAGAATCTTGATCTCTGATCGGAGGCGGTTGGATGGAAAAATGCCGGATCGGAGGGGCTTATTACCTTGATCTCTGATCGGAGACGGTTGGATGGAAAAACGCCGGATCGGAGGGGCTTAGTACCTTGATCTCTGATCGGAGACGGTTGGATGGAAAAACGCCGGATCGGAGGGACTTAGAACCTTGATCTCTGATCGGAGACGGTTGGATGGAAAAACGCCGGATCGGAGGGGCTTAGAACCTTGATCTCTGATCGGAGGCGGTTGGATGGAAGAACGCCGGATCGGAGGGGCTTAGAATCTTGATCTCTGATCGGAGGCGGTTGGATGGAAGAATGCCGGATCGGAGGGGCTTAGAACCTTGATCTCTGATCGCAGACCGTTCTTGACTTGAAGATGCTTGAAGATCTTAAGTCTTGACTTGAAGATGCTTGAAGATCTCAAGGGAGCACTGCTCGTATTCTTGATCTCTTCAGAAGCGCGTCTTCAGATATTTTTGGTGTGTCTGGAATGAGGACTGAAGACCCTTATTTATATGTAGAGAAAATAACCACTTGAGAGATATTTTCTCCTTTAAAAGATATGTTGGGCTTTTTTCCTTTAATTAAGCCTGCTGGACTGGATAAGGCTTAATTATCAATTATTTACTCATTTATTTTAGGAATTAATTTATTTAAATTCCTTAATAAATAAATAATTAATTGATAATTATTGCATTAATTTGCCACATATTTTATTTAATAGGCAATAAAATTCAGGTGCCTACAAATGCCCCCTCGCATTTTGTTCACGAACGCCTTTGTTTTGAAGTGAACAAATTGCGACACTCCATTATTGATCAACATGACTGAATTTTATTGCTTGCCTCAGCACCTTGATACGAATAGCCTGAATTATGACTGAACTTAGCAGAGTGCTAAGTTGCCTACGTACCTCTTCACAGAGAATCAAGTCATAACGTAGTTCAAAGAGACATGATTTGATTTGAATGGGGGTTCCGTACACAGTTTATACTCATACGGGCCAGGAGTAACATGCAGTTTATGCTCGTACGTTAAAGAGCTTTGAACTTGAATTTGCTGACAATTTATACTCGTGTCAATGAGTCTTCAATTTGAATTTGTAGACAGTTTATACTCTTCCCGAGGAGTCTTGAGCTTGAATTTTGCTGACAATTTATACTCATATCAAGGAGTATAGAGAGTTTCGTCTCTTCTCAAGGAGATTTGATTTGAGTTAAACAGTTTATACTCATATCAAGGAGTGTAAAATATAGAGAGTTTCGTCTCTTCTCAAGGAGATTTGATTTGAGTTAGATAGTTTAAGCTCGTATCAAGGAGCATAATATATAGAGAGTTTCGTCTCTTCTCAAGGAGATTTGATTTGAGTTTGATAGTTTAGACTCGTATCAAGGAGCGTAACATTTGGAGAGTTTTAAGATAGTTTAAGCTCGTATCGAGGAGCGTAATGCAGACAGTTTTAGCTCGTGCCAAGGAGCATAACATTTGGAGAGTTTTTAGATAGTTTAAGCTCGTATCAAGGAGCGTAATGCAGACAGTTTTAGCTCGTGTCAAGGAGCATTGACTTTGTTAATAGTTCATTACCCCCAATCATTGGGTGCATTACTTTCTCTTGCTTTAACTTCATTTCTTTGAATCTTTATTGACACTGGCTTCTTTTAAGAAAGATGATGTTTCGAAGAGTCTTCCTCCTCGTCTTTACCTTCAACTTGCTTATCATCTGCATGGCTTATCTGTGCTATCTCCATCTTTTCCATCAGTTTGGATATCAACAGACCTTGTTCTTAGCTTTGTTTAGTGAGTGCAGCAACGGACTGAGTCAAACTTACCAGTTGTTCTTCGACAGACGAAGTATTTGTTGCCATGGCAGAGGCTATGGGTGAGTCATACGTTGAATTTTCTATGGATTGAAGAGTTTGGATGTTAGAGTCACCTTCACTATCTTTGTCGTTGTGCATTGGCTTATCGAGAAAGATCTCCTCCACAAGGTTTGTCATAGAGGAGCCTTCAGATATACTTCTTGTAACGACTTCGACATCTTTAGCCTGCAACTCTGAAAGCTTTGAGGCAGTAGATCTTCTTATTGCAATCTTGATTGGAGTTGTCCTTTGAATCTTCACAGTCTGCAGCTCTGAAGGCTTTAAGACAGGAGACCTTCTTATTGCAATTCTAAGAGGAGCCATACTTTGTATCTTTGAACTTTTAAAGAGAATAGATGAGAGGTCGAAACTGTCCCACTGGGCGTGCCAAAATTTGTAACAACAAAATTTGTATTTATTAAAATAATAAACACAAAAGATATTACAATGATAATCCGAGATGGATTAAACTTGAGAATTTAAGTAAACAGTTTCTAGCTATCCTCTGATTCCTCTCTTGAGTTGACTTCTTTGACTTTATCAACTTTCTGAGCCGGATCTTCGGATGAAGCTTGTCCGTGCTCGGGGTTGACTTGAAGCTTTAAAATATTTATCCGGAGGCATCGAGCCTTTGTTCGGATAAAACGTTGACTTGAAGATTTGTTGTGAAGAATGCTGTTCAATTTGGTAGAACACGTTGACTTCACGGAGACTGCTGGATGAATTTGATATGAAGAACGCCGGATCAGAGGGGCTTAGAATCTTGATCTCTGATCGGAGGCGGTTGGATGGAAAAATGCCGGATCGGAGGGGCTTAGTACATTGATCTCTGATCGGAGACGGTTGGATGGAAAAACGCCGGATCGGAGGGGCTTAGAACCTTGATCTCTGATCGGAGACTGTTGGATGGAAAAACGCCGGATCGGAGGGGCTTAGAACCTTGATCTCTGATCGGAGGCGGTTGGATGGAAGAACGCCGGATCGGAGGGGCTTAGAATCTTGATCTCTGATCGGAGGCGGTTGGATGGAAGAATGCCGGATTGGAGGGGCTTAGAACCTTGATCTCTCATCGCAGACCGTTCTTGACTTGAAGATGCTTGAAGATCTTAAGTCTTGACTTGAAGATGCTTGAAGATCTCAAGGGAGCACTGCTCGTATTCTTGATCTCTTCAGAAGCGCGTCTTCAGATATTTTTGGTGTGTCTGGAATGAGGACTGAAGACCCTTATTTATATGTAGAGAAAATAACCACTTGAGAGATATTTTCTCCTTTAAAAGATATGTTGGGCTTTTTTCCTTTAATTAAGTCTGATAAGGCTTAATTATCAATTATTTACTCATTTATTTTAGGAATTAATTTATTTAAATTCCTTAATAAATAAATAATTAATTGATAATTATTGCATTAATTTGCCACATATTTTATTTAATAGGCAATAAAATTCAGTGCCTATATACATATTTTCTATAAAAATGTAATTGTACATTATGTTATATACGGATTCCATTAATCGACATGCATGTTAATCAATACTCTTTTAATTGTTAATTGATTGTACTAGACTTCGATATTTGTTGATGCTTTATATATGTTCTTTATTAAGCTTGCTTAATTTATTTTGTTTTCTCTTAAAAAGTTAATATTAACTTTTCACTTTCATAATAACTGGAAATTTAGAACTTATTTTATGTTGAACCAATAAAGGAGCAAACACGCTTCTCTACACCCATTAAAACTAAAATTTTAAATTTTTGAGACGGTGTGAGAGCGTGAATTTTGGAATTACTAGCATTCGATGAATTTGTGGAAAAATTATTTCAAGAAATTCGTTTTATATTTTCCTTTCTTCCCATGACCAATCTTAATCAATCATATTGATTCTTTTATATAATTTTATTTTTAATGATTTTTAAAACATCAACTTAGATGAATAAGAAAACTAATCTATTTCAATTAATAATTTATCATTATATTTTATATATTGTATTAATTGTACATTTAAAATTTTAAAAACATTCACAATTAAAATAAGAGTAAATAAAAAAATATATTTTTTTGAAAAATATTACAAAGAATTTTTTAATTTTTGTTTAAATAATTCAAGTTATGTAAAAAAAAAGTACATTCTTACAAAATATAAAGAAATAATAATTTTAAAATATTAATCACGTTAGCGAATAAAACGTGTGTGATGTGCAAAGCACATCTAAAGTTTACACCTTACGAGATGTGCCAATTGTCTTAAAAAATTTTAAGCATTTAGAAGAAAGATGTCAATCCTCGTCAAATGAAAGGAAACAAGGTAGAGAAAGTATATGTATATTATTTTTAATGTAGTTGACAAACAAATTACAAGGTGAATTTGAATGAACCTTTAAAGGAAGTATTGATTTTTATTGGGTATACCTTTTTAATAGAATTTTAAAATAATTAAACACCTAAAAAACACATATAAGCGTGTATCTATGTGTTATGCTCCCATTCATAAATTAAAAATAAAAATTACTTAAAAAGATTTGTGGAATAACAATGTCAAAACATTTAGCTTTAACATAACATATATTAATGTAACAGTGACGTATCTATTTGTTAAAAACTGTTGTTAACAGGATATTGTTAAAAACGGCGTCATCAGTACTTAGATACAAGCCCACAATACAAACAGGTTGAACAACACTAGAAAATATAAATTGTTGTATGCTACAGTGTTCAAAATGTGACATATTAAAACTAAAGCCCACAACGATGATATTTACTCTTTCATTTCATGCACTGTTCCAATCCTCAAATTAATGCTACATGCAACTTCCATTTCTAAATTATCGCCACGCCCACGGTTTTAATAACACTTGTCATCCGTCTTGACAATGAAATTACACTTGGCATAATTTTAAAGAATGTAACAGGAGACGAAACATATAACTGCAACAGTAAAACCGGATTGCAAATCAGGTTGTATTGTATCATACACAAATTTGGAGATCATAACAATGAAGGAATGAAAATTTTACTACAGCACACCAAATACAAATCTACCGTAATAAAAAGGATGATTTCAACTGAATACTAGAACTCAGATCACCTGCACGCGAATATATGATCGCATGAAAAATCGACCAGAGGAAAGAACAGAATTCAGTTTGGATAAAGTACAACTAATACAATCAAATGAGCACCTTCAACGAAGAATATATATTACTATTTCGTAGGCAAATATCGCTTCCATTTTTCAGAATACAATAAAAAGGGACTAGATAAGAAGTTCAGAAAATCCATACAGTGATCATTAACCCTGTCTTCACGAGTTACATACAGAATATCATGTTAGGGAAGAAGGTTCCATATTGCATTCTTGGCAGACATAGGAGTCAAGTAGGATGGTCAGTTTAGAGGATGAATGTGGAAATGAACCATTAGATCTCAACTTGTAACCCCACCTTGCCAGCCAACCAACCCGGAAAGTGCCTTCGCCTCTTTTCCTTAATCAAAAATCTCCCGTTAAACTAGTTAACTGAGCATTTTTCATCTCGCTCGCACTAACTATTCTTTTGATTGTTAATGGATGACTCAAGATAAAATTTTCAAGTTACAACAAAGGTTAAGAATAATAACTAATTCCTCACTTCAAGGTTTGTCACTTTACGGGGCAAGACGTGTTGGAGAATTTCAAACAAGAAATGTGAAACATAAAAGCTCATGCTGCAACAGTAGCCGTATTGGACCTATTGGTTGTTCTCTACTTCATTACAATTGGATGGTGGAAGGCTCAAAGTTAGAAAGCTTAGCATCCTAATCTACATAAACTCACTTTGGCATTGACCATACAAAATGAAACAACAAAAGACTCAATACATGATCTTTCAAGCACTAAATTAAAGTAATTAGGGGTGTCCTCATTCAAGTGAAATGAAGATAACACCCCTAATAGGGTATGTGAAAACATAACTGCATGATTTACTGAACTTTTGAGCAGGGGTGGGAAAAAATACTGAATTTTCAGTATACTAAACTTGTCATACTGAAAAATATCAAATTTATCAAAAGTTTTTGTAATCTAAGAATTTATGTATGGTATGTGGAGTATGGAAAACTGCATCAAAATTTCAACAATATTTTAATTTTATCAATAAATAGTATTTTTTAGTACACTGGAATTTCAGTTCACCAAAATTGGTATACTGGAATTTTGTATAATCAACATTTATATTTTAATAGATATAATTGTGGAATAAATACAAAATTTATATTTTGAAATAAATAAATATATGTGGATTAAATAAATACATTTTATATCAAACAGTTCACTAAATTCCAAATTACTTCCACATACTTTCACAAAAAATATTCCAAAATCAACATTTATTCCACAATAGATATTTTATATCAAACAGTTCACCTCTATATGAATTGCCATATTGGGATTTCAGTTCACCAAAATTTTGTATCAAACAGTATATACTTAAAAGTGAGTATACAAAATTTTCTGTACGGTTCTGGTATGCAATTCTAATAAACAAAAAATTCGGTATACCAAAAATTTGATGATATGCTTTAGCATTTAAAGTATATAGTATCGAACCAACCCAAACCTTGTGTGAGTGATTTGTTGAAAGAGTCTGCATTCGATTCATTCAATTAGTTTTGACCAATATTTACAACAAAACCTAATTGACCCAATCATTAATATATGAAACAAAATTTGACTCGAATTTTGAGAAACCGAACCAAGCCATATTTATGCTCAGTTGTTATTGTTATTTTAATGAATTTAAAAAAAAAAAAGTTGCATATTATATTTAATTTTTCTTGATCTCCACTGATATACCATTAAAAGAATAACTAGATTATGAGTTTAATTATATAGTGTACAATTACTAAAAAAGTAACAAAATTTAAGATCCACTCAGTCGTCATACTTACTGCAAATACAGATGTTAAGAAAACTCACTTAACATACTTCATTGACTTTTTTGGGGGTGGCAGAGAGTATAATGGAGTGGAAATAAAGTATAAACTATGTTATATTTGTTATATGGGGACGAAAATTTTGAATTAAAGTGTATTGTGAGATAATTGAATCGAGTGTCAGTTCCTTTTTGGGAGGTGAAGATAATTTCAGATCTGTGAGATAATTGAACTGAGTGCCAGTTCCTTTTTGGGAGGTGAAGATAATTTCAGATCAAATAAATAAGAAAAGTGTGAAGTTGTTTACAGGGATGGAAGGATTAATATTTTTGAAAAAAATAAAATAAAATACTAATTAAGTTATCTCAGTTAATACATTGAAAAAACTGATAGGAAGCAAGGCACACAAGTTAGGGAGCCCTAACTTCACCCAAAACCATGGCTGAAGTTGAAGGGTTGACCCCCACTTATATGTCTTTTCATACTTGCGTGTGGAACCGATGTGGGACATCATAACAATCAATTCCCCTTCGAACCGGACGTCCACGGACGGCACACTCCGGATGGCAATCCGCATACCTCTAGGACCCACAACTCCGGGTGGCAACCCCCCTGGACCCACATCCGGGGTGGCAACCCCTGGGCCCACACATCGGGTAGCCCTTCCCGTGGCCCGTCCGGATCCGGCAAGTCGGACCAAATTGTTAGGCACACAAGTTAGGGAGCCCTAGCTTCATCCAAAACCATGGCTGAAGGTGAAGAGTTGACCCCCACTTATATGCCTTTCCAAACTTGCGTGTGGAACCAATGTGGGACATCATAACAAAAACTGAACCGAAAATGGAATTGCCAAAAATTTAATAACCAAACCATATTTTTAAAAATTTAAGCAATTATGATTAACTCCATTTCAACAGTATGGTTGGGTTTTTTAAGTTTCTTGCTCCCCCTAGACTAGACCTGTGATCATAAAAGGTAAGACTTTGATTATTTTACGTTAACAGGAGCCCAGATCTTGTTCTGAAAACTTCAAAGAGCTAACTTAAGGCACCTAAAATTTTTCGTGGACAATATAATTCTCTTTGATTGTTCATACTATGTTTACTCAAAATGGAGTTACCAGGGTTATGGATAGAGTAGCTCAATAAGGTGGCTAGAGGTGTTAAACGAGCCGAGCGAGCTCGAGCTCCCCATACTCGAGCTTGGCTCGAGTAGTTATCGAGCCGAGCTCATTAAGGTAACGAGATTATATACGAGCTCGGCTCGACTCGAAAAATACTCGAGCGAGCTCGAGCTCGGCTTGTTAAGCAAAAATGTTGAATTTTCAAACCTTATCGAATCAAGCCTAATATTAAGTATATATTTTTTATTATATTTAAAATATTTGTTTTATTATATATTATTATAATTGAATAATAATAATTAATAATATTAATTATTATTTTCGAGTCTTAACGAGCCGAGCCGAGCCGAGCCGAGCTCTAAACGAGTATATAACCGAGCTCGAACTCGAGCTCGAATAGACACGAGTCGAGCCGAATCGAGCTTTTTCGAGTCGAGCCGAGCCGAGTATTCGAGCAGCTCGTTTTACATAACAGCTCTAAAGGTGGCTATATCAATGGTGAGGTACAGGGCAATGTAATGGTATAAAAGATTCCATGAGTCAGAATCAGATTGATAATTTGATAGTCTTATTTTCTTCCTTGGTCTAGGATTATCAGAGGTAAAAAAGATGACTTACTCAAGGGTAAAAAGTAGGAAGATGTCATGAAGGAAAATGCAAAAACAAAAGAGTGAATAATGGAGGTGCAAGTGAAACATGGAAAAGCAAGCACCTGGGAAGACAGAAGAATGGTTTGGACAAGCACAGTAGCTTTACCAGGTTTTTTCTCTTCACTTTCGGATTGAGTCTGTCTACCATTTGTTTCAGATCCTTCTTCCTCATATTAGTTCTTAGCATAAGTTCCATAAGCTGTTAACTATTGTAGAGAATATAGTTTGAACCTGGATACATATTTAATGTCTTACAAGATATGAGTAATAACTAATAAGTATTTAAACATAGGTTTTCTTCTCATGCTCCTTTGCTAAGCAAGTATGGAAGAACATCATTAATTGGCTGGGATAGCTTAATCAAAGCAGTGAATAGATGGATCTTCAGTAACTTCAAAAGGGATCCGTTTAAACAAAAAAATTTGCTCATCACGGTGGCCAGCTATGTCAGCCATATATGGGCGATTAGGAACTACTCACTCTTCGAAGGGAAGAGAACTTCGATAAATCAGGATGTTGAGAGGATCAAACTTGATATTGCTAGGACGGGATATTTGTATCTTAAAACCTAGAGTTGGCATTACTACTGTTAGGAGAGGCTTTATAGTATAGAAATGCTTTGTACTCAATGTACACTGCATTTACGTATTTAAACATAGGAATAATTGCAAAAACTTCCTTTGAGAGTCAGAATGACAAAAAATTAGCTAAGGGGGAAGTAAGAACAAAAAAAAATTATAAACCCCAAGGGGGCATTTGTACAAATTTCCTTCACACTCGTGATCGACGTCTGTGAATTAATAAACAAAAACAACTAGCTCTAAGAAACCAGAAACCATGGGACATCTTAAAATTCTTTGTTATTCAATTAAAGTTGAGGTTTCCTCCATTTATTCAATCTATTCTCTCTCCACTTCCCCCTTAAACTTGATATAATGGTTAAAGATCTATAGCATTTCTGTAGACCATTTTTGGCATGGATTCATGCAACATAGATATTCATACCTTGCTCCCTATGGCTCAAATAAAACAAACCATTGAATTTCTATTAAGGAAAACATAATTCTGGCCTCAATATATGATTTTGAAGCATGGCTTTAAAAGACTTGTAGGATTTAATTAGGGCAATAACAAGGTCAACAAAATGTGATTGCTTAGATATAGCATCAGCTAGATAATGCACGTATAACGTAAATTTATTGGATGCTTTGCAGCGAACTAGATCAAGAGACTGAGGGGAGATAGTTTTTTATCCACCATAAAGAGATAGTCCAAGGATTAGTATCTTCAATCAAATTACTATGCTAAATTCTATAATTAACGAGTACAAGAGCAAATCATGGAAACACACAAGTACTAATAATAAGCAATTCGTTTAGTTATTGAGAAGCAATAGCTTTCAAATGGTTAAGGGTAGAAGACCATTCACTATCCAGTTTAAAATTAAAAATCAGTAAGATAACACCTGTACAAATGGACACAGAACACTACTAGCTATTTTGAAATTAAGAAGACATTTATAATTAGAATTCTGCAGTTGCTACAAGCTAGATAGGAAATCAATGAAACTAGGTTTACACGCTTTCCCTCTTTTACTTTTGAGCATTCAAACCAAGATCTAAGCAATTAAATGTTTGGATTTGCATCTTAGAAATTTATTAAACACTACCACCTACTCCCTGATCTCTAAGAAAGTATAGCGTACACACTGCTTCAAGAAATTTGTTAAATGTTTTACAATAAATAGGCAACTAATTTGAACTATAAAAGAACTTTTTCTTCATCATCTACCTCACAGTCATTACTATACTGTATTCCTTTGTTAAAACTCTCTAGTTTGCACCATTGATTTCGAAATCATCACAAAACCAGAGGCATCTTAAAAGTAGTTATGACCCCACTAGAAGAACAAAACGCATTAAACGAACAATCACGCAAATGAGAGAGAAGAGGAACTACATATACAGCAATAAAATGTGGAAATAGAATCTGAGAGGCGTAAAGACAGACCTTGCTATTTGGCGACCATGCGCGCGATAAAGTCCTCGTAGCGGATCTTGCCGTCGGAGCCAACATCCACCTCGCGGATCCACTCATCGAACTCGGCGGGCTCCAATTTCTCGCCGATACTGGTGAGAATGTGCCGGAGATCGGAAACGACGACGTACCCGGTGCCGTCCTTGTCGAGGACCTTAAAGGCGTCGCGGAGCTGGCGATCGAAGGGCTCAGGCTTCAAATGCTTAGACATGAGGTCAAGGAATCTGTTGAAATCAAAAGGCGCAGAGAGCTTCTCCTCGGAGATAATAGACTTGAGCTGAGCCTGGGTAGGGTTTCCGCCGAGGGAACGCATGAGGATTCCGAGCTCGGAGGGCGCAATTTTGCCGTCTCCATCGGTGTCGAACAAAGTGAAGGCCTCCTTCATTGAAGACACCTGATCGTCGCTCAGATCTTTCCCCATGATCTATCTGTTAACAATTCCGCAGGCCGTTAAAGTTAATTAGTATTTAACTTTACAATATATTATACATCAATTAATAAAATTGCGAAAACTTGAAAAAAACAATTTAATTAGTATTTAACTTTACAATATATTTTAACTAGTATGAATCTCGTGTATTATACGGATTATAAAGTTACAATTTTAAAAAATATAATTTAAGTATAATATAACTATTTATTCAATTATTCATATTGAAGAGTAAAATTCAATTTATATACAGTCAAATATTATTAAAATTAAAATTAATTCAGGTGAATTTGCATCATTAAAATTTATTATTATTATATTTTTTTGTAATATTAGCCATGAAAAAAAAATTAAAAACCTAAATAAATCTAATAATTGAAATATAATAAAAAAAATTACTAAAAGGAAAACAGAAATAAAATAATTTTTTACATAAAAAAATTAATTAAAAGAAAAGGGAAAATAACTAATAGATATACATTTTTAACCCAAATTACTATGAGATACAAGGAATTTAAATAATTACTCTCACATACAAAATATTAAAGTAAAATACCAAATATAATCTTATAATCCTATAAACTTTTAAACCACCAACCCTACCCCTCACCCACCCACCCGCCGGACCGGCATTGACCAGCCGTTGACCGGCGTTGACCGTCGACCGGACCACCGCCGCCTGCCGCCAGAATTTAAAATGTGCAAACAAAATGTGCAAAAATAAAATTGTGCAAAACCAAATTGTGCGAACAAATTTGCAAATACATAGGGTATTTATGGTATCACAATCATAATTGTGTAGTTATGAGTAATAATACTTTGAATCATGTAGTTTACAGCAATTATGCATTATTTTATGTACCTCCTAGTAAGTGACCCAAAAGAAAATTTGAAAAATATAAAAGAGTTGTATGAAGTTAATCAATAGAAAATTTAAATAATAATAATAATAATAATAATAATAATAAAATGATACCTTTCTTTATAATTTGAATAGAACTTGAAGAAAACTTTTGTTCGTTACGTGTGTATAATGAATGAATAAAGAGTTTTATTTATAGGTGGAGACTGGAAAGTAGACTATTTGCATAAAAATTCACATGAAAAATAAAAGAAAAAGAATTAAAACAAAAAAAGTCTAAATTTAAGATAATCAAAAGAGAATTTAAAAATTATAAAAGAAACAACAAAAATTAATTTAAAAAAAAAGAAATGGAAAACTTTCTTTATAAAGTGAAGATAACTTCTGTACATCCTCTAATTTATGTGAACGAATGCATAAAGAATCTTATTATATAGGTGAAGATGGATCAATTTTTTTTAATTGTTTTTTTTTATGTTTTTAATTAAGATTTAATTTGATTTTTATTTGATTTAATCATATAAATATTCAAATCTTAAAGAATATTTATTAGAAAATTTATGCACTAAATATTAATTAGTAATTATTAAAATTAATTTAGGTAACGTCACATCATTAAAATTTAAATTCTTTTGTAAATTTAACCACGAAATAAATTTAATAACGTAAAAAGAAATCAAAATATTAAAAATTACTAATAAAAAACTAAAAAAACCGAATTTAAAAAAATTAAATTAAATAAATAGAAAAAATAATATAAAGAGAAATCATAAAAAAATTAATTAAAAAAATAAAATTAACCATGATAAAAAATTTAAAAAATTACATACTAATAAAAAATAAAAAAACATAATAATAGAATTAAAAAAATTAATAAAAACAAAATTTAAAATTAAATTTAAAAAATATAAAAAGAAACAACAAAAAGTATAAAAATTAAAAAAAAAAACATCACATCCATATTTGATCTTAAGAAAAACTTATTTATATATCATTGAATTTTGATGTTGGTGGAAATATATTTAAAAAAAAAAAAGTTAGCGCAAATAAAATTAAAAGAAAAATAACATAAATTATTTTAAAAAAACTTTAAAAAATTATAAAAGAAAATTTATAATAAATTAATATATATTATTATAAATAATTAATAAATTTATTATAAATAAATTTGAAGAAATAAGAAAAAAATCATAACAAAATTAATCAAATAAATTTGTAAAACCATGGAAAAAAATTAATAACGTAAAAAAAATTAGAAAATTACATAATAATAATACTAAAAGAAACACAACTAAAATAAAAGATAGCAAAAACTCCTGTGCACCTGGGCGCATGGACCACATTCCTTGCGCCTTTAGAATTTTGTGTTAAATTGTATACCCTTTAGTATACAGATGTGTACCCTTTATTTTCTAAAAAAAATTATTGTGTGTATCTGGGCGCATGGACAACACTCCGTGCGCCTTTAGTATTTTGTGTTAAATTGTATACCCTTTAGTATAAAAATGTGTACCCTTTATTTTCTAAAGAAAAAAATATTAATGAAAAATGTATACCCTTTAGAACAAAATGGTGTACCTTTTATTAATTAAAGTGTATACCTTTAGACCAAAGCAATGTACCCTTACCCATAATACTAAATTTCTAAAATCGCACGGGAACATAGGCTCACGCAAGCCTCACTCATAAAAGATAAGTAAATAAATATAATCAAAAGTGAAACCATAACAAAATCAATTAAAAATAATTGAAAAATTAACCGTGAAAAAAATAATAATTACGTAGTAAAAATCAAAATTACATACTAATAAAAAACCCATAAGTAAAATATAATTAGAAATCATAAAAAAAATTAATTACTAAAAAGATTTATAAAATTAAATATGAAAAAAGGGTTAATTATGTAAAAAATGAAAAAAAAATTATACATACTAACAATTAAAAAAAAACTAAAACCCAAAAATAAAAAAAATAAAAGAAACAACAAAAATTAATCAATGATAATAATAATAGAATAATAAAAAACGAATACCTTTTTTTAGAATTTGAAGAAAGCTTTTATTTGTCGTGATGAATAAATAATGTGTCGAACAATGAAGAAAGAGTCTTATTTATAAGTGGAGAGTTAATAAAATTTTAAATCTTTAAGTAAATATATGTATTTATCTATATTAATTTTTAAATAATAATATATGTATTTATCTACATACGTATTTATCTAGATTAAATTTTAATTAATAATTAAAATAATTGAGATTTTTAATTTTAATTAAAAATTAAATTAATTGAGATTAATTATGGTGACGACACCTCATCAAAATTAAACTCTCCTTTAGTATATTAAAGATTAATCCTAATCATATATAACCAGAGATTATTATAGAGTTGGATGTAAGTAAATTTATGTGGAACATTAAATTAAATAAATCATAATATATTAAGGCAAAGTTTACTGTACTCAATTGTTAAGGTCCAATCGGGTCAATTTTGACTCAACCGTTGATCCGGGTACTTATATCAAATTAACCCTGATGGGTCATTCATTCCACCCATTTCATTGCTGCCCTAGTGATAGACGTTTTCTCAACACGCAATTAATCCTCAAGTATGAAGGATATCAATTGTAGTTTCTAAGGTGACCAAGTTATATATCGAACCCAATGGACGGATAAATATCAATTTAATTATGTTCTAGTAAACTAAGACTATGTTGGAATTATAATGATTGTGATTTGAAGAGTAAGTAACAACTAATAATTAAGATAACAAGTAAAAATAACAAGAAGAATGGATAGTAGGTTGTATCAAGTAAGATAGTAGGTAGTTCGTCAGGTAATCCAGTTCCACTTATTAATTCATACTTTCATGTGACGGTGTCCGACTCTACCTTGTGATTTATGGATACATCACTAAACCATGCAAATCTACTCTATAGACACAAGTAAATATGCGTATGACACGTGTGAATATCCTCGGAGCAAGATGTATACTTTACCCCCCTTTCTAGGTACTATCATAATAAATTATTTCCCGTGCACTTAGTACTCTAACCCGATTTGATCTCCCTTTATAGGTACTATAAAGTTATACTCTTTATCCTACTTATTAACCCGAATAAGATTCAATTAACAAGTATTCATATAAGATAGTTCTAATAAGACTTCGGAATCCCTTCACTTAGAATTATAACATAAAATCCTGCTCAGCAATGAACGCATGATTAGCCATAACTTGTAGTCGGGTTGACCAATTCAAGAATTTATCGAACCACAGGGAGGTCGATGCTAGCACTTAAGCGAGATCACGTTTATCACGATTTTATAGAAACGAATCATAGATGGATGGTTGATTAAACAAGTAATTAAATGAAAACCAATGAAAGTAGACAAACAATTATCAAATGACAAGATAAAATGATGAATGAGTGATTTTCCAAATTGAGTAGAAGTGAGATTAACAACACTAATGAAGTGGTAACTCATGGACTCATGCATTAAACTCATATGTATCAAGGGTTAAGACTAAGGGCCAACACATATACCACCTAAACTTCCTCTCGAAATGAATAGGATGTAGATCATTTGCACAATCTCAAAATAGCTCAAAGGTTGGTTCTCAATTAAACTATTCCAACTAGGTACTAAGTTCAATTAAAGAATCCCTTCATATAATTAATTGACTTCTCAATCTAACTAATCACATGTTCTATCAAAGGGTTCTAAATAATAAAGGACTTCTCAATCACTTTACAATTTATAATGTACATGAGGTGTTTGATATAATGATTCACTTGACTATCCTAAGCACATAATTGATTTCTCAATCTAATCATATAATTAGAACAATCAAACACACAAAACATCATAGATCTCAAGATATGTAAGCACCAATGATAGAAAATCAAATATCCCCATCAACATATGAATTTAATTACATAGATCCACAAATTAACCAACAACCTTCATGTTGCTAATCTCACAAGGGAGATTAGCCTACAATCTTCATAAGATCCATAACATAGACATTAGAATTCTTACAAATCATGGTAAACTAAAGGATTAACACAAAATTGGAATGAAAACTCCCTTGGAAATGGATCCAATTGAATCTCCCTTTTTCCTTTGGTGATCACCCAATCTTCCTTACTTCTTCACTTGATTTGGATGGTAGAAATTATGGAGAAATGATGTAGATCCAAAGATGGATGAATGGGATGAAGAATATGGTGTAAAATCAAAGGAAAGGTGTGTGAGGTGTGTGGGAAAGGTGGAAAATCGGATCTCTCCTCAAAATGTTGAATGGATTGGTATTTATACCACATGGAGATCTTCTAGAAGAACTCTAATTTTTTTCTGATCCCTGACACGACACGAGTCGTGTGGCGCAACACGGCCATAAGGTGCCCGTGTTGCGTGAACGGATGCTCCCGCACGGCCATCGCTTACAGGCCCGTGTTTGGTACACGGGCCGTGTGCTGCAACACGAGTCGAGCTGCGTCTCACGGCCAAAGGGTGGCCGTGTTGGATGAATAGATGTCGCCGCACGGCCGCCGCTTACAAGCCCGTGTCTGGTACACGGGCCGTGTGCTGCAACACGAGTCGTGTTGTGAGCACGGCCAGTCGTGTTCTTGCACTTTTGTTCCTTCTTCCTTGTTTGATCTCCCGTCTTCATTTTTACTCCATTTTCACCTGTTATACATATGTTTAAGATCATTCTCACACATTCCCATGAAAACACATAACACCACCAAAATACATAAAATACGGATAAAACAATACGAAAAATACACACAAAAAGGCACTAAAATCTAGGTGAAAATAACGGCAATCACACCCCCAAACTTAAAGTATTGTTCGTCCCCAATGAAAATAATAAACCGAGGGAGAAGTTTTCACCTAGTAAAAAGAATAAACGAACATAAGTAACAACACATCAATAATAATAAGAATCACAATTTATGCTAAGTCATCCTACAACATTATATTCATGACATGAAGAATTAACAAGTTCAATCTAAAGAGAATGATAGTGTAATACAGTCCCTTTTTAGTCCAAGCCTCACATAGATATCAATTTCACTCAATACTCTTTAAAGTAGGGTAAAACAACACTCATCAATCAATTGGCTCGACTCACTATAAGCTTGCTCGTGGACTACATTCACAAACCACCAAAGCTTTCATTAGTGATCAAAAAGGTCTTTCATTAAGGATGTAATGATAGGCTCTTTGGTAAGGTAGGAAGAATATGGTAATAGTGACTTAAACAAGTGTAAGCAATCGAAGAAGTGGCCAATTTCTCCAACTTCTCCACTTTTCTTTCTTCCTTTCTTGTCTTTGGTACTCACAAGCACTACTCATCAACTTTCCTTGGATTTCTTGAGCTTCTTATGATTCATGCTTCTTTTCTTTGATTTTTAAGTACTTGAGCATATTATTGTTACTTTGCTCATTTTCTTGTCATGAGGTTGCATGTTCCTTCTTGTTTGTGCTCTTTTCATCCTTTTTCTTACTTGTTTACCATTTCCTTTTCTTTTTCTTCCTCATCAAACATTTCTAGTTACCATCTCCTCAATGACCCACACAAAGGGTATATATACATGGCTTAAGAAGGTAATCAAGGCTTGTAATGTGCTATATTCACAATAAAAAGACTTATAGGCTCAAAGTGGTTGACTAGGGATGATGTTCAAGGTAGGGAAATATATGGTAATGACTATAAATGACAAGGATGGCCTTAGAACATTTCACTAATCTCCACAAATCGGGCTCATTCCTATAGTCCTTGAGCAAGTTCTAGCTTATCAAAACTCAATCGATCCACTCATGAAGGAAAAACCATGTATGCACGGTTGAGGCTCAAATGCTCACAAGCTTGTGCATTGGACCTTAAGAAACTTATTACACCACATTCATCTCAAAATTGAACAAGTTATGTAAAACATGTCACAATTCGAAAGTGTAGAGATTCTTAATCATAATTTGTCATCACTTACTACCACAATATATCATCACTCATATTCAAAAATGACTCACAACCTCCCTAAACAAACCACCAAACATACCAAGACAAAAATAAGAAAACACACAAAACATAAAATAAAGACTCAACAAACAAGAAACAAAACAAAAACACATAACATGCAAAAACAACAATCACCATCATTAGAAAATGAAGCACATATTCAATCATCCATAACAATGTAAGCTCACAATCATACCAACCTTATTGAAAAGGAAACCTCCCAAAAACATAACAAATGAAGTAGCATACAAATCCATCAATCCACATCAAAATATGTCAAGCAACTAGAAGTGATAAGGTGTAGAGTACTCCCTCAATGGGCATTTGGTAAAGAAAACGTTAGCTCCCCACTTTTTGCAAACTTACCTCGAAACTCTTGTTTCAATTTAAGTTTGGGGGGATATGGCGTGGTGTGACATACTTTGTCTTGAAAGCATATACTTTTCGTATTTTTGGGCTAATTTTAAAATTTTTCTCATGAGTTTGGTTTGATTTTGGTATGATTGGTGGTGTTGAAGTGCATGATAGTCCATATTTTTAATGCAATTGTGGAGCTAATGGTGTTGTATGAGTTTTGAGTATGAATGAAAGGTATTGGAAGCACGAAAGTATTTGAAAATTATTTGGTCCCATTTCCACCTAAAATCTGAAAGAGTGGAAACAAAGTCACATTTCCAATGAGAAAAGCCCAAGGTGTTGGATTGTTGCTTAATGACACTGACCACTTATCTTTCTCATCCATCATTACTTGCTTTTCTTTTCTTCTATTTAATTTCATATCATTAATTAAATTATAATTTTTTACATTAAATTAAATAAATATTTAGGAAACTATGTTTAATTAAACCAAGACAAATCTCAACCGAAATGATACATTACTCTAATTAGAATAGTGATATCTAGATGTTTACTAATTACAATTATGTGATATTGTAATGCCCAGGATTATATTTAGATAAGAGTAATCTTAAATCACATTATTAATTATTTTATGATGATTTTACTCGAATAAATTTAATTGAGTATCATCATTTAGTTGTCAACATAATTGAAAGACATCTCACTTTTCAAATTTTGAGCTATAATTAATACAATGAGAAGGATAAAAAACAGTCAAGTTAGGGCACAAAATCATTTGAGATTTATTGTAACAAACAAAAATTAGTAAATTCATTTTAAAAAAAGTAAGTACATATAAGTGTTGTGATATATGAAAAAAAAATGATTATTGATGCACAAAACGACTATGAGAATGGATTAAAAAGGCACCATCTTATATAAAATAAACCATAATTATCGGTTCACATAATATTTACATTATTTATATTAACTTAAATTTGAATTGTTTAATTGTTTGAATGAATTTAAATAATGTAAAAAATTCTATAAATCGATTACATAAAAAGTTACTGTACCAACATTTTTTTCTTTTTATTTGAGTTTAAAATTCTGAATTTATAACTTTATATTAATCTCAAATTAAATTAAATAGATAATATTCAATTCTATATAAAAATCAATACAGCCTTTGGATCCTCACACTCTGGTGTACGAAGAAGGAACCACAGTATGTACTCATGTTCAATGGGAGAGAAACTGGATGGAGCGGGGTGAATATCCATATCACCAAATGCTTATATGAAATTCTTTCAGCCTATGTAGATCTTGAGATGGAATGTATGCTAGGTGGTTGAAGGAGTTGTTAATATATTTGTGTATGGAATTATTATGTAACTGAGACTAATGTATATAGATTTCAGTGAATAGTTATGTATAACTGATAATTTTGGACCACAAAAAGGCGTGCATCGGAGCTCAATCACATCACTGCATTGAATACGAACCGTCATATCTAAGGACAGCACTGCTCACCCCATCTCTCGTTTTTCAATGAAAAGATTCACATGTCCATTATTGGAAGCCGCAAATTATAAAATAGACAATAATGAAAAATATATAAAATAATCTTATTACTTTATCAAATCTAATGTTTAGGTCTGGATGTTTTATATTGGTTTAAACACCCCCCCCATTTATTTTTTTAATCTTTTTAAAGCACTGGGAATGATGTTAGTGCCAAAGTCGAACCTTGAGAACAATAATAAGCAGATATATTATACTAATAGAAGATGGCAAAATGGGTGATTGTTGGGCATTTTCTCAACACACAATTAATCCCCAAGTATGAAGGATATCAATTGTAGTTTCGAAGGTGACCAAGTTAAATATCGAATCCACGGGACGGTTAAATATCAATTTAATTACGTTCTAGTAGATTATGACTATGTTGAGAATTGTAATTTTGGTTTGTAAATTAAGTGATAATTGAAATAACAATTAAATAACAAGAACAAGAAAATAGTAGTTGTGATCAAATAAAATAATAAGTAGTTCATCAGGCCATCCAGTTTCCTTCGTTAAATCGTACTTTCGTGTGTCGATGTCCGACTCTGCCTTGTGATTTATGGACGCATCGCTAGACCCTGCGAATCTATTCTATAGACACAAATAGATAAGTTTTTGACACGTGTGAGTATCCTCAGAGCAAGACGTATACTTTACCTCCCTTTCTAGGTATTATCGTAATCAATTATTTCCCATGCACTTAGTACTCTAACTCGATTTGATCTCCCTTTTTAGGTACTATAAAGTCATACTCTTTATCCTACTTGTCAACCCGAATTCAATTCAATTAATAAACATTCATATAAGACAGTTCTAATAAGACTTTGGAATCCCTTCACTTAGAATTATAACAATCAACCCTGCTCATTAGTGAACGCACTCAACCAATAACCATGTTATGCATTCAGACTCTACACAACAATTATTGATGCACAAAACAACTATGAGTATGGATTAAAAACGTGCAATCTTATATAAACTAAACCACAAGTAGTGTTGTACGGAGTATACATACGAAATACAAATTTAACTCATGAAACTTTCATAACCCTAGAACTACCGAAGTGGCTCTAGCCCATGATCGATCTAGGAACAATCATGGTTAGATAATCACTACAAATTCATAGTGCCCGTAGCGAGTTCTAAAAGCCTTATTGGCTATATCTCCTTCTTTGATTTTTAGCTGATGATAGCCTGATCTCAGATCAATCTTAGAAAATGTACTTGCTCTGGCTAGCTAATCGAACAAATCTTCAATTCTGGGTAGTGGATATTTGTTCTTCACAGTTAGACGGTTCAACTCTCGATAGTCAATGCACATTCTTAAGGTTCCATCTTTCTTCTTCACAAAGAGGACTGGTGCTCCCCACGGTGAGACACTTGGCCGTATAAGACCCAAGTCGAGTAATTCTTGAATCTGAAGTTTCAATTCCTGTAGCTTCGTGGGTGCCATTCTATACGGTGCTTTTGACACCGGTGCTGCCCCAGACATCAAATCTATAGTGAATTTAACTTGTCGATCCACTGTGATTCTGGGCAAATCATCAGGAAACACGTCTGGGTATTCACATACAACAGGTACTTCAGATATCATAACCGTCCCAGAAGGAGTACCCATTATATTCACTAAATACACTTTACAAGTTCCTTTCCTCAACATCTTTACATCCTTCAGTGCAGAAATCACTCATGTTACAAAACCACTCTTGATTTCATAAACAATTGTTCCCTCATCACTTGGAAGTGTAAAGGTTATTTTCTGATCTCGGCATCTAACATTCGCTTGATACTTAGCTAACCAATCCATTCCTAAGATTATGTCAAAGTCCTTCATGTCTATCACATACAGTTCACCTTCAAGATTCTTCCTATTAATGCATATGTTGATGTCTTTCACTATAGTTTGAGTATGAATCCCCTTCCCGGTAGGTAAACTAATATCTAGAGATATAGATTCATCTACCTCAAACATTTTACTACCAAGCACATTGCAAAACTTTTTGGATATGAAAGAATGAGAAGCCCAATATCAAATAGTGCTAAAGCAGGAACATTAGATACTGTTATCTTACCTGTCATCACACCTGGCTCTTATCCTTCTTCCTTATTGATCATAGCAAACATCCTCGACCTCCCACCTATTCTCTGAGTAGGTCCACTAGCTGCAGGATGTGCTCTGGATCTTGAACTCATTTATGGTTGTCCCTTCGATCCTGAAATCATCTGTGCTCGCTTAGGGCATTTATATTATGTGTGCCTCGGCTTATGACACTTGTAACATCTCCCTTGACCAACTAAACACGTTCCTCAATGATTCTTTCCACATGTGGTGCAAATAGGCTTAGGCGTCTGATAGTTTGGCCCAATGCTTTGCTTGCTTAGATTGATTTACACTTCTGCTTTGAACTGATCCATCATGATATTCTTAAAGTCATCACATGTAAGAGCTGTCATATCCTGTTCTAGTCTCATCCTCCAATAGCCCCTCCACCAATGATATGCATCCTCAACTATGAGAAAAGAAGCTAATCGAACTCGTTGTGCATCAGTGCACTCCATAACATCAAAAATTCTGTCCAAGGTTATGAACTTCTTCTCCACATACTCTGGCTCCTCACTTCCTGTAAGTTTAGGTGGGTTGTACTTCTAAAATTTCTCCGCTAAATCACTTTGAGAATTTCTCGTAATTTGGTTTGGAACTTCATGTGGAGCTTGGTATGGGTTAGGGTTCGGAACCGAATTCGGCAAAGAATTAGCATCAGTGGCATTAGCATTAGCATTTCTATTGGCGTTCATACGGGGAGTTCTATATCTACGTCTGGCCCACATTCTGCATAAAATTCAGGCTTCTAATACATTAAGTGCTTTACTAACGATATAAAATCAATCTAATTTATAGGATCTAAGTGCTATATATGACTTGTCCTTACTGCATCAATACTCGTATTGAAATCCTTCAAAAATATTTTAAGTTCACATGAATACGTAAAATGATTAACTTGCATAAATGTAATTTCTGTAAATGTCATACCTCATTGGAGCTGCCGTAGTGTGACGGATAGATGCTAGCAATTTTTTTTAAATAGATATACAGAATCGTGTAACCGCTTTGATACCACAATGTCACATCCTAAATTTCTAACTATTTAAAAACATCATATTAAAATAAATGTCATTTTCAGCGGAAGCGTAAAGTAAATAAAATTTAGTAAACCAAAATCCAACTTGACAAGTAAAAAAAATTCAAATATAATTCTTGAAATAAATTTCATAAGTTAACAAGTATAACAAAGAAATTTAGTAATAATAATAAAGTCTTAATGAAAAAGAAAATTGTGCTAAACATCTTCCTTATGTCCCACCACGTCAGCTCCTCCATCTGAAATGTTAAAATATTTGGGGTGGAGAAACATACTTGCCAAAATTAAATACCACATGTAAATACCAAATAAGTAACATGAAATGTAGCTATAAATGTAAATGTATTGAATAAGATTTCTGAATTATTCAAGTAGTAAATGCCTCATCTATAAAGGTAAGGAGACCTATATGTACATGCATGCACTCAAAGATATCACATAATAGCAGTTAATAGAGTCAAGTAAGAATTTTCCCACCTTTAAAATATACTGAGTTGACCATAAACCAAATATTGATGCAGTAGAACGTCTATCTCTTGAATTCCTTGTCGCCTATTAACGTAAAAATTATAGATAAGTCTTAACTCTACTCTTGACACCAAATAGTTGGATTGGACATGAGGCTAAAAATAACACTAGAGGCTCTAAGATAATTATATATACACTACTGTAGTAATAATTATCAGATCATAAATAATTACTTTGAAAACAAAGTATACCATATATAGTAAATTATAAATAAATTAATAGCAAATAGGGAAACGAAAGTATGTATAGATCAACCCTTTAAAAATAATCAACTGAAATTAATAAATACATGAACGCACAAATGGGTACACCTCTATATGTACATGAACCCTTCTGATCAGTATTATCAAAAATCAAGATTTCATGTATAAAGATATATATACATGCACGATTGTGATAAAAAAAGATCCATCAAATAAATATATATTATCATTTCATATAATAATAGATATTAGACAAAAATAACTTAATTATGGAAAATCTGTAAAGTAATAATAAGAATAGTTTCTCTTATATAACATGATACGATTTTACAACAAAATGAATACAATTAAAAAGGGTAGTGTGTGAGAATTGATATATATATATATATATATATATATATATATATATATATATATATATATATATATATATATATATATATATATATATATATATATATATATATATATATAATATGTATATGTGTGTGTGTGTGAATACATGTAAAGATAAAAGTGGAGAATTACCTCTCAATTGATCACTCATACTACTACTAATTGTAATAGTTAATGGAAAGAATATGAGTGAAGGGTGAAAGAATTTGGGCAGCAAAATATATGTGTGTGTGGCTTGAATGGAGTTGGGTATTTATAGATGTATGTGATGGAATCAAGAATATATTGGCACACGGCAAGGTGGTGATACATGTGTATTTCCATGTGAGCTAACATGTTTGTATGGCCCCATAGTCATAACATGGCTTAGCAATTCTTTCACATGGCTTCACATGTGAGATAAGTGCACATGGCTTCACTTGTGGATGATAATTCGTGGGCCAATTTGATCAAATAATAACAATCATAATGGGTCAAAACTTGGTGAATTTCGTACATCCCGTTGGCAGCTGCGCGTCTTCACCATTTTGATCATAACTTCTTCGTTTAACCTCCTATTTGAGTAATTTTTGAATCCACGCAATCCTCTCTTACTGGAATTTCTATCCATATAAGGAACTCTTTGAAAACCAAACATTTAAGTGTATAACAAGTCACGCAACGTGGCACAGCTTGTGCAATGTCACCACTTTGATTATTACTTTTTCGTTTGGAATCCAATTGAAGTGTTCTTTACGCCCACGCGACCCACTCTTCCGTGGCTTTCAAAATATATCTCACACGACTAGTTTCAACTTCGACACAAATACAGAAAAATTATGGAGAGTGCACATCTGTTTGCTTGCAAGTAGCACAAGTTCACCATTCATTCCAACTTTGCAAATTTTATCCCTTTTTTTAAAAAAATACAACAAAATACCTCTCAAGCACCTATTTAGTCAATAATAATAAAATATATAAGTTTATATATACATATATAAGGTGGGTATTACAAAATATGCATCAAAATAAGGTAAATATGCATCGAAATGAAGGAAATGTTGATCATAATTAAGTAAATATGCATCAAAATAAAGTAAATATGCATCGAGATGAAGGAAATATACATCAGAATGAAGTAAATATGCATCAAAATATGCATCAAAATGAAATAAATATGCATCGAAACGAACAAAATGATGATCTTAATGAAGTAAATATGCATCAAAATAAAGTAAATATTCATCGAAACAAGAAAATGAGCATCAAAATCAAGTAAATATGCATAAAAATGAATTAATTATGCATCGAAACGAAGGAAATGTTGATCAAAATGAAGTAAATATGCATCGAAACCAAGGAAATGCTGATCAAAATTAAGTGAATATGCTTCAAAATGAAGTAAATTTGCATAGAAAGGAACCAAATGTTAATCGTAATGAAGTAAATATGCATCAAAACGAGAAAATGAGAAACAAAATGAAGTAAATATACATCGAAATTAAGTAAATAAGCATCGAAATAAAGGAAATGTTGATCGTAATTAAGTAAATATGCATCAAAATGAATTAAATATGCCTCAAAATGAAGGAAATGTTGGTTGTAATGAAGTAAATATGCATCAAAATGAAAGAAATATGCATCGAAACGAAGGAAATGATGATCGTAATGAAGTAAATATGCATCAAAATGAAGTAAATATGCATCGAAACGAAAGAAATATGCATCGAAACGAAGGAAATGTTGACCATAATGAAGTAAATATGCATCAAAATAGAGGAAATATGCATCGAAACGAAGGAAATGTTGATCGTAATAAAGTAAATATGCATCAAAATGAAGTAAATATGCATCGAAACGAAGGAAACATGCACCGAAACGAAGGAAATGTTGATCGTAATGAAGTAAATATGCATAAAAATGAAGTAAATATGCATCGAAACGAAGGAAATATGCATCGAAATGAAGAAAATGTTGATCGTAATAAAGTAAATATGCATCAAAATGAAGAAAATATGCATTGAAATGAAGGAAATGTTGATCTTAATGAAGTAAATATGCATCAAAATGAAGTTAATATGCATCAAAACGAGAAAATAAGAATCAAAATAAAGTAAATATGCATCGAAATAAAGTAAATATATATAGAAACAAAGGAAATATTGATCGAAATAAAGTTAATATGCATCGAAACGAAGGAAATATTGATCATGATTAAGTAAATATGCATCAAATGAAGTAAATATGCATCGAAACGAGAAAATGAGAAATAAAATGAAGTAAATATGCATCGAAATGATGTAAATAAGCATCAAAATGAAGGAAATGTTGATCGTAATTAAGTAAATATGCATCAAAATGAAGTAAACATGCATCAAAATGAAGGAAATATGCATCAAAATGAAGGAAATGTGGATCGTAATGAAGTAAATATGCATCAAAATGAAGGAAATATGCATCGAAACGAAGGAAATGATGATCGTAATGAAGTAAATATGCATCAAAATAAAGTAAATATGCATCGAAACAAAGGAAATATGCATCGAAACCAAGGAAATGTTGATCGTAATGAAGTAAATATGTATCAAAATGAAGGAAATACGCATTGAAACGAAGGAAAGTTGATCGTAATGAAGTAAATATGCATCAAAAAGAAGTTAATATGCATTGAAACAAGAAAATGAGAATCAAAATGAAGTAAATATACATCAAAATAAAGTAAATATGCATCGAAACGAAGGAAATATTGATCGTAATTAAGTAAATATGCATCAAAATGAAGTAAATATGCTTCAAAATGAAGGAAAAATACATCGAAACGAAATAAATATGCATCAAAATGAAGTAAATATGCATCGAAACGAACAAAATATTGATCGTAATGAAGTAAATATGCATCAAAATAAAGTAAATATGCATCGAAACGAGAAAATGAGCATCAAAATGAAAAAAATGCATCGAAATGAAGTAATTATGCATCAAAACGAAGGAAACGTTGATCGAAATAATGTAAATATGCATCGAAACAAAGGAAATATTGATCGTAATTAAGTATATATACATCAAAATGAAGTAAATATGCATCGAAAGGAAGAAAATATTGATCATAATGAAGTAAATATGCATCAAATGAAGTAAATATGCATCGAAACTAGAAAATGAGAAACAAAATGAAGTAAATATGCATCGAAACGAAGTAAATAAGCATCGAAACAAATGAAATGTTGATCGTAATTAAGTAAATATGCATCAAACTACGCAATATTATTAAAAAAGCAAAAGAAAATAAGAAAGGGGACAAAGAGAAAGGATAAAGGGGAAATCGAAAATGAAAAGCAAAACAAGCGGCTTGACAAAAGGGGCCTAAACAGGTGGTTCGGAGAATCCAAAGGGAACTACAACATGATTACAGTTAACATAAATGAAGCCAAAACTTTGGCTGAAGCAATAAAACCTAACTATAATCATAAGTAAATTGAGGATGGACCATAACTAACATAGGACTGGGACTTGAAGCAAATCAATAAGTGCTGATCCAGGGCTCTTAATCAGCAAATGGGCTAATGATTGCCGCATCGGAGAGTGTAGCCCTACTCCTCCTACTATTGCTATCTGCACCGGTACCATGAATGCCATGGCCAAACTCATCAAAGAACCCCAAAGGGACATTGGCGTGAAGTCAAGAGGGTGAGAAAATTCCCATTGAGAATGGAGAATAAAAAGAACCAAGTGAATGGATGTGGGTAAACTGTGCTCGACTCATCCATATCTAAATCCACCAATAATCGAGCAGAGTCCATCACAAAATGTAGAAATTCAGAGTTAATGATAAGAAACACCCATGAGAAAGCTCCAACAACTGAAATCATAAACCAATACTCCTGCCAATAGGAGTAAAATCCAAAACAGACCCTAATGGAGGCCTGTGTCAACAAGAATAAAACATGCTTCTGCAAGCACAAGCAGATGCATCAAAAGCAAACAGATCCACGGGGTGTAGTCTGTGAATTATGTTAAGTGGAAGGAGTAAACCCAGCGCAGCTATTGCAAAATATCTAGCAATTCAAAACCAAGACCAGCCACACCATAGAGTATGAAAGAGGAGAGTAGGGGCACATCACAGTGCTGCCTAATGAAGGATATAATGCATCTTTTAATGTGCAAGAAGTGAGCATACTCCAAACAAATAAGAAAACAGGAAAACCAATCAATGCCCATCAATTAATTCAGTTGCATCATCAAATCAAACCAAATCATGAATCAACTGAAAATTCCCAGAAGCTAAAGGGAAAACCCAATGCACAGACTCTGTAGTAATGGACCTAATGGTAGCATCAGGTTGTGGAATGGCAGCAGCTATGATGCCAGGAAGGGTGGTGTCTCCAGCGGCTGATTTGGCTCTAGTAGCCGCCAATAAATCTGAGGGAATGGCTGACAACAAATGTTGACGGCAGCCTAGGTATCTCCAACATCTGAAACTGGAGTGGTCGCCATTAGTTGAGGGCAGTAGCCCTAGTGTTGGCCCTACTGGAGTCCCAGCGGAGAAAAACAGAGTTGATTGTGGACTCCAAGAGAAGAAGATGTTCGGGTTCAAAGCAGAGGCATGTCTGAACCGTATCGGAGGCAGCCAGATCTGTGTACAGCTTCGAAAACTTTGGCCGCCAAAAGAAATCCTCATCAAAGAAGAATCGGGAAAGAAGCCCTAGGCTGTCGGAGCAATCCTAGCAGTCCACACCAAATGAGCCGTCGGCCACAAAACAACATCGCAAGAGGAAGGCCGGAGGAAATCGCAGAGCAATGGCAAGCGTCAGGCAAGGCCACGAAGCTGTGAGAAACAGATGTGGATTCTCTGGCAGCTGATTGAACACGGGTAGCTACAAAATCAGAATAGGGAATCGACATTTCCAGCAGAACGGAAGTGGGCCTACGGGGAATCAAAAGATGGCAAGACAATCTGCAATAAGAAGCACCAATTGGGGCTAGTGTGAACGCCGGATGGCGACAACCATGGAAGGAGCTGATCGGTCGGTGACAGCCATGATTAGATTGGCGATATAGAAAAGCCCACCAGTCGAAGTGCGTGCCAACGGCGACGCTGTAGAAGCTAGGATGCCACAAGCTATGCGGTGCGGCCACTAGTAGAGAGGAACCCTCGATGTCACTGGATCTGCCGGCAAAAGCAAGTCCCAGCGTGGAAACGGAGGAGCAGGTGGGTTCCTTGAAGAGAAAAACCAGATACGGCTAGAACCGTGCAGAGGAAAGGAGCCTAGGCATCAAATGGTTTCCAATTGGAAAAAGTAGATCAAGGAGGGCTCTTGATGAAATCTGTTCGAAGGGGGAAATCCCAATCGATAAATCTAAGGCCCAGCAGGAATAGATAGGCTGCAACGACATTGAAAGAACCTAACAACTTCTGGCATCCTCACTTCAAGCGAGAAACCAGCAGCGGCAGTAGAATGTTGAATGAAGATTGAGGCAGCAAAGCTGGTCGGAAAAGAAAAGGAAAAAATAAAATAATGAGAAAAAAGAAAGGGTGGCAAGGGGGCATGTATCTACACCGGAAAGCGCAGCCGGCAACTCCGGGAACCTACCCCCTACCGAAGAAGGCACACAAGGGGGAAGGGATAGAGAGAAGGAGGAGAATTGCGTAATTAAGTAAATATGCATCAAAATGAAGTAAATATGCATCAAAACGAAGGAAATATGCATCTAAGGAAATGTTGATCGTAATGAAGTAAATATGCATCAAAATGAAGGAAATATGCATCGAAATGAAGAAAATGATGATCGTAATGAAGTAAATATGCATCAAAATGAAGTAAATATGCATCAAAACGAAGGAAATATGCATCGAAATGAAGGAAATATTAATCGTAATGAAGTAAATATGCATCAAAATAAAGGAAATATGCATCGAAACAAAGAAAATGTTGATCGTAATGAAGTAAATATGCATCAAAATGAAGTTAATATGCATCAAAATGAGAAAATGAGAATCAAAATGAAGTAAATATGCATCGAAAGAAGTAAATATGCATCGAAACGAAGGAAATATTGATCGTAATTAAGTAAATATGCATCAAAATGAAGTAAATATACATCGAAACGAAGGAAATATGCATCAAGACAAAGTAAATATGCATCAAAATATGCATCAGAGTGAAGTAAATATGCATCGAAATGAATGAAATGTTGATCGTAATGAAGTAAATATGCATCAAAATAAAGTAAATATAAATCAAAACGAGAAAATGATCATCAAAATGAAGTAAATATGCATCAAAATGAAGTAAATATGCATCGAAACGAAGGAAATATTGATCGTAATAAAGTAAATATGCACCAAAAAATAAAGTAAATATGCATCGAAAGGAAGGAAATGTTGATCGTAATGAAGTAAATATGCATCAAATGAAGTAAATATGCATCAAAACTGGAAAATGAGAAATAAAATGAAGTAAATATGCATCGAAATGAAGGAAATGTTGATCGTAATGAAGTAAATATGCATCAAAATGAAGTTAATATGCATCAAAACGAGAAAATGAGAATCAAAATGAAGTAAATATGCACTGAAAGAAGTAAATATGCATCGAAACGAAGGAAATATTGATCGTAATTAAGTAAATATGCATCAAAATGAAGTAAATATACATCGAAACGAAGGAAATATGCATCGTAACGAAGTAAATATGCATCAAAATATGCATCAAAGTGAAGTAAATATGCATCGAAATGAATGAAATGTTGATCGTAATGAAATAAATATGCATCAAAATAAAGTAAATATGAATCGAAACGAGAAAATGAGCATCAAAATGAAGTAAATATGCATCGAAATGAAGTAAATAAGCATCGAAACGAAGGAAATATTGATCGTAATTAAGTAAATATGCACCAAAATAAAGTAAATATGCATCGAAAGGAAGGAAATGTTGATCGTAATGAAGTACATATGCATCAAATGAAGTAAATATGCATCAAAACTGGAAAATGAGAAACAAAATGAAGTAAATGTGCATCGAAATGAAGTAAATAACCATCGAAACAAAGGAAATGTTTATCGTAATTAAGTAAATATGCATCAAAATGAATTAAATATGCATCGAAGCAAAGGAAATATGCATCAAAATGAAGGAAATGTTGATCGTAATGAAGTAAATATGCATCAAAATAAAAGAAATATGCATCGAAACGAAGGAAATGATGATCATAGTGAAGTAAATATGCATCGAAATGAAGAAAATATGCATCGAAATGAAGGAAATGATGATCGTAATGATGTAAATATGCACCAAAATGAAGTAAATATGCATCAAAACGAATAAAATATGCATCGAAATGAAAGAAATATTGATCGTAATGAAGTAAATAAACATCAGCGGACTCCACCATGGAAGCTGAATATGTAGCAGCCTCTGAGGCAGCTAAAGAAGCAGTATGGCTTATGAACTTTTTAATGGACTTGGATGTGATTCCTGGTTTGTCCAAAGCGATCATAATTTAATGTGATAACAGTAGTGCAATAGCAAACTCAAAGGAACCACGAGCCCATAAGGCGAGTAAACTGAGCGTAAGTACCACCTGATACGAGACATCGTTAAAAGAGGAGAGGTCGTTGTCTCTAAGATTGCATCGGAGGATAACCTAGCTAATCCTTTTACTAAGAGCCTTCCAGAGAAAGCGTTCGATGGGCATGTAGAAGGAATGAGGATTAGATGCGCGTCAGCAGATATGACAGCGCAGTCTTTTAGTATAAGTGGGAGATTGTTAGATTGTATACTAAAAGTCTGGCTTTTGTATGAAACAATGTTTTAATAATTTATTTGAAATGAGAACCATATGATGAAACGTTTTGCATATTATAATTTATTTATATATTTGTGCAAAAGTCCTTTTACTTTATACTGTAGATAATATGTTTTGCGACAACACGCGGATGAACATACTATCGGTTTCCTTATAAAGTATAAACAGATGCTCACAACTGAGATAGACGGGGACTATCTGTTTGGATGGTTGTAGTGTGATTTGGTATTAGTTTGTCTTCACTATAGAATCACATTAGTGCACTTTGTGTGTATTGAGCAGGATCGCTTGAGATCGTTCGACTTGTACTGTCTATATAGGAGAACTTAATCTCAGTTATTATGGATGTTCGTGCTCTTAAACCCTATATAATAACCTTGACACGTAAGGTACATCAATGGATGAGATTTACATGTAATTAAATCAATAAACTCGGTGAGTTAGGAAGTAGTGTTGTCTCTATGGTGTGATGTTGATTGTAAAAGGAATCCGTGTCCTATTTAGGTTGATGATGTCCCCTTGAGGAGCTCATAAGAATTATCATGTAAATCTTGCAAGTTGAATAATTCTTGCATGATAATGAGATTGAGTGGTACTACTCTCGGATGAGATATTAATTACTTAGAGTTGTCAGTAACTTAATTGATTAATGGGCATTGTATAACTTAAACATGGGGAGACTGTCGGGCTCATAATAAGGAGGCCATAACGTAATTATGGAATTATAACGGTAGTGCAGTAATAATATTTTTGTGGACTATATTTTTATTATTGGACTTAAGTATAAGTTTTGGGCTAAACTTGGATACTTTACCCAATGGAGGCCAAACTCTAATTTCTCCTCCTGGTCCCTGCTGTAGTCCTATATATAAGTCATCTCAGCTTCTTGGAACCCTAATACCTGCGCCTATTTTGACGTGAATAGAGGGTTATGAGCAGATTGAGAAGATCCTAAAGATCGTCACCCACACGATGTCAGGATTGGACTTGGGAATACAGCAGAAGATTAAGAGGTTGTTCTCTATAGCTGTCCTTCAACAACAAACCCTGGTGAAAGTTAATGCAAACTTTGAAAATAATTGCTTGCCCTATTTAAGTTTGCATGGAACCCTAACGGTTCACGCTAACTAAACAATCAAACGCCAACAGTACCCATGAGCCGATTTCATGTTTACTCGGGACAAAGTCTCACGACTCTCCTAAAATATAAATATTTCGGGTTGTAAAACAACCCTCCCACTACAACAAAGCGCAACATTCAATTTGTATCAGACGTATCATGCGATACAATTTTTTTGTGGTATATCCTCTTGTATAATTGGTACTATACTTTGTGTCTTCCCTCTCACTTCCTCTAGAATAATTTACATATAGATTTGTGATTTATTACATAGTCCTTTTTCCAAAAATCTAGTGTTTGCGTTAATAGTCACCCTTCGATCTTTTGGACTAAATAAATCACCCTTCATTTATCTAGGATATCCCACAAATAGATAAACATTCATACGAAATACTATTTCTAGGACATATCTATAAAATGAATTTATAATTCCAGATAACTCATCATCGATCTAACCATTTCCAAAAGAGTCTTTCTCTTATTATAATTAGAAGACGCGTTATTAATTACCATTTGTTGCATCCGTGAGATAAACATGATTTATAAGTGTACAAATTCTTACTAACGTACCATAACAGATTATAGCTCCATCCCACATCACTACGACCATGTCATTTAAATGAAATGGAGTATCCATCCGTAAGTGCATGGAAGGTGAAATGAAATTATTTCTATGAAAAGGTATGTGAATACAATTTCACATAATCAATTGTTTATTCCTATCAAAAGATAAATAAACTCCCACTGCAATAGCCACTACTTTCGTAGTATTACCCATGTACATAATAATCTCATCATCACTTAGTTACAGGCTTTTAGAGATTCCAGTATCTGCACACGTGTCAAGAGATGTCATGAATAATCATGCTTCAACAACTAGTGAATGAGATACTAACCTTATTCATACCTGGATGAAAATGGCTTCCCTTCGCCACATGTTTTGTCAGAGTTCCCTACAATATACAACCTCTCGTATTTCATGTAGAACTTGCTTAAAAAATCTAGGCAAATTATGGAGAATAAATTGATTTAGGTTTTCCCTTCAATTTCTACTGTAAGTATTTCCAATTCATTCATCAAGTTATCCATGACCTCTAGCCTTTCTAACTTACTCAAGTATCTGAAGAGTCGCATGAGATCATCATATTTTTATGAACCTCTCACCTCTCCACTAGAGACTTTAATAGGCATCATGGGACTTCCTTAGTGAGAACATATTTATATTTTCCTAAGCAGTAAGAATCGAAACTAAGATACTTTGCTAATCATCTAGTTTTGAACAAGTAAATATGTTTCTTTAGTAAACAATAAGCAAGATAAAATCATTTGAAAATTCAGAGAATCATAAATAAATATACCGATCAAATCTTCAAAATTTTCCATTTATATTGATTCCTCAAAATAATATAAAAATAAAATTAACCGACATCTCAAGCACAGTGAGTCTTCATGCCACGTTAATGTCGACATATACAAACTCGAACATTCACAAGAGAAGGTTTTACCCATTAATTTCATTCATCAATCTAACTTCATGAAAAAAATAATTAATAGTTGGTTCCTCTTTAGCCGTGCAAATAATAGCAGTGACTCTGTTGGGGAGGATACTAATTATTCACACCTAAGTTTATACCATATTTTGATCCCAAGTTTGCGGCCCAAGGTTATGAGCCTTACGGTTGGAGAAGTACACACGCGCTCGGATAACTTCCTACAATTATCAATTATAAGTTTGTACCAATGAACCGCATATAAACTCATCCGTTAGAGAGGAAGGTCTATGCCAACAAAGCAAGTTCATGTGCATCATGTTGGATTGTATACTAAAAGTCTAGCTTTTTGTATGAACAATGTTATAACAATTAATTTGAAATGAGAATCATATGATCAAATGATTGCATCTTATAATTTATTTATATGTTCGATGCAATAGTCCACTTACTTTATACTGTAGATAATATGTTGTGCGACAACACGCGGAAGATCATATTATCGATTTCCTTATAAAGTATAAACAGATGCTCACAACCGAGATAGACGGGGACTCTCTATTGGGATGGTTGTAGTGTGGTTTGGTATTAGCTTGTCTTGGCTATAGAATCACATTAGTGCACTTGTGTGTATTGAGCAGGACCGCTTGAGATCGTTCGACTTATACTGACTTATAGGAGAACTTGATCTCAGTTATTATAGAAGTTCGTGCTCTTAATCCCTATACAATAACCTCGACACATAGGGCAGTATGTATTTCTTTGATTCATCAATGGGTGAGATTTACATGTTATTAAATCAACAAACTCGATGAGTTGGGAAGTAGTGCTGTCTCTATGGTGTGCTGTTGATTGTAGAAGGAATCCGTGTCCGTCATAGGTTGATGATGTCCCCTTGAGGAGCTCATAAGGATTATCATGTAAATCCTGCAGGTGGAATTTATTTCGACATGATAATAAGGTTGAGTGGTACTACTCTTGGATGAGATATTAATTAATTGAGTTGTCAGTAACTTAAATTAATTAATGGACATTGTATATCTTAAACATGGGGAGACTAACAGGCTCATAATAAGAAGGAGCCCAAAACGTAATTTTGGGATTGGTACGGTAGTGCAATAATAATATTTTAGTGGAATATATTATTATTATTGGACTTAAGTATAAGCTTTGGGCTAAGCTTGGATACTTAAGCCCAATGGAGGCCCAACCCAATTTCTCCTCCTGGTCCCTGCTGTAGCCCATGTATATAAGTCACCTCAACTTATCTGGAAACCTAATCTAATCTAATCTAACTGATTATTCACGTGTGATGAGGGTTGAGAGCAGATTGAGGAGGTCTCGTAGATCGTCGCCCACACGATGTCGAGATCGGACTTGGGACATACAGCAGAAGATCAGAAGGTAGTTTGCTGCTGCTATCCGCGACCTTGCAAAATTTATATAAATTCGTACAATGCTCAGAATTTAATGATCAATATACTGACGGAAAGCCGTCGAAGAGAGAATCGTCTGAACGTAAAGATCACTCAATTCTGACATTAGACGAGGAAGTTATGGTTATTCGCGTGGAACTGCGCATGCTGCATGCGAGAATCAATCTTCATCAACATACCTTGGTGAACGGTAATCGTTTCTATGATTTATTGCTTCCGCTGTGATAGAAACGCATGATATCCTAACAGGTCATGTTAACCAAATGATCCAAGTGCCAGCAATTGGTATCAGAGCTTCGGTTTCGTGGTGAAGCGTGACACGTTAGGCTAGGGCTTATGTGATTAATTTTTCGAAATTAGGATCGCATGTTTAGGGTTTTGGTTTTACTGCGCAAACCATGAATATCCCTATGTGAAATATACCCTATATCATATTCGTTCGTTGATGGTTGTGTGTGAGAGGATTCGACGAAAACTGTTCGTCAATTTCACATGGAAGGAAGAAATTGAGAGAAAATCCAGCACAGTGATATTGCAGAGGCAATAATCGGAGTTTCAACCGTCGGATCAGGCTGAGTTTTGGTCAGCACGTTTGGATTTTGTGGATGTACATTCTGAACGGTGAAGATCGTATTTGGAGCTTTGTGTTGTCAGGAATACGCGGAAAATAGAAGCAGTTTTTTGGGCGATTCTGTTCTGCGGAGTCGAGGGAAAAGAGCTATTTCTCACAATCTAACCGTTGGATCGACCTGTAATTTGGACAGCATGTTCAAAACTCACAGGCGTAGATTCTGGATGGTGGAGATTGGATTCCCGGTTCCTACAGTTGCGAACCCTGAACGATAGTTGGTGTAGTTTGATGTTGCGCGTTGGGCTGAACTTGATTCCGTGCAAGTAGGCCCTTGGACGAGCGACAGTTCGAGCGGATTTGCATCAAGTTCGGTTGGTCTACATCAGGTTCGATCGATGCTTCACCAGGTTCAAGCAGATTTGCATCAGGTTCGATTGGTCTACATCAGGTTCGATCGATGCTGTACCAGGTTCGAGCGGATTTGTATCAGGTTCGATTGGTCTGCATCAGGTTCGATTGATGCTACACCAGGTTCGAGCGGATTTGCATCAAGTTCGGTGGTCTGCATCAGGTTCGATCAATGATGCACCAGGTTCGAGCAGATTCACATCAGGTTCGATTGGTCTGCATCAGGTTCGATCGACTCTGCACTAGGTTCGAGCGGGTTTGCATCAAGTTCGACTGGTCTGCATCAGGTTCCGCGTGAGTCTTCACAATATGATCGGGCAGGGTGCCAGAGTGGTGCAGCAGGCTGCAGGGAGGTCGATCCCCATCGCAGTTGTCCGCATTCGTGATTGGTGGCGAACAATCGAATTCGTTGTTATATAACTGTTATAATTGATTTATTAATTGATTATTGTTATATATGTATGCATGATTCTCTATGATTTATTGCCTTAAATAGAAGCATGCTAGATTGCGTATTATATTTGGTATATTATATGCATGTATGTTGGAGTGTTGATCAAGTCAACTTATTTTTGGCAATTTATTTCCTTATATATAACTGCTATAATTGTTTTATTGGTCAATTATTGTTATATATTTGGAAATATGAGCATGCTAGGTTGCATATTTTATTCTAAAATATTATATGCATGTAAAAACCCTCGGTCTTAAATAACTAAGTGGGAGAGGGGATTGGTAAAAAGTCCCGCTGCCTCCATTATTGGTTTGTAAGTGATGTGAGTAAACTTGCGTGTTGTCAATAGGCCTTCCTCCCTAACGGATGAGTTTATTCACGGATCACTGGTACAGACTTCATTACATAATTATTGTTTGTAATGTGGCACATGAACTTGCGTGTTGGCAATAGGCCTTCCTCCCTAACGGATGAGTTTATGTGGGGCTCACTGGTACAAACTTATAATTGATGATTGTAGGAAGCTATCCGAGCGCGTGTGTACTTCTCCAACTGTAAGGCACACAAGCTCGCGCAGTGGACTTGGGATCAAATAATGGTGTACACTTAGGTGTAAATAATTAGTATCCTCCCCAATGGAGTCACTGCTATTATTTGCATGGCTAAAGAGGAACCGACTATTAATTATTTTGTCATAAAGTTAGGTTGACAAATGGAATTAATGGGTAAAACCTTCTCTTGTAAATGTTCGGGTTTGTAAACGTCCACCCTAACGTGGCTTGCAGACTCAAGGTGCTTGAGATGTCGGTGAATTTTATTTTTATATTGTTTTGAGGGAATCAATATAAAAGGATAAAATTCGAAGTTTTGATCGGTAAATTAATTAATGATTCTCTGATTTTCAAATGGTTTTATCTCACATATTATTAACTAAAAGAAATTATATTTACTTGTCCAAATTAGATGATTAGAAAAGAATCTTGGTTTTGAATTTTACTGCTTAAGAAAATACATGTGTGTTCTCACAAGGGACGTCTCATGATGCCTACTAAAGTCTCTAGTGAAGAGATGAGAGGTTCATAGAAATATGATGGTCTCATGTAACTCTTCGGATACTTGAGTAAGTTAAAAGGCAGAAGATCATGATTTAATTTGACGAATGAATTGGGAAAGCATGGAGTATAAATTGAAGGGAAACCTAGATCAATTTAATTCTTCGTGAATTGACTAGATGTTTTTGAGTAAGTTCCACCTGAATTACAATAGGATGTATATGGTGGAAAACTTCTGGCAAAACATGTGGCAAAGGAAAGCCATTTTCATCATAATGTGAATAAGTTTTTTATCTTATTCACTAGTTGTTTAAAACATGATTAGTGATGACATTTACTGACACGAAGTGTGTAGATACTGGAATCACTAAATGTTTATTACTAAGTGAGGATAAGATTGTTATGACATGGGTAAAACTACAAGAGTAGTGGCTATTGCAGTGGGAGTTGTCTATTTATCCAATGATATGAGTAGACGTTTGATTATGAGAAATTGTATTACGTACGTTTTCATAGAAAGAATTTGATTTCAGTTTCTATGCATTAATAGATGGATACTCCATTTCATTTAAATGACATGGTCATTATAATGAAGGATAGAGTTGTAATCTGTTATTGTACGTTGGTTAACAATTTGTATACTCTTAAATCATGTATATTCCACAGATGCAACAACTAGTAATTAATAATGAATCTTCTAATCTTAGTAAGAGAAAGATACCTTCGAATATGAACTAAACATATATTTGGCATCTAAGACTAGATTATTTTACTTGAGTAGGATTCAAAAGTTGATAGCCGATAGACTATTAGGTTTATCTGAAGTTAAAACTATCTGACTTTCGAGTCTTGCTTGGGAGTAAAAATGACTAATTGCTTTTTCAAGGCAAAGGGGTGCAGAACCAAAGATATATATGTTGGAATTAGTTCATTATGATTTATGTGGTCCTAAAATTGTCTGGATGAGAGGTGGATATGAATATTCGTCAATCGATGAATTATTCTTGAAATGGATATATTTATTTGATGCACTGCATGTCTAAGTTCCTTGATTAATTCAAGAATTGTAAGGCTGGTACAGTGAAGCGTCATGGAAAATATATCTAGTCAATACGATTTAATCGTGATGGTGAGTACCTCTTAGGATAATTAGGAGCTATTAATCAGAAGTTGAGATTAAATCTCAAATTGTTTACACCCCCCCAGCTGAATGGTGTGGCGGATAGAAGGTGTAGCACTCTTATGGAAATGATTAGATGGATGATGAATTATTTGGAATTACTAAATTCATTTTATGGGTATGCCCTATAAACAGTAATTCGTATGAATGTTTGTCTGTTTGTGGGATATCCTAGAAAAATGAAGGGTGATTTATTTAGTCCAAAAGATCGAAGGGTGATTGTTAACACAAACACTAGATTTTTGAAAAAAAATTATGTATTAAATCATAAACCCATGTATAAATTGTTCTAAAAGAAGTGAGAGGGAAAAACACAAAGTATAAGTACCAATTGTATAAGAGGATATACCACAAGGTAAACTGCAACGCGTGTCACGTCTGATACACAATTGCGTGTAGTGCCTTGTCGTAGTGGGAGGGTTCTTCGACAACTTGTAAGATACATGTTTTGGGAAAGTCGTGAGACTTGGTCCTTCGCAAACATGAAATGGACCCACGGATACGACGAAGCACTACAAGTTAGAAATGTCAAATCCTAGCAAAGTGCAATGAATATTAAAATAGAATCGATGGATTTTAAATTAGGTCTGGATGCTTGTTGAACCGCTAAATGGCGTAAAAGCCATTGGAAACGGGCATGCAAGAATAAAAGAGGATCATAGAATAAGGTGAAAACCATGGAAGCAAGCTTGTTGCGAAAAGGTATACTCAGAAAGAAAGGGTTCGATTATGAGAAAATCTGTTCGCCGGTAGTTATGCCTAAATTGATCCGGACTCTTTTATTTGTTGCTACTCATATGAAATATGAGGGATAGCAAATAGATGTCGAGACAGCTTTCCTGATTGGAAGTCTTAATGGAAACATCTATGTGAAGCAACCAGAGTGATTCATTGCAAAGAGCTAAGAGCATTGTGATAGTGAGCTTAAAAGTGTCCACTCATGGACTAAAACAAGTGTCAAGATCATGAAACATCCGTTTTGATGAGGTAATCCAGTGACATGGATCTGATCAATGATTGGATGGGTCTTGTGTATTGAAAAGAGTGATGGAAATGTGGTGGTATTTCTTGTACTATACGTAGATAGTATCTTACTCATTGGAGACAATGAAAGAGTATTGTCGGGCATATGGGTATGGTTGATAAAGCGGTATGAGATGAAGGACTTAAGAAGAGCAAAAATATCCTTTTGATCACGGTAATACGGATCACAAAATAGGATGTTATGGTTATCTCAAGTTTCATATAATGATACGATCCTTACTCGTTTAGCATGTGAATTTATCTAAGTGAATGTGTCTTGTGACACAAAAGTAGATAAAGAAGATGAAAGCGGTTCCTTATGCTTCGGCAAATGAGGAAGCTTAATCTAAGGAATGCTATGCACGAGGTTGGATATCTATTTTGCCGATGGCATGAACAGTGGGTATCAAGGTAACCCAAAATAAGAATGTTGAATTGTGGTAAGACATATACTTATGTACCTGAAAAGGACTAGAAATTATATGTAGGCTTACCGGACAGATTCACTGATTCTTATGGGTTACATAGATTCAGATTTTTCAAATCAGATAGGGACGGTAGTAAATCCACCTCAAAGGTTATACGTTTAATTTTAGGAAGTTGAGTCATAATGTGGAGGAGTGTTATATAGAAATATATTTCAGACTCCGGACTCCATCATGGAAAGATGATAAATTGGAGCCTATGAGGCAGCCAAAGTATCTGTATGACTCTAGAAACTTCAAGATGGACTTCGAAGTGTTTCTAAGTTTGCCCAAGGATATCACAATTTATATTGATGATATTGGTGCAGTTGCAAACTTGAAGGAATCACGAGCCCATAAGAAAATTAAACACATGGAGCGCGAGTACCACCTGTTACGAGAAATCGTATGATGAGGGGAAGGTCGTTGTCACCTAGATTGCATCGGATGATAACCTAGTAAATCCATTTACAAGGACCTTAAGGCGAGAGCTTTTGATGGTCGTGTAGTGGGAGTGGAAATCAGATGTATGGCGGAAGACATGACAGCATAGTCTTTTAGTATAAGTGGGAGATTGTTGGATTGTATACTAAAAGTCTAGCTTTTTGTATGAACAATGTTATAACAATTAATTTCTCAATTCTTATTTTAGCAAACTGTAGTCTGTGAATTATGTTAAGTGGAAGGAGTAAACCCAGCGCAGCTGCTGCAAAATATCTAGCAATCCAAAACCAAGACCAGCCACACCATAGAGTATGAAAGAGGAGAGTAGGGGCACATCACAGTGCTGCCTAATGAAGGATATAATGCATCTTTTAATGTGCAAGAAGTGAGCATACTCCAAACAAATAAGAAAATAGGAAAACCAATCAATGCCCATCAATTAATTCAGTTGCATCATCAAATCAAATCAAATCATGAATCAACTGAAAATTCCCAGAAGCTAAAGTGAAAACCCAATGCACAGACTCTGTAGTAATGGACCTAATGGTAGCATCAGGTTGTGGAATGGCAGCAGCTATGATGCCAGGAAGGGTGGTGTCTCCAGCGGCTGATTTGGCTCTAGTAGCCGCCAATAAATCTGAGGGAATGGTTGACAACAAATGTTGACGGCAGCCTTGTAGGTTGGAGAGGTATCTCCAACATCTGAAACTGGAGTGGTCGCCATTAGTTGAGGGTAGTAGCCTTAGTGTTGGCCCTACTGGAGTCCCAGCGGAGAAAAACAGAGTTGATTGTGGACTCCAAGAGAAGAAGATGTTCGGGTTCAAAGCAGAGACATGTCTGAACCGTATCGGAGGCAGCCAGATCTGTGTACAGCTTCGAAAACTTTGGCCACCAAAAGAAATCCTCATCAAAGAAGAATCGGGAAAGAAGCCCTAGGCTGTCGGAGCAATCCTAGCAGTCCACACCAAATGAGCCGTCGGCCACAAAACAACATCGCAAGAGGAAGGCCGGAGGAAATCGCAGAGCAATGGCAAGCGTCAGGCAAGGCCACGAAGCTGTGAGAAACAGATGTGGATTCTCTGGCAGCTGATTGAACACGGGTAGCTACAAAATCAGAATAGGGAATCGACCTTTCCAGCAGAACGGAAGTGGGCTTACGGGGAATCAAAAGATGGCAAGATAATCTGTAATAAGAAGCACCAATTGGGGCTAGTGTGAACGCCGGATGGCGACAACCATGGAAGGAGCTGATCGGTCGGTGACAGCCATGATTAGATTGGCGATATAGAAAAGCCCACCAGTCAAAGTGCGTGCCAACGGCGATGCTGTAGAAGCTAGGATGCCACAAGCTATGCGGTGCGGCCACTAGTAGAGAGGAACCCTCGATGTCACTGGATCTGCCGGCAAAAGCAAGTCCCAGCGTGGAAACGGAGGAGCAGGTGGGTTCCTTGAAGAGAAAAACCAGATACGGCTAGAACCGTGCAGAGGAAAGGAGCCTAGGCATCAAATGGTTTCCAATTGGAAAAAGTAGATCAAGGAGGGCTCTTGATGAAATCTGTTCGAAGGGGGAAATCCCAATCGATAAATCTAAGGCCCAGCAGGAATAGATAGGCTGCAACGACATTGAAAGAACCTAACAACTTCTGGCATCCTCACTTCAAGCGAGAAACCAGCAGCGACAGTAGAATGTTGAATGAAGATTGAGGCAGCAAAGCTGGTCGGAAAAGAAAAGGAAAAAATAAAATAATGAGAAAAAAGAAAGGGTGGCAAGAGGGTATGTATCTACACCGGAAAGCGCAGCCGGCAACTCCGGGAACCTACCCCCTACCGAAGAAGGCACACAGGGGGGAAGGGATAGAGAGAAGGAGGAGAATTGCATAATTAAGTAAATATGCATCAAAATGAAGTAAATATGCATCAAAACGAAGGAAATATGTATCTAAGGAAATGTTGATCGTAATGAAGTAAATATGCATCAAAATGAAGGAAATATGCATCGAAATGAAGAAAATGATGATCGTAATGAAGTAAATATGCATCAAAATAAAGTAAATATGCATCAAAACGAAGGAAATATGCATCGAAATGAAGGAAATATTGATCGTAATGATGTAAATATGCATCAAAATAAAGGAAATATGCATCGAAACAAAGAAAATGTTGATCGTAATGAAGTAAATATGCATCAAAATGAAGTTAATATGCATCAAAACGAGAAAATGAGAATCAAAATGAAGTAAATATGCATCGAAAGAAGTAAATATGCATCGAAACGAATGAAATATTGATCGTAATTAAGTAAATATGCATCAAAATGAAGTAAATATACATCGAAACGAAGGAAATATGCATCAAGACAAAGTAAATATGCATCAAAATATGCATCAGGGTGAAGTAAATATGCATCGAAATGAATGAAATATTGATCGTAATGAAGTAAATATGCATCAAAATAAAGTAAATATAAATCAAAACGAGAAAATGAGCATCAAAATGAAGTAAATATGCATCAAAATGAAGTAAATATGCATCGAAACGAAGGAAATATTGATCGTAATTAAGTAAATATGCACCAAAAAATGAAGTAAATATGCATCGAAAGGAAGGAAATGTTGATCGTAATGAAGTAAATATGCATCAAATGAAGTAAATATGCATCAAAACTGAAAAATGAGAAATAAAATGAAGTAAATATGCATCGAAATGAAGAAAATGTTGATCGTAATGAAGTAAATATGCATCAAAATGAAGTTAATATGCATCAAAACCAGAAAATGAGAATCAAAATGAAGTAAATATGCACCGAAAGAAGTAAATATGCATCGAAACGAAGGAAATATTGATCGTAATTAAGTAAATATGCATCAAAATGAAGTAAATATACATCGAAACGAAGGAAATATGCATCGTACCGAAGTAAATATGCATCAAAGTGATGTAAATATGCATCGAAATGAATGAAATGTTGATCGTAATGAAATAAATATGCATCAAAATAAAGTAAATATGAATCGAAACGAGAAAATGAGCATCAAAATGAAGTAAATATGCATCGAAATGAAGTAAATATGCATCGAAAGGAAGGAAATATTGATCGTAATTAAGTAAATATGCACCAAAATGAAGTAAATATGCATCGAAAGGAAGGAAATGTTGATCGTAATGAAGTAAATATGCATCAAATGAAGTAAATATGCATCAAAACTAGAAAATGAGAAACAAAATGAAGTAAATGTGCATCGAAATGAAGTAAATAACCATCGAAACAAAGGAAATGTTGATCGTAATTAAGTAAATATGCATCAAAATGAATTAAATATGCATCGAAGCAAAGGAAATATGCATCAAAATGAAGGAAATGTTGATCGTAATGAAGTAAATATGCATCAAAATAAAAGAAATATGCATCGAAACGAAGGAAATGATGATCGTAGTGAAGTAAATATGCATCGAAATGAAGAAAATATGCATCGAAATGAAGGAAATGATGATCGTAATGATGTAAATATGCACCAAAATGAAGTAAATATGCATCAAATGAAATATGCATCGAAACGAAAGAAATATTGATCGTAATGAAGTAAATAAACATCAGCGGACTCCACCATGGAAGCTGAATATGTAGCAGCCTCTGAGGCAGCTAAAGAAGCAGTATGGCTTATGAACTTTTTAATGGACTTGGATGTGATTCCTGGTTTGTCCAAAGCGATCATAATTTAATGTGATAACAGTAGTGCAATAGCAAACTCAAAGGAACCACGAGCCCATAAGGCGAGTAAACTGAGCGTAAGTACCACCTGATACGAGACATCGTTAAAAGAGGAGAGGTCGTTGTTGCTAAGATTGCATCGGAGGATAACCTAGCTAATCCTTTTACTAAGAGCCTTCCAGAGAAAGCGTTCGATGGGCATGTAGAAGGAATGAGGATTAGATGCTCGTCAGCAGATATGGCAGCGCAGTCTTTTAGTATAAGTGGGAGATTGTTAGATTGTATACTAAAAGTCTGGCTTTTGTATGAAACAATGTTTTAATAATTTATTTGAAATGAGAACCATATGATGAAACGTTTTGCATATTATAATTTATTTATATATTTGTGCAAAAGTCCTTTTACTTTATACTGTAGATAATATGTTTTGCGACAACACGCGGATGAACATACTATCGGTTTCCTTATAAAGTATAAACAGATGCTCACAACTGAGATAGACGGGGACTATCTGTTTGGATTGTTGTAGTGTGATTTGGTATTAGTTTGTCTTCACTATAGAATCACATTAGTGCACTTTGTGTGTATTGAGCAGGATCGCTTGAGATCGTTCGACTTGTACTGTCTATATAGGAGAACTTAATCTCAGTTATTATGGATGTTCGTGCTCTTAAACCCTATATAATAACCTTGACACGTAAGGTACATCAATGGATGAGATTTACATGTAATTAAATCAACAAACTCGGTGAGTTAGGAAGTAGTGCTGTCTCTATGGTGTGATGTTGATTGTAAAAGGAATCCGTGTCCTATTTAGGTTGATGATGTCCCCTTGAGGAGCTCATAAGAATTATCATGTAAATCTTGCAAGTTGAATAATTCTTGCATGATAATGAGATTGAGTGGTACTACTCTCGGATGAGATATTAATTACTTAGAGTTGTCAGTAACTTAATTGATTAATGGGCATTGTATAACTTAAACATGGGGAGACTGTCGGGCTCATAATAAGGAGGCCATAACGTAATTATGGAATTATAACAGTAGTGCAGTAATAATATTTTAGTGGACTATATTTTTATTATTGGACTTAAGTATAAGTTTTGGGCTAAACTTGGATACTTTACCCAATGGAGGCCAAACTCTAATTTCTCCTCCTGGTCCCTGCTGTAGTCCTATATATAAGTCATCTCAGCTTCTTGGAACCCTAATACCTGCGCCTATTTTGACGTGAATAGAGGGTTAGGAGCAGATTGAGAAGATCCTGAAGATCGTCACCCACACGATGTCAGGATTGGACTTGGGAATACAACAGAAGATTAAGAGGTTGTTCTCTATAGCTGTCCTTCAACAACAAACCCTGGTGAAAGTTAATGCGAACTTTGAAAATAATTGCTTGCTCTATTTAAGTTTGCATGGAACCCTAACGGTTCACGCTAACCAAACAATCAAACGCCAACAGTACCCATGAGCCGATTTCATGTTTACTCGGGACAAAGTCTCACGACTCTCCTAAAATATAAATATTTCAGGTTGTAAAACAACCCTCCCACTACAACAAAGCGCAACATTCAATTTGTATCAGACGTATCACGCGATGCAATTTTTTTGTGGTATATCCTCTTGTATAATTGGTACTATACTTTGTGTCTTCCCTCTCACTTCCTCTAAAATAATTTACATATAGATTTGTGATTTATTACATAGTCCTTTTTCCAAAAATCTAGTGTTTGCGTTAATAATCACCCTTCGATCTTTTGGACTAAATAAATCACCCTTCATTTATCTAGGATATCCCACAAATAGATAAACATTCATACAAAATACTATTTCTAGGACATATCTATAAAATGAATTTATAATTCCAAATAACTCATCATCGATCTAACCATTTCCAAAAGAGTCTTTCTCTTATTATAATTAGAAGACGCGTTATTAATTACCATTTGTTGCATCCGTGAGATAAACATGATTTATATAAGTGTACAAATTCTTACTAACGTACCATAACAGATTATAGCTCCATCCCACATCACTACGACCATGTCATTTAAATGAAATGGAGTATCCATCCGTAAGTGCATAGAAGGTGAAATGAAATTCTTTCTATGAAAAGGTATGTGAATACAATTTCACATAATCAATTGTTTATTCCTATCAAAAGATAAATAAACTCCCACTGCAATAGCCACTACTTTCGTAGTATTACCCATGTACATAATAATCTCATCATCACTTAGTTACAGACTTTTAGAGATTCCAGTATCTGCACACGTGTCAAGAGATGTCATGAATAATCATGCTTCAACAACTAGTGAATGAGATACTAACCTTATTCATACCTGGATGAAAATGGCTTCCCTTCGCCACATGTTTTGTCAGAGTTCCCTACAATATACAACCTCTCGTATTTCATGTAGAACTTGCTTAAAAAATCTAGGCAAATTATGGAGAATAAATTGATTTAGGTTTTCCCTTCAATTTCTACTGTAAGTATTTCCAATTCATTCATCAAGTTATCCATGACCTCTAGCCTTTCTAACTTACTCAAGTATCTGAAGAGTCGCATGAGATCATCATTTTTTATGAACCTCTCACCTCTCCACTAGAGACTTTAATAGGCATCATGGGACTTCCTTAGTGAGAACATATTTATATTTTCCTAAGCAGTAAGAATCGAAACTAAGATACTTTGCTAATCATCTAGTTTTGAACAAGTAAATATGTTTCTTTAGTAAACAATAAGCAAGATAAAATCATTTGAAAATTCAGAGAATCATAAATAAATATACCGATCAAATCTTCAAATTTTTCCATTTATATTGATTCCTCAAAATAATATAAAAATAAAATTAACCGACATCTCAAGCACAGTGAGTCTTCATGCCACGTTAATGTCGACATATACAAACTCGAACATTCACAAGAGAAGGTTTTACCCATTAATTTCATTTGTCAATCTAACTTCATGAAAAAATTAATTAATAGTTGGTTCCTCTTTAGCCGTGCAAATAATAGCAGTGACTCTGTTGGGGAGGATACTAATTATTCACACCTAAGTGTATACCATTATTTGATCCCAAGTCGGAAGGGTCTCTCTATCAACGAAAGAAAGAGCTAATGTTACTCCTCTTTCTAACACGAGGGTCGAAGGCCCCCAGGATCAAAGACGGAATCTTTCTCATTAGATCGGCGATATCAACCACTTGACGTCCATCCGATGGATCTTGTTGATCCGCTTGAAGAGAGTTCTCATGATGTAAGTAAAGGAAACTCAATGGAATTCATAACTTTTTCAATCTTTTTTCCCCTTTCTTTTTATTGTCTGAAAATATTCAGGAGCTAAGACCATTCCAATGCTCCCTTTCGCCATGCATAAACTAAAGTTTGCGGCCCAAGGTTATGAGCCTTACGGTTGGAGAAGTACACACGCGCTCGGATAACTTCCTACAATTATCAATTATAAGTTTGTACCAATGAACCGCATATAAACTCATCCGTTAGGGAGGAAGGTCTATGCCAACAAAGCAAGTTCATGTGCATCATGTTGGATTGTATACTAAAAGTCTAGCTTTTTGTATGAACAATGTTATAACAATTAATTTGAAATGAGAATCATATGATCAAATGATTGCATCTTATAATTTATTTATATGTTCGATGCAATAGTCCACTTACTTTATACTGTAGATAATATGTTGTGCGACAACACGCGGAAGATCATATTATCGGTTTCCTTATAAAGTATAAACAGATGCTCACAACCGAGATAGACAGGGACTCTCTATCGGGATGGTTGTAGTGTGGTTTGGTATTAGCTTGTCTTGGCTATAGAATCACATTAGTGCACTTGTGTGTATTGAGCATGACCGCTTGAGATCATTCGACTTATACTGACTTATAGGAGAACTTGATCTCAGTTATTATGGAAGTTCGTGCTCTTAATCCCTATACAATAACCTCGACACGTAGGGCAGTATGTATTTCTTTGATTCATCAATGGGTGAGATTTACATGTTATTAAATCAACAAACTCGATGAGTTGGGAAGTAGTGCTGTCTCTATGGTGTGCTGTTGATTGTAGAAGGAATCCGTGTCCATCATAGGTTGATGATGTCCCCTTGAGGAGCTCATAAGGATTATCATGTAAATCCTGCAGGTGGAATTTATTCCGACATGATAATGAGGTTGAGTGATACTACTCTTGGATGAGATATAAATTAATTGAGTTGTCAGTAACTTAAATTAATTAATGGACATTGTATATCTTAAACATGGGGAGACTAACGGGCTCATAATAAGAAGGAGCCCAAAACGTAATTTTGGGATTGGTACGGTAGTGCAATAATAATATTTTAGTGGAATATATTATTATTATTGGACTTAAGTATAAGCTTTGGGCTAAGCTTGGATACTTAAGCCCAATGGAGACCCAACCCAATTTCTCCTCCTGGTCCCTGCTGTAGCCCATGTATATAAGTCACCTCAACTTATCTGGAACCCTAATCTAATCTAATCTAACTGATTATTCACGTGTGATGAGGGTTGAGAGCAGATTGAGGAGGTCTCGTAGATCGTCGCCCACACGACGTCGAGATCGGACTTGGGACATACAGCAGAAGATCAGAAAGTAGTTTGCTGCTACTATCTGCGACCTTGCAAAATTTTTATAAATTCGTACAGTACTCATAATTTGATGATCAATATACTGAAGGAAAGCCGTCGAAGAGAGGATCGTCTGAACGTAAAGATCACTCAATTCCGACATCAGACGAGGAAGTTATGGCCATTCTTGTGGGACTGCGCATGCTGCCTGCGAGAATCATTGTTCATTAACATACCTTGGTGAACGGTAATCGTTTCTATGATTTATTGCTTCCGCTGTGATAGAAACGCATGATATCCTAACAGGTCACATTAACCAAATGATCCAAGTGCCAGCAATTGGTATCAGAGCTTCGGTTTCGTGGTGAAGCGTGACACGTTAGGCTAGGGTTTATGTGATTAATTTTTCGAAATTAGGATCGCATGTTTAGGGTTTTGGTTTTACTGCGCAAACCATGAATATCCCTATGTGAAATATACCCCATATCATATTTGTTCGTTGATGGTTGTGTGTGAGAGGATTCGACGAAAACTGTTCGTCAATTTCACATGGAAGGAAGAAATTGAGAGAAAATCCAGTACAGTGATATTGCAGAGGCAATAACTGGAGTTTCAACCGTCGGATCAGGCTGAGTTTTGGTTAGTACGTTCGGATTTTGTGGATGTACATTCTGAACGGTGAAGATCGTATTTGGAGCTTTGTGTTGTCGGGAATACGCGGAAAACGGAAGCAGTTTTTTGGGCGATTCTGTTCTGCGGAGTCGAGGGAAAAGAGCTATTTCTCACAATCTAACCGTTGGATCGACCTGTAATTTGGACAGCATGTTCAAAACTCACAGGCGTAGATTCTGGATGGTGGAGATTGGATTCCCAGGTTCCTACAGTTGCGAACCCTGAACGATAGTTGGTGTAGTTTGATGTTGCGCGTTGGGCTGAACTTGATTCCGTGCAAGTAGGCCCTTGGACGAGCGACAGTTCGAGCGGATTTGTATCAGGTTCGGTTGGTCTACATCAGGTTCGATCGATGCTTCACCAGGTTCAAGCGGATTTGCATCAGGTTCGATTGGTCTACATCAGGTTCGATCGATGCTGTACCAGGTTCGAGCGGATTTGTATCAGGTTCGATTGATCTGCATCAGGTTCGATTGATGCTACACCAGGTTCGAGCGGATTTGCATCAGGTTCGGTAGGTCTGCAGCAGGTTCGATCAATGATGCACCAGGTTCGAGCTGATTCACATCAGGTTCGATTGGTCTGCATCAGGTTCGATCGACTCTGCACTAGGTTCGAGCGGGTTTGCATCAAGTTCGACTGGTCTGCATCAGGTTCCGCGTGAGTCTTCACAATATGATCGGGCAGGATGCCAGAGTGGTGCAGCAGGCTGCAGGGAGGTCGATCCCATCGCAGTTGTCCGCATTCGTGATTGGTGGCGAACAATCGAATTCGCTGTTATATAACTGTTATAATTGATTTATTAATTGATTATTGTTATATATGTATGCATGATTCTCTATGATATATTGCCTTAAATAGAAGCATGCTAGATTGCGTATTATATTTGGTATATTATATGCATGTATGTTGGAGTGTTGATCAAGTCAACTTATTTTTGGCAATTTATTTCCTTATATATAACTGCTATAATTGTTTTATTGGTCAATTATTGTTATATATTTGGAAGTATGAGCATGCTAGGTTGCATATTTTATTCTAAAATATTATATGCATGTAAAAACCCTCGGTCTTAAATAACTAAGTGGGAGAGGGGATTGGTAAAAATTTCTGCTGCCTCCATTATTGGTTTGTAAGTGATATGAGTAAACTTGCGTGTTGGCAATAGGCCTTCCTCCCTAACGGATGAGTTTATTCACGGATCACTGGTACAGACTTCATTACATAATTATTATTTGTAATGTGGCACATGAACTTGCGTGTTGGCAATAGGCCTTCCTCCCTAACGGATGAGTTTATGTGGGGCTCACTGGTACAAACTTATAATTGATGATTGTAGGAAGCTATCCGAGCGCGTGTGTACTTCTCCAACTGTAAGGCACACAAGCTCGCGCAGAGGACTTGGGATCAAATAATGGTGTACACTTAGGTGTAAATAATTAGTATCCTCCCCAATGGAGTCACTGCTATTATTTGCATGGCTAAAGAGGAACCGTCTATTAATTATTTTGTCATAAAGTTAGGTTGACAAATGAAATTAATGGGTAAAATCTTCTCTCGTAAATGTTCGGGTTTGTAAACGTCCACCCTAACGTGGCTTGCAGACTCACGGTACTTGAGATGTCGGTGAATTTTATTTTTATATTGTTTTGAGGGAATCAATATAAAAGGATAAAATTCAAAGTTTTGATCGGTAAATTAATTTATGATTCTCTGATTTTCAAATGGTTTTATCTCACATATTATTAACTAAAAGAAATTATATTTACTTGTCCAAATTAGATGATTAGAAAAGAATCTTGGTTTTGAATTTTACTGCTTAAGAAAATACATGTGTGTTCTCACAAGGGACGTCACATGATGCCTATTAAAGTCTCTAGTGAAGAGATGAGAGGTTCATAGAAATATGATGGTCTCATGTAACTCTTCGGATACTTGAGTAAGTTAAAAGGCAGAAGATCATGATTTAATTTGACGAATGAATTGGGAAAGCATGGAGTATAAATTGAAGGGAAACCTAGATCAATTTAATTCTTCGTGAATTGCCTAGATGTTTTTGAGTAAGTTCCACCTGAATTACAATAGGATGTATATGGTGGAAAACTTCTGGCAAAACATGTGGCAAAGGAAAGCCATTTTCATCATAATGTGAACAAGTTTTATATCTTATTCACTAGTTGTTTAAAACATGATTAGTGATGACATTTACTGACACGAAATGTGTAGATACTGGAATCACTAAATGTTTATTACTAAGTGAGGATAAGATTGTTATGACATGGGTAAAACTACAAGAGTAGTGGCGATTACATTGGGAGTTGTCTATTTATCCAATGATATGAGTAGACGTTTGATTATGAGAAATTGTTTTACGTACGTTTTCATAGAAAGAATTTGATTTCAGTTTCTATGCATTAATAGATGGATACTCCATTTCATTTAAATGACATGGTCATTATAATGAAGGATAGAGTTGTAATCTGTTATTGTACGTTGGTTAACAATTTGTATACTCTTAAATCATGTATATTCCACAGATGCAACAACTAGTAATTAATAATGAATCTTCTAATCTTAGTAAGAGAAAGATACCTTCGGATATGAACTAAACATATATTTGGCATCTAAGACTAGATTATTTTACTTGAGTAGGATTCAAAAGTTGATAGCCGATAGACCATTAGGTTTATCTGAAGTGAAAACTATCTGACTTTCGAGTCTTACTTGGGAGTAAAAATGACTAATTGCTTTTTCAAGGCAAAGGGGTGCAGAACCAAAGATATATATGTTGGAATTAGTTCATTATGATTTATGTGGTCCTAAGATTGTCCGGATGAGAGGTGGATATGAATATTCGTCAATCGATGAATTATTCTTGAAATGGATATATTTATTTGATGCACTGCATGTCTAAGTTCCTTGATTAATTCAAGAATTGCAAGGCTGGTACAGTGAAGCGTCATGGAAAATATATCTAGTCAATATGGTTTAATCGTGATGGTGAGTACCTCTTAGGATAATTAGGAGCTATTAATCAGAAGTTGAGATTAAATCTCAAATTGTTTACACCCCCCCAGCTGAATGGTGTGGCGGATAGAAGGTGTAGCACTCTTATGGAAATGATTAGATGGATGATGAATTATTTGGAATTACTAAATTTATTTTAAGGGTATGCCCTAGAAACAGTAATTCGTATGAATGTTTGTCTGTTTGTGGGATATCCTAGAAAAATGAAGGGTGATTTATTTAGTCCAAAAGATCGAAGGGTGATTGTTAACACAAACACTAGATTTTTGAAAAAAGATTATGTATTAAATCATAAACCCATGTATAAATTGTTCTAAAAGAAGTGAGAGGGAAAAAAACAAAGTATAAGTACCAACTGTACAAGAGGATATACCACAAGGTAAACTGCAACGCGTGTCACGTCTGATACACAATTGCATGTAGTGCCTTGTCGTAGTGGGAGGGTTCTTCGACAACTTGTAAGATACATATTTTGGGAAAGTCGTGAGACTTGGTCCTTCGCAACCATGAAATGGATCCACGGATACGACGAAGCATTACAAGTTAGAAATGCCAAATCCTAGCAAAGTGCAATGAATATTAAAATAGAATCGATGGATTTTAAATTAGGTCTGGATGCTTGTTGAACCGCTAAATGGCGTAAAAGCCATTGGAAACGGGCATGCAAGAATAAAAGAGGATCATAGAATAAGGTGAAAACCTTGGAAGCAAGCTTGTTGCGAAAAGGTATACTCAGAAAGAAAGGGTTCGATTATGAGAAAACCTGTTCGCCGGTAGTTATGCCTAAATTGATCCGGACTCTTTTATTTGTTGCTACTCATATGAAATATGAGGGATAACAAATAGATGTCGAGACATCTTTCCTGATTGGAAGTCTTAATGGAAACATCTATGTGAAGCAACCAGAGTGATTCATTGCAAAGAGCTAAGAGCATTGTGATAGTGAGCTTAAAAGTGTCCATTCATGGACTAAAACAAGTTTCAAGATCATGAAACATCCGTTTTGATGAGGTAATCCAGTGACATGGATCTGATCAATGATCGGATGGGTCTTGTGTATTGAAAAGAGTGATGGAAACGTGGTGGTATTTCTTGTACTATACGTAGATAGTATCTTGCTCATTGGAGACAATGAAAGAGTATTGTCGGGCGTATGGGTATGGTTGATAAAGCGGTATGAGATGAAGGACTTAAGAAGAGCAAAAATATCCTTTTGATTACGGTAATATGGATCACAAAAAAGGATGTTATGCTTATCTCAAGTTTCATATAATGATACGATCCTTACTCGTTAAGCATGTGAATTTATCTAAGTGAATGTGTCTTGTGACACAAAAGTAGATAAAGAAGATGAAAGCGGTTCCTTATGCTTCGGCAAATGAGGAAGCTTAATCTAAGGAATGCTATGCACGAGGTTGGATATCTATTTTGCCGATGGCATGAACAGTAGGTATCAAGGTAACCCAAAATAATAATGTTGAATTGTGGTAAGACATATACTTATGTACCTGAAAAGGACTAGAAATTATATGTAGGCTTACCGGACAGATTCACTGATTCTTATGGGTTACATAGATTCAGATTTTTCAAATCAGATAGGGACGGTAGTAAATCCACCTCAAAGGTTATGCGTTTAATTTTAGGAAGTTGATTCATAATGTGGAGGAGTGTTATATAGAAATATATTTCAGACTCCGGACTCCATCATGGAAAGATGATAAATTGGAGCCTATGAGGCAGCCAAAGTATCTGTATGACTCTAGAAACTTCAAGATGGACTTCGAAGTGTTTCTAAGTTTGCCCAAGGATATCACAATTTATATTGATGATATTGGTGCAGTTGCAAACTTGAAGGAATCACGAGCCCATAAGGAAATTAAACACATGGAGCGCGAGTACCACCTGTTACGAGAAATCGTATGATGAGGGGAAGGTTGTTGTCACCTAGATTGCATCGGATGATAACCTAGTAAATCCATTTACAAGGACCTTAAGGCGAGAGCTTTTGATGGTCGTGTAGTGGAAGTGGAAATCAGATGTATGGCGGAAGACATGACAGCATAGTCTTTTAGTATAAGTGGGAGATTGTTGGATTGTATACTAAAAGTCTAGTTTTTTGTATGAACAATGTTATAACAATTAATTTAAAATGAGAATCATATGATCAAATGATTGCATCTTATAATTTATTTATATGTTCGATGCAATAGTCCACTTACTTTATACTGTAGATAATATGTTGTGCGACAACACGCGGAAGATCATATTATCGGTTTCCTTATAAAGTATAAACAGATGCTCACAACCGAGATAGACGGGGACTCTCTATCGGGATGGTTGATGTGTGGTTTGGTATTAGCTTGTCTTGGCTATAGAATCACATTAGTGCACTTGTGTGTATTGAGCAGGACCGCTTGAGATCGTTCGACTTATACTGACTTATAGGAGAACTTGATCTCAGTTATTATGGAAGTTTGTGCTCTTAATCCCTATACAATAACCTCGACACGTAGGGCAGTATGTATTTCTTTGATTCATCAATGGGTGAGATTTACATGTTATTAAATCAACAAACTCGATGAGTTGGGAAGTAGTGCTGTCTCTATGGTGTGTTGTTGATTGTAGAAGGAATCCGTGTCCGTCATAGGTTGATGATGTCCCCTTGAGGAGCTCATAAGGATTATCATGTAAACCCTGCAGGTGGAATTTATTCCGACATGATAATGAGGTTGAGTGGTACTACTCTTGGATGAGATATTAATTATTTGATTTGTCAGTAACTTAAATTAATTAATGGACATTGTATATCTTAAACATGGGGAGACTAACGGGCTCATAATAAGAAGGAGCCCAAAACGTAATTTTGGGATTGGTACGGTAGTGCAATAATAATATTTTAGTGGAATATATTATTATTATTGGACTTAAGTATAAGCTTTGGGCTAAGCTTGGATACTTAAGCCCAATGGAGGCCCAACCCAATTTCTCCTCCTGGTCCCTGCTGTAGCCCATGTATATAAGTCACCTCAACTTATCTGGAACCCTAATCTAATCTAATCTAACTGATTATTCACGTGTGATGAGGGTTGAGAGCAGATTGAGGAGGTCTCGTAGATCGTCGCCCACACGACGTCGAGATCGGACTTGGGACATACAGCAGAAGATCAGAAGGTAGTTTACTGCTGCTATCCGCGACCTTGCAAAATTTGTATAAATTTGTATAGTACTTAGAATTTGATGATCAATATACTGACAGAAAGTCGTCGAAGTGAGGATCGTCTGAACGTAAAGATCACTCAATTTCGACATCAGACGAGGAAGTTATGGCCATTCTCGTGGGACTGTGCATGCTGCATGCGATAATCAATCTTCATCAACATACCTTGGTGAACGGTAATCGTTTCTATGATTTATTGCTTCCGTTGTGATAGAAACGCATGATATCCTAACAGGTCACGTTAACCAAATGATCCAAGTGCCAGCACTTCACATTATAAACAATAACTATTTAATGAAGTCTGTACCAGCGATCCATGAATAAATTCATCCATTGTAGAGGAAGGCCTATTACCAACACGCAAGTCTACTCATATCACTTACAAACTAATAATGGAGGGCAAGGGAATTATTTACAATCCCCTCCCCCACTTAGTTATTTAAAACTGAGAGTTTTTACATGCATATAATATTCAAGAATAAAATACACAACCTAGCATGCTCCTATTATGGCAAATAAGGCAGTAAATCACCGAGAACATGCTTACATATATAATAATAATTTGATAATTAAATCAATTATACACAATTATATATCGACAAATTTGATTGTTCGCTACCAAGCACGAATGTGGGCAACACAAACGGGGATATGAAGCCGGCCTTCATGAAATTTCTTTAGATTTTACCATCACCGTGCATGCTTCGACATGCTTAGCAAGCTGCTCGCACCATGCGCGCAACACCTCTGCATGGGAGTCGCTCGGCATGACTCGTGCCATTTCCTGAACGGGTCGTGCCTCTCACAGTATTAGTCATGCCTACCTACGCATATAGCGCATGCCCAGCAGCCTGGCTGTATCTACAACTCATGCCCGGCATGAGCTCCATAGCATGCATGCAAGCACGCCAGCCTTCCCGACACTGTGCTCGCATGTCTACCCTCCGTGTACCCCAACAGGCGTAGCACCCACCCGCATGCTCGGCGGCCTGCCCGGTAATTATTCAGCGTACCCAGAAGCATACTCCCATATGCGGTAGCCTGCTCGTCAATTGTGCGCCAATCGCCTAGCCACCTGCACGCTAAGCACGCCAATGACAGCCTACACGCATGACCCATGCACTACATCGTGGGCCAAGCTCCATTTCAGCACGCCAACATCGATGACACACCCGACAACACACAGTAGACTTGCCCAGAATACTTAACATTTATTCGGAAGCTGCCATAACCTGCTCGGAAAAGTTGTGCGATTTTCCCGGAACAATACAGACTCGACATGGCCATCACCTCGAATCGCTCGGAAGTCTAATTAGACTTCCCTGAAACCACATTCTGACTTGCTTAGAAGATGCAGAACTCACCCAGAACTACGTCAGACCTGGCTGGAATGCCGGTCTGCGGCACCAACTACTGACTGCTAGTGATGCAATCGCACGCCCTGGCATCGTCATTAGCGCCGCTTCTGCCCGCATATTGCGCTAGTAACGTAAACAATTACAGTTTTCTGCTCTTGCTGCCCCATGAACGCTAGCAGAATTATACGCCATCAATGATCAGCGCTCATCTGATGGTGCATGTTGGTGATCGTGCCTCGTATTGCATGTCCGGCTTGCACCACACGCCACTTCGCATCAATCAATGACAGTTGTTTATTGTCATTCCAACGTGGTTTTCCACTACGATGGTTCACAGCTGATTCCTGACAACAACATTCATCACCATCGTGCAACCATTGTACGTCATTCAACCCAGCCACTCGAGTTCATGCTCGGAAATAAGAAGAAGGTCCGACAACTAATCTATCGCGATCATCACGTCTCTGCCATCATATGTTGCCGCCTAACATCGCCACTCTCGCCATTGGATAGGCTCGCCTGTTGCCATTCCATATCGTGCATTCGTTCGATGATCACCGTCGATGGTGCGATATGTGAGCCTTGTACAATTAGGGTGTCGATCAAGAATCAAGTTGTAAAAACCCTAATAAGACGTATGCCACATAAACCCTAGCTTAACGTGTTACGCTTCACAATAAAATCTCGCTCTGATACCAATTGTTGACATTTGATTATTTGGTTGACGTGAACCATTAGGTTCTATACGATTCTCGCCAGGGTATGTTGAAGAAGAAAGATTCTCGCCAGCAGCCTGCGCAGCCTCACGATTTTGGGCATAACTTCCTCATCCGATCTTTGATTCAAGTAATCTACATGCCAAAATGATCCTCTATGCCATGGCTTTCCAAGGGTGTATCACAGGTCCAGTTCAAATTTTTACACAATTTTAGAAAAGTCATGGAAGTTGATGACCATCAGCAACAAACAACTTTTCGATCTTCTGTTGTATACCCAAGTCCAATCTTGACGTCGTGTGGGCATCAATCATCAAGATCTTCTCAATCTGCTGTTCTCTCTCCCTACTCATGGTTAGGCATGAATAATTAATTAGGGTTTCGGGACAGCTGAGATGACTTATATGGGCAACAACAGGGATCAGGAGTAGAAATTAGAGTTGGTCCTCCGTTGGGCTTAAGTATCCAAGTTTAGCCCAAAACTTATACTTAAGTCCAATAATAATAATATATACTACTAAAATATTATTATCGGACTACCGTTCTAATCCCATAATTACGTTATGGGCTCCTTCTTATATGGCCTGTTAATCTCCCCATGTTTAAGATTTACAATGCCCATTAATTAATTAAGTTACTGACAACTCAATTAATTAATATCTCATCCAAGAGTAGTACCACTCATCCTCATTATAATTCCGGAATAAATCCACCTGCAGAATTTACATGATAATCCTTATGAGCTCCTCAAGGGGACATCATCAACCTGTAGCGGACACGGATTCCTTCTACAATCAACAGCACACCATAGAGATAACACTACTTCCCAAATCACCGAGTTTGTTTATTTAATTACATGTAAATCTCACCCATTGATGAATCAAAGAATTACATATTGCCTTACGTGTCGAGCTTGTACATCCATAATAACTGAGATCAAGTTCTCCTATATAGTCACTGTAATTAGAACGATCTCAAGCGGTCCTGCTCAATACACACAAAGTGCACTAATGTGATTCTATAGTGAAGACAAACTAATATCAAATCACACTACAACCATCCTGATAGAGAGTCCCCTTCTATTTCGGTTGTGAGCATCTGTTTATACTTTATAAGGAAACTGATAATATGATCTTCCGCGTGTTGTCGCACAACATATTATCTACAATATAAAGTAAGTGGGCTATTGAATCGGACATATAAATAAATTATAAGACACAATTATTTGATCAATCCAACAATCTCCCACTTATACTAAAAGACTATGATGTTATGTCCACTGCCATACATCTGATTACCACACCCACTACACGACCATCGAAAGCTTTCGCTTTAAGGTCCTTGTAAAAGGATTTGCTAGGTTATCATCTGATGCAATCTTGGCGACAACAACCTTTCCCTCATCATACGATTTCTCGTATAAGGTGGTACTTGCTTTTAATGTGTTTAATTTTGGACTCGTGATTCCTTCAAGTTTGCAACTGAACCATTATTATCATAATATATTGTGATAACCTTAGGCAAACTCAGAAAACACATCCAAGTCTATTATGAATTTTCTAGAGTCATACAGACACTTTGGCTGCCTCTGAGGCTCCAATTCATCATTTTTATATAGTGGAGACCGAAATATATTTCTATATAACACTTCTCCATATTATAACTCATCTTCCTAAAATTAAATACATAACCTTTGAGGTGGATTTACTGTCGTCCTTATCTAATTTGAAAAATCCGAATCTATGTAACCCACAAGAAGTAATGAATCAGTCTGGTAAGGTCACATAATTTCTGGTCCTTTTCAAGTACATAAGTATATGTCTTACCACAGTTTAACATTCTTGTTTTGTGTTACCTTGATACCCACTGATCATGCAATCAGCAAAACAGATATCCATTCTCGTGCATAGCATTTCTTAGATTAAGATTCCTTATTCGCCGAAGCATAAGGAACCACCTTTTTCTACTTTATCTTCTTTTGAGTCATAGGGCACAATTTACTTAGATAAAGTCACATGCTAAAACAAGCAAGGATTGTATCATTACTTGAAACTTGTGATAAGCATAACATCCTATCTTGTGATCACCATGATCACAAGGATATATATTTCTTATCTTAAGTCCTACATTTTATACAGCTTTATCAACTATACCCATACGCCCTACAATACTCTTTCATTGCCTCCAATGAGCAATATATAATCTACGTACAGTACAAGGCACACCACCATATTTTCGTCACTCTTTTCAATACACAAGACACATCCGCCCATTGAATAAATCCATTTGACTAGATTACCTCATTCAAACAGATGTACTTTGAGTTTAAAGCTTATACTCAAAATGCTCTTAGTCCTTTTCAATGAATCACTCTGGTTGCTTCACATAGATGTTTTCCTCAAGACTTCCAATCAGGAAAGCTGTCTTGACATATATTTGTTATACCTCATAATTTAATATGAGCAGCAACAAAATTAAAGAATTCGGATCGACTTAAACTTAGCTACCAGCAAAAAAGGTTTTCTCATATTTGAACTCACCCTTCTTTCTAAGTGTACCTATACGCAACAAGCCTTGTTTCAATGGCTTTCATGCCATTTCGCAGTTTTACAAGCACCCAGATCTAATTTAGAATCCATAGATTCTATTTAAAAAATCATTGCAACTTGGTAAGATACCACATTTCTATCTTTTAGTACTTCTTCATACCTATGAGCCGATTTCATGTTTACTCGGGACAAAGTCTCACGACTCTCCCAAAACATAAATCTTTCAGAATGTAAAATAACCCTCCCACTACAACAAAGCGCTACATGCAATTGCGTATCAGACATATCACGTGTTGCAGTTTCCTTGTGGTATATCCTCTTGAACAATTGGCACTATACTTTTTGTCTTCCCTCTCACTTCCTTTAGAACAATTTACACATAGGTTTGTGATTTATTACATAGTCCTTTTTTCCAAAAATCTAGTGTTTGTGTTAACAATCACCCTTTGATCTTTTGGATTAAATAAATCACCCTTCATTTATCTAGGATATCCCACAAATAGATGAACATTCATATGAAATACTATTACTAGGGCATATCCATAAAATGAATTTAATAATTCCAAATAACTCATCATCCATCTAACCATTTCCATAAGAGTCTTTCTCTTATTATAGATAGAAGACGCGTTATTAATTACTATTTGTTGCATCCGTGAGATAAACATGATTTATGAATGTACAAATTCTTACTAACGTACCATAACATATCATAGCTCCATCCCTCATTACTATGACCATGTCATTTAAATGAAATGGAGTTTCCATCCGTAAGTGCATAAAAATTGAAATGAAATTCTTTCTATGAAAAGGTACGTAAAGAAAATTTCATATAATCAAATATTTATTCCTATCAAAAGATAAATAAACTATTCCCATTGCAAGCCACTACTTTCGTAGTATTACCCATGTACATAACAATCTCATCATCACTTAGTTGCCGGCTTTTAGTGATTCTAGTATCTTGATGAATGAGATACTAACCTTGTTCACACCTAGTTCATGCTTCAACAACTAGTGAATGAGATACTAATCATGCTTCAACAACTAGTGAATGAGATACTAACCTTGTTCATACCTTGATGAAAATGGATTTCCTTCGCCACATATTTTGTCAGAAGTTCCCCACCATATATTACCTCTCGTATATCAGATAGAACTTTCTCAATACATCCAGGCAAATTATTTAGAATAGATTGATTTAGGTTTCCCCTTAAATTTCTACTGCAAGTATTTCCAATTCATTCATCAAGTTATCCATGACCTCTAGCCTTTCTAACTTACTCAAGTATCTGAAGAGTCGCATGAGACCATCATATTTCTATAAACTTCTCACCTCTCCACTATAGACTTTAATAGTTATAATGGGACATCCTTAGTGAGAACATATTTATATTTTCCTAAGCAGTAAGAATCGAAACCAAGATTCTTTTCTAATCATCTAATTTTTTACCAGTAAATATGTTTCTTTAGTAAACAATAAGTAAGATAAAACATTTGAAAATTCAGAGAATGAAAAATAAATACACCGATCAAATCTTTGAATTTTTCCATTTATATTGATTCCCTCAAAGCAATATAAAAGTAAAATTCACCGACATCTCAAGCACTATGAGTATGCATGCCACGTTAATGTGGACGTATACAAACCCGAACATTCACAAGAGAAGGTTATACCCATTAATTTCATTCGTCAACCTAACTTCATGACAAAATAATTAATAGTCGGTTCCTCTTTAGCCGTGCAAATAATAGCAGTGACTCTGTTGGGGAGGATACTAATTATTCACACCTAAGTGTATACCATTATTTGATCCCAAGTCCGCGGCCTAGGCTTATGTGCCTTATAGTTGGAGAAGTACATACACGCTCGGATAACTTCCTACAATCATCAATTATAAGTTTGTACCAGTGAACCGCATATAAACTCATCTGTTAGGGAGGAAGGTCTATGCCAACACGCAAGTTCATGTGCATCACATTACAAACAATAATTATTTAATGAAGTCTGTACCAGTGATCCATGAATAAACTCATCTGTTGTGGAGGATGGCCTATTACCAACACGCAAGTCTACTCACATCACTTACAAACCAATAACGGAGGCCGCGGGAATTATTTACCAATCCCCTCTCCCACTTAGTTATTTAACATTGAGGGTTTTTACATGCATATAATATTCAAGAATAAACTACGCAACCTAGCATGCTACTATTTTGGCAAATAAGGTAGTAAATCAAAGAGAACATGCATACAATATAACAATAATTAGATAATTAAATCAATTATACATAGTTATATATTGGCAAATTCGATTGTTCGCCACTAAGCATGAATGTGGGCAACACAGATGGGGATCTGAAGCTGGCCTTCACGAATATTCTTTAGATTTTCCCATCACTGTACACGCTTCGACATGCACGGCAAGCTGCTCAGCCCCACGCGTGCAACACCTCTGTATGGAAGTCGCCCAACACGAATCATGCCATTTCCTGCACGGGTTGTGCCACTCCACAGTATCACTCATGCGTGCCTACGCATATAGCGCATGCCCAGCAGCCTGGCTGTATGCATGACTCCTGGCCGGCATGAGCTCCACGCGTGCATGCAAGCACACCAGCCCGCTCGGCACCGTGTGCGCATGTCTGTCCTCTGTGTGCCCCAACAGCATAGCACACGCCTGCATGCTTGGCGATCCGCCTGGTAATTATCCAGTGCGCTTAGCAACATACTCCCATACTCGATAGCCTTCTCGTTTGTTGTGCGCCAATCGCCCAGTGATCGGCACGCTCAGCACGCCAACGCCAGCCTACAGGCACATCCTGTGCACTACACGGTACACCAAGCTCCATGTCAACATGCCAACATCGACGACACACCTGATAGCACATGACAGACTCACCCGTAACACTCGACAGACTCGTCTGGAAGCTGCACATACCCGCTTGGAAAAGCTTTGCGACTTGCTCGGAATAACATAAACTCGACATGGCCATTACGTCGAATCGCTCCGAAATCCCATTAGACTCACTTGAAACCATCTTTTGACTCACTCGAAAGATACAGAACTAGCCCAGAATTTCGTAAGACCCGCCCGAAACACTGGTCTATAGCACCAACGGTCGACCACTAGCGACGCAGTCGCATGCCCCGAAATCGTCATCAGCGCCACTTCGGCCTACATATTGCGCTAGTAATGCCACCCAATGCTCATCCAATGGTGCATGTCGGTTATCATATCTCGTGTCGCGTGTCCAGCTTGTACCACACAACACTTTGCATCGATCAACGATAGTTGTTTGTCATTGTTCCAGCTTGGTTTCCTGCTGCGATGGTTCACATCCGATTCCTGACAACAACGTTCATCACCATTGTGCAGCCATCGAACGTTGTTCAACCCAGCTGCTCGGCTTCACGCTCGAAAATAAGCAAAAGGTCTGACAACTAATCTGTCGTGATCATTACGTCTCTGACATCCAACGTTACCGCTATCATCGCAACTCTCGCCCTCGACCAGGCCCTGCTATCGCCGTTTCATATTGCACATTTATTTGGTTATCGCCGTCGATAGTGAAATATGTGTGCCGTGTACTGTTAGGGTGTCGATCTAGTAAGTTCTAAAACCTTAATCACACGTATGCCACATAAACCCTAGCCAACATGTCATGCTTCACCACAAAACCTCGCTCTGATACCAATTGTTGGCGTTCGATTGTTTGGTTAGCGTGAACCGTTAAGGTTCCATAAGATTCTATAATTAGCGGAAGAAAGAAAATATAAAAACATATTACCTTTCACTAGGGTATGTTGAAGAAGAAAAATTCTCGCCGGCAGCCTGCGTAGCCTCACGGTTTTGGGCATAACTACTCTTACATGATAACTTCCTTCATCATGTCCTACATCTCACGACTAGTTTTATCTTCTACACGATTTTAGAAAAATCATGGAACTTAACGAACAGCAGCAACAAACAACCTTTCGATCTTCTGCTGCATTTCCAAGTCCAGTCTTGACGTCTTGTGGGCGACGGTCCTCAAGATCTTCTAAATCTACTGTTCTCTCTCCCTACTCACGGTTAGGTGTGATCAATTAATTAATTAATTAATTAGGGTTTTCGGACAGCTGACATGACATATATGGGCTATAGCAGGGACAAAAAGGATAATCATGATAGATATTTCCTTAATCATGATGCTTATTTCCTACATCATGCTACATATTTCCTTAATCATTATGCTCATTTCAAACACCATGATGCTCATTTCCTTAATCATTATACAAATTTTAATTATAATGATACTCATTTCCATCGTTATGATGCATAAATCCTTCATCATGATGCTCATTTCGTTCATCGTTATGCATATTTATTTTATCATGATGATCATTTTCTATGTCATGATGCTCATTTCCTTCATCATGATGATTAATTCTAACGTCATTATGTTCATGTCCTACGTCATGATGCTTATTTCAATCACCATGATGCATAAGTTCTTCATCGTGATGCTCCTTTCCATCATCATGATACTTGTTTCCTTCATCATGATTCTCATTTCCTACATCATGATGTTGGCATTTGGATATTTTGGTTAACATGAACCGTTAGGGTTCTATGCAATTCTACTGCAGCAGAAGCATAAGAGTAGAATCATATTACCTTTCACCAGGGTTGATGCAGGGGTTGATCATCAATAGCAGGAACAAACGACCTTCCGATCTTCTGTTGTATTCCTAAGCCACGTCTTGACGTTGTGTGGGCAACGATCTCAACCTACAATACTAATCTGCTTATTCACGGTTTTGGCATGTTTTTATTAGATATCCAGACTGCTGAGATTGACTATTATATAGGCTACAACAGAGACCAGAATGAGAAATTAGGGTTTGGGCCTCCCATTGGGCTTAAGCGTCCAAGTTTAGCCCAAAACTTATACTTAAGTCCAATAATAATAAATCAGTCCATCAAAGAAATATTATTAAACTGCCACCCTAATCTCAAATTATGTTCATGGGCTCCTCCTTATTATGAGCCTGTTTATCTCACTGTTTTTAAGTTTCAATGCCCATTAATTAATTAAGTTACTGATAACTCAATTAATTAATATATTTACCGAGAGTAGTACCACTCAACCTTATTATCATGCAAGAATAAATTCACCTGCATGGTTTATATTATAATCATTATGAGCTCCTCAAGGGGACATCATTAACCAATTCAGTTAGGACACGGATTCCTTCTACAATCAACAGCACACCATAGAGAAATCACCATCTCCTAACTCATCAACATATTGATTTAATAATTAAATCTCACCCATTGAGGAATCAAAGAAATAAATACTAGCTTATGTGTCGAGGTTATTGTATAGGTATTAAGAGTATGAACATCCATAATAACAGAGATCAAGTTTTATTATATAGTCAGTATAAACCGAACGATCTCTACAGTGGTCCTATTTAATACACACAAAGTGCACTAGCCCAATTTTATAGTCAAGATAGACTAATGCCAAATCACACTACAACCATAATGATAGATAGTCCCCGTCTATCTCGATTGTGAATATCTGTTTATACTTTATAAGGAGCCAATAATATGATCTTTCGTATGACACCGCACACCACATTATCTACAGTATAAAGTAAATGGACTTTTGCAACAATTCATTATTGCAAATGTTTGTTCACATGATTCTCATTTCAAATATTGTTAAAACATTGTTCATACAAAAGATAGACTTTTAGTTTACAATCCAACAATCTCCCACTTATACTAAAAGATTATGTTGCCATATCTGTTGTCATACATCTGATTACCACTCCCACTACTTGACCATTAAAAACTTTAGCCTTAAGGTCCTTGTAAAAGGATTACTAGGTTATCATCCGATGCAATCTAGGCAACAATAACCTTCCCCTCATTTATACGATTTCTCGTATCAGGTAGTACTAGCGATCAATGTGTTTAAGTGCCTCATGGGCTCATGATTTCTTCAAGTTTGCAACTGTACCATTATTATCACAATAAATTGTGATAACCTTGGGCAAACTCGGAACCATATCTAATCCACTACGAAGTTTCTAAAACCATACAGATACTTTGGCTCCCATAAGGCTCCAATATTATCATTTTTCCATGGTGGAGTCCGAAATATATTTCTATATAAGACTCCTCCATAGTATGTATCTACTTCCATTAAACGCATAACCTGGAGGTGGATTTACTGTCGTCCCCATGATTTGAAAAATTGAATCTAAGTAACCATCAGGAAGTAATGAATCAATCCGGTAAGACTACATATAATTTCTAGTCCTCTTCAGGCACTTCAAATATGTCTTACCATAATTCAATATTCTTGTTCTGGGTTAACTTGATACCCACTGTCTATGCCATTAGCAAAATAGATATTCAATCTTGTGCATAGCATTCCATAAATTAAGCTTCCTTATTGCGAAGCATAAGGAACCGCCTTTATCTATTTTATCTTTTTTTGTGTCTTAAGACAAAAATCCTTAGATAAAGTCATATGCTAAAACGAGTAAGGATTGTATCATTTATATGAAGTTTGAGATAAACAAAATATCCTTTCTTATGATCCTTATCACCAAGATCACAAGAATATATTTTGCTTCTCTTAAATCCTTCATTTCATACTGCTTTATTAACCATACCCATACGTCCGACAATACTCTTTCATTGTCTCCAATGAGCAAGATACCATTTACGTACATACAAGAAATACCACCACGTTTCCATCACTCTTTTCAACACACAAGACCCATCCGAGCATTGATTAAATCCGTACGATTGGATTTCCTTATCAAAATGGATGTTCCTTAATCTTGAAGCTTGCTTTAGTTCATTGATGAACAATTTTAAGCTTACATTCAAAATGCTCTTAGCCCTTTGCAATGAATCACTCTGGTTGCTTAACATAGATGTTTTCCTCAAGACTTCCAATAAGGAATTCTGTCTTGACATCTATTTGCTGTACCTTATAATCAAAATGACCATCAACAGATAAAAGAATCTGGATCTACATCGTGTGATCCTCTTTTATTTTGTATAACCACTTCCTACGACTTTTACACCATTTAATTGTCCTACAAGCCCCCAGATTTAATTTCAAAAATTCATTGCGACTTACTAAGATTCCGCATTTTGATCATGTAGTGCTTCATCAAAATTCATGGGGCGATTTCATGTTTACTAGGGACCAAGTCTCACGACTCTCCCAAAACATAAATCTATATTGTTGTAAAACAACTCTTCCACTACGAGAAGGCACTATATGCAATTGTGTATCAGATGTGACACGCGATGCAGTTTAGTTGTGCTATATCCTCTTGTACTCTTTGGTATTAAAATTTGTGTTTCCCTTCTCACACCTTTAGAATATTTTATACATGGTCTTGTAATTTATTACATCGTCCTTTTCAAAAATCTAGTGTTCGTGATAACAATCACCTTCTGATCTTTTGGACTTTTAAATAAGTTATCCTTCATTTTTCTAGGATATCCCACAAACAGACAAACATCGTTTGACATGCTATTTCTAGTGCTTACCCATAAAATGAAATTTAGTAATTCTAAATAACTCATCATCTATCTAAGCATTTTCATAAGAGTCCTATTCCTTATTTCCGTCACACCATACAGTTGGGATATACCCGGTGTTGACAACTTGAGATTCAATCTCAACTTTTAATTAATAGCTCCTAACTATCCTAAGAGGTACTCGCCAACATGATTAAATCGTTATGTAAAGTCTGAATACATCTCTTGGTTATTGATTGAGTGTGTTCACCGCTGAGCAGGATTGCATGTTATAATTCTAAGTGAAGGGATTCCGAAGTCTTATTAGAACTATTTTATATAGATACTTGTTAATTGAATCATATTCGGGTTAATAAGTAGGATAATGAGTATAACTTTATAGTACCTAAAAAGGGAGATCAAATCGAGTTAGAGTACTAAGTGCACGGGAAATAATTGATTATGAAGTACCTAAAAAGGGGGGTGAAGTATATCTCTTGCTCCGAGGATATTCATGTGTCATACGCTTGCTTACTTATGTCTATAGAGTACGCTTGCATGGTTTAGTGATGCGTCCATAAACCACAAGGTAGAGTCAGACATCAACACATGGAAAGGAAATTAATAAGTAAAACGGGATTACCTGATGAACTACTCTATTAATTACTTGTTCACAACCAAAATTTCTCTTTTGCTTGTTATTTATCTTGCTATTTCAATTATATGTTATTTAATTTCATAATCAAACCAAATCCAATTTACCAACATAATCTTAGTTAATTAGAATATAATTGAATTGATAATAAACTGTCCCTTGGGTTTGATAATTGCTTGGTCGCCTATCGAGACTACAATTGATATCCTTATACTTGAGGATTAATTTGTGTGTTGAGAAAATGCTCATCATCTACCGACCCACATATCATCGATCGATCGCCTTGTAAACTTGAGAATGAGATTACTTTTTATCACATATATTTTTCAAAGGTCCCGCTTTGCTATTTCTAGATCAGTCAGGTAGAAGTTCTATAGTAGGGTTGGTTAGTTGGTCGGTCTAATGGTCGGTTAATAGTTCCAATGCCTACCGACCCACATATCATCGACAGATCGCCCTGTAACTTGATAATGAGATTTCTTTTTATCGCGTCTATTTTCCAAATGTCCTCCTTTGCTATTTCTAGATCAGTCGAATAATAGTTCTACGTAGTGTTGGTTAGTTAACGATATTACTTTTTATCGTGTCTATTTTCCAAAGGTCCCCCTTTGTTGTTTCCAGATCAATCGGGTAGGGGTTCCACAGTAAGGTCAGTCAGTTGGTCGATTAATAGTTCCAACATTTACCAACCCACATATCATCGACCGATCGCCCTATATACTTGATGATGAGATTATTTTTTAAAGCTTCTATTTTCCAAAGGTCTCCTTCTACTATTTCTAGATCAATTGGGTAGGAGTTCCACAGTACGGTTGGTTTGTCAGTTAGGTGGTCGGTTAATAGTTCCAACCTCTAACGACCCACATGTCATCAACCAATCGCCCTGTAAACATGATAATAAGATTAATTTTTAATGCATTTATTTTCCAAAGGTCTCCCTCAGCTATTTCTAGATCAGTCGGGTAGCAATTATACAGTAGAGTTGGTTGTTTGGTTGGTCTGGTGGTCGGTTTATAGTTACAATTTCTACCAATCCACATATCATCGACTGATCACACTGTAAACTTGATAATAAGATTACATTTCATCGAGACCACTTTTCAAAGGTCTCCCTTTGCTATTTCTATATCAGTCAGTAGGAGTTGTACAGTTTTTCCAAAGGTCCCTATTTTCTATTTACAGATCAGTCAGGTAGGAGTTCCGCAGTAGGGTTGGTCGGTTGGTCAGTCTGATGGTCGGTTAATAGTTCTAATGTCTACCGACCCACATATCATCGACCGATCGCCTTGTAAACATGATAGTGATATTATTTTTTATCACGTCTATTTTCCAAAGGTCCCCCTTTGTTAATTCTCGATTAGTCGTGTAGGAGTTCTAAAGTGAATTGGTCGGTTGGTCAGTCTGGTGGTCGGCTAATAGTTCTAATGTCTACCGACCCACATATCATCGACCGATCGCCCTATAAACTTGATAATAAGATTACATTTTCTCTTCTATTTTTCAAAGGTCTCCCTTTGCTATTGAGATTACTTTTTATCGTGTTTGTTTTCCAAAGGTCACTCACCCATTGCTATTTCTAGATCTATCGGGTAGGAGTTCTACAGTAGGGTTGGTCGGTTAATAGTTCTAATGTCTACCGACCCACATATCATCAATCGATCGCCTAATAAACTTGATAATGAGATTACTTTTTATCACGTATATTTTTCAAAGGTCCCCCTTTGCTATTTCTAGATCAGTCGGGTAGGAGTTCTATAGTGGAGTTGGTTGGTTGGTCGGTCTAGTGGTCGGTTAACAATTTCAATGCCTACCGACCCACATATCATCGAAAGATTGCCCTGTAAACTTGATAATGAGATTTCTTTTTTCACTTCTATTTTCCAAATGTCCTCCTTTGCTATTTCTAGATTAGTTGAATAAGAGTACTACAATAGTGTTTGTAGTTAACGAGATTACATTTTATCGCGTCTATTTTCCAAAGGTCTTCCTTTATTGTTTCCAGATCAATCGGGTAGGGGTTCCATAGTAAGGTCAGTCGGTTGGTCGGTTAATAGTTCCAAAATTTACCGACCCACATATCATCGATCGATCGCCCTATATACTTGATGATGATCAATCTGGTAGGAGTTCCACAGTACGGTCGGTTGGTTTGTCAGTTAGGTGGTCTGTTAATAGTTCCAACCTCTAACAACCCACATGTCATCAACCGATCGCCTTGTAAATGTAATAATGAGATTAATTTTTAACGCGTTTATTTTTCAAAGGTCTTTCCTCAGCTATTTCTAGATTTGTCGCGTAGTAATTATACAGTGGGTTTGGTCATTTAGTCGGTCTAGATTTTGGTTAATAGTTTCAATTTCTACAATAGAGTTGTCGGTTGGTCGATCTGATGGTCGGTTAATAGTTCCAACATTACCGACCCACATATCATTGACCGATCGCCCTATATACTTGATAATGAGATTATTTTTTAACGCGTCTATTTTCTAAAGTTCTCCCTTTACTATTTCTAGAACAGTCGGGTAGAAGTTCCATAGTACGGTCGGTCGGTTAGTCAGTTAGATGGTCGGTTAAAAGTTCCAACCTCTAACGACCAACATATTATTGACCGATTGCCCTTTAAACGAGATAATAAGATTAATTTTTAACGCATCTATTTCCAAAGGTCTCCCTAGCTATTTCTAGATTAGTCGGGTAGCAATTCTACAGTAGGGTTGGTCATTTGGTCGGTCTGGTAGTCGACCGATCGCCCTGTAAACTAGATAATGAGATTATATTTTATCGCGTCTAATTTTCAAAGGGCTCCCTTTGCTATTTCTAAATCAGTCGGGTAGGAGTTATACAGTTTTTCCAAAGGTCCCTTTTTGCTATTTACAGATCAGTAGTTGGGTAGGAGTTCCATAGTAGGGTTGGTCGGTTGGTCGATCTGGAGGTCGGTTAAAAGTTCTAATGTATACTGACCCACATATCATCAATCGATCGCCCTATAAACTTGACAATGAGATTATATTTTATTGCGTCTATTTTTTAAATGTCACTCTTTGCAATTTCTAGATCAGTCGGGTAGGAGTTGTACAGTTTTTCCAAAGGTCAACCTTTTCTATATATAGATCAGTCGGGTAGGAGTTCCACATTAGGGTTGGTCAGTTGGTTGGTCTGGTGGTCGGTTAAAAGTTTCAATGTCTACCTACCCACATATCATCGACTGATCGCCTTGTGAACTTGATAGTGATGTTACTTTTTATCACGTCTATTTTCCAAAGGTCCCCCTTTGCTATTTCTCGATCAGTAGGGTAGGAGTTTACAGTAGGGTTGGTCAGTTGCTTGGTCTAGTTATCGGTTAATAGCACAAGTGTCTACCAACCCACATATCATCGACAGGTCGCCCTATAAACATGATAATGAGATTATATTTTATCGCGTCTATTTTTCAAAGGTCTCCCTTTGCTATTTCTAGATTAGTCGGGTAGGAGGTCTACGGTTTTTCCAAAGGTGACCCTTTGCTATTTCTAGATCAGTCGGGTAGGAGTTTCACAGTACGGTCTGTCGGTTAGTCAGTTAGCTGGTCGGTTATAAGTTAAAACCTCTAACGACCCACATATTATCAATCGATTGCCCTATAAACGTAATAATGAGATTAATTTTTAACGCTTTTATTTTCCAAAGGTCTCCCTCAGCTATTTCTAGATTAGTTGGGTAGCAATTCTACAGTAGGTTTGGTCGTTTGGTCAGTCTTATGGTCGGTTAATAGTTTTAATTTCTACCGACCCACATATCATCAACTGATTGCCTAGTAAACTTGATAATGAGATTACATTTTATCGCGTCTATTTTTCAAAGGGCTCATTTTGCTATTTCTAAATTACTGGGGTAGGAGTTATACAATTTTTCCGAAGGTCCCTTTTTACTATTTACAGATCAGTAGTCAGGTAGGAGTTCCACAGTAGGGCTGGTCGGTTGGTCGGTCTAGTAGTCGGTTAAAAGTTCTAATATATACTGACCCACATATCATCGACCGATCGCCCTATAAACTTGATAATGAGATTACATTTTATCGCGACTATTTTTCAAAGTTCTCCCTTTGCTATTTCTAAATCATTCGGGTTTACCCAAAGGGTTCTCTTTGCTATTTATAGATCAGTCGGGTAGGAGTTCTACAGTAGGGTTGGTCGGTTGGTCGGTCTGGTGGTCAATTAATAGTTCTAACATCTACCGACCTACATATAATCGACCGATCACCTTGTAAACTTGATAGTGATATTACTTTTTATTACGTCTATTTTTCAAAGGTCCTCCTTTGCTATTTCTCGATCAGTCGGGTAGGTTATCTATAGTAGGGTTGGTCAGTTGCTCGGTCTGGTGGTCGGTTAATAGTACAAGTGTCTACCAACCCACATATCATCGATCGATCGCCCTATAAACATGTTAATGAGACTACATTTTGTCGCGTCTATTTTTCAAAGGTCTCTCTTTGTTATTTCTAGATTAGTCGGGTAGGAGTTCTACGGTTTTTCCAAAGGTCACCCTTTGTTATTTCTGTTGGCAATTGGATCTTGTGGCTCAAACGTAATCGTTAGTAAACAGGCAAACAATAAACAGCGGAAGCAATTAAATCTTGTTTACCGTACTTCTGGGTTGATGTAGAGGTTGATCCGTTGCAGAGAACCACCTCTCAATCTTCTGCAGTATGTCCCAAGTTGAATCCTGCTGTTGTGTGGGCAACTATCCGCAGGATTCTCTCAATCTGCTCCTGTTCTTTCTAACTGTCAAATGAGGCACTGACTTAGGGTTAACAGGAACTGAGATAACTTATCTATAAGGGCTACTGCAGGGACCAGGAGGAGAAATTGGGCTGCGCCTCAATTGAATGTAATTAACCAAGCTTAGCCCAAAGCTTTTAATTAAATCCAATAATAATAATATAGTCCGCTAAAATATTATTATTGCACTACCCGTCCAATCCCAAATTATGTTCTGGGCTCCTTCTTATTATGAGCCCGATAGTCTCCCCATGTTTAAGATATACAATGCTCATTAATTAATTAAGTTACTGACAACTCAAATTAATTAATATCTCATCCGAGAGTAGTACCACTCAACCTTATTATCATGCCGGATATTAATCCACTTGCAAGATTTACATGATAAACCTTATGAGCTCCTCAAGGGGACATCATCAACCTATGACGGACATGGATTCCTTCTACAATCAACAGCACACCATAGATACATCACTACTTCCCAACTCACCGAGTTTGTTGATTTAATACTTATAAATCTCACCCATTGATGAATCAAAGAAATACATACTGCCCTACATGTCGAGGTTATTGTATAGGGATTAAGAGCACGAACTTCCATAATAACAGAGATCAAGTTCTACTATATAGTCAGTATAAGAAGAACGATCTCATGCGGTCCTGCTCAATACACACAAGTGCACTAATGTGATTCTATAGCCAAGACAAGCTAATACCAAACCACACTACAACCATACCGATAGAGAGTCCCTGTCAATCTCAGTTGTGAGCATCTGTTTATACTTTATAAGGAAACCGATAATATGATCTTCCGCGTGTTGTCGCACAACATATTATCTACAGTATAAAGTAAATGGACTATTGCGTCATGCATATAAAATAAATTATAAGACGCAATCATTTGATCAATGATTCTCATTTCAAATATTGTTATGACATTGTTCATACTAAAGCTAGACTTTTAGTATACAATCCAACAATCTCCCACTTATAATAAAAGACTATGCTGTCATGTCTACTGCCAAACATCTTATTCCTATTCCCACTACACGACCATTAAAAGCTCTCGCCTTAAGGTCTTTGTAAATGGTTTACTAGATCATCATCCGATGCAATCTAGGCGACAACAACCTTCGCCTCATCATACGATTTCTCGTAACAGGTGGTACTCGCGCTCCATGTGTTTAATTGCCTTATGGACTTGTGATTTCTTCAAGTTTGCAACTGCACCCATATCATCAATGTAAATTGTGATTACCTTGGGCAAACTTAGAAATACTTCGAAGTCCATCATGAAGTCTCTAGAGTCATATAGATACTTTGGCTGTCTCATAGGCTCCAATTCATCATCTTTCCATGATGGAGTCGGAGTCTGAAATATATTTCTATATAACACTCCTCCACATTATGACTCTACTTCCTAAGATTAAACACATAACCTTTAAGGAGAATTTACTGCCGTCCAATCTGACTAAAAATCCGAATCTACGTAATCCACAAGAAGCAGTGAATCTGTCCAGTAAGTGTATATATGATAACCAGTCCTTCTCAGGCACTTCATATATATCTTACCACAGTTCATCATTCTTGTTCCGGGTTACGTTGATACCCACTGTTCATGCATTCAGCAAAACAAATATCCAATCTCGTTCATAGCATTCTTTAGATTAAGCTTCCTTATTTGCCGAAGCATAAGGAACCGCTTTCATCTCCTTTATCTTCATTTATGTCTCAAGACACATCCAATAAGATAAATTCACATGCTAAACGAGTATGGATTGTATCATTTATGAAACTTGAGATAAGCATAACATCCTTTCATATGATCCGTATTACCGTGATCAAAATGATATATTTTACTTTTCTTAAGTCCTTCATATCTACCGCTTTAATAACCGTACCCATACGCCCGATAATACTCTTTCATTGTCTCCAATAAGCAAGATACTATCTACATATAGTCCAAGAAATACCACCACGTTTCCGTCACTCTTTACAATACACAAGACTCATCCGCTCATTGATTTAAATCCATGCCACTGGATTATCTAATCAAAACAGATGCTTCACAATCTTAAAGCTTGCTTTAGTCCATCGCTGGACACTTTTAAGCTTACTATCAAAATGCTATTAGTACTTTGCAATGAATCACTCTGGTTGCTTCACATAGATGTTTTCCTCAAGACTTCCAATCAGGAAAGCTGTCTTGACATCTATTTGCTGTTCCTCATAATTCAATATGAGCAGCAATAAATAAAAGAATCCGGATCAACATAAGCATAGCTACCAGCGAACATGTTTCCTCATAATCGAACCATTTCTTTCTGAGTACATCTTTTCGCAACAAGCTTTGCTTCCAAGGTTTTCACCTTACCGTATGATCCTCTTTTATTTCATCATTCATTACAACTTACTAAGATTCCGTATTTTAATCTTGTAGTGCTAAGTCGTATCCGTGGGATAATACCATGTTCACTAGGGATCAAGTCTCACGACTCTCCCAAACATATATTTATGAGTTGTCACACAACCCTCCCACTACGACAAGGCACTACATGTAATTGTGTATCAGACGTGACATGCGTTGCAGTTTACCTTGTGGTATATCCTCTTGTACACTTGGTACTTATACTTAGTGTTTTCCTCTCACTTCCTTTAGAACAACTTATGCATGAGTTTGTGATTTATTACATAGTCCTTTTCCAAAAATTTGGTGTTTGTGTTAACAGTCACCATTCGATCTTTTGGACTAAATAAATCAACCTTCATTTTTCCAGGATGTCCCACAAACAGACAAATGTTTTACGAATTACTGTTTCTAGGGCATATCCATAAAATGAATTTTAATTATTCCAAATAATTCATCATCTATCTAATCACAACCATAAGAGCCTTATTCCTTCTATCCTCCACACCATTCAGCTGGGGCATGCCCGGTGTAGACAACTTGAGATTTAATCTCAACTTCTGATCAATAGCTCCTAACTATCCTAAGAGGTATTCGCCATCATGATTGAATCGTAATGACTTAATATATTTTCCATGACGCTTCACTGTACCAGCCTTACAATTCTTGAATTAATCAAAGAACTTAGACATGCAGCGCATCATATAAATATATTGGTTTCCAGAATAATCTTCAAATATTCATAACCACCTCTCGCCTGGATAATATTAGGTTCGCTTGAATCAGAATGAACTAATTCCAACATATATATCTTTGGCTCTACTCCCCACAGCCTTGAAAAGGCAGCTAATCATTTTTACTTCTAAGCAAGACTCACAAGTCCGATAGTTTCCACTTCAGATAAACCTTACGGTCTATCGGCTATCAACTTTTGAATCCTACTCAAGTAAAATGAATTAGTCATAGACGCCAAATGTATGTTTAGTTCATTTCCGAAGGTTCCTTTCTCTTACTTATATTAGAAGATGCATTATTTAACTACTTTTTATTGCATCTGTGGGATGTGCATGATTCAAGAGTATCCAAATTATCCACCAACGTACTTTAACGGATTATAGCCTCATTCCTCATTTCTATGACCATGTTATTTAAATGAAATGAAGTATCCATCCGTTAATGCATAGAAACCGAAATTAAATTCTTTCTATGAAACGTACGTAAAGACAATTTCTCATAATCAATCGTTTATTCTTATCATGAGATAAATAAACAACTCCCACTGCAATAGCCACTACCTTTGTAGTTTTACCCATGTTATTAACAATCTTATCCTTACTCAGTGATAACCATTTAGTGATTCCAGTATCTACATACTTCGTGTCAGTAGATGCCATCACTAATCATGTTTAAACCATTAGTAAATAAGATATTAACCTTGTTCAGTTCATGATGAAAATTGGCTTTCTTTTGCCACATGTTTTGTTAGAAGTTTCCCACCATATACAACCTTTCGTATTTCAGGTAGAACTTTCTCAAAACATCCAGGCAAATTGTGAAGAATAAATTGATTTAGGTTTCCCTTTCAATTTCTATTCCATGCTTTTCCAATTCATTCATGAATTCAACCATGATCTTCTGCCTTTTAATTTACTCAAGTATCCGAAGAGTTACATGAGATCATCATATTTCTATGAACCTCTCATCTCTTCACTAGAGACTTTAACAGGCATCATGAGACGTCCTTTGTGAGAATACACATGTATTTTCTTAAGCAGTAATTTTCAAATCCAAGATTCTTTTCTAATCAGTTAATTTGGACAAGTAAATATAATTTCTTTTAGTTAACAATTAGTGAGACTAAAACTATTCGAAATACAGAGAATCACGATTAAATATACTGATCAAAACTTCGAATTTTATCCTTTTATATTGTTTACCTCAAAACAATATAAAATAAAATTCACCGACATCTCAAGCACCGTGAGTCTGCAAGCCACGTTAGTGTGGACGTTTACAAACCCGAACATTTACAAGAGAAGGTTTTACCCATTAATTTAATTTGTCAACCTAACTTTATGACAAAATAATTAATAGTCGGTTACTCTTTAGCCATGCAAATAATAGCAGTGACTCCGTTGGGGAGGATACTAATTATTTACACCTAAGTGTACACCATTATTTGATCCCAAGTCCACTGCGCGAGCTTATGTGCCTTACAGTTGGAGAAGTACACACGCGCTCGGGTAGCTTCCTACAATCATCAATTATAAGTTTGTACCAGTGTACCGCACACAAACTCATCCGTTAGGGAGGAAGGCCTATGCCAACACGCAAGTTTATGTGCCACATTACAAACAATAATTATTTATGAAGTCTGTACCAGTGATCCGTGAATAAACTCATCCGTTAGGGAGGAAGGCCTATGCCAACACGCAAGTTTACTCACATCACTTACAAACCAATAATGGAGGCCGCGGGAATTTATTACCAATCCCCTCTCCCACTTAGTTATTTAATTACCGAGGCTTTTTAACATGCATATAATATTCCAGAATAAAATATACAACTAAGACATGCTTCTATTAACAGCAATTTAAATAAATAAATCACATAGAACATGCCTTTCTTATATAACAATTAATTGTCAAGTTAAAACAATTAAATCAGTTATATATCATTAATTAATTGTATAAAATGTTGGATCAATTAAATAGGCACAGCTGACCCAAACTTTATTAGCATAAAATGAGCAGCCCATTATTAAAATAATTAAGCCCATTTATCCTGCCAATTTCTTCATTAAGGTCTAGCCTAATATTTAAAATCAGGCCCAACATTTATCCCACAATTAATTAAATACAGCTATTAAGGCCCAGCAGCTCATAAGCATTTTAATTAAATTTGGGCCAATAGCCCAAAACCAAATTAAAATTGAGCAGCCCACAAGCAAGAAATAGGCCCAGCAGTCCACAAGCTTTTAATTAAATTTGGGCCCAAAATTACAGCCCAAAACCAAAAAATTAAAAGCCCAGTGGTAGCCCATTAATCTTGTTGCCCTATTGCTCAGCAGCTTGCTCCTTCTCCAGCCGCAATATACATTGTCACATGGCTATCATCTGCCCTCACTTCCGACAGCACGGTGATCCATCAGCACCACCAGCCAGTTGCCGCCGGCGTCAGTGCCGACAGTCGTGCTCATCAGCGTCGCCTAGCAAACCATAGTCACGCGAAGACCCAGCCACGACCAGCCCTTCCAGCGCCAGCATCCGCCTTGCCGTGAAGCTGCTGTGCAGACCGGTAAGCCAGAGACGAGCGACAACATCGCCATCGAAGTCAAGCCGGTGACCATCCTCACCGACCGCCACGGAATCGGGCCTCCAGCGTCCGTCACGCTCGCCTGGAAGCTGCCGCCCGCGCTCGCCTGGAAGCTGCCGCCCGCGCTCGCTTGGAACCGTCAAGGCCCGACAGATCCGCCACGCTGCGTCTGTCCAGCAGCGAAGACCCAGGACGACTCGCCGGAACGAAACCTTCAACCCATTACGAGTGGGCATCGTGCCGTCTCCGATCACCAGCATCACCTAGCCAGCCTCCCGCCGATCCACAGCCAGCAGGCTACATCCATCAGTCGTCAGTTTTCCTGGAACCCGCCAAGGATGCACCGGATTTCATCAGACCGTCTGAATTTGGTCGATTTGCCTTTCTCCAGCCCATTGTCGTGAGCAGCCAAGCCATAACCCACGCTTACGCACTGGGTGCTATCGTTCATTTGCGTTGAAGCATCGCCCAGACATTCATCAGACTCGTTCACCGATTTTCCAGCAGCCATAAGCGATATGTGTATGTATGAGTCGTGTACAACAGGCGATAGTAACATCGATGGTTAATAGTGTGTATAGAGAATTCAATCAAAATAATCACACACCCATATAATCGACAAAACACACAGGAATACATATACAATCCCTAATTTCAAGCCTTCCAATGAATAGATAATAAACACATGAAAAGCTCTAAAAAAAATGAGATTAAATCCAGATTATACCATATAATCAAATAATCACAACCCACCTAACGACTCACGTTTCACCACGAAACCAACGCTCTGATACCAATTGTTGGCAATTGGATCTTGTGGCTCAAACGTAATCGTTAGTAAACAGGCAAACAATAAACAGCGGAAGCAATTAAATCTTGTTTACCGTACTTCTGGGTTGATGTAGAGGTTGATCCGTTGCAGAGAACCACCTCTCAATCTTCTGCAGTATGTCCCAAGTTGAATCATGCTGTTGTGTGGGCAACAATCCGCAGGATTCTCTCAATCTGCTCCTGTTCTTTCTAACTGTCAAATGAGGCACTGACTTAGGGTTAACAGGAACTGAGATAACTTATTTATAAGGGCTACTGCAGGGACCATGAGGAGAAATTGGGCTGGGCCTCAATTGAATGTAATTAACCAAGCTTAGCCCAAAGCTTTTAATTAAATCCAATAATAATAATATAGTCCACTAAAATATTATTATTGCACTACCCGTCCAATCCCAAATTATGTTCTGGGCTCCTTCTTATTATGAGCCCGATAGTCTCCCCATGTTTAAGATATACAATGCCCATTAATTAATTAAGTTACTGACAACTCAAATTAATTAATATCTCATCCGAGAGTAGTACCACTCAACCTTATTATCATGCCGGATATTAATCCACTTGCAAGATTTACATGATAAACCTTATGAGCTCCTCAAGGGGACATCATCAACCTATGACGGACATGGATTCCTTCTACAATCAACAACACACCATAGATACAGCACTACTTCCCAACTCACCGAGTTTGTTGATTTAATACTTATAAATCTCACCCATTGATGAATCAAAGAAATACATACTGCCCTACGTGTCGAGGTTATTGTATAGGGATTAAGAGCACGAACTTCCATAATAACAGAGATCAAGTTCTACTATATAGTCAGTATAAGAAGAACGATCTCATGCGGTCCTGCTCAATACACACAAGTGCACTAATGTGATTCTATAGCCAAGACAAGCTAATACCAAACCACACTACAACCATACCGATAGAGAGTCCCTGTCTATCTCAGTTGTGAGCATCTGTTTATACTTTATAAGGAAACCGATAATATGATCTTCCGCGTGTTGTCGCACAACATATTATCTACAGTATAAAGTAAATGGACTATTGCGTCATGCATATAAAATAAATTATAAGACGCAATCATTTGATCAATGATTCTCATTTCAAATATTGTTATGACATTGTTCATACTAAAGCTAGACTTTTAGTATACAATCCAACAATTTCTAGATCAGTTGGGTAGGAGTTCCACAGTATGATCGTTCAGTTAGTCAGTTAGGTGGTCGGTTAAAAGTTTAAACCTCTAACGTCCCATATATTATCGATTGATTGCACTGTAAATGTGATAATGAGATTAATTTTTAAAGCGTCTATTTTCTAAAGGTTTCCCTCAATTATTTCTAGATTAGTTGGGTAGCAATTCTACAGTAGGGTTGGTCGTTTGGTCGGTCTGGAGGTTGGTTAATAGTTATAATTTCTACCGACCCACATATCATCGACCGATCGCCTTGTAAACTTGATAATAAGATTACATTTTAACGCGTCTATTTTTCAAAGGGCTCCCTTTGCTATTTCTAAATCAGTCGGTAGGAGTCATATAGTTTTTCCAAATGTCCCTCTGTGCTATTTACAGATCAGTAGTCGGGTAGGAGTTCCACAGTAGGGTTGGTCGGTTGGTCGGTCTAGTGGTCGGTTAATAGTTCTAATGTCTACTGACCCACATATCATCGCTCGATCGCTCTATAAACTTGACAATGAGATAACATTTTATCGCGTCTATTTTTCAAAGGTATCCCTTTGCAATTTCTAGATCAGTCGGGTAGGAGTTGTACAGTTTTTCGAAAGGTCTCCCTTTAATATTTCTAAATCAGTCGGGTAGGAGTTCCACAGTAGGGTTGGTCGGTTTGTCGGTCTGGTGGTTGGTTAATAGTTTCAATATCTACTGACCCATATATCATCGACCGATCACCTTGTAAACTTGATAGTGATATTACTTTTTATCACGTCTATTTTCCAAAGGTCCCCCTTTACTATTTCTCGATCAGTTGGGTAGGAGTTCTACTGTAGGATTGGTCAGTTACTTGATTTGGTGGTCGGTTAATAGTACAAATATCTACCAACCCACATATCATCGACCGATTGCCCTATAAACATAATAATGAGATTATATTTTATCGCGTCTATTTTTCAAAGGTCTCCCTTTGCTATATCTAGATTAGTCGGGTATGAGTTCTACGGTTTTTCCAAAGGTCACCCTTTGCTATTTCTAGATCAGTCGGGTAGGAGTTCCAAAGTAGGGTTGGTAGGTTGGTTGGTCTAGTGGTTGGCTAATAGATCCAATGTCTACCGACCAACATATCATTGATCGATCGCCTTGAAACTTGATAGTGAGATTACTTATATCGCGTATATTTTCCAAAGGTCCCCCTTTATTATTTCTCGATCATTCGGGCAGGAGTTCTACAGTAGGGTTGATCGATTGGTCAATCTGGTGGTCGGTTAATAGTTTCAGTGTCTACTGATCAATATATCATCGACCGATCGCCCTGTAAACTTAATAATGAGATTACTTTTTATCGTGTCTATTTTCCAAAGGTCACTCAATTCTATTTCTACATCTGTCGGGTAGGAGTTCTTGAGTAGGGTTGATCGATCTAGTGGTCAATTAATAGTTCCAATGTCTACCGACCCATATATCATCGATCATCAACATGTAAACAATTACATTTTATCAAGTCTATTTTCCAAAGGTCCCCTTTTACTATTTCTAGATCAGTCGGGTAGGAGTTCTACAGCTGGGTTCATAGGTTGGTCGATCTAGTGGTTGGTTAATTGTTCCAATTTCTACCGACCCACATATCATCGACTGATCGCCATGTAAACTTGATAATGAGATTAACTTTTATCGCGTCTATTTTCCAAATGTCCTCCTTTTCTATTTCTAGATCAGTCGAATAAGAGTTCCACAGTAGTGCAGGTAGGTTAACAAGATTAGTTTTTGTCACGTCTATTTTCCAAAGGCCCCCCTTTGTTGTTTCTAAATTAGTCGTGTAGGAGTTTCACAGTAAGGTCTGTCGGTTAGTCAGTCAGGTGGTCGATTAATAGTTTCAACATCTACCAACCCATATATCATCGATTAATCGCCCTATATTCTTGATAATGAGATTATTTTGTTAACGCGTCCATTTTCCAAAGGTCTCCCTTTACTATTTCTAAATCAGTCAAGTAAGAATTCCATAGTATGATCGGTGGGTTGGTCAATTAGGTGGTTGGTAAATAGTCCCAACCTACCGACCCACATATCATCGGCCAATCGCCTCATAAACGTGACAATGACATTAATTTTTAACGCGACTATTTTCTAAAGGACTCCCTCAGCTATTTCGTGATCAGTTGGATATCAATTCTATAGTAGAGTTGGTCGTTTGGTCAGTCTGGTGGTCGGTTTATTGCGTCTATTTTTCGAAGGTCTACCTTTGTAATTTCTAGATCAGTCAGGTAGGAGTTTGATGAGTGTGTAAATTCACAAGTTTGGCACCATGTTTTGTGCTAGTTTTGGAGAGTTTTGATGTGGAAATAGGTGGAAAACCTATATATATTGTGAATTAGCATGAATCAGGTGTTAGTGGAGCTATTTGAGTGGTTTTCATAGCAAAAACGGAGTGGAAGTGCCAAGAGTCGAAGAGACGAAGTCGAGACCATGCGAACCGCCAAGAAAAGAGGTGGGTTCGACTTGTTGGAGGAGGGTTCGACCTCTCCAGCAGGTCGAACCAGTGTTGGAGAAGTACAGGAAGTAGGTTCGACCACGACTCGAGGAGTTCGACCTGTTCATCAGGTCGAACCATGGTCGAACCAGTTCGTGAGAAGGTGGGTTCGACCACGACGTTGGGAGTTCGACCTGACGGTTGGTCGAACCAAGAGCAGAAATTGTCCAGTGATGAGGTTCGACCTGGAGTTCGACCAAGTCCTGAGAGGTTCGACCTGTTCAAGAGGTCGAACCAGTGCAGAATTCTTCCAGTAGCGGGGTTCGACTTGGGGTTCGACCTGTGGCCAGTTGTTTGACCTGTTTGACGAGGTCGAACCTACGTGCGGGAACTTACCTTATCCAGATTTTCGAGGGCGAAATGCATGAGATCACTTCGAAAGTCCATTCCAAGCCCTAGAGACGTGATTACAAGTATAAAAGGAGACCAATTGCGTCTAAATAGAAGAGCTTTTGATCATCAATCATAAGGGAGGCAAGAGTAGAGGTAGTGATCCATCCGGAGGGCTGTGACAGAAGTTCGCTGAAGGTTCAAGTAAGAATGATCGATCTAACCATGATTGTTCCTAGATCAATCATGGGCTAGAACCGCCTTGGTAGTTCTAGGGTTATGAAAGTTTCATGATGTAATTCGTATTTCGTGTGTAAAACTCCGTACAACACTACCTGTGGTTTGTTTTATATAAGATTGCATATTTAATCCATACTCATAGTCGTTTGTGCATCAATGATCGTTGTGTAGAGTCTGAATACATAACATGGTTATTGGTTGAGTGCGTTCACTACTGAGCAGGGTTTATTGTTATAATTCTAAGTGAAGGGATTCCGAAGTCTTATTAGAACCGTCTTATATGAATATTTATTAATTGAATTAAATTCGGGTTGATAAATAGGATGAAGAGTATAACTTTATAGTACCTAAAAAGGGAGATCAAATCGGGTTAGATTCTAGACGTGGAAGATAATTGATTATGATAGTACCTAGAAGGGGGGTGAAGTATATCTCTTGCTCCGAGGTTATTCACACGTGTCAAGCGCATATTTACTTGCGTCTATAGAGTAAACTTGCATGGTCTAGTGATGCGTCCACAAACCACAGGGCAGAGTCGGACACCATCACATAAAAATACGAATTGCTAGTGAAACTGGATGACCCGACGAACTACCTACTATTCTTCTTGATCACAACTCACTTTTCTCTAACTCTTGCTATTTTTTTTTGCTATTTCTTTTTGCTATTTCGATTAGAAGTCATTATTCCTTAAACCTTTACAATTACCAAACATAGTCTAAAGTATACTAGAATATAATAAAATTGATGTTTAACCGTCCCGTGGGTTCGATAATGTAACTTGGTCATCTTCGCGACTACAATTGATATCCTTATACTTGAGGATTAATTTGTGTGTTGAGAAAACCTCTATCAAGTTCTTAGCGCCGTTGCCGGGGACGGCGTAAAATATCTTTTTGTATTATTTCTAGTTTATTAGGACTATTTACCTTGTTTTGTTGTTTTCTCTCTTATTCGTTTTAGGTGTATGCTCACAAGATCAAAGAAAGGTAATCTTGAACCGTATAATCCTGAGATTGGAGCATCATCAAGAAAGAAGAAGAAGAAGAAGAGCAAGGCAAAGACAATTGACCCAACTGAAGCTCTGAATTTTGGAGTCATGGTTGACGAGCAGATTTCGCAGACGATTGAAGCTACAACTGAAGTTAATTTGGAAGTAGGAACAGTCAACATGGCAGCGAATTCGGATAATCTAGCCATCCGAGAGGTTTTCAGAAATAATGGGGCTGGAAATTATGAGCTTTTAGGAGCAAGGGGAACTAACACAGCTTTCGATCTTCATCCCGCTCTTATTAGCATGATTGAAAGGAACTCCTTTTCAGGAGGGTCTTTCGAGGATCCCCAACAGCATCTGAACAAGTTCTTGGGTTATGCAAGTACTCAAAAAGACGTAGGAGAACATGAAGATGCTAGGAAGATCCTTTTGTTCAAATTCTCGCTTATAGAAAAGGCGAGGGATTGGTACGATACTATTAATGCAGCTGAGTGCACCACATGTGAGCAATTGAAGTTAAGATTCTTGGAAAGGTATATGCCACCTTCGAAGGTGTTTAAGATGAAGCAAGATATTAACCAATTTGCTATCAGTGGAGGTGAGAAATTTCATGAAGCGCGGGATAGATTCAAGGACATTCTCAGGAAGTGCCCTCAACATGGGCTATCTAAAGCCCAATATATCAGTATATTCTATAATGGATTGGACTGTAAATCAAGAGTGTTACTTGATGATTCTTCTAATGGAGCATTGCTTACAAAGTCATCCGTTGAGGCCGAGAAATTGTTTGAAGACATATCGATGAATTTGAGGGATTGGCCGACTGATAGAGTTAGAGGTACGTATGTCCTTGGGAAGGTAGCTCAGGTTGAACAAGCAATGGTGAAAACAAGGAGAGAGGATGAGATCGTTTCAAGCTTGTCCAATATCAACAAGCTACTTGAGTCTCAACAAAAGCAGATCAGCGAGATATCTCAACGAGTACCAATCATGCAGCAAGAGATGATGAATAATGGAACAATCCAAGACGAATTAGAGGAAGCAAATTATGCCATGGGTCAAAGTATTCAAGGAACGAGGTACCCAAATCAAGAAAACCGAAACTACCAAGAGAACTATCGAGGAAACTTTAACAATCGTGGTCCCTCTGGTGGTTATCAACAGCAACCAAGGAGGCCCGAATTTTCATGGAGCAATACGAACAATGCAGTGCAACTTCCGATGGGTGTTGATCCGGGAGAAAAGTTGGAAGAAGGGAAGCCTGGTTTTGAGGAAACTGTGAACAGGTACATGGCGAAGAATGATGAAAGAGTGAACCGCCTTGAGGCCAAACTTGAGAAAAAGATTGATGATCACCACAAAGATTTGTCAACTCAAGTGAAAGATCTCACGTTGTTGATGGGTACAATTGCAGAGAATGTGAACACATTGACTCAATCCGTGGGCAAAGGGAAGTTTCCATCTCAGAGTATAGAGAATCCAAAGTCGTGTAATGCCATCACACTGAGGTCGGGAACGCAGTACGAGGGACCGATGAGGCCAGAATCAAAGTTGGAATTTTCTAAGCCTCGATTCGACCAACACTCAGAGGGTTTGACCTGTCATACAGGTCGAACCATGGTCGAACCTCATCAGCAAGAGCACTCTGTTTTGTTGCAGGAAAGGTTCGACCACGACCGTAATGGTTCGACCAACCCATCAGGTCGAACCCAGGTCGAACTGGAGGATAGAAACTATAAAGTGAAGTGATTCGACCTAGGGGGCAATTGTTCGACCTCCAATGTTGGTCGAACCCTAGTCAAACCTCAAGAGCAGAATGAGATCAGTCTTCCAGGAGAGAGGTTCGACCAATACAAACCTGGTTCGACCTCTCAAACAGGTCGAACAATGGTCGAACCTCGCCAAGACTTTTTGATTGATGCACCTGATGTTCCTTTTGATGTCGATGTGACTCCAGTGGTACGGAATGAGCAAAGTACAGATATAATAGCTTAGAAAAAATGGGAAAGAGCTAAGCGATTAAGAGCCAAAAAGGAGAAAGCGGAGAAGGTTGATCGTGATGAATGGGGGATTCCCAAAACAAAGATACCTCCACCATTTCCCTACAAGCTAGTGAAAAAGGGATTGGAAGAGAAGTTCAAGAAGTTTTCAGAGATAATGAACAAGATAAGCTTGAACATCCCTTTCTCAGAGGCAATCATGGAGATGCCATACTATTCTCGATTCCTTAAAGACATATTGATGAAGAAGCAAAGCTTAACCAGAGTTGAAACGGTAAACTTATCTGAGAATTGTAGCTCAATTATTCAAAAGAAGTTGCCACCGAAGATGAAAGATTCGGGGAGCTTTACTATTCTATGTGAGATCGGGAAGGGGCCAGCACGGCGAGCTTTGTGCGATCTAGGGGCAAGCATCAATTTGATGCCATTGTCCATCTTTCAGAGGCTTGGTTTGGGGGAGTTGACCCCGACAACAGTGGCTTTCCAATTGGCAGATAGATCAATGACGTTTCCAAAAGGTATTGTTGAAGATGTTCTTGTAAAGGTGGAGAAGCTAGTCTTTCCTGTGGATTTTCTTGTACTAGAGATGGATGATGACAAGGATAATGTTCCTTTAATCTTGGGGAGGCCATTCCTTGCTACGGCTGGAGCGATGATAGATGTTCGGAAGGGAGAACTTAAGCTGCGAATGGACAAAGAAGAAGTACTTTTCAACTTGGACAAAGCAATGAAGATGCCAATGGAGTCCCAGTGTTATAGTATTGACGTGGTGGAGGAGATTGTGAAGGAGGATATGTCTCTGATCTTGTCAAAGGATCCTCTTGAGACATGTTTGATGGAGTCTCTTACTTATCCCACTACGGAGCTTGACGGACTTTCTAACGAGGTATGTATTGAATTTTTTCAAAACTTACTTGCTTTGGGTGATGACAGGTTTGAACTGGAAAGAACTAAGGTGGAAGAAGTCAAATGGACCAGGAGGTACTTGCCTTTGGATAACGAAAGTGCTCCAATGGAAGAAAAGAAAGAGGAGTTGAAACCATTGCCGGAACACTTGAAGTATGCTTTTCTTGGTGATAATGCAAAATATACGGTAATTGTATCTTCTTCCCTTATTGATGATCAACTTGAGGAGTTATTAGATGTCTTACGGAAGTACAAGTCTGCAATAGGGTGGTCACTTGATGATTTGAAAGGTATTAGTCCTTCGTATTGCATGCATCGGATTAGGTTGTTGGATGAAGCCAAGGCGAGTGTTCAAAATCAGCGGAGGGTGAATCCCGCAATTCAAGAGGTGATAAGAAAGCAAATCCTTAGGTGGTTGGATGCTGGAATTATATATCCTATTAGTGATAGTCCCCATGTGAGTCCATTGCATGTAGTTGCTAAAAAGGGGGCATGACTGTAGTGAAAGCTAAGGATGGAGAAGCTATAGCCACGAGGATTCCTACGGGATGGCGTACATGTGTGGATTACAGGAAATTAAATGAGAATACGTGTAAGGACCATTTTCCTCTTCCTTTTATGGATCAAATGTTAGATCGTCTTGCAGGGTATGAGTTTTATTGTTTTTTGGATGGATACTCGGGGTACAACCAAATCATGATTGCTCCCGAGGATCAAGAAAAGACCACTTTTACTTGCCCTATGGGACCTTTGCTTTTAGGAAGATGCCGTTTGGATTGTGTAATGCACCTGCTACTTTTCAGAGATGCATGATGGCGATTTTTGATGGTTTGATAGAAAAGATCATGGAGGTGTTTATGGACGATTTTTCAGTTTTTGGTTCCTCTTTTGATAATTGTTTGTCTAACCTTGCTATTGTTTTGAAGAGGTGTCAAGAAACTAATCTTGTCTTGAATTGGGAGAAGTGCCACTTCATGGTGAAGGATGGGATTGTTCTTGGGCATCATGTTTCCGCCAAGGGATTGCAAGTAGATCGTGCTAAAGTGGTGGAAATTGAGAAGCTTCCACCACCGACCAATGAAAGAGGAGTGCGGTCCTTCCTTGGACACGCCAGTTTTTACAGGAGATTCATAAAAGACTTCTCAAAATACTCTAAGCCCTTATCTCATTTACTTGAAAAGGATATTCCTTTTGTGTTTAATGATGAGTGTCTAACAACTTTTCAAGTTTTGAAGGAGGCGCTAATTACTGCCCCTATCTTGATCACACCGGACTGGACTCAACCATTTGTACTTATGTGTGATGCAAGTGATGTAGCATTGGGTGTGGTGCTCGGGCAGCTAAGGGAGAAGAAGTTCTGCGCCATTTACTATGCGAGTAAGACTTTCGATGCGGCACAGAAGAATTACACGTGACTGAAAAGGAGTTTTTGGCTGTTGTGTATGCATTCGATAAGTTCTGTCAGTATTTGGTTGGCATGAAGACGATTTTGTATACGGATCATTCAGCGATTCAGTACTTGATGGAGAAAAAGGAGACGAAGCCTAGAATTATAAGGTGGATTCTACTACTTCAAGAGTTTGACATGGAGATTCGGGATAAGAAAGGAACAGAAAATGTGTTGGCAGATCACTTGTCAAGGTTGGAGACTAGGGAGCATTGTGATAATTCTTTTGAGTATATTGAAGAGATGTTCCCTGATGAGAAGATCATGGTTGTGGTTGTTGAAGGGACTGAGCGAGCATGTGTGGTCGCAGCGCAAGGTATGGATCCATGGTACGCGGATTATGTTAATTACATTGTCATTGGAGAAATTCCAAGGGATCTCAATCGATATCAACTTGCGAAATTTAAGAGGGAAGTTGAGACATTTATATGGTATGATCCGTTTGTTTACAAGATATGTATAGATTCTATTGTCCGAAGATGTGTACCCGAGATGGAAATGGAGAGTGTGCTTGAGTTTTGCCATGCACAACCAAATGGGGGGCATTTCGGAGCGCAAAAGACTGCAGCTAAGGTACTTCAATCCGCTCTCTATTGGCCTACATTGTTTAGAGATTGTGAGAACTATATGGCATCTTGCGATAGATGTCACCGCATGGGAAATATAGGTAGGAGAGATGAGATGCCACTGCAGCCTAGCATTGTTGTGGAGATATTTGATGTATGGGGGATCGATTTTATGGGGCATTTTCCCCCGTCAAATGGGTTTCTCTACATTCTTCTTGCTGTGGATTATGTTTCAAAGTGGGTGGAAGCGATTCCTACTCGCTTAAATGATTCGAAAATTATTTTATCTTTCTTGAAGAAGCATATTTTTGCCCGTTATGGAGTTCCTAGAGCACTAGTTAGTGATGGAGGTTCCCACTTCGTCTATAAATTTCTTGAGAAGGTGCTTAAGGATTATGGTGTTAAGCATAGGGTTACTACACCCTATCATCCGCAAGCGAATGGGCAAGCAGAGGTCTCCAACCGTCAAGTCAAACAGATTCTGGAGAAAGTGGTAGGAACTAATAGAAAGGATTGGGCTATGAAGCTCGATGATGTGTTATGGGGGTTCCGAACCGCTTACAAGACGGTGTTAGATATGTCACAGTATCAAATTGTCTATGGAAAGCCGTGCCACTTACCTGTAGAGATTCAACACAAAGCGTTTTGGGCTTTGCGACGCTTGAACTTGACCCTCAAGGATGTGAAGGAGTTGAGGAGAACTCACATAAATCAATTGGATGAGTTTAGGAGTCGTGCTTACAAGAATTCGGAGATCTATAAGGAAAGAATGAAGAGGTGGCATGATTCTAAGATCTCATACAATGAGTTCAAGCAAGGAGATGAGGTACTACTTTTTAACTCTCGATTGAAGTTTTTTGCAGGCAAGTTGAAGTCGAAGTGGACGGGACCGTTCATGATTCATCGAGCCTTAGGAGGGGGGAGTTTTGAGCTTATTGACAAAGATGGAAATGTTATCACGGCGAATGGGCATCGGTTGAAGCATTATAAGTTGCCGAATGATGCGTGTGTCATTTTTGATGATACCTTGATCTGATTTGGTACCATCGTGACTCTCCGACGTTAAATATGAGCGCTTGTTGAGGGCTTACTCTTCCGTTTTATTGCTTTATTTCTTTTGTGTGAGTAAGAAATTTTTATATTTGACGTGCTTACTATTTGGCAATTACATCTCTTTGCAAACTTAGTTTCGACTTTAGTTTCTCCTAAGTTTGGGGGGGTGTGATGCACTTACCTCGATAAGCACCGACAGTATAATCTTTTCTTTGTATTGTTTGTTAGGGGAGTTGGTTTTTGCGGCCATATTAAAATTTTAATCGATTTTGATGTGACGATTTTTTACAACTTGCCTAATGTTCAGTGGTTTTTGGTTGTGTTTTCTTTTACGGAGATACTCATGAATGATGTCTTGTGGAACAATTTCTGAAGTTGTGCTCTAGATTGTACCTAATGAGTTGTGTTGAAGCTTGAAGTGTGTAGTGAATGAAGAAGACTCAGTTTTGAAAATCAGAAGGATGGTTCGATCAACGCCAGGAGTGGTTCGACTAGTGCCGGAGGTCGAACCAAAGCAGAGGAAGTCGAATCAGAGTCGAAAGTTGTCTAGTGATGTGGTTCGACTTAAGCCATATTTGTTCGACTTGTTCAGAAGGTCGAACCTGAGGTCGAACCAGTCAGTTCAAGGCACTCTGTTTTCCAGAAAATGGGTTCGACCAATTCAAGGATTATTCGACCTGATCAGCAAGTCAAACCCAGGTCGAACCGAGAAGAGCATTTGTTCAGAAGGTAGGTTCGACCTCGTCATCCATTGTTCGACCTGTTCAGGAGGTCAAACCTGAGGTCGAACCAAGCCAGGTATGCAATTTAAGTTCAATTTATCAAAGGGTTCGATCACTTTTTCAAAACACCAAACCTCGAACCCTTTTCGAACCTCTACACCATTACATAAATTCTTCGATTACACTTGATTGCACACCGATTACACAACATTACACTTTGAATTTACGAATTGGGCGCGGATTTGGGCGATTTTCGTCGCAAATTAGGGCTTAAGTCACGACATTCTTGTGTGTGTGTGGTTTGATCGGTTGTTCACCATGGGCAAGTCAAAAGGTATGTTGTTCCAACTCAATTACTCTAGGATTGAAGGTTTAGGTATGCAATTCGATGTGAATAAGAGGATTGATGTTGTGTATGGTTGAATTTCATGGTGAATGTTGATATTGTGACTTGTTTCATATGAATTCATGTTTGTTGGTTGAGAATGTTTGATTATAGATTGAACTTGATGGTTTATGTGAATTGATCAACAATATTGTGCATCTATTAGGACAAGCATGCTAGTTTGGTTGAATTGGTATTCGAATTGGAGTAGTTCATGTTCTGAATTGTTGAAACTGTTATGAATTGCTTGAATTGTTGATGCATGCTTGTTGGTTATGTAAAGAAGGTTGATTGAAGATGTTTTGAGCATGTTGAATAAGCAAGTGGTGTTGAGACGATAGTTGGAGTGATTATGCATTGATGCTTGAAGTCTTGAGTAGAGTATGTGATGTGCTAGTCAAATACTTGTTTTCTTGTTTTGATTGGTTAGATTGAAGTATTTGTTTTTAGGAAAGGGACAAGGATCAAGTAAAGGTAAAGGAAAGGCAGTGGAGGAAAGATCGAAGAAGAGGCATGACAGGCCTTCGAATTTGGACAAAGTGACAAGGAAACTGAGGTTACAAGATCGTTTTCCCAAAACTTTCAAGATTCAGATGCAAGATTGGGATGAGATCAAAGAGAAGTGGGAAGAAGTTTCAGACAAGATAGCTCGCACTCGATACCAAGATGATGAGGCGATGAGGATAATGAGAATCGGGGATGACATCTTTTGGATGTTTGATCAAGTAGGGATCCGGAGATTCATGGAGTTGAAGAGGCCGACATACTTCCATGTTACAGCGGAAGTAGTTTGCTCATTTGAGATGGAGAAGGACCCGCTTGGGTACCCGTATCAGTGTACGTTTCAGCTTGGCGGAGTGCGTAGGAGATGGACGTCTGAGGATTTCAATGAGTTGTTTGAGACGCCTTTAGAGATCCCTCGATTGGAAAATGCTTCATTCAATGCAAATCGGTTTTGGAGGGAGATCACAGGGGAGATTCGAGACTATAAGATCAGACAGGCTCGTGCTTCCGCAATAAAGAACCCAGTCTTAAGGTACATGGACCGAGTCCTGAGCAACACGTTATTCGCCTGCTCGAAGGGGAGTGTTGTGTCTAGAGGAGAGCTTTACGCCCTGTGGTGTATGCTAAACGGGGTGCAGTTCAATGTTGGAGCTTATTTCATTGCGCGACTACATCGATTCAAGACCATTGGATTTCAAAAGGTGAATATTGGAGGGTTACTGACGATCGTGGCTGAGCATTACAACTTGGATTTCACTGGCATTACACCAGTAGAAGGAGAACCCGATTTGATGATGATCACGTGCTTGAAGGGAGGATTCGCCCATTTTAGAGATGGAGATTAGTTCTTCACGAGGGGTCTCAAGCCTTTCGAATTTATGTTCCCCTTCAACGCGAGCAACTTGACAACTATTCGGGTAGCAAGGAATAAGTTGATGAATTCTCTCGGACATACCACCTTATCCGTGGCAGTGAAGTCGGGTGGTGATTGGAGAGCGGTAGCGCAGATGTGTGCTGAGGGCAGGATGGCTGAGTTACAGCAGATCATTGATCAAGGAGAGTTCCGTCCATCTCAGCCACAGCAGCCTGAAGAGGAGGATCAGGTAGATGAGTAGCCGGAGATGGAGATTTCAGAAGAAGAGCAACACGACGCGCCTCAGCATGCTCCGGTACCGCAGCAGCAACGGGCAGTCCCAGGTACACGGGAGCAGCTTCGCTTGATTCATGAGCAGCTAGTCGCGGTAGTAGCTGCACAGCAGGAGACGAACAAGCAGCTCGCGCTCGCTAACGCCAACTACGCCACGCTGAACGAGAGGTGCTCTGCCTTGGATGAGCGTGTTGGTAGAGTGAGTAGTCGAGTGGATATGATGGATAGGCACATTACCAGCCTGTGCCGAGATGTGGAGAATAGGATGGATGAGGATGACAAAGATGATGATGAGGATGATGATGCTCCTAGGGAGTAGTTTCAGGTTTTCTTTTGGTTTCTCTGATTCATCTTATCTCCCATTCTTCTTTTTATTTTTACAGATTGGGGTGTGATTCATGTGTGAGTGGCATGTACTTGATATAGTTGATCTTGTATGATTGATTTGTATATGGGCTGTTGATTCTGTGCATTCATGTGTTCATGTGTTTATTTTCATTGAAAAGAGCATGTATACTTTGATAAGTATGTGGAATTCATGAGGGATTGATCTTGATTATGTGCTATGAGGAGTATTAGGAATTGATTACCTATGTGAGGATTTGAGCCTCTATCATGTTTGATCATGATAGTTTATTTTTGAGAGAATCATTCGTATGAACGTATTCTAGAACTTGGCTTGGCGTCTTGTGTGAAACTTACAATTGATGAAATATTAGGACATGATCTTAGGCCATTTTTGATTAATTGATTCACTTAGCTAAATTTTACCTTTCCTAATGATCCTATAAATCTTTGGTAGCCCTGTTTGAGCCTTTTAAAAGCTTTTTCTTTGGCAAGCCAAATAAAAGAGCCTTATTTACCTTATTTGAGCTTTGAAAATACCCTATTCATTGGTAGAGAGAGTGAGGTGAATAAGTGTGCAAGAAGAAAAGGAAGATGGAATGAGGTTTAGTAAGAAAAGTACATGGATAAATCTTGTTAGGGGTAGTGCCTGAAACTGGTACCCCGAATTGCTTATACATGGGGCTTGAAGTTTTAAAAAGCAGTCAAATGATATTCGAGAAGGGTAGTGTCTACAACTGGTACCCGAGCGATCAAAAGAAGAATGATGTTGATGCAAGGAAGAGAAGGAAAATCGAAAATTGCAAGTGCAAGAGAAGAATTGGAGGAGAATATGAAGCCGAAAGTGAAATCAAAAACCTCCAAGGTAACTCTCTATTAGTGTCTTAAGTCACTATGTCCAAATTTTCCTACCCTGTCCAAAGAGCCAACATTACAACCTAGAAACAAGTCATTTGTGATCCTAGTATTAAGTTGATGTGAGTTGATTTTTGAGACCTTTGCCAAGCTTATGGTTACGGGTGAATATGAATTGATATGAGTGTTTATACTAGCCTATAGTGCCTTATGCACGTGAGAGAAAGAGAGTAAAGACTTATCTTGTGAGCTAGATTACTTAGTACTCCGAATGGTGTGTGATTGGATTGATTTTACATTAGTGAAATATATGATGCAAGTAATTCTTGTTTGATTTAATGAAGTGGCATGTGTAATATGTGTTGTACTTGAACTTGTTGAATTATACACGACTCCTGTGGTTTAAATTGGTTGACTCGGGACGAGCAACATGTAAGTTTGGGGGTTTGATGAGTGTGTAAATTCACAAGTTTGACACCATGTTTTGTGCTAGTTTTGGAGAGTTTTGATGTGAAAATAGGTGGAAAACCTATATATATTATGAATTAGCATGAATCAGGTGTTAGTGGAGCTATTTGAGTGGTTTTCATAGCAAAAACGGAGTAGAAGTGCCAAGAGTCGAAGAGACGAAGTCGAGACCATGCGAACCGCTAAGAAAAGAGGTGGGTTCGACCTGTTGGAGGAGGGTTCGACCTCTCCAGCAGGTCGAACCAGTGTTGCAGAAGTACAGGAAGTAGGTTCAACCACGACTCGACGGGTTCGACCTGTTCATCAAGTCGAACCATGGTCGAACCAGTTCGTGAGAAGCTGGGTTCGACCACGACGTTGGTAGTTTGACCTGACGGTTGGCCGAACCAAGAGCAGAAATTGTCCAGTGATGAGGTTCGACCAAGTCCTGAGAGGTTCGACCTGTTCAAGAGGTCGAACCAGTGCAGAATTCTTCCAGTAGCGGGGTTCGACTTGGGGTTCGACCTGTGGCCAGTTGTTCGACCTGTTTGACGAGGTCGAACCTACGTGGGAGAACTTACCTTATCCGGATTTTCGAGGCCGAAACGCGTGAGATCACTTAGAAAGCCCATTCCAAGCCCTAGAGACGTGATTACAAGTATAAAAGGAGACCAATCGCGTCTAAATAGAAGAGCTTTTGATCATCAATCATAAGGGAGGCAAGAGTAGAGGTGGTGATCCATCCGGAGGGCTGTGACAGAAGTTCGCTGAAGGTTCAAGTAAGAATGATCAATCTAACCATGATTGTTCCTAGATCAATCATGGGCTAGAACCGCCTTGGTAGTCCTAGGGTTATGAAAGTTTCATGTTGTAATTCGTATTTCGTGTGTAAAACTCCGTACAACACTACCTGTGGTTTGTTTTATATAAGATTGCATATTTAATCCATACTTATAGTCGTTTTGTGCATCAATGATCGTTGTGTAGAGTCTGAATACATAACATGGTTATTGGTTGAGTGCGTTCACTACTGAGCAGGGTTTATTATTATAATTCTAAGTGAAGGGATTCCGAAGTCTTATTAGAACCGTCTTATATGAATATTTATTAATTGAATTAAATTCGGGTTGATAAATAGGATGAAGAGTATAACTTTATAGTACCTAAAAAGGGAGATCAAATCGGGTTAGATTCTAGACGTGGAAGATAATTGATTATGATAGTACCTAGAAAGGGGGGTGAAGTATATCTCTTGCTCCGAGGTTATTCACACGTGCCAAGCGCATATTTACTTGCGTCTATAGAGTAAACTTGCATGGTCTAGTGATGCATCCACAAACCACAGGGCAGAGTCGGACACCATCACATAAAAATATGAATTGCTAGTGAAACTGGATGACCCGACGAACTACCTACTATTCTTCTTGATCACAACTCACTTTTCTCTAACTCTAGCTATTTCTTTTTGCTATTTCGATTAGAAGTCATTATTTCTTAAACCTTTACAATTACCAAACATAGTCTAAAGTATACTAGAATATAATGAAATTGATGTTTAACCATCCCGTGGGTTCGATAATGTAACTTGGTCATCTTCGCGACTACAATTGATATCCTTATACTTGAGGATTAATTTGTGTGTTGAGAAAACCCCTATCAGAGTTCTACATTTTTTTCAAAAGGTCCCCCTTTGCTATTTCCAGATCAGTCGGGTAGGAGTTCCACAGTAGGGTTAGTCGGTTGATCGGTCTGGTGGTCAGTTAATAGTTCCACTGTCTACTGACCAACATATCATCGGCTTATTGCCCTGTAAATAAGACAATGAAATTACTTTTTATCACGACTATTTTCCAAAGGTCTCCCTTTGCTATTTCTAGATCAGTCGGGTAAGAGTTCTACATTAGGGTTGGTTGTTTTACGAGATTACTTTTTATCGTGTCTACTTTCCAATAATCCCCCTTTGCTATTTCTAGATCAGTTGGGTAGGACTTCCAATGTAGGGTCGGTCGGTTGGTAGGTCAAGTGGTCGTTAATAGTTCCTACGTCTACCAATCCATATATCATCGACCAATCATCTTGTAAACTTGTTTATGAGATTTATTTTTAACGCGTCTATTTTCCAAAGTCCCCCTTTGCTATTTCTAGATCACTCGAGTAAGTTCCACAGTAGGTCAGTCAGTTGGTCGGTCAAGTTGTCGGTTAATAGTTCTAATGTCTACCAACCCACATATCATCGACAGATTGCTCTATAAAATTGGTAATGAGATTAATTTTTATATCGTCTATTTTTAAAAGGTCTTCTTCTACTATTTCTAGATCAGTAGGGTAGCAATTCTACAGTAGGATTGGTCGGTTGGTCTGGTGGTCGGTTAATAGTTCCTTGCTCGAGGTACTATTGTTGGTGCTGGGGTTTTCCGTAATTGCAGAGGGTTCTACATGGGTGGCTTCTCTAGAGGATTTGGCCATGGCTTTGCTTTTGAAGCAGAATTTATTACTGCTTTAACGGCTATTGAGTTGGCATATGATAGAGGATGGAACTCTCTTTGGTTGGAGTCTGACTCGACTTATGTGGTTTATGCCCTTTCTTCTCCGTCTCCGGAGATGCCTTGGAAGACTTCTCTCACGATGGCGTAGAAGCATGGAGATTACTCGGATAATGAATTTTCAAGTCTCTCACATCTATCTTAAGGGGAATACTGTGGCTGATCGTCTAGCTGATATTGGAGGGACTTCGTTTGGCATGTTTATACACCTCCTAATATTCTCCATCTTATATTTTCAGATATGAACTTAGAACACTACAGGATTAAACGAATTTTTGGAATTGTTGCTTGCTAGGTCACTTTGGTTTCTCACCTGTGCGGTTGTATGCGAAGGGGATTCAGTCTCTTTTGTGGCGATGCCGCGGGGTGTGCTAAGTGATATATTTCCTTTTGGTCTTTGTGTACATCATTTCCATTTTGAGTCTTTGATGCTTTTTATATTGATTCTCAGTGATTAGAATAATTGGAGTGTTTGGATGCTGCAGTGGATTGATTTAAGCGCCAGGGCTCTCTTTAGATCTATGTTAGATGGTGAGTTTTATGAAATTCTTTGGAAGGTACTCTTTTCCTCTATATGGGATTTCCATATAGAGGTTTTTACCGAGGCCATCTGGGGTGGTTAGCTCATCCATAGGATTTATTTTCAGCCATATATTCGGCTGTACAGGTATAGACCTCATGTTAGGGTAGGTCTGTTTGGTCGGGTAACAGGATCCCTTTCCTGTTCTCATGTTGGTTGGGTAGCAGGATCCCTCGCCTGCTCCCATTTTTATTGTGTCTTTTTGGTCTCCATTGTACACTTTTGGTTTACTTGATTTATTATATTATTTAGTTTGCTCATTTCCTTCATCATGATGCTCCTTTCATTGATCATGATGTATATTTCCTTCTTCATGATGCTCATTTCCATCATCTTATTAATCATATCCATCATCATGATACTCAATTCCTATATCATGATGCATATTTCCTTCATCATGATGCTCATTTCCATCATAATGATTCGTATTTCCTTTATCATTATGCTCATTTCCTACAGCACGATGCTAATTTTCTTCATCATGATGCATATTTCCTACATCTTTATGGTCATTTCTTTCATCATGATGCAAATTTTCTTCATCATGATGCTCATTTCCTACATCGTGAGGCTCATTTCATTGATCATGATGCTTGTTTCCTTCATCATGATTCTCATTTCCATCATCATGATGCATAAGTCTATCATCATGATTCATATTTTCTTCATCATGATACATGTTTCCTTCATCGTGATGCCTATTTCTTACATCATGATGCTCATTTCCTTCATCATGAGGCATATTTTCTTCTTTGTGATGCTCATTTCCTACACCATGATGCTCATTTAATTCATAATGTTGCTCATTTCATTAATCTTGATAAATATTTCCTTCATCGTGATTCTTATTTCCTTCATTATGATGCGTATTTCCTTCATCACGATGCTCTTTTCCTTCATCATGATGTATATTTACATCATAATTATGCTCATTTTCCTCATTATAATGCTCAATTATTTCAATATGATGCATATTTCTTTCATCATAACGTTGTTTCCTACATCATGATGCATATTTCCTTCATCATAATGCTCATTTCCTTCATCACGATGCATATTTTTTTCATCATGATGCTCATTTCCATCAACATGATGCTCGTATTTCCTTCATCTTGATGCCTATTTCCTTCATCATGATGATTATTTCTTATATCATTAACCACATTTCCTTCATCATGATGCATATTACCTTCATAATGATGCTCATTTCAATCATCTTAATGATCGTTTCCTATCATGATGCTCTTTTCCTTCATCTTGATGCATATTTCCTTCAGCATGATCAGGATTTCTTTCATCATGATGCTCATTTCTTTCATCATGATGCATATTTCCTTCATCATGATAATCATTTTCTATATCATTATGGTGATTTTCTTCATCATGAAGATAATTTCCATCATCTTAATTATTGTTCCTTCATTGTGATGCTCATTTTCTTCATCATGATGAATATTTCCTTCATCATGATTCTTATTTCCATCATCATAATGCTCATTTCTTTCACCATGATGATCATTTCCTCCATCATGATGCATATTTCCTTAATCGTAATGCTCATTTCCATCATCTTGATAATCATTTCCTTTGATGTTCATTTCCTTCATCATGATCCATATTTCCTTCATCATTATGCTTATTTCCATTATCAGGATGCATATTTCCTTCATCATGATGCTCAATAACTACATTATGATGCATATTTCCTTAATCATGACGCTCTTTCGTACATCATAATGTATATTTCCTTCATCATGATGCATATTTCTTTCATCATGATGCTCATTTCCTACACAATAATGCATATTTTCTTCATCATGATGCTCACGTTCATCATCTTGATAATCTTTTTCTTCATCGTCATACTCATTTCCTTTATCATTATGCACATTTCCTTCATCATGATACTTATTTCCGTCATCATGATGCTCTCCTTTATCATGATGCTCGTTTCCTTCATCACGATACTCATTTCCTTCATTATGATGCATATTTCATTCATCATAACAATCTTCCTACATCATGATGCATATTTCCTTCGTCTCGATGCATAATGACTTCATCATGATCCAATTCTTCATCATGATGCTCGTTTCCATCATCATGATACGTATTTCCTACATCGTGATGCTCATTTCCTACGTCATGATGCTCATTTCCTACAACACGATGCTGATTTCCTTCATCGTGATGCATATTTACTTCGTCATGTTGATCATTTCCTTCATCATGATGCATATTTCCTTCATAATGATATTTATTTCCATTATCTTTATAATCATTTCCTTCATCATGATGCTCTTTTCCATCATCTTAATGTTCGTTTCCATCATCATGATGCTCATTTCATTAATCATGATGCATATTTCCTTCATCATAAACCTCATTTCCTAAATTATGATGCAAATTTCCTTCATCACGATTCTGTCATCTTAATGAACATTTCCTTCATCATGATGCATATTTCATCCATCATGATGCTCATTTCCATCATCGTGATGCTTATTTTCTCCATCATGATGCATATTTCCTTCATCATGAGGCTCATTTCCTTCATCATGAGGATCATTTCCTTTATCATGATGCATGTTTCCTTCTTCATGATGCTAATTTCCGACATCATAATGCTCATTTCATTCATCATGATGCATATTTCCTTCAATATGATTCTTATTTCCTACATCATGATGCATATTTCCTTCATCATGACGATCATTTCCTTCTTCGTAATGCTTATTTCCTTCTTCATGATGTTCATTTCCATCACCATGATGCTCATTTCCTTCATAATGATGCTCATTTCTGTCATCATGATGCATATTTCCTTCATCATGATGCACATTTCCTTCATTATGATGCATATTTCCTTCAACATGATGCTCATTTCCATCATAATGATGCTTATTTCCTTCATCATGATGCATATATCCTCCATCATGATGCTCATTTCCTTTATCATGATGCTCATTTCATTGATCATGATGTATATTTCCTTCATCATGACACTCATGATGCATATTTCCTAAATCACGATGCCTATTTCCAAAATCTTATTAATGGTTTCCTTCATCATGATACTCAATTCCTTTATCATGATGCATATTTCCTTCATTGTGATGCTCATTTCCATCATCATGATTCTTATTTCCTTCATCATGAAGCATATTTCCTTCATCATTATGCTCATTTCTTACATCACGATACTAATTTCCTTCATCATGGTGCATATTTCCTACATCTTTATGGTCATTTCATTCATCATGATGCATATTTTCTTCAAAATGATGCTCATTTCCGACATCATGAGGCTCATTTCCTTGATCATGATGCTCATTTCCTTCATAATGATGCTCATTTTCATCATCATGATGCATAAATCTATCATAGTGATGCATATTTACTTCATCATGATACATGTTTCCTTCATCATGATGCCTATTTCCTACATCATAATGCTCATTTCCTTCATCATGATGTATATTTCCTTTATCATGATGCTCATTTCCTACATCATGATGCACATTTAATTCAAAATGATGCTCATTACATTAATCATGATAAATATTTCTTTCATCATGATTCTTATTTTCTTCATTATTGATGCGTATTTCCTTTATCACGATGCTCATTTCCTTTATCATGATGTATATTTACTTCATAATGATGCTCATTTCCTTCATAGGTACATTTTCTTCATTATGATACATATTTCTTTCATCAAGTCGTTCTTTCCTATGATGCATATTTCCTTTATCATGATACATATTTTCTTCATCATGATGCTCATTCCCTTCATCATGATTCTCATTTCCATCATCATGATGCTCATTTACTTCGTCATATGCTTATTTCCTTCATCATGATGATCATTTCCTACATCATTATGGTCATTTCCTTCATCATGATGCTCATTTCCTTCATCATGATGCATATTACCTTCATGATGATGCTTATTTTCATCATCTTAATGATCGTTTCCATTATCATGATGTTCATTTCCTTCATCTTGATGCATATTTCCATCATCATGATTTTTATTTCCATCATCACGATGCTTATTTCCTACATCTTGATGCATATTTTCTTCATCATGATTCTGATTTCCATCATCATGATGCTCATTTTCTTTCATCATGATGCATATTTCCATAGGTTATAACCTTTGTAAACCATTCAAAATATTTTTTACATTAAATCCGATCGGTTCTAACCTTGTAAAGTTCATTGTTTTTTAAAATAATTTCATTAATTTTTTTTATGTTTAAGAATAATAAATACATATAAAAAATTTCCACATTAAACCCGATTAGTTCTAACTTTGTAATGTTCATTATTTTTTAAAGTAATTTTTATTAAATGTTTTTCATTTTTAAAAATAATAAATAAAGAATGTGTATTGAAATGAGAAAATGAGCAATGTAATGAAGGAAAAATGCACCTAAATTAGAAAATGAGCATCAAAATGAAGGAATTGTGCATCGAAATGAAGAAAATGAGCATCGAAAATGAAGGAAGTGTGCCTTGAAATGAGAAAGTGAACATCGAAGCCAATGAAATGTTAATCAAAATGAGAAAATGAGCATTGAATGTAGGAAATGAGAATCAAAATGAAGGAAATGAGCATCGAAATGAAGAAAACGTGCATTGAAATGATAAAATTAGCATCGAAATGAAGGAAATGTACATCGAAATTAGAAAATGAGCATCGAAATGAAGTAAACCTCATCAAAATGAGAAATAGCACTGAAAATTAGGAGACGTGCATCGAAATGAACATTAAAATGAAGGAAATATGCATTTGAAATGAGAAAATGAGCATCGAAACGAAGAAATTGTTGATCGAAACAAGAAAATGAGCATCGAAATGAAGGAAATATGCTTTTTAATAAATAAAGATATTAAAAAAATAAAAAAATTCCAAATTAAAACCGTTAGGTTCTAACCTTTTTAAACCATACAAAAAATTTTCTACATTATTCTATGCATAATTCCTTCATTTCGATGTTCATTTTCTAATTTTAGTGCCCTTTTCCTTCATTTCATTGCGCATTTTCTCATTTCGATACATATTCTTTATTTATTATTTTAAAAATAAAAAAATTAATAAAAATTACTTTAAAAAAAACAATGAACTTTACAAAGTTAGAACGGATCGTGTTAATGTGGAAAATTTTTATATGTATTTATTATTCTTAAATATGAAAAAGAATTAACAAGAATTATTTCAAAAAAATGAACTTTACAAGATTAGAACCGATCAGGTTTAACGTGAAAAAATTTTAAATGAATTTATTATTCTTAAATATAAAAAAAATAATAAAAATTACTAAAAAAACAATGAACTTTACAAGGTTAGAACTGATCAGGTTTGATCTGGAAAAAATTTATATGTATTTATTATTCTAAAATATGAAAAACTATTAACAAAAATTATTTTTAAAAAACAATGAACTTTACAAGGTTAGAACCGATCGGTTTTAATGTCGAAAATTTTTATATGTATTTGTTATTCTTAAATATAAAAAAAAATAATAAAAATTACTTAAAAAAACTTTACAAGTTCAGAACCGATCGGGTTTAATGTGAAAAAATTTTATATGTATTTTATTATTCTTTAATATGAAAAAAAATTAATAAAAATTACTTTAAAAAATAATGAACTTTACAAGGTTAAAATGATTGAATTTAATGTGGAAAAATTTTATATGTGATTATTATTCTTAATTATGAAAAAAAATCATAAAAATTACTACTAAAACTTACACTTAAGTCCAATAATAATAATATATACCACGGTTCCTTAAGCTTCGACGAATAAGGAAGCTTAATCTAAGAAATACTATGCACGAGAATGGATATCTATTTTGCCGATGGCATGATCAGTGGAAATTAAGGTAACCCGAAACAAGAATGTTAAACTGTATAATTCTAGAAACTTCATGATAGACTTGGATGTGTTTTCTGAATTTGCCCAAGGTTATCGCAAATTGTTGTGATAATAATGATGCAGTTGCAAACTTGAAGGAATCACGAGTCCAAAAGGCAATTAAACACATTAAGAGCAAGTACCACCTTATACGAGAAATCAAATGATGAGGGAAAGGTTGTTGTCGACAAGATTGCATCGGATGATAACCTAGTAAATCCTTTTATAAGGACCTTAAGGCGAAAGCTTTCAATGATCGTGTAGTGGGTGTGGTAATCAGATGTATGGCAGTAGACATGACAGCATAGTCCTTTAGTATAAATAGGAGATTGTAGGATTGATTAAATGATTGCATCTTATAATTATTTTTATGTCCGATACAATAGTCTACTAACTTTATAGTGTAGATAATATGTTGTGAGACAACACGCGGAAGATCATATTATCGGTTTTCTTATAAAGTATAAACAAATGCTCACAACTAAGATAGACGGGGACTCTCTATCGGGATGGTTGTAGTGTGATTTGGTATTAGATTATCTTGACTATAGAATCACATTAGTGCACTTTGTGTATATTGAACAGGATCGCTTGAGATCATTCGACTTATACTGATTATATCGAAGAACTTGATCACAATTATTATGGATGTTCGTGCTCTTGATCCCTATACAATAACCTCAACACGTAAGGCAGTATGCATTTCTTTGATTCATCAATGGGGAGAATAACATGTAATTAAATCAGCAAACTCGGTGAGTTGGGAAGTAGTGATGTCTCTATGGTATGCTGTTGATTATAGAAGGAATCCGTGTCTACCATAGGTTGATGATGTCCTCTTGAGGAGCTCATAAGGATTATCATGGAAACCCTGCAAGTGGATTTATTTCGGCATGATAATGAAGTTGAGTGGTGCTACTCTTGGATGAGATATTAATTAATAGAGTTGTCAATAACTTAATTAATTAATAGGCATTGTATATCTTAAACATGGGGAGACTAACGGACTCATAATAACAAGGAGCCCATAACGTAATTACAGGATTAGAACGGCAGTGCGGTAATAATATTTTAATGGTATATATTATTATTATTGGACTTAAGTATAAGTTTTAGGCAAAACTTGGATACTTAAGCCTAGTGGAGGCCCAACTCTAATTTCTCCTCCTAGTCCCTTCTATAGCCTATATATAAGTCATCTCAACTGTCTGAAAACCCTAATTAATTATTCATGCCTAACATGAGTAGGGAGAGAGAACAACAGATTGAGAAGATCTTGAGGATCGTCGCCCACACGACGTCAAGATTGGACCTGGAAAAATAGCAGAAGATCGGAAGGTTGTTTGCTGCTGCTGTTCGTCAACTTCCATGATTTTTCAAAAATTTTGTAGAACTCAGAACTGGACGTGTGATATATCTTTATAAAGCCACGGAAGAGAGGATCATTTTGGCATGTAGATCACTTCAATCGCAGATCAGATGAGAAAGTTAAGCCCAAAACCGTGAGGCTACGCAGGCTGCTGCTAGAATCTTTCTTCTTCAACATACTCTGGTGAAAGGTAATACATTTTTATGTTTTCTTGCTTTCTCAAATTATAGAATCATATGGAACCCTAACGGTTAACGTTAACCAAATAATTGAACGTCAATAATTGCATCAAAAATATAAATAAATTATAAGACACAATTATTTGATCAATGATTCTAATTTCAAATATTGATAAAATATTGTTCATACTAAAGCTAGACTTTTAGTATACAATCCAACAATCGTCGATCGATTGCCTTGTAAACTTGATAATACGATTAATCTTTAACGTGTCTATTTTTCAAAGGTCCCTCGTTGCTATTTTTAGATCACTCTGGTAGGAGTTCCACAGTAGAGTTGGTCAGTTGGTCGGTCAGGTGGTAGTTAATAGTTCCAACATCTACCGTACAACATATCATCGACTGATCGCCCTGTAACTTGATAATGAGATTAATTTTTAACGCGTTTATTTTTCTAAGGTCTCCCTCTACTATTTCTATATCATTCGAGTAGTAATTCTACAGTAGGGTTGGTCAGTTAGTTGGTCTGGTGGTCAGTTAATAGTTTCAATGTCTACTGACCAACATATCATCGACTGATTGCCGTGTAAAATTGATAATGAGATCACATTTTATCGCGTCTATTTTTCAAAGGTCTCCCTTTGCAATTTCTAGATCAGTCGAGTAGGAGTTCTAAAGTTTTTCCAAAGGTCCCCCTTTGTTATTTCAAGATCAGTCGGGTAGGAGTTCCACAGTAGGATTAGACAGTTGGTCGGTATGGTAGTCGGTGAATAGTTCCAATGTCTACCGACCCACATATCATTGACCTATCGCTCTGTAAACTTGATAATGAGATTAATTTTTATCGCATCTACTATCCAAAGGTCCCCCTTTGCTATTTCTAGATCAGTCGGGTAGGAGTTCCTCAGTAGGGTCGATCTGTTAGTCGGTCAGGGGGTCGGTTATTAGTTCCAATGTCTACTGTCCCACATATCATCGATCAATCGCCCTGTAAACTTGATAATGAGATTAATTTTTAAAGCTTCTATTTTGTAAAGGTCCCCATTTGCTTTTTATAGATCAGTCCAGTAGGAGTTCCATTGTAGAGTTGGTCGGTTGGTCGGTCAGGTGGTTGGTTAATAGTTCCAACATTTACCGATCCACATATCATCAACCGATCGCCCTGTAAACTTGATAATGAGATTATATTTTATAGCGTCTATTTTTCAGAGGTCTCCCTTTGCTATTTCTAGATCAGTAGTGTAATATTCTACAGTTTTTCCAAAGGTTTCCCTTTACTATTTCTAGATCAGTCGAGTAGGAGTTCCACAGTAGGGTTGGTTGGTTGGTCGGTCTGGTGGTCGAATAATAGTTCCAATGTCTATCGTCCCATATTTCATCGACAGATCGCCCTGTAAACTTGATAATGAGTTTACTTTTTATCGCGTCTATTTTACAAAGGTCCCCCTTTGCTATTTCTAGATCTGTCGGGTAGGAGTTCTACTGTAGGGTTGGTTGATTAATGTGATTACTTTTTATCGCGTCTATTTTCCAAAGCTCCCCCTTAGCTATTTCTATATCAGTTGGGTAGGAATTCCAAAGTAGAGTCGGTTAGGTGGTCGGTTAATAGTTCCAACGTCTTCCAACCCATATATCATCGACCAATCGCCCTGTAAATTTGATAATGAGATTAATTTTTAACACGACTATTTTCAAAAGGTCCCTCTTCACTATTTTTAGATCATTCGGGTAGGAATTCCATAGTAGGATTAGTCAGGTGGTCGGTTAATAGTTCTAACGTCTACCAACCCACATATCATCGATCGATCGTCCTATAAATTTGATAATGAGATTAATTTTTAATGCATCTATTTTCTAAAGATCTCCCACTTCTATTTATATATCAGTTGGGTAGCAATTTTACAATAATATTGGTCTGTTGGTCGGTCTAGTGGTTGATTAATAGTTCCAATGTCTATCGACCCACATATCATCGACCGATTGCCCTGTAAACTTGATGATGAGATCATATTTTATCACGTCTATTTTCCAAAGGTCTCTCTTTGCTATTTCTAGATCAGTCAGGTAGGAGTTCTACAGTTTTTCCAAAGGTCCCCGTTTGCTATTTCTAGATCAGTCGTGTAGGAGTTCCATAGTAGGGTTGGTCGGTCTGGTAATTGGTGAATAGTTCCAATATCTACCGACACACATATCATTGAAAGATCGCCCTATAAACAAGATAATGAGATTACTTCTTATCAAGTCTATTTTCCAAAGGTACCCCTTTGCATTTCTAGATCTGTCGGCTAGGAGTTCTATAGTAGGGTTGGTCGGTTAAGGAGATTACTTTTTATCTCATCTATTTTCCAAAGGTTCCCATTTTTAATTTCTAGAATAGTCGGGTAGGAGTTCCAAAGTAGGGTCGATCAGTTGGTTGGTCAGGTGGTTGGTTAATAGTTCTAACATCTACCATTTCACATATAATCGATCAATCACCCTATTAAATTGATAATGAGATTAATTTTTAATGTGTCTATTTTCCAAAGGATCCTCTTTGCTATTTTTAGATCAGTCGGGTAGGAGTTCCACAGTAAGGTCGATCCGTTAGTTGGTCAGGTGCTCGGTTAATAGTTCCAACATCTACCGACCAACATACATCGACCGATCGCCCTGTAAACTTGATAATGAGATTAATTTTCAACGTGTCTATTTTCCAAATGTCTCCCTCTGCTATTTCTATATCAGTCAGGTACCAATTCTACAGTAGTGTTGGTTGATTGGTTTTTCTAGTGGTCGGTTAATTGTTCCAATGTCTATCGACCCACATATCATCGACCGATTGCCCTGTAAATTTGATAATGAAATTAAATTTTATCGCATCTATTTTTGATTGGCCTCCCTAAGCTATTTCTAGATCTGTCGGTTAAGAGTTCTACAATTTTTCCAAAGTCCCCCCTTCTCTATTTCTAGATCAGTCGGGTAGAAGTTCTATACCAAGGTTGGTCGGTTAATGAGATTACTTTTTATTGCATCTATTTTCCTAAGGTCCCCTTCTGCTATTTCTAGATCAGTTGGGTAGGAGTTCCACAGTAGGGTTGGTCAGTTAACGAGATTACTTTTTATCTCATCTATTTTCCAAAGGTCCCCATTTGCTATTTCTAGATCAATCGGGTAGGAGTTCTATAGTAGGGTTGGTCGGTTAACGAGAATACTTTTTATAGTGTTTATTTTCCAAAGGTCCATCTTTATTATTTCTAGATCAATCATGTGGGAGTTCCACAGTAGGGTCAGTAGGTTGGTGGATCATGTGGTCTGTTAATAGTTAAAACTAGTGTTCTTAAAATCCGATCAGACAGACCAGTTGAACTGGTTCAATTGAGAACTGAGCTGGGAACTGTTCTGAAAGCATCCCATAACTTCTTTTGCTGTTAAACCAGTAAAAACCGATTGAATCGAGAGAATGAGATAACCAGAAACTACCGATTCGGTATAATAAATAAAAATTAAAACATTGACATAAGCTATTGTGTACGCCTGTATTATCTCATTGAAGAAATTCAAAATTGAAACCTCCTCAATCTCATTATTTAGAAATTATTAAGTTATTACACTCAACTTATTGTTGCAAACTGTAATTTGAGAGTAAGAGAAACAACAAAAAATAAAAAATGAAAAGGTTGCTCGGATACGTCAAGCGATCGAACCTCAAGCCATCGAATCCCTATAAAATTTTAGACCATTGTGCCATACAAACATCTACGGCTCTGGTAAGGGAGAAAGAGTATAAGAGAACTTTGCTAAGTGAGAGAGAAAATGAGAAATTAATAGCGCTATAGAGAGAGAGAAATAGAAAGAGGGAGTGGCCGCAGGCTATGATTATGGAAGACAAACCTACTTCTATTTCTTTTAATACTCTTAATTGGATTGGGCCTATAAAATAAAAGTGTTTGGTTTTGGGCTTTGGGGTTTAGGGTTTGCGCCTTGGGTTATTCATGTTTATATAAAAAACTTATTTAATATATTATATTTTAATAATAGTTTTAAAATATAATTAAAAAATATAAAATTTAATTTTTTGATTAAACCATCTAGTTGAACCTGTGGGCCGGTTGAACCTCGAACTGTTGCCTTCACCGATTTGGCCTCTGGTCCGGTTTTCTAATCACTGGTTCAAACGTTAATCGACCCAAATATCATCGACCGATCACCCTGTAAACTTGAGAATGAGATTAATTTTTAACTTGTCTATTTTCCAAAGGTATCCTTCTACTATTTCTAGATCAGTCAGGTAGCAATTCTACAATAAGGTTGGTCGGTTGGTCAGTCTGGTGGTCGGTTAATATTTCCAAAGTCTACCGACCCACATATCATCGATCGATCGCCCGGTAAACTTGATAATGAGATCATATTTTATTGCGTCTATTTTTCAAAGGTCTCCCATTGCTATTTCAAGATCAGTTAGGTAGGAGTTCTACAGTTTTTCCAAAGGTCCCTATTTGGTATTTCTATATCAGTCGGGTAGGAGTTCCGCAGTAGGGTTGGTCGGTTGGTTGGTCTGGTGGTCAGTGAATTATTCCAATGTCTACCAGCCCACATATCATCGACCGATCGCCCTGTAAACTTGATAATGAGATTACTTTTTATCGCATCTATTTTAAAAAGGCCCCCCATTGCTATTTCTAGATTAGTCGGGTAGGAATTATACAGTAAGGTTTGTCGGTTAACGAGATTACTTTTTATCACGTTAAATTTCCAAAGGACCCCTTTACCATTTTTAGATCAGTCAGGTAGGAGTTCCACAGTAAAGTTGATCGGTTGGTCAGTTAGGTGGTCGATTAACAGTTCCAATGGTACCCACATATCATCGACCGATCGCCCTATAAACTTGATAATGAGATTAATTTTTAATGCGTCTATTTTCCAAAGGTCCCCCTTTGCTATTTTTAGATCAGTCCGGTAAGAGTTCCAAAGTAGGGTCGGTCGGTTAGTCAGTTAGATGGTAGGTTAATAGTTCCAACGTCTACCAATCCATATATCATCGACCGATTGCCCTGTAAACTTGATAATGAGATTAATTTTTAACGCGTCTATTTTCCAAAGGTCTACCTTTGCTATTTCTATATCATTCAGGTAGTAATTCTATAGTAGGGTTGGTCGGTTGGTCGTTCTGGTGGTCAGTTAATAGTTCTAATATCTACCGATCCACATATCATCCACCGATCACCTTGAAAACATGTTAATGAGATCATATTTTATCGCGTCTATTTTTCAACAGTCTCCATTTGCTATTTCTAGATCAGTCGAGTAGGAGTTATACAGTTTTTCCAAAAGTCCTCGCTTGCTATTTCTAGATTAGTTGGGTAGGAGTTCCACAGTAGGGTTAGTAAATTAGTCGGTCTAGTGGTCAGTGAATAGTTCTAATGTCTACCAACCTACATATCATAAACTGATTACCTTGTAAACTTGATATTGAGATTACTTTTTATCGCGTCTATTTTTCAAAGGACTCAGATGAGAGTGTAAATTCATGTATTTTGGGCTCTGATTTGCGTGAAAATTGAGTATGATTGAGTCTTTTATTAAGATGAATCGGTATGTTTATGAAAAAGTCACGAATCAGAGTGTACAAGGGCTTTTTGAGCATATTTGTACAGGAAAACAGCTAGAAAGGGCTCGGAATTGGAAGACATAATTTTTGAAGCAATTTTCGAAGGCCGTTCGACTTCAAGACCTTATTTGACCATTATCACGTAGGTCGAACAAGTTGGTCAAGTCGAGCAGAATATGCAGATTCGTCTAGAGAGCTTGCTAGACTTGGAGAGGTTGCTCGACCAGAATCATCTTGGTAGAGCAAATGAGGGAAGTCGAACAAAATGTGAAAAAACTTACAGAGAGCTTGCTCGAGCATTGCTCGAGTTTGAGGCCTTGCTCAACCAGTCCAAGCTTGGTCGAACGGATTCTCTCTGATGCTATTTATGGTAATTCCAGATGTCTTTTATCAAATATTACGTGTGCTTCAAGCAAAAGCCCATCCTAAGCCCATAAAGAGGTTCTACCACTATAACAGAATAGCTTTCGCAGAAGAAAGGACACACATCATTCATCATCCATCCACCACCAAAACCCTATCATCATCCGAAAGGGTCGTGAAGAGAGGTTCGTCTGGCGCATTAAGTAAGATCATACCAAACAACCATGAATGTTTCTAGATCAATCATGGGCTATAACCACTCCGGTAGTTCTAGGGTTATGAAAGTTTTATGAGTTAATTGAATTTCCATGTGTAAACTCCGTACAACACTACTTGTGGTTTATTTTATATAAGATTATGCTTTTTTAATTCATACTCACAGTCGTTTTGTGCATCATTAACTGTTATGTAGAGTCTGAATGCATATCTTGATCAATGATTGAGTGTGTTCACCGCTGAGCAGGATTACATGTTATAATTCTAAGTGAAAGGATTCCGAAGTCTTATTGGAACTATCTTATATAGATACTTGTTAATTGAATATTATTCAGGTTAATAAGTAGGATTAAGAGTATGACGTCATAGTACCTATAAAGGGAGATAATATCGGGTTAGAGTACTAAGTGCATGAGAAATAATTGATAATGATAGTACCTAGAAAGGGGGTGAATTATATCACTTGCTCCGAGGATATTCACACGTGTCAAACACATCTTTACTTGTGTGTATAGAGTGAACTTGTATGGTTTAGTGATGCGTCCATAAATCACAAGGCAGAGTCAGATAATAATGCATGAAAAGAAAATTAATAAGTAAAATCGGATGCCCGAAGAACTACCTAATCTCTTACTTGATCACAACCGCATTTTCTGTTGCTTATTTGTTTATTTGATTTGCTATTTAAGTCAATTTCTATTTAATTTCGTAACAATTCAAATCCAATTTGCCAAACATAATCTTCATAAATTAGAGCATAATAAAACTGATAATATTCCGTCTCTTGGGTACGGTAATCACTTGATCACCTATCGAAACTACAATTGATATCCTTATACTTGAGGATTAATTTTATGTGTTGAGAAAACGCCCATCAAGTTCTTGGCGTCATTGGCAGGGGACGAAATTAATTATTAGTTTATTATTTCTAGTTTAATTGAGATTATATTATTCTTGTCTTTGTTTCTAACACTTACTCTTCTTAGGTGTATGCTCACGAGATCTAAAACAGGTGAATTAGAGCCTTATAATCCAGAGATTGGAGCATCATCGAGGAAGACAAAGAAGAAGAAGAATAAGAACAAGAAAGTAGATCCAACTAAACCTCTTGATTTAGGAGTTGAAGTTAACGTGCTGTATTCACAAACGATTGAAGCTACAACCGAAGATAATTTGGAAGTAGAGAAAGTCAACATGGCAGCGAATCTTGATACACTTGCCATCCGTGAAGTCTTTAAGAACAACGGAGGGGGCAATGCTGGGTTGTTAGGAGCAAGGGGACCGGAGCCGATTTCAATTTACACCCTGCTCTTATCAACATGGTTGAACGGAGTTCCTTCTCTAGGGGAACCTTTGAAGATCCTCAGCAGCATCTAAATAAGTTTCTTGGATATGCAAGTACACAAAAAGATGCAAGAGCTCATGAGGATACGAGGAAGAAAATATTGTTTAAGTTCTCATTGAATGAAAAGGCGAGAGATTGGTACGATAATCTTGATGCCGCTGAATGTGATACATGAGAGAAGTTGAAAGTGAAATTCTTGGAGCGATACATGGCACCTTCAAAGGTGTTCAAGATGAAGCAAGAGATCAATCAATTTGCTATTCATGGTAATGAGAAATTTCATGAAGCTTGGGACAGGTTCAAGGACATGCTTCTTAAGTGTCCACAACATGGGCTATCTAAAGCTACATATATCAGTATATTTTACAATGGTTTGGATTGCGATTCTCGAGTGTTACTTGATGCTTCTTCTAATGGAGCATTGCTTACGAAGTCACCCATTGAGGCCGAGAAGCTTTTCGACAATATTTAGATGAATTCAAGGGATTGGCCAACTGATAGAGTGAGAGGCACTTATACTTTGGTAAAGTAGCACAAGTTGAGCATACTATGGTGAAGTTGGGAAGATATGATGAGATCGTCTCCAGCTTGGCTAATATTAGTAATTTACTAGAGTCTCAGCAAAAGCATATCACTGATTTATCTCTGAGAGTACCAATGATGCAGCAGGATAGTGGCTATAAAGGAGCTAGCCAAGAGGAGATCGAGGAGGCAAACTACGCCATGGGTCAAAGTATTCAAGGAACTAGGTACCCGAATCAAGAAAATCGGAATTATCAGAGGAATTACAACAACCATGGTCCCCCGGATAATTACCAACAACTAAGAAGGCTGGAGTTTTCATGGATCAATCTGAATAACGCGATACAGCCTCCTATCGGTGTTGATCCGGTAGCAAAGGTGGAAGAAGGAAAGCCTGGCTTTGAGGATACGGTGAACATGTACATGGCGAGGAATAATGCGAGAGTAGACCGTCTTGAGGCCAAGTTAGAGGAGAAGATTGATGATAATCATAAGGATTTGTCTACACAAGTGAAAGACCTTATGTTGTTGATGGGGGAGATGGCTGAAAATGTAAACAAATTGACTCAAACTATTGAAAAAGGGAAGTTTCCATCTCAATGTATTGAGAATCCAAAGTCTTTCCATGCCATCACATTGAGGTCGGGAACATAATATGAAGGTCCGATGATGCCGGCAAGTGAAATCGAAGGGAGCAGAGAAGTTGCTCGACCAGAATGGATTTGCTCGACCAGATTATCTGGTAGAGCAGAGGTCGAACAACTTTCGAAGAAACAGAATTACGATACTCTATTTTCTGACCTGCCATTCGACTCGCACAACACCATTCGACTAGACCACCCAGGTCGAACGGAAGTCGAACAACATCAGTGTGACGAGAGCTCACGATCAAGTAAGTTGTTCGACCAAAACTTATTTTCTCGACCAAACCATCTTGGTCGAGTAGAGGTCGAGCAACATGTCCAGGAACAGAGTACGCGATCAAGCAATCTATTTGACTAAAACCTATCTGCTCGACCAAACCACCTTGGTCGAGAGGAGGTCGAGCACAGTTCAGAGTCCGATTCCATACCGAATGTGGTACCTACTGATCGGAATGCTCTAGCTAATCTCTAGAGCAGAATATCGAGCTTACAATAGTAGAAAAGAAGTGGGAAAGAGCCAAGAGATTGAGAGCCGAGAAGGATAAAGCGGAGAAGGTTGAACGTGATGAATGGAGGATTCCCAAAATAAATATACCTCCACCGTTTCCTTTCAAGTTTGTCAAGAAGGGGTTGGAAGAAAAGTTCAAGAGGTTTTCAGATATCATAAGCAAGACAAGTTTGAACATTCCTTTTTCTAAAGTAATCTTGGTAATACCGTATTATGCCCGTTTTCTAAAGGATATAATTTTGAAGAAGAGAAGCTTGAACGGAATTGAAACTGTGAATATGTCGGAGAATTACAGCTCAATCATACAAAGGAAGCTGCCAGCTAAGTTGAAAGATCTGGAAAGCTTCACTATCTTATGTGAAATTGGAAAGGGGCTGGCATGACGAGCCTTGTGCGATCTTGGAGCAAGTATCAATTTGATTCCATTGTCTATCTTAAAAAGGCTTGGTTTGGGGGAGTTAACTCCCACATCAGTGGCTTTACAACTAGCTGATAGGTGTATGACCTTTTCGAAGGGTGTGGTTGAAGATGTTCTTGTCAAAGTAGAGAAGCTTGTCTTTCCTGTGGATTTTCTTGTGCTTGAGATGGAAGATGATACGGATAATATTCCTCTAATCATGGGGAGACCTTCCCTTGCTACTGCGGGAGCTATGATCGATGTGCAAAAGGGTGAACTAAGGCTGAGAATGGATAAAGAAGAGATCTTATTCAACCTCAATACAACAATGAAGATGCCAATGGAGACGTAGTGTAACATCATTGATGTGGTGGAGGAGATTGTTAATGAAGAAATGCCCCTGATTCACTCTAAGGATCCTCTTAAGACATGCTTGATAGAATCTCTTAGTTTTCCCACCACGGAGCTGGATGAACTCTCCAACGAGTTATGCATTGATTTACTTGAAAACTTGCTTGCTTTGGGTGATGATAGGTATCAATCAGAGAGAACAAAAGTTGAAGAGGTCAAGTGGACTATGAAGTACTTATCATTGGATAGAGAGAGCACCCCTCAAGAAGAGAGGAAAGAGGAGTTGAAACCGCTACCGGAACATTTGAAGTATGCCTATCTTGGTGACAATAAAAAATATCCGATAATTGTATCTTCTTCTCTTAATGATGATCAACTTGGGGAATTGTTAGATGTGCTTAGGAAGTATTAGTCTAGGATTGGATGGTCTCCTGATGATTTGAAAGGTATTAGTCCTTCATATTGCATGCATAGAATAAGGTTGTTAGATGAGGTCAAAAGTAGTATTCAGAATCAACGGAGGGTGAATCCCACTATTCAAAAAGTGATTAGGAAGAAAATCCTAAAGCGGCTAGATGCTGTAATTATTTATCCAATTAGTGATAGTCCCCATGTGAGTCCATTGCATGTAGTAGCTAAAAAGGGGGGCATGACTATTGTGAAAGCCGAGGATGGAGAGACATTAGCCACTAGGATTCCTACGGGATGGCATGTGTGTATGGATTACAAGAAACTGAATGAAAATACATGCAAAGATCACTTTTCCCTTCTTTTCATGGATCAAATGCTTGATCGTCTTGCAGGGTATGAGTATTATTTTTTCTTGGATGGGTACTCGAATTATAATCAAATCATGATTGCTCCCGAGGATCAAGAAAAGACTACTTTTACTTGCCCATATGGAACTTTTTCTTTTAGGAAGATGCCTTTTGGATTATATAATGTGTCTGCTACATTTCAGCGTTGCATGATGGCCATATTTGATGGGTTGATAGAAAAGATCATGGAGGTGTTTATGGACGATTTTCTGTGTTTGGTTCCTCTTTTGATATTTGTTTATCTAACCTTGCTACTGTGTTGAAGAGATGCCAAGAAACTAATCTTGTCTTGAATTGGGAGAAGTGCCACTTCATGGTAAGAGATGTGATTGTTCTTGGCCATCATATTTCAGCCAAAGGATTGCAGGTGGATAGAGCAAAGGTGGTGGTGATCGAGAAGCTTCCACTGCCTACTATTGAAAAGGGAGTGCGGTCCTCCATGGACACGCCGACATTTATAGGAGATTCATAAAAGATTTCTTGAAATACTCCAAGCCCTTATCTCATTTCCTTGAAAAGGATGTTCCTTTTATTTTTGATGATGAGTGTCTAACAGCTTTTCAAGTTTTAAAAGAGGCGCTTATTACTGCACCTATCTTGATCACACCGGATTGGACTCAGCCGTTTGTACTTATGTGTGATGCAAGTGATTTGCCACTTGGAGTGGTGCTTGGGAAGTTGAGGGAAAAGAAGTTCTGCGCCATTTACTATGCGAGTAAGACTTTTGATGCTGCACAAAAGAACTACACGGTGACGAAAAAGGAGTTTTTGGCTGTGGTGTACGCGTTCAATAAGTTTCGACAGTATTTGGTTGGCATGAGGATGATTGTGTATACGGATCATTTTGCGATCCGATATTTGATGGAGAAGAAGGAAACGAAGCCAAGAATTATTAGATGGATCCTTCTTCAGTAGGAGTTCGATATGAAAATCGAGATAAGAAAGATACGGAGAACGTGTTGGCGGATCACCTATCGAGATTGGAGACAAGGAGCACTGTGATGATTCTTTTGATTACATTGAAAAGATATTTCCCGATGAGAAGATAATGGCAGTATTTGTTGAAGGAGCGGAAAGAGCATGTGTGGTGGCTGCCCAAGGAATGGATCCATGGTATGCGGATTATGTGAATTACATTGCCATAGGAGAAATTACGAGAGATCTCAATCGATATCAACTTGCAAAATTTAAGAGGAATGTTGAGACATTTATATGGTATGATCCATTTGTCTACAACATATGTACGGATTCCATAGTCCGTAGGTGTGTGCCTGAGATGGAGATGGAGAGCGTTCTTGATTTTTGCCATGCACAACCTAACGGGGGACACTTCGGAGCTTAAAAGACAGCAGCAAAGGTACTTCAATCTGCTCTTTATTGGCACTTTGTTTAAAGATTGTGAAACTTATGTGGCGTCATGCGATAGATGTCAAAGAATAGGGAACATAAGTAAGAGAGATGAGATTCCACTTCAGCCAAGCATTGTTGTTGAGATCTTCGATGTATGGGGGATCGATTTTATGGGACCTTTTCCCCCATCTAATGGGTTTCTCTACATTCTTTTAGCAGTGGATTATGTTTCTAAGTGAGTGGAAGCCATTTCCACTTTCGTGAATGATTCAAGGACTACTTTATCGTTCTTGAAGAAACATATATTTACCCGCTATGGAGCTCCTAGAGTATTAGTAAGTGATGGAGGTACTCACTCGTCAGTAAGCTTCTTGAAAAGGTACTTAAGGATTACGGAGTCAAGCATAGGGTTACCACACCCTATCATCCTCAAGCGAATGGGCAAGCTGAAGTCTCCAACCGCCAAGTGAAGCAAGTTTTGGAAAAAGTAGTCGGGACCAATTGGAAGGATTGGGCTATGAAGCTCGATGATATTTTTTGGGGGTTCCGACTGCTTATAAGACGGTGATGAATATGTCACTGTACCAAATTGTCTATAGAAAGCCGTGCCATTTACCCGTAGAGATTTAGCACAAAGTTTTTTGGGCATTGAGGAGTTTAAACTTGTCTCTCAAGGATCAAAAGGAGTTGAGAATGACTCATATCAATCAATTGGATGAGTTCAGAAATCGTGCTTATAAGAACTCAGAGATCTTTAAGGAGAGAATAAAAAAATGGCATGATTCAAAGATCTCATACAAGGAGTTCAAGAAAGGTGATGAAGTATTACTCTTTAACTCTCGTTTGAAGCTCTTCGCAGGGAAATTGAAATCGAAGTGGATGGGGACGTTCATTATCCATAGAGCCTGCGGAGGGGGGAGTTTCGAGTTGATGGACAAAGATGGAGACATCATAGCGGCGAATGGGCATCGATTGAAGCATTACAAGTCGCCGGATGATCCTTGCGTCGTCTTTGAAGATACCTTGCACTAAATTGGTACCGTCATGACTCTCCGACGTTAAACATAAGCGCTTGTTGGGGGCTTTTCCTCCCACTTTATTGCTTTATTTTTATTAGTGTAAGTAAGAAATTTCCATATTCGACGTGCTTATCATTCAAAAATTACATCTCTTTGCAAACTTAGTTTGGACTATAGTTTCTACTAAGTTTGGGGGGTGTGATGCACTTACCTCATATAGCGCGGAGAATATGCCCTTTTCTTTGTAATGTTTGCTAGGGGAGTTGATTTTTTGCGGTATATTAAAACTTTAGCCGGGTTTTAATGCATCAATTTTTGCAATTTGCCTAGTATTTAGGTATGTTTTTTTAGTGTCATTGCGGAGTTACACTTGATGTTATTTGGTATGAAAGTGGTTCTCGAGCTTAGAAATTGTGATCTTGATACTTGATGTTGTCCTATAGTTTCATTATTGCAGGGAAATACGAGAAAGGTATGGCGTTTAGAAGTTCGAGATGTCGTTCAACTTTTAGGATGATTGTTCGACCATATTGTTTGATCGAGCAATGGTCGAACAAAATGTGTAAATCTTTCAGTAGGGTTGTTCGACCTGGACAGGGTTGTTTGACTATATTGGTAAGTCGAACAGAAGTCGAACAAAATGTGCAAATTCTTCCAGAGAGTTTGTTTGACCACGCCGCTGTTGCTCGACCATAAGTGTGAAGTCAAAAGAAGGTCGAGAGGGACAGAGGAGAACAGAGGGCGCGACTGGGCAGTTTGCTCGACTTCCATCACCTGTTCGACCAACACATTTTGGTCGAACGGAGGTCGAACAATGCCAATTTTAAAGGAGAATTTCAGATTGCTCGACTTTAAACCCTTGTTCGACTAAGTCCTCTCAAGTCAAACGGAGCCAGAGTCAATTTTAAAAGGCCAGTTTTCATTCCGTTCGAAATACAACCGTCACCTTTTCTCGAGCACCAATCCATAACCATAAGTCCTTTGTTCCAAATTCTTTTCTGCATCTAAATTCTCCATTCCACACACTTTCACATCCTAATTCGAGGGATTCCAAGTCCAATCTAAGGTTTTTCACTTGAGTTTTTTGGATTTCTTGTTGCCCATCACCACACGCACACCATGTCAAGCAAAGGTATGTTTCTCTCACTTTTTACTCTTGAATTGTAATGTGAATACTTAGTGAAGAATGGGTGAGTGGATACTTGCTAGTGTAGGTTGGATTTAATTGTTGAATTGTTGAAGTTCTTATTCGAATTTGCACTTGAATTTTCATGAATTGTTTTACGTCAAATTGTGGAATTCTTGTGAAATTGATGATGCATGAAGCATGGGCTTTAGTTTAATTTCGAAGTTTACCTATGGGCTCATTGATTTGGGTGTTGTTATGGAGCAATTGAGGGTAGAATTTGAATATGTTTAAGTGTGGATTTGGTGAAAGCATGGGTGGAATTTATAGTGTTTGTGTGGAGTAATGTAAGACTAATTAAACCTCAATATTCTTGATTGAAGTGTTGATTTGGAGTGCAATTGTGATTACACTTGAGATTAAGTTGTTGAAGCACATGAATCTGAAGTCTTGAGTAGGATTCATGCTAGTCTAGGTGGAGTATATCTATCTCTTTTGGGTATGTATTGAAGTATTGTTCTTGTAGGAAAAGAGATTGCTTCATTATCCAAGAGGAAGGGACCTAGGTCGACTTCACTTGGAGAAATAGTCAAGAAATTAAGGATGGAGAAGAGGAGGCCCTCCGACTATGGGTTGAAAATTCCCAATTGGGAGGAGAAGAAGAATCTTTGGAGTGCAATAGCGCAAAAGATAACAAGGACGCAGTATTAGGATGATAATGCTGTGAGAGAAATGAATATTCTCACTGACATTCGTTAGATGTTCGAACATGTGGGCATCACACGGTTTATGGAGATGAAGAGAGAGACTTATTTTCGCATAACTGCGGAGGTCTTGTGCACGTTAAGGATTGAGCGTGGAGATCGATACCTTACTTATGGTATTCGGATGCAAATTGATGGGCATGAGTAGATGATGTGGGCCCGAGAGTTTAATAAATTGATTGGCTGTGAGAATGTGTCGGATGTGGAGCATGATGACTTTAATCCGAATGAGTTTTGGAGAGCTATTTCGTGGAGGAAAGAGCGTTATAATTCGAACACTTCCAAGGTTTCCTTCATTCGTAACCCCGTGATTGTTTACATGGACAGAATTTTGAGCAACACATTGTTTGCTAGGTCCGAAGGAAGTTGCATTCCGAGGGAGGAGCTTTATGTGTTGTGGTGCATGCTTCACAGAGTTCATTTCAATGTAGCAGCATACTTTTTCAATTAGTTGCACAAGTTCACGACTCATGGATTTCAGCGCGTGAATATCAGAGGGCTCATCACCTTGATCGCTGAGTACTATAGAGTTGACTTGAGCAGGCACAGGCCTATCCGAGGGGATCCGAATTTGATCTTGACATCATGTGTGAGGATGGGGCTGATTGAGAGGCAAGAAGATACGTGGATGTTCGTTCGAGGAAAGAATCCTAGTACGTTCAGTTTTTCGTTGGTAATTATTGATCTCACTATGATTAGGGTGAAAAGCAACTTATTGATGAATACCACGGAGCACATGGTTATCTTGGAGACGTGCTTGGGAAGAGGAGACTGGAGACTCCTTGCTGATATGCGAGATCATGGGATTGACTTAGATGAGGATATGGTTATAATAGGAGATCCGTCTGACTTTGTAGATGAGGAGATGTAGCCACCACCCACTTTTGATTATCCTGGGATAGATATGCCTCCGGTGTAGCCTCAGCAGCTAATGGAGCAAGAGTTTTTCGAGCCACCACTGCAGCCACAGCCACAGCAAGACTATTGGGTAGCTCAGGATCAGTTTTATTAGGAGCAATTCCAATTGATGTACGAGCACTTCGCCACACTCAATGCAAACTAGTAAGAAACAAACAGGTAGCTGGCGCTTGCGAATACCAACTACACCGCAGTTAATGCACGCTATGATGCGATGGATGGTCGATTGAGGCAGATGCAAGATCATGAACGCTTGATAGATCGGAATATCAGTGACATCCATAGAGCATTTGATCAGTGGCGAGCGAACAGAAGTGATGATGATGATGAGGAGGATGATGGTGATGCTCCGGAGGAGTAGAGCTGCCAGGTCTTTTATTTTTCTGATTCTTCTCATCCCATTCTCTTTTACACTTTACAGGTGAAGGCTTGATTGTTGTGGGTGTAGTGTGTGATTCATGTGTGAGTGGCATGTATCTGATAGTGATGATGATTGACTGATTGTTGGAAGTTGTTTGCTTTGGATTGTGAGTGATAAGGATTATTCATGTTATGCATGTGCTCTTATTTTGATGCATGTTGATTTGTTGATGACGAGCATGTTCTATTTTACTTGTAGTTCATAGGAAAATTGATATTGATTGCATGCTTTGAAGAGTGCTTAGGATTCTATTACCCATGTGAGGATTTGAGTCTTTTGATCGTGCTATAAGCATGATAGTTTATTCTTGAGAGTCGTTTGTATACTCGTATTCTAGAACTTGATTTGTAGTCTTATTTGAAGTTTATAATTGATAGATACTAGGAAATGATCTTAGGCCATTGTTGTCAATTGAGTTACTTAGCTAAATTTATCCTACCTTATTATATGATTATCATTGGAAGCCCTTTTGAGCCTTTAAGCTTTTTCTTTGGTAAGCCGTTGATAAATAGCCATTTACCTTCTTGAGCCTTGACACCAATTACTAGTAAAGAGTGGAGGTAAATTAATGCTATATGAAGTTTGAAGAGGAAAAGGAAGGGCAGAATTGGTGAAATATAAATCGAAGGACAAAAGGTCAAATCTTGCAAGGGATAGTGCATGAAACTGGTATCCCTAGTGCTAAAAAGGGTAGTGCCCGAAATTGGTACCCTTATACTTGAAGAACACCGGAATTGGTATTCTACAGCGAAGAAAAAAATGTTGTTGATCCGAGTAAAGATGGAGGAAGCATGTATTGGAGTGATCATAAGAAAGACGAAGGAGAAAAGAAGGAAGTGCGACTCTCCAAGGTACTTCTTTGCTAGTAATTTAGTTACTTATCTATATTCTCCTACCTTTACCAAAGAGCAAGCATTACAACTTATATGCAAGTCCTTTGTGATCATAGTATTGAAGTAGTTGTAGATGGATTTTTGAGACTCTTGTCAAGCTTATGGTTACGCGAGTATATGAATTGAAATTGAGTGTCGATACTAACCACAAAGTGTACATCTTTTACACTTGAGAGAGAGAGTAAACACTTACCCATGAGTTAGATGACTTAGCACTCGTAGAAGTATTGTGATTGATTAATATTTTTATGTGAATGAAAGGTATGATGAATTGCATGTTTTGAATTGATATAATAACATGTGTTAGGATAGGTTGTGCGTGATGTCGTGATTACACTCTCTGATTTGTTTTGATTGTCGTTGCCTCTGGACGAGCAACATGTAAGTTTGGGGGTTTGATGAGAGTGTAAATTCACGTATTTTGGGCTCTGATTTATGTGAAAATTGAGTACGATTGAGTCTTTTATTGAGACAAATCGGTATGTTTATGGAAAAGTCATGAATCAGAGGGTACAAGGGATTTTTGAGCATATTTGTACAGAAAAATAGCTTGAAAGGGCTCGAAATTGGAAGACATGATTTTTGAAGTAATTTTTGAAGGTCGTTCGACTTTAAGACCTTGTTCGACCATTATCACATAGGTCAAACAAGATGGCCAAGTCGAGTAGAATATGCAGATTCGTCCAGAGAGCTTGCTCGATTTGGAGAGGTTGCTCAACTAGAATCATCTTGGTCGAGTAGATGAGGAAAGTCGAACAAAATATGTGAAAACTTACAGAGAGCTTGCTCGACCATTGCTCGAGTTGGAGGCCTTGCGAGACCAGTCCAAACTTGGTCGAACGAATTCTTGCTGATGCTATTTATGGTAATTCCGGATGTCTTTTATCAAATTTGATGTGTGCTTCAAGCAAAAGCCCATCCTAAGCCTATATGGAGGTTCCACCACTATAAAAGAAGAGCTTTCGTAGAAGAAATGACATACATCATTCATCATCCATCTTCCATCCACCACCGAAACCCTACCATCATTCGAAAGGGTCGTGAAGAGAGGTTCGTCTGGCGCGTCAACTAAGATCATACCAAACAACCATGATTGTTTCTAGATCAATCATGGGCTAGAACCACTCCGGTAGTTCTAGGGTTATGAAAGTTTTATGAGTTAATTGAATTTCCATGTGTAAACTCCGTACAACATTACTTGCGGTTTATTTTATATAAGTTTGTGCTTTTTTAATTCATACTCACCGTCGTTTTGTGCATCATTAACTGTTATGTAGAGTCTGAATGCATATCTTGGTTAATGATTGTGTGCGTTCACCGCTAAGCAGGATTACATGCTATAATTCTAAGTGAAGGGATTCCAAAGTCTTATTGGAACTATCTTATATAGATACTTGTTAATTGAATATTATTCGGGTTAATAAGTAGGATTAAGAGTATAACGTCATAGTACCTATAAAGGGAAATCATATCGGGTTAGAGTACTAAGTGCATGGGAAATAATTGATAAGGATACTACCTAGAAAAGGGGGTGAATTATATCACTTTCTCCGAGGATATTCACATGTGTCAAACGCATGTTTACTTGTGTCTATAGAGTGAACTTGCATGGTTTAGTGATGTGTCCAAAATCCACATGGTAGAGTCAGACAACAATGCATGGAAAGAAAATTAATAAGTAAAATCAGATGCCCAAAGAACTACCTAATCTCTTACTTGATCACAACCATATTTTCTATTGCTTGTTTATTTATTTGATTTTCTATTTAAGTCAATTTCTATTTAATTTCATAACAATTCAAAACCAATTTACCAAATATAATCTTAATAAATTAGAGCATAATAAAACTGATAATAATCCATTTCTTGGGTACGATAATAACTTGGTCACCTATCGAAACTACAATTGATATCCTTATACTTGAGGATTAATTTTGTGTGTTGAGAAAATGCCCATCAGTCTCCCTTTGCTATTTCTAGATCAGTCGTGTAGGAGTTCTACAGTAGGGTTTGTCGGTTAACGAGATTACTTTTTCCGCGTCTATTTTCAAAAGGTCTCCCTTTTTTATTTCTAGATCAGTCGGGTCAGTCTGTTGGTCGGTCAGGTGGTCGGTTAATAGTTCCATCATCTACCGATGCACATATCATCCACCGATCGCCATGTAAATTTGATAACAAGATTAATTTTAAACGCGTCTATTTTCCAAATGTCCACCTTTACTATTTTTAGATCAGTTCGGCAGGATTTCCACAGTAGGGTCGGTTAGGTGGTGGGTTAATAGTTCCAAAGTCTACCGACCAACATATCATCGACAGTATAATGAGATTAATTTTTAACGCATCTATTTTCAAAGGTCTTCCACTTCTATTTCTATATCAGTCGGGTAGCTATTCTACAGTATGGTTGGTCGGTCTGGTGGTCGGTTAATAGTTCCAATGTCTACCGACTCACATATCATCGACAGATCGCCTTGTAAACTTAATAATGAGATCATATTTTATCGTGTCTATTTTTCAAAGGTCTCCCTTTGCTATTTCTAGATCACTCGGGTAGGAGTTCTATAGTTTTTCCAAAGGTCCCCATTTGCTATTTCTATTTCAGTCGAATAGAAGTCCACAGTAGGGTTGGTCGGTTGTTCTGTCTTGTGCTTAGTTTATAGTTCCAATGTCTACCGATCATATATTATCGACCGAGTGTCCTGTAAACGTGATAATGAGATTACTTTTTATCGCTTCTATTTTTAAAAGGTCCCCCTTTGCTATTTCTAGATCAGTCGGGTAGGAGTTATACATTAGGGTCGGTCAGTTAACGATATTACTTTTTATCGCGTCTATTTTCCAATGGTTCCCATTTGCTAAAAGTCGTGTAGGAGTTCCACAGGGTCGGTCGATTGGTTGGTCAGGTGGTCAGTTCCAATGTCTATCGAACCACATATCATTGACCGATCACCCTGTAAACTTGATAATGAGATTAATTTTTAAGGCGTCTATTTTTCAAAGGTCCCCCTTTGATATTTTTAGATCAGTCCGGTAGGAGTTCCACAGTAGGGTCGGTCGATCAGTCGGTCAGTTAATAGTTCCAACGTCTACCGATCCACATATCATAGATCGATTGCCCTGTAAACTTGATAATGAAATTACTTTTTATCGCGTCATTTTCCCAAGGTCCCCCTTTGTTATTTCTAGATCAGCCGGGTAGGAGTTCTATAGTAGGGTTTTTCAGTTAACGAGATTAATTTTTATCGCGTCTATTTTCCAAAGGTTGCCCTTTACTATTTCTAGATCAGTCAGGTAGGAGTTCCATAGTGGGGTCGATCAGGTGGTCGGTTAATAGTTCCAACATCTACCGACCCACATATCATTGACCGATCGCCCTGTAACTTGATAATGAGATTTATTTTTAACTTGTCTATTTTCATAAGGTCTCTCTTTGCTATTTTTAGAATCAATCGGGTAGGAGTTCCACAGTAGGGTCCATCGGTTGGTCGGTTAGGTGGTCGCTTAAAAGTTTCAATGTCTACCGACCCACATATCATCGAACGATTGCCCTACAAACTTGATAATTAGATTAATTTTTAACACGTCAAATTTCCAAAGGTCTTCCTCTGCTATTTCTATATCAGTCTGGTAGCAATTCTGCAGTGGGATTGATCGGTCTGTTGGTCGGTTAATAGTTCCAATATCTATCGACCCACATACCATTGACCAATTTCACTTTAAACTTTATAATGAGATTACATTTTATCGCGTCTAGTCTCCAAAGGTCCCCCTTTGCTATTTTCAAATCAGTCGAATAAGAGTTCTACAGTAGGGTTTGTCGATTAACGAGATTACTTTTATCGCGCTAATTTTTCGAAGGTCCTCCATTTCTATTTCTAGATCACTCGCGTAGGTGTTTAATAGTAAGGTCGGTCGGTCAGTTGGTCAGGTGGTCGGTTAATAGTTCCATCATCTACTGACCTACATATAATTGACCGATCGCCATGTAAACTTGATAATGAGATTAATTTTTAACGCGTCTATTTTCTGAAGGTCCCCCTTCTAAATTTTTAGATAGGTCAGGTAAGAGTTCCACAGTAGGGTCGGTCAGGTGGTTGGTTAATAATTCCAACGTCTACCGACCCACATATCATAGACCGATCACCATGTAAACTTGATAATGAGATTAACTTTTAACGCGTCTATTTTCTTAATGTCTCCCTCTGCTATTTCTATATGAGTCAGGTAGCAATTCTGCAGTAGGGCTAGTCTGTTGCTCAGTCTGGTGGTGGTTAATAATTCCAATGTCTACCGACCCACATATCATCGATCGATCGCCCTGTAACTTGATAATAAGATTATATTTTATCGCGTCTATTTTTCCAAGGTCTCTCTTAGCTATATCTAGATTAGTCGGGTAGGAGTTCAACAGTTTTTGCAAAGGTCTCCCTTTGCTATTTCTAGATCAGTCGGGTAGGAGTTCTACAGTAAGATTGGTCGGTTGATCGATCTGGTGGTCGGTTAATAGTTCCAATAACTACTGACCCACATATCACTGATCGATCATCCTGTAAACTCGATAATGAGATTACTTTTTATCGCGCCTATTTTTCAAAGGTCCCCTTTGTGTTTTATCGATCAGTCGGGTAGGAGTTCTTAAGTAGGGTTGATCGGTTGGTCGATTTTGTGGTTGGTTAATAATTCCAACGTATACTGATATACATAACGTTGATCGACGGCCCTATGAAATCTTGATAATAAGATTAACTTTTAACGTGTCTATTTTCCAAAGGTCCCCCTTTGCCATTTTTAGATCAGTCGGGTAGGAGTTCAATGGTAGGATTGGTCGGTTGGTCGGTCTAGTGGTCGTTTAATAGTTCCAATATCTACCGACCCACATATCATCATCTGATTGCCTTGTAAACTTGATAATGAGATTAATTTTTAACGCGTTTATTTTCCAGAGATCAATCTTTGCTATTTTTAGATCAGTCGGGTAGCATTTCTATTGTAGGGTTAATCGGTTGGTTGGCCTGGTGGTCTGTTAATAGTTCCAATGTCTATCAATCCACATATCATCTGTTGGATAGTATACTAAAAGTCTAGCTTTTTGGTATGAACAATCTTATAACAATTTATTTGAAATGAGAATCATATGATCAAATGATTGCGTCTTATAATTTATTTATATATATGATGCAATAGTTCACTTACTTTATACTGTAGATAATATGTTGTGCGACAACACGTGGAAGATCATATTATCGATTTTCTTATAAAGTATAAATAGATGCTCACAACCGAGATAGACGGGGACTCTCTATCGGAATGGTTGTAGTGTGGTTTGGTATTAGCTTGTCTTCGCTATTGAATCAAATTAGTGCACTTGTGTGTGTTGCGCTGGACCGCATGAGATCGTTCGACTTATACTGACTTATAGGAGAACTTGATCTCAATTATTATAGATGTTGTGCTCTTAATCCCTATACAATAACCTCGACATGTAGGGCAGTATGTATTTCTTTGATTCATCAATGGGTGAGATTTACATGTAATTAAATCAACAAACTCAGTGAGTTTAGAAGTAGTGTTGTTTCTATGGTGTGCTGTTGATTGTAGAAGGAATCCGTGTCCATCATAGGTTGATGATGTCCCCTTGAGGAGCTCATAAGGATTATCATGTAAACCCTGCAGGTGGATTTATTCCGGCATGATAATGAGATTGAGTGGTACTACTCTTGGATGAGATATTAATTAATGGAGTTGTCAGTAACTTAATTAATTAATAAGAAGGAGCCCAAAACGTAATTTTGGGATTGGAAAGGTAGTGCAGTAATAATATTTTAGTGGACTATATTATTATTATTGGACTTAAGTATAAGCTTTGGACTAAGCTTGGATACTTAAGCCCAGTGGAGGCCCAACCCAATTTCTCCTCCTGGTCCCTGCCGTAGCCCATATATGTCATCTCAGCTGTCCATAAACCCTAATAACATGCCTAACACTGTGAGGGGGTGAGGGAACAGCAGATTGGGAAGATCTCGAGAATCGTCGCCCACACGACGTCGAGATTGGACTTGGGAATACAGCAGAAGACCGGAAGGTTGTTTGCTGCTGTTGTCCGCCATCTTGCAAAATTTATATAAATTGTACAGTGCTCCGAATTTGATGTTTAATATTCTGACAAAAAGCCTCCGAAGAGAGGATCGTCTGACCGTATAGATCACTCCAATAAGAGTTCAGATGAGGAAGTTATGGCCATTCTCGTGACACCGCGCAGGCTGCCGACGAGAATCCATCTTCATCGGCATACCCTGGTGAAAGGTAATACGTTTCTTATTTTCGTGCTTCCGCTTCATGTTAGAAACATATGGAACCCTAACGGTTCATGTTAACCAAATGATCGAACGCCATCATTATCAACCAATCACACTGTAAACTTGATAATGAAATGACATTTTATCGCGTCTATTTTCCAATGGTCTTTATCTACTATTTCAAGATCAGTCGGGTAGAAGTTCTACAATTTTTTCAAAGGTCCCCCTTTGCTATTTGTAGATCACTTGGGTAGGAGTTCTACAGAAGGGTTGGTCGATTAACGAGATTATATTTTATCGCGTCTATTTTCCAAATGTCCCTCTTTACTATTTCCAGATCAGTTGGGTAGGAGTTACACACTAGGGTCGGTAGGTTGGTCGGTCAGGTGGTTGGTTAAAAGTTTCAATATCTTCCGACCCACATATATTTGAACGATCGCCTTGTAAACTTGATAGTTAGATAAATTTTTAACGCATCAATTTTGCAAAGGTCTCTCTCTGCTATTTCTATAACAGTAGGGTAGCAATTCTGCAGTAGGGTTTGTCAGTCTGTTTATTGGTTAATAGTTCCAATGTCTATCGACCCACAAATCATCGACCAATCGCATTATAAGCTTTATAATGAGATTACATTTTATCGACTTTATTTTCCAAAGGTCCCCATTTGCTATTTTCAAATCAGTCAGGTAGGAGTTCTATAGTAAGGTTTGTCGGTTAACGAGATTACTTTTTATCACGCCTATTTTTCAAAGGTTCCATATTTTTATTTTTAGATCAGTCGGGTAGGTGTTTCACAGTAGGGTCGGTCGGTCGGTTTGACAGGTTGTCAGTTAATAGTTCCATCATCTACTGACCCACATATCATCGACCGATCGCCATGTAAACTTGATAATGAGATTAATTTTTAAAGCGTCCATTTTCCAAAGGTCCCCCTTCTTAATTTTTAGATCAGTCAGGTTAGTGTTCCTCAGTAGGATCGGTCAGGTGGTCCGTTAATATGTCTACAGACCCACATATCATCGACCGATCGCCCTGTAAACTTGATTATGAGATTAACTTTAAACGCGTCTATTTTCTAAATGTCTCCCTCTACTATTTCTATATAAGTCAGGTAGCAATTCTACAATAGGGTTGGTCGATTGGTTGGTCTGGTGGTCGGTTAATAATTCTAATGTCTATTGACCCACATATTCTGTAACTTGATTATAAGATTACTTTTTATCACATCTATTTTTCAAATGTCCCTTTGCTATATCTAGATCAGTAGGGTAGGAGTTTTACAGTTTTTCTAAATTTCCCCCTTTGCTATTTCTAGATCAGTCGGGTAGGAGTTCCATAGTAGGATTGATCGGTTGGTTGGTCTAGTGGTTGGTTAATAGTTCCAATGTCTACCGACCCACATATTATCGATCGATCATCCTGTAAACTTGATAATGAGATTACTTTTATCGCGTCTATTTTCCAAAGGTCCCCCTTTGCATTTTATTGATCAGTTGGGTAGGAGTTCTTAAGTAGGTTCGGTCGGTTGGTCGGTTTGGTGGTCGGTTAATAATTCCAATGTCTACCTACACACATAAGGTTGACCGATGGCTCTGTGAAATCTTGATAATGAGATTAACTTTTAACGTGTCTATTTTCCAAAGGTCCCCATTTGCTATTTCTAGATCAGTCGGGTAGGAGTTCTACAGTAAGGTTGTTCGGTAGGTCGACCTGGTGGTTGTTTAACAGTTCAAATGTCTACCGACCCACATATCATAGACCGATCGTCTTGTAAACTTGATAATGAGATTAATTTTTAATGCGTCTATTTTGCAGAGGTCCCTCTTTGCTATTTCTAGATCAGTTGGGTAGCAGTTCTATAGTAGGGTTAGTCGGTTGGTCGGTCTGGTGGTCGGTTAATAGTTCTAATGTCTATCAACCCACATATCATCAACCAATCGCACTGTAAACTTGATAATAAAATTACATTTTATCGCATCTATTTTTCAAAGGTCTTTATTTGTTATTTCTAAATCAGTCGGGTAGAAGTTATACTATTTTTCCAAAGTTCCCGCTTTGCTATTTCTAGATCACTCGGGTAGGAGTTCTACAGTAGGGTTGGTCGGTTAACGAGATTATATTTTATCACGTCTAATTTCCAAAGGTCCCCCTTTGCTATTTCCAGATCAGTTGGGTTGAAGTTCTATAGTAGGGTCGGTCGGTCGGTCGGTCGGGTGGTTGGTTAATAGGTCCATCATCTACCGTCCCACATATCATTGACCGATCGCCCTGTAAACTCAATAATGAGATTAAGTTTGAACGCGTCTATTTTCCAAATTACCCACTTTGCTATTTCTAGATCAGTCAGGTTGTAGTTCTACAGTTGGGATAGTCGGTTGGTCGGTCTGGTGGTCAATTATTAGTTCCAATATTTATCGACCAACATATCATCGACCAATCACACTGTAAACTTGATAATGAGATTACATTTTATCGCGTCTATTTTCCATAGGTCCCCCTTGGCTATTTCTAAATTAGTCGGGTAGGAGTTCCACAATAGGGTCGTCCGGTAGGCGGTTGGTTAACAGTTACAACATCTACCATCCTACATATCATCAACCGATCGCCCTATAAACTTGATAATGAGATTAACTTTTAACACGTCTATTTTTCAAAGGTCCCTTTTTGCTATTTTTGGATCAGTCGGTTAGTAGTTCTACTGTAGGGTTAGTCTGGTGGTCGGTTAATAGTTTCATTATCTATCGACCAATATATCATCGATCAATCACACTATAAACTTGATAATGAGATTATATTTTATCGCGTCTATTTTCCAAAGGTCCCCTTTACTATTTTTAGATCAGTCAGGTTTTTACAAATGTCCCCATTGCTATTTTTAGATCTGTCGGGTTAGAGTTCCACATAGGGTTGGTCGGTTGGTCAGTCTGGTTGTTGGTTAATAGTTCCAATGTCTACTGACCCACATATCATCGACACAGCTAAACAACCCTTATTGCGGTTGAATTTTTTTTCTTGATCTAAATACGTATGAAAAATGATAAAAATCCATCTTGATGTAGTTATTATTTGGGTTTAAATACTGAAAATTAATAATGTTATTTTGATCAATATTAGCAGTCAATGAATTAGAAAAACTAATATTTATAATAGGACTTCTTTCTTTTTAAGAGTGAACCCTTAAAAGGCATACTTTTAACCATGTTAATGATCCTAAGAGATGCAAGACTCCTTGGTTTTTGACATCAATGTAGTTATTTATTCAAGAAAAATGCATTTAAAAATAATTATGAAAGCATCTAAAGTGATTTTAAAAAATCCATGAAAAAAACAAAAGGTTATCATACTTGATTTCCACTAAAATAAGCAGGCAAATATACAAAATATAAGTTATTGCCAGATCATATTAATCGAAGAATGAAGCAATGCATTGAAGACAAGACAAAAATGTGTTCTAATAATGTAAGTAAAACTAAAAAGCAAGTGGAAAATGGTTCAGCCCTGTAAAATATGTAAGGTAAAGATAACTCACAAACACATAAAGCTAATATATTATATAAACATAACTTCATAGCAGGAGCTTTTCGCCACAACAAAAGATTCGATTTTCTTTCTAAACAATTCAGAAAATATTCACCCTCTTCACTAGATTTCATAATTTATACCTGCTGTTCATTTCATTTTAGCGAACAACTGCACTCAACTTAATAAATGAACTTCAACAATTTCAATCAAACCATACACATATTGGAGATAAGTACAATTAACTGCATTGAACATACAAACAACCCATCCCCATCTAATTTTCCAAATGATTCAGATTCTAAATGATAGTTAATATAATTTGAAACATTAAACTCTTAAATAAAATGGTAGAAATTTATAGAACATGTTGTTTATAGTAGAATGTGACTATTAAAAATTTGATACCTTTTTTTTCAAGTAATTTACACTCTAGTCTCTAGCCACTAATTAGTATAAATTGTGGACATCTACGTCAACAGCTCCTATTTCAAAAGTTTTTATTTTTATTTTTTCCTACAAGTATGTTGATGTTTATGTTAGCTTAATATCTAACTAGAGTAAAAATTAGATAAATCCTCCATCAACTTGGAGATTATGTTTCTTAATTTACAAATTAATATTCTACCTGAGATGAGTGTTGCTGTACAAACTCTGTATGACCTTGTCCAAATAAGTTCCATGTGCTGGCAACGATAGCTATACCCGGTTTAAAAGACATCTATGATAATCTGGCCAAATTCATGTATTATGTCAGCATATTTGTTGTCTCCTAAGATAAATAAACATATCATTTCTTCATTACATATTGTTCTATGCACTTGCTCCTTATCAACTACACTAGCTATTATAGGCGAGAGATAAATGATTGTTCTTATCAAATCTTTTGCTTCATTCTCAGAATTGAAACTTGGTTTTAAGTCCTGTTTATTATAATTATTATGTATTTTCAAGAAAAAGTCACTGTACAATGAAACAAAGTCACTGTACAATGAAACAAAGTCAGTCACCTTTCAAAAAATATTAATAATTGACTCAACAAGAAAAGTTAAAATGCTAAGTCTAATCAGGAACAAATGGTAGAAAGTAGCACTAAAAGTTAGGAAAAAGGAACACAATTATAGGCAATTAGCAAGACTATAATTAGAGAAAGTAAAATGTTTTATAAGTTACAGAGGAACTGTTTATCCTTGATGACCCAGCCAGACTAACACTTCCATCATATTTGTATTTAGCAGATGTTTAGTTGCTTTCTTAAAATGTGCAATTTTTAGCGGACACCATAGAACTACACTTGAGCCATCTATTCCAAATCAACAATTTAAATTAGGATTAGAGAACATGATAATGCGAATAACACTACTTAAAACTTATTATTATAAGAATAAGTAGAACATTCTTTTCAGTTACTTTCCAACCAAATTATGAATTAGGTACAAAAACCTAAACTTCCTTCTATATTTAAGTTGCCCAACTTTACCTTAATGAAGATTTTTCCAAATATTCAGATGTCTAGCTAAATTGCAATTAGATATGAATATTGAAATGGATTTGAATCGACAAAAAATTATTAAACAAGTAAAGGGACGATTAAACGGTCAGTAAGAAGCAACAAAAAGAGAAAACCAAAACACAGCAAAATAACAGGTAGTTCTTTATCTCTAGATATCACACCAAATACTTGCAGTCCAAATATTCAAGGTAAGTTAAAAACTAAAAGTAACGAAGTTAGTTTAGTCACATTTACAAAATAATAAAAAAAAAATTAACAGTTACTAAACTACTAGATTTCAGCGAGCAGAGTTGAGAAAAAGATAAACACAATACCGACAAACCTTCTTGTTGTTAAACTAAAGTAAAGTGCATGCTTGTATTTACTGTTGGCTGAAACATAAATACTTTCTCAATAGTCAATAGTGTTATAATAAAAATGTAATCTAAATTAAAATATTGTATTACTCTCGAGATAATCCAACTCATCTAAGATTGCCAACATTCAAAAATATCAAAATATAGAAATGAATTACAACCGAAATTTATTCAAATCTATTCTCTAGATGAACTAACAAGGAACAACAATGATACAGAAGCCAATAAATTAATCAGTATATGCCTCAAATGAATCACAGATTTCAAATGCGTGGACAAAATAATATATATTAAACAGAAGAAACTCATTAGGCAAAAAATAATAAGCCTAGTGAATTACCTAAAACCAACCCTGAATCCACCAGTTCGATCTCGCTTGAAACAATGTATCCTTACTTAAAGACATTCTTCATCCAAGAAATGGAACAAAATTTTCATCCATTTTAGAATCTCTCAGATTCTTTTGTTCCACGATAATTGCTAGTCAAATATGAGAATTCTACCAATTTTTAAATGTCAAATTAGTACAAAATATTTGTTAAATTCACACTCAAAGTGAAGAGAATAGGAGATATAGACAAAGATTAAAATATTTACCTGAATGAGAATCATTTGGTGGAATTGTTATAATGTGAGAGATGTCCATTAAAGCGTCGGGGACACCTTTAGAGGGATGTCCATGAAAGCGCCAAGAGACGTCCTTGACTTTGGAATCAATTGATGTTCAATGGAGATTGAATATATTTATGTACAAATACTCAAATAATTTCTCATCTCTCAACAGCGAGCAGTTTATGGCCACTATCATCATCAATTTGAGAAATAAATGAGAAAATGAGTAATATAACCAGTATCAAATACAATTCAGGGAAAAGTACTTCTACTGTGCCTGTTACCCCCAACAAATTACACCACATGAAGCTCATTATTCATGTAAGCTACAATTAGGTCTTGTTTGATTTTGGCAGAAATTTTCAAGTTTAGTGCTTTTCCTTTTCACTTTGCCGCTGATTCTGCTTTTCGTCCAATAATAAGTAGTTGCTTCTTGGTTATTTTTATGAACTTATTAATATTATCATTTAAAAATACGATATTTCTTTCAAAATACTGAATATTGTGTTGTTGTGTTTAAAATTTTTAGTATGCTTTTTATTCTAAATACGTTGCACTTCAATTGAGTTATTCTATGATAAATAGTTAAATAAATATTTGAAATTTAATTAACCAGCATCTCAAAAAGAAATGGAAAAATAATATTTTAAAAAAAAACTATTTAATAAGAAAAATTAATTGGGAGTAAATAAGAAAAATTTAAAAAATTTAAAAAAATTAATAATTACAACAATCGTCATTAGCTTAGGAAACGACAAGTAAGTAATAAAAAACTCTGCTATAGTAACTAGTACGAAGCCCGCAAAATACGCGAGATATTCGAATTTTTTATGGAATCAGCTATTTGTATATTCAAATTTGCTAAACGTATTAAAAATAATTAAATTAAAATACTCCCTTCGTCCGCCACAATGGGTGTAATTTACTTTTTGGCACGTGGATTAAGGGTTATTATTATTTATTGTGTAGTATGTAATTGCATTAGTGGAGGTATGGGTCCTGTTTTTTAGTTGTATTAATGGGTGCGTGTGGGTCCCATATATGTAAAAAAGAAAATGAGAGCCTTGGGGACGGATGCCCAAAATGGAAAAATGGGACTCTTTGGAGTAGACAGAGGGAGTATTCAAAATTAATAAGATATAAATATTCAAATAATTAATATTTTATATTGTGTTCGATTGTAGTACCTAAAAGATGTATTCGATTTAATATTGTGTTATTTTGTAATACCCGAACAATATAGTGTATTTGGTTGGAGTATCCAAAAGATGTATTCGGTTGAGAAATTTAATGGCCCTTGAGGGATGATGATAACACTTTCACTATGAATTGTTATCACTTTTATTATAAAATTTTATCGATTAATTTTTATTTATATTATAAATTTTTCATAAATAATATTATCACTTTTCGTTAATTGAGTATCACTTCCATTATAGAAATTATTACTTTTTATACTTATGACTTAAGCCCTCACCTGAGACGGTTTTATATCCTAAACGTTTTGTATGTGTGTGTCTAAATATACTCCCTCCATCTCCTTGAAACATAACCGTTTGCTTTTTGCACGTGGATTAATGAGTATAATAATTTAATGTATTTTGAGGTGAGAGAAATAATATTTTAAAGTATAGTGGGTAGTTGTATAAGTGTTGATTGTGAAGCCATGAGAGGTCACATCAATCTAAAAATGGAAATTGATTCTTTGTAATGGAACGGACCAAAATAAAAAAATGAATATGTATCAAGGGGACGGAGGGAGCATATATAAATGTTGTACCCGCGGGTATTGAAGTATTATCAGTACCCATTCCAATCCCTAATGAGATTTTCACAACTATCTGTATCCGTCCCAAATCTGTTTACAACTATCCATACCCGCCCTATTAAGATTTGAATAGAAGAGTACTTGAAAATGCCCATCTCATTACCATCCCTAACTATTATCGTTTAATAATAAAATTAATAAATGTATATAACAATTATAAATTTTTGTATAATTAAGGATAAAATATTAAATATAATAAAATAAGTATAAAATAAATAATTAACGATAAAAAAATTATGAAAATTAATTAATATTAAACTAAAATTTATTTTTTTCATGAAATTCCTTATATAGGATTTTATAATTAACTAAATTTATTAAACTTAAAATTTCTAAGGATAAATAGATGAAATATATTAAATAATTTCTTATTTCTTCTAAAAATATTTTATTTATTAATATATTTTATTAAAGAATATTTCAGAATATAGAAATTTTTATTAAACTTAAGAATCTATTTCTCCAATCATATATTATTGGTATTATGATTTCAAATTAAAGATCATGAAAAGATAATTAATTTGATATAATTTTTATATAAATCAAATTTAAAAATTAAAAACACTTAAAGTTTTAGGTAAATTTTTTAAATAAAATAAAGAAAAATGAAATATTTTGATTGGTTGTTTAAAATAAAGTAACTATATTATCTTCTCTTCTAAGCAAGTTTATCATCAAAAAAAAAAAAATCTATAAAAATGACACATCATGCCAAAATTATTTCCATGATGCCACCTAATAAATGTAAAACCCTCCTTTAATTTATATATACACACACACACACACACACTATATATATAAATATATTAGATATTTAATAAAAAATATTATTATTATTATTTTACTATTGTTAAAATTACCCCCTAAATATATATAATCATGAGATGTTGTGCAAGTGAGATGGATTATAAGATGCACAATCCAAATTTATTATTTTATTCACTATTTAAGTATGATTTTTAGATTAAAAAAATTATTCTATGATAGTTAAAGCATATAGTAATTTATTAAAATTTGATATTTAATTTATTAATATATTTTATTTATTAATTTACATAGTTAAACATGTAATATTAAAAATTTTTGGGCAGTCATGTGTAAGACTGTCTCATGGTAAGACAATTTTATACTTTCATAATTAGTTATTACTTTTTATTAAAAATTTAATTACTTCTTTTTTTTTTAATATTATCACTTTTTATTTATACTATAAATTATTCATGAAACAGTTCACTAAACTATTATCATACTTTGCCAATTAAGTATTACATTTGTATTAAAATGTTGTAACTTTTTATCCGTTTCATGAAAATTATTTAGTGAAACAGTCGCACACAAGTGTTTGACTAAACTATGAACTTTTAAATACTTTAACATTAAAATTTAAGAATTTAAATTTGTAGAAAAATGATGAAACTTTTTTTAAAAAATATACACATGGATGTGAAGTCACTATAAATATTTATCACTATGTAAATTTTGAAGTAAAAATAAAGAATTGTTTGATGATAAATGGAAAAATTCATATTCTAAAAGTTATATCAAATTGGAATTGCTCTTATATGTTGGTTAGACATGTGATGAAGTACAATACAATTTGTTAATTAAAATATACTCCATCATTACATTTAAATAACTACATCATTTGAAGATTAAGGAATTGCTCTTATATCTGTAGTGAGTTGGTAAAAATATAATATTTTAATGTACAATAAATAATTCTACCAATATTGTATATACCCATAAAAATATAATAATTGTTTCGTGTGGATCTTATTCTCAAAAAGGAAAATGTAACTCTTTTAGTGAGACGCTTTAATTAGTAAAAGGTAATAATTCCCTTTTATTTATAATCATATTTGTGACAATAAAAATTAAAATAGGTAAATAATCATATTTGTAAAAATAAAAATAAAATTGAGTTTGTGTCCATGGACAAGTACATAAGAGTATTATGAATTTATGTGATCTGATCTAATCACGTTAGGTCTGTCAACAATTAAATAAAAAAAATGTCATCAAAAAAAGAAAATTGATAATTAAAAAATTTCTTATTATCAAATTCTTAAAGATATGATACTCATCACCTCAAAATTAAACGTTAGAATGTCACATTCACATACAATATGTCAAGTGCTTAATTAAGTTTGAGAGATAAATAATACCATAACAAACGAGTAAAAACAACTTAAGAAATAAAAAATAATAAGCATACAAGAAGTAAACGTATTCTGAAGCGGCTATAACTCGTGACATCCTCCATGGTCCTTCATCAGCGTGGTTAAGAAAAATGAAGGCGCGGGTGATAGTTCTGAAAAATATTTTGAACGGGCTATTTATTTGAGATTTGAGGTTTGAATTCTCTTTCATTTCATGTGAAGAAGCCCTAGATTAGTGGAAATTCAAATTATAACTTACGTGGCTGAACACCACCTATACCTAGTTGATTGTAGGGAGGATACTTCATGAATTGATGAGTTCGATCGATTCAGGTATTAGGGTATCAATTACCGTGTTTTTTTCAATGCTAGATTGTTGTGCTGACCATTAATCCAATCCTTTGTTTACTGCAAGATTGCTTTTATGAACCGGCGACAAAGAGACCGTCAGGCCCAGGGTATACTGCATTTGAAGGCTCTGGTCGGAGTTTGCCCAGAATGATCAATAAAACATCGAACCTACCCAATTACTATTCAATTACCTTTTTATTTTGTTTTATTATGGTATTAGTTCATCAAACTTATCTATTTCTTATTCCCTTTTTTGGTCAAACTTTACATAGTATGAGCATTTCACAACCTTGTGGAAATAGCTCATTTTCAACTAGGGTGCTTGTGGGATCTGAATTACATGTGGTGTTTTTTTCATAAGAATTACCTTTAAGTTTACTGACTATTTCAATTTATAGTGGATTTGTTAAGACTATCAATCTTAGGAATATATGACAATTAGATATTCATTATTTCCTTTAACTTGGCTTTCACTTGATTTTTTAATTTACATGACCGAAGAACATAAGAAAGCATATTCCCTAAGAAGTTAATGCATATTTCAATCGTATTGAGTGTAGAGGAAAATTGTATGCTACACTGGTCTATTTTTTAATAATAAATTGTATGCAGTATAATTTGTGAGACTGTTAGAGCCAAAATACCATATAATCACCAAAACATTACATAAATGAGAAAGTGATGACCAGATTACAGTTCAAAGATTTTATTAGCATTAGCTTCTTCACCATGTAATCAAACTTAAATGTTGTGCTTCAATATTAAGTTTGGGTATCTCTTCTCTCTCACAATTAGTTTCTTATTTTTTCCTTCACTTTGCAATCGGATTCTTTCCACGTTTAGTCGGGATTTTTCCTCAAATCTGATAGGGAAGCACTTTTGAATATTTTTTGAATAAGGGTTCCTAAATATTTTCATCCAAGAATATCCGTCTTACTATATTATATTATATCAGGTTCTTGTTGCAGGGTAGGAGCTTGACCTCCTTAATTACAGCTTCTAACACTATCTTATCTTACAAGTGAATTGTTTGCAGAAGAGGTAACCACACTTTGTTTCGTTGGACTTACTAATCATATTCATGTGTAGTTTGTGTTATATAGTTGAGGTGCGACTCACATTTGTGTGATGAATAGAAATATGTTAGGTTTATCTTCTAAATATTATTGCTGCTATAATTTGAACAAATAAGTAATAAATTTGTTTGAGTGTCTTCGCTGTTTTTCATGTATCACACTACTGTGTTTGAGTGTATTCGCTTTATTTGTGTGAAAATAACTGAAATTTATATCAGATATCAGTAATAAATCTGTCATTATAAGGCTTTTATAGCTCTGATTGACTGCCTTTGCTATTTTTCAGAGATGTATAAAACATCACACATTGTGAAAAAAATCCAATGTATAATGTTAAAAATATGTCTATCTAAAATCGCATGCAACTAATAATAATATATAGATGTAAAAAGTCATGCTTATATATTCTGTTATAATTCCTATTTTATACTCTTCAGTTGTGACGTTGGATCTTCGAGCACATGGTGGTCTCTAGTAATTTGAATCTTATTCTTATCGCTTAAATTCTATTCCTGGAAGCCAAACTTAGTCGTGTGCCTTCTAGTATATATACATGAATCATATGGTAAGTGAAGTATTTTGAATTCCCGCTAAATTGTCAATACCTTATTGGGAATTCCAGAAAATGATTTATGCTGTAAGGCACTATTCATGCGCTCTATCTAGTTGATAAATGTGATTTTTAGTTTAGACCATCTATCAAATAATTCATGAACCTCTGAGTACAACTCAAGAATAAATTCCCACTTAATCAAATAATTCACAAAGCCTATTTCTAAGTTGTTATGCTGCTAGAGTTTTAGTGATTGAAAGTTATTCCTTAGCTATAAATTGTGAGTAAAATATTTATTTTTTAAAAAAACAGTGTTTCTTGTCTAACCCTATAGTTGGTATAATTTTTTTCGTGTCAATGATGAGTATGCCATATTTTAGGAAAAAAAGATAAGTGAACTACAAGTCTACTAATACGAGTAAATATAGTTCTATTATTATTGAAATTGTTTAATTATTTATATTTATGTTTTGGCTTTTTAAGCTATTTTATGGCTAATTTGCGGCAGGAACAAGCTAGAGAGATTTTAGTGACTGAAGTAACAATGTACTTAGAAATTCATAGAAAGAAATAAAGAAAAGAATACATAAAATCTTATTAACTTGTTGAGGATGACACTGTAAACACAAGTGTTTAATATTTTTATATAAATTGATGTAGAATTTATCTAATGTGTTATCAAAATTTGTTGAAGGAGGTTCTAATCCAAAGACATGGCACACTTACGGGCAGGTGTACTAAGAGGGTAAGGGGAGCACGTATTAAGGATGGTATGATTATTTCTAATAAGTTTCTGTAACAAATTAACATTGAAATAATAAAAGACACTATCAACATGGTTTTGAACCTCTTTCAACATGTTCTTCCACTTGATATGCTTTTGCGCATCATCCTTTCCCTCAAGGATCCATAAAACTATCAACACAATGGAGAATCTTTTGAAAATATTGATGATGTGAAGCCATTCTAGGTAATCGATTATGGATATATCAAATTGCAAATTTTAAAATTATTATTTTTACAGTTTACGACCTCTAATTTTTTTTATATATGCTCCTGCAATTTACTTGTAAATTTTTTTGTTTGGGGAGTTTACTTATGGCTGCAATTTTTGTTCATTACTTAATTTATGTATGTTGAGTTAAAATTGTAATTGTTAAAAAGTTTCATGCTTGCTCATTTGTAAAGTATGTACATGCAGATATGACATCATAATGATATTGAATGACCTGTTGTCGCATTTATTATCGTTTAATGACTGTTACTGCATTAATCCTAAGTTTTTGAGTTACAGAATTTAGGAGTTGCTTTGTTTAACCTCAACTGTTGCTGCATAGGCCATTTGGTATTTATATGTTCAAGTTACAGAATTTTTACTTTGTTAAAAACTAGAGCTCATGCTAACTGGTGATATTATGTCATTGTTCATATCTAATTATGTGATGCGAAAAAATCGTAGCTATTACTTGTGCTTATCTAGGAAATTAAACACATAATTTGAAACTGAATTGTGTTATTCTTATAAAAATTTTGAGCTTCAATTGTCTTTTGTGAATTATATTTTGTAACATGGCATGTAATGTTTATGAATTTTAATAGTTTTTATTTTAACTGGAGATAATTTAAGTGAAAATATTTGAGATGATTCTCCCATACCTTATGTGAGTGTTGTTTTTATTTTCAGAGAAATGAAGACAAATCAGGAGGATAACTTTGAAAACGGTGATGTTGATTATTAAATGAAAGTTCAAGATGAAGATTACTTATTAGGCTTTCTTTTATTTTTTTTTCTTTACGTTTTTGTCAACTTTAATATTAGGTTTAGGGATATATAAATACGTATTTCATCATAGTACATGAATTTAAATAATACTACATATTTATATGTAGTGAATTAAGTTATTACAAATAATAATAATAATACAATTAAATTATTGTTATTAAATTATTAAATAATCAATATAATTATTAAATAATAATTTAATAAAATAAAAATAAATATTTTTATTATTATTAAATATTGCATAAATCTCAAGTGTTAACATATGTGTTACATAATTATCTTGCAAAAGTGTTACATGTTATGTTAAAAGTGATAAAATTATTATGTAATTAATGTTACATTATATTCAAAAAGTGTTACCAAAATAATATAGTTAGTGGTACATTATACTTAAAAGTGTTAGGAAGACAATGTAATTAATGTTATGTTATATTTAAAAGTGTTAACAAAATAATGTTTGTGATGTTACATTTACATTCAAAAATGTTAACAGAATAATGTTACCTTCAGATAAAAAAAATTATTACATTAACTATAAATGTAACATTTATTAAAGCGTTATAATAAAATGCTAAATTTGATATGAGACATTATCATAAGGAAAAAAAGTGTAACATTAGACTTTAGATAACAGGGCAACAGCGACACTGAAAAAATTATTTATGATCTATAATAACATTTTTTAATTGTTAAGTAACATTTTTGGGGTGTTATGTAATGTCAGATATCTTGTTGTGACAGTAGGGTCAGTCGGTTGGTCGGTTAGGTGGTCGGTTAATAGTTCCAACGTCTACCGACCCACATATCATTGATCGATCGACCTGTAAACTTGATAATGAGATTAGTTTTTAGCGCGTTTATTTTCCAAAGATCCCCCTTTGCTATTACTAGATAAGTCGGGTAAGATTCCACAATAGGGTCGATCGGTTGATAGGTCAGGTGGTTGGTTAAGAGTTCCAACATCTACCAACCCACATATCTTCAACCGATTGCATAGTAAACATGATAATAAGATCGCCCTATCTTTTCCAAAGGTCCTCCTTTGCTATTTCTAGATCAGTCGGGTAGGAGTTTTATAGTAGGGTTGGTCAGTTTGGTGGTCGGTTAACAGTTCCAATGTCTACCGACCCACATATCATCGACCGATCGCCCTGTAAACTTGATAATGAGATTACTTTTTATCGCATCTATTTTCCAAAGGTCCACCTTTGCTATTTCTAGATCAGTCGAATATGAGTTCTACAGAGGTGTTGGTTGGTTAACAAGATTACTTTTTATCGTATCTATTTTCCAAAGGTTCCCCTTTATTGTTTCTAGATCAGTCGGGTAGGAGTTCAACAGTAAGGTCAGTCGGTTGGTAGGTCAGGTGGTCGTTTAATAGTTCCAATAACTACCGATCCATATATCATCAATCGATCGCCCTATATACTTGATAATGAGATTAATTTTTTACGCATCTATTTTCCAAAGGTCTCCATTTACCATTTCTAGATCAGTCGGATAGGAGTTCTACAGTACGGTCGGTCGGTTGGTCAGTCAGGTGGTAGGTTATTAGTACCAACCTCTACTGACCCGCATATCATCAACCAATCGCCCTGTAAACATGATAATGAGATTTATTTTTAATGTGTCTATTTTACAAGGGTCTCCCTCTACTATATCTAGATCAGTCAAGTAGCAATTTTACAGTAGTGTTTTTCGGTTTGTCGGTCAGGTGGTCGGTTAATAGTTCTAATGTCTACCGCCACATGTCATCGACCCATCGTCCTATAAACTTGATAATGAGATTACATTTCATCGCATCTATTTTCAAAGGTCTCCCTTTGCTATCTCCAGATCAGTCAGGTAGGAGTTCTACAGTTTATCCAAAGGTCCTCCATTGCTATTTCTAGATCAGTCGGGTAGGAGTTCCACAACAGGGTTGGTCGATCTGGTAGTCAGTTAATAGTTCTAATATCTTCCGACCCACATATCATCGATCGATCACCTTGTAAACTTGATAATGAGATCACTTTTTATCACATCTATTTTCTAAAGGTCCACCTTTGCTATTTCTCGATCAATCAGGTAGGAGTTCCATAGTAGGGTTGTTCGTTGGTCGATCTAATGGTTGGTTAATTGTTCCAATGTCTACAAACCAATATATCATCGACCGATTGCCCTGTAAACTTGATAATGAGAATACTATTTATTTTCTTAATTTTTCAAAGGTCCCACTTTGCTCTTTTTAGATCAGTCAGGTAGGAGTTCTACAGTAGGGTTAGTCGGTTGGTCGATTTGGTGGTTGTTTAATAGTTCCAATGTCTATCGACCCACATATCAATGAATGATTGCCCTAAAAAAGTTGATAATGATATTACTTTTTTATCGCATCAATTTTCCAAAGGTCCCCCTTTGCTATTTCTAGATCAGTCGGGTAGGATATCTATAGTAGGGTTGGTCAGTTGGTCGATCTGGTGGTTGGTTAATAGTTCCAATGTCTACCGACCTATATTTCATCGATCGATCGCCCAATAAACTTGATAATGAGATTACTTTTTATCGTGTCTATTTTTCAAAGGTCCTCCATTACTATTTCTAGATCAGTCGAATAGGAGATCTACAGTATGGTTGGTCTATTAACGAGATTACTTTTTATCGCATATATTTTCCAAAGGTCCCCTTTGCTGTTTGTAGATTAGTCGGGTAGGAGTTCAGGTGGTCAGGTTAATAGTTATGACATCTGTCATCCCGCATATCGTAGACCGATCGCCTAATATATTTGATAATGAGATTAATTTTTAACGCGTCTATTTTCCAAAGGTCTCCATTTGATATTTCTAGATCAGTCGAGTAGGAGTTCCAAAGTACGGTCGGTCAATAGGTCGGTGAGGTGGTCGGTTAAAAGTTCCAACCTTTACCGACCTGCATATCATCGAGCGATCGTCCTGTAACGTAATAATGAGATAAATTTTTAATGCGTCTATTTTCAAAAGGTCTCCCTCCACTATTTCTAGATCAGTTGGGTGGCAATTCTATAGTAGAATTGGTCGGTTGGTCGGTCTAGTGGTTGGTTAGTAGTTCCAATGTCTACCGTCCCACATATCTTCGACCGATCGCCCTATGTAGTTGATAATGAGATTACATTTTATCGTATCTATTTTTCAATGGTTGCCCTTTGCTATTTCTAGATCAGTCGAGCAGAAGTTTTACAGTTATTCCAAAGGTCCACCTTTGCTATTTCTAGATCAGTCAGGTAGGAGTTCCACAATAGGGTTGGTCGGTCTGGTGGTCATTTAATAGTTCCAATGTCTACCGACCCACATATATTCGACCGATATCCTTGTAAACTTGATAGTAAGTTTACTTTTTATCAAGTCTATTTTCCAAAGGTCCCCCTTTGCTATTTCTCGATCAGTCGGGTAGGAGTTCTATAGTAGTGTTGTTCGGTTGGTCGATCTGGTGGTCGGTTAATAGTTCCAATGTCTACCGACCAATATATCATCGACCAATCTCCCTGTAAACTTGATAATGAGTTTACTTTTTATCGCGTCTGTTTTCCAAAGGTCCCCCTTTGCTATTTCTAGATCAGTTAGGTAGGAGTTCTAGAGTAGGATTGGTCTATTTGTCGGTATGATGGTCGGTTAAGTGTTCTAATGTCTACGACTTACATATCATCGACCGACCGCCCTGTAAACTAGATAATGAGATTACTTTTTATCGCATATATTTTTCAAAGGTCCACCTTTGCTATTTCTAGATCAGTCAAATAGGAGTTCTACAGAGGGGTTGGTTGGTTAATAAGATTACTTTTTATCGCATTTATTTTCCAAAGGTTCCCCTTTACAGTTTCCAGATCAGTCGGGTAGGAGTTCCACTGTAAGTTCAGTCGGTTGGTAGGTCAGGTGGCTGTTTAATAGTTTCAATGACTACCGACCCACATATCATCGATCGATCGCCCTATATACTTGATAATGAGATTAATTTTTAACGTATTTATTTTTCAAAAGTCTCTATTTTCTATTTCTAGATCAGTCGGGTAAGAGTTCCATAGTACGGTCGGTCGATTGGTCAGTCAGGTGGTCGGATATTAGTACCAACCTCTACTGACCCGCATATCATCGACCAATCGCTATAAACGTGATAATGGGATTTATTTTAACGCATCTATTTTTCAAGGGTCTCCCTCTACTATATCTAGATCAGTGAAGTAGTAATTTTACAGTAGGGTTTTTTGGTTTGTCGGTCATATAGTCGGTTAATAGTTCTAATGTCTACCGCCAAATGTCATTAAACCATCGTTCTATAAACTTGATAATGAGATTACATTTCATCACATCTATTTTTCAAATGTCTCCCTTTGCTATTTCTATATCAGTCAGTAGGAGCTCTACAGTTTATCCGAAGGTCCCCCATTGCTATTTTTAGATCAGTCGGGCAGGAGTTCTACAGTAGGGTTGGTCGGTCTGGTAGTCAGTTAATAGTTCTAATGTCTTCCGACCCACATATCATTGACCAATCGCCTTGTAAACTTTATAATGAGATTGCTCTTTGTCACGTCTATTTTCCAAAGGTCCCCTTTTGCTATTTCTCGATCAATCGGGTAGGATTTCTACAGTAGGGTTGTTCGATTGGTCGATCTAATGGTCGGTTAATAGTTCTAATGTCTACCAACCCATATATCATCGACCGATTACCCTGTAAACTTGGTAATGAGATTACTTTTTATTGTCTCAATTTTCCAAAGGTCCCCCTTTGCTATTTCTAGATCAGTCGGGTAGGAGTTCTACAGTAGGGTTGGTCGGTTGGTCGATTTGGTGGTTGGTTAATAGTTCCAATGTCTACCGATCCACATATCAATGAACGATTGACCTAAAAAAGTTGATAATTAGATTACTTTTTTATTGCATCGATTTTCCAAAGGTTCCCCTTTGCAATTTCTAGATCAGCCGGGTATGATATCTACAGTAGGGTTGGTCGGTTGGTCGATTTGATGGTTGGTTAATAGTTCCAATGTCTACCGACCCACATTTCATCGATCGATCACCAGTAAACTTGATAATGAGATTACTTTTTATCGCGTCTATTTTCCAAAGGTCCTCCTTTACTATTTCTAAATTAGTCGAACAGGAGTTCTACAGTATGGTTGGCCTATTAACGAGATTACTTTTTATCGTATCTATTTTCCAAAGGTCCCCCTTTGCTGTTTGTAGATTAGTTGGGTAGGAGTTCAAGTGGTCGGTTAATAGTTCTGACGTCTGTCATCCCACATATCATAGACCGATCGCCCAATATATTTGATAATGAGATTAATTTTTAACGCGTCTATTTTCCAAAGGTCTCCATTTGATATTTCTAGATCAGTCAAGTAGGAGTTCCAAAGTACAGCCAGTCAGTTGGTCAGTGAGGTGGTCGGTTAAAAGTTCCAATCTTTACCGACCTGCATATCATCGAGCGATTGCCCTGTAACGTAATAATGAGATAAATTTTTACGCGTCTATTTTCAAAAGGTCTCCCTCCACTATTTCTAGATCAGTTGGGTGATAATTCTATAGTAGAATTGGTCAGTTGGTCAGTCTAGTGGTCGGTTAGTAGTTCCAATGTCTACCGTCCCACATATCTTCGAACGATCGCCCTATACACTTGATAATAAGATTACATTTTATCGTGTCTATTTTTCAATGGTCGCCCTTTGTTATTTCTAGAACAGTCGAGTAGGAGTTTTACAGTTATTCCAAAGGTCCTCCTTTGCTATTTCTAGATTAGTCGGGTAGGAGTTCCACAATAGGGTTGGTCGGTCTGGTGGTCATTTAATAGTTTCAATGTCTACCGACCCGCATATATTCGACCGATCACCTTGTAAACTTGATAGTAAGTTTACTTTTTATCAAGTCTGTTTTCCAAAGGTCCCCCTTTGCTATTCTCGATCAGTCGGGTAGGAGTTCTATAGTAGTGTTGTTCGGTTGGTCGATCTGGTGGTCGGTTAATACTTCCAATGTCTATCGACCAACATATCATCGACCGATCTCCCTGTAAGCTTGATAATGAGTTTACTTTTTATCTGGTCTATTTTCCAAAGGTCTCCCTTTGCGATTTCTAGATCAGTCGGGTAGGAGTTCTAGAGTAGGGTTGGTCGATTAGTCGGTATGATGGTCGGTTAAGTGTTCTAATGTCTACCGACTTACATATCATCGACCGATCACCCTGTAAACTTGATAATGAGATTACTTTTTATCGCATTTATTTTCCAAAGGTCCACCTTTGCTATTTCTAGATCAGTCGAATAGAAGTTCTACAGAGGGGTTGGTTGGTTAATGAGATTACTTTTGTCGCGTCTATTTTTCAAAGGTTCCCCTTTACAGTTTTTAGATCAGTTGGGTAGGAATTCCACAGTAAGGTCAGTCGGTTGGTAGGTCAGGTGGCCATTTAATAGTTCCAATGACTACCGACCCACATATCATAGACTGATCGCTCTATATACTTGATAATGAGATTAATTTTTAATGCATCTATTTTTCAAAGGTCTCCATTTGGTATTTCTAGGTCAGTAGGGTAGGAGTTTTACAGTACGGTCGGTCGGTTGGTCAGTCAGGTGGTTGGTTATTAGTACCAACCTCTACTAACCCGCATATCATCGACCAATCACTGTAAACGTGATAATATGATTTATTTTTAACGCGTCTATTTTTCAAGGGTCTCCCTCTACTATATCTAGATTAGTCAAGTAGCAATTTTACAGTAGGGATTTTTGGTTTGTCGGTCAGGTGGTCGGTTAATAGTTCTAATGTTTACCGCCACATGTCATTGACCCATCGTCCTATAAACTTGATAATGAGATTACATTTCATCGCATCTAATTTTCAAAGGTCTCCCTTTGTTATTTCTAGATCAGTCAGGTAGGAGTTCTACAGTTTATCCAAAGGTCCCCCATTGATATTTCTAGATCAGTCGGGTAGGAGTTCTACAGTAGGGTTGGTCGGTCTGGTAGTCAGTTAATAGTTCTAATGTCTTTCGACCCGCATATCATCGATTGATCGCCTTGTAAACTTGATAATAAGATCACTTTTTATCACGTCTATTTTTCAAAGGTCCCCCTTTACTATTTCTCGATCAATCGGGTAGGAGTTCTATAGTAGGGTTGTTCGGTTGGTCGATCTAATGGTCGGTTAATAGTTCTAATGTCTACCGACCCATATATCATCGACCGATTGCCCTATAAACTTGATAATGAGATTACTTTTTATTGTCTCAATTTTTCAAAGGTCCCCCTTTGCATTTCTAGATCAGTCGGGTAGGAGTTCTACAGTATTGTTGTTCGGTTGGTCGATCTGATGGTCGGTTAATAGTTCCAATGTCTACCAACCAACATATCATCGACCGATCTCCCTGTAAACTTGATAATGAGTTTACTTTTTATCTCGTCTATTTTCCAAAAGTCCCCCTTTGCTATTTCTAGACCAGTCGGGTAGGAGTTCTAGAGTAGGGTTGGTCGATTGGTCGGTCTGATGGTCGATTAAGTGTTCTAATGTCTACCTACTTACATATCATCGATCGATCGCCCTGTAAACTTGATAATGAGATTACTTTTTATTGCATTTATTTTCCAAAGGTCCACCTTTGCTATTTCCAGATCAATCGAATAGGAGTTCTACAGAGGGGTTGGTTGGTTAATGAGATTACTTTTGTTGCGTCTATTTTCCAAAGGTTTCCCTTTACAGTTTCCAGATCAGTCGGGTAGGAGTTCCACAGTAAGATTAGTCGGTTGGTAGGTCAGGTGGCCATTTAATAGTTCCAATGACTAACGACCCACATATCATCGACCGATCGCCCTATATACTTGATAATGAGATTACTTTTTAATGCATCTATTTTTCAAAGGTCTCCATTTGCTATATCTAGGTCAGTAGGGTAGAAGTTCCACAGTACGGTCGGTCGGTTGGTCAGTCAGGTGGTCGGTTATTAGTACCAACCTCTACTGACCCGCATATCATCGACCAATCACTGTAAACGTGATAATGGGATTTATTTTTAACGCGTCTATTTTTCAAGGGTCACTCTCTACTATATCTAGATCATTCAAGTAGCAATTTTTACAGTAGGGCTTTTCAATTTCTCGGTCAGGTAGTCGGTTAATAGTTCTAATGTCTACGCCACATGTCATTGACCCATCGTCCAATAAACTTGATAATGAGATTACATTTCATCGCATCTATTTTTCAAAGGTCTCCCTTTGCTATTTCTAGGTCAGTCAGGTAGGAGTTCTACAGTTTATCCAAAGGTCCCCCATTGCTATTTCTAGATCAGTCGGGTAGGAGTTCTACAGTAAGGTTGGTCGGTCTGGTAGTCAGTTAATAGTTCTAATGACTTTCGACCCACATATCTGCTGGTGCTTGGATCATTTGGTTAACGTGACCCGTTAGGGATTCATACGTTTCTAACACAGCGGAAGCAATAAATCATAGAAACGATTATCGTTCACCAAGGTATGTTGATGAAGATTGATTCTCGCAGGCAGCCTGTGCAGTCCCACGAGAATGGCCATAACTTCCTCGTCTGATGTCGGAATTGAGTGATCATTACGTTCAGACGATCCTCTCTTCGACGGCTTTCCTTTTGATCTTCTGCCATATGTCCCAAGTTCGATCTCGACATCGTGTGGGCGACGATCTACGAGACCTCCTCAATCTGCTCTCAACCCTCATCACACGTGAATAATCAGTTAGATTAGATTAGATTAGGGTTCCAGATAAGCTGAGGTGACTTATATATATGGGCTACAGCAGGGACCAGGAGGAGAAATTGGGTTGGGCCTCCATTGGGCTTAAGTATCCAAGCTTAGCCCAAAGCTTATACTTAAATCCAATAATAATAATATATTCCACTAAAATATTATTACTGCACTGCCTTTCCAATCCTAAAATTACGTTTTGGGCTCCTTCTTATTATGAGCCCGTTAGCTCCCCATGTTTAAGATATACAATGTCCATTAATTAATTTAAGTTACTGACAACTCAATTAATTAATATCTCATCCAAGAGTAGTACCACTCAACCTCATTATCATGCCGGAATAAATTCCACCTGCAGGATTTACATGATAATCCTTATGAGCTCCTCAAGGGGACATCATCAACCTATGATGGACACGGATTCCTTCTACAATCAACAGCACACCATAGAGACAGCACTATTTCCCAATTCATCGAGTTTGTTGATTTAATTACATGTAAATCTCACCCATTGATGAATCAAAGAAATACATACTGCCCTACGTGTCGAGGTTATTGTATAGGGATTAAGAGCACGAACTTCCATAATAACTGAGATCAAGTTCTCCTATAAGTCAGTATAAGTCAAACAATCTCAAACGGTCCTGCTCAATACATACAAGTGCACTAATGTAATTCTATAACCAAGACAAGCCAATACCAAATCACACTACAACCATCCCGATAGAGAGTCCCCGTCTATCTCGGTTGTGAGCATCTGTTTATACTTTATAAGGAAACCGGTAATATGATCTTCCGCGTGTTGTCGCACAATATATTATCTACAGTATAAAGTAAGTGGACTATTGCATCGAACATATAAATAAATTATAAGATGCAATCATTTGATCATATGATTCTCATTTCAAATTAATTATTATAACATTGTTCATACAAAAAGCTAGACTTTTAGTATACAATCCAACAATCTCCCACTTATACTAAAAGACTATGCTGTCATGTCTTCTGCCATACATCTGATTTCCACACCCACTACACGACCATCAAAAGCTCTCGCCTTAAGGTCCTTGTAAATGGATTTACTAGGTTATCATCCGATTCAATCTAGGTGACAACAACCTTTCCCTCGTCATACGATTTCTCGTAACAGGTGGTACTCGCGCTCCATGTGTTTAATTGCCTTATGGACTCGTGATTCCTTTAAGTTTGCAACTGCACCAATATCATTAATTTAAATTGTGATAATTTTGGGCAAACTTAGAAATACTTCAAAGTCCATCATGAAGTTTCTAGAGTCATACAGATACTTTGGCTGCCTCATGGCTCCAATTTATCATCTTTCCATAATAGAATCCGGAGTCTGAAATATATTTCTATATAACACTCCTCCACATTATGACTCTACTTCCTAAAATTAAACGCATAACCTTTGAGGTGGATTTACTACTGTCCCTATCTGATTTGAAAAATCTAAATCTATTTAACCCATAAGAATCAGTGAATCTGTTCGGTAAGCCCACATATAGTTTCTAGTCCTTTTCAGGTACATAAGTATATGTCTTACCACAGTTCAACATTCTTATTTTGGGTTACCTTGATACCCACTGTTCATGCCATCGGCAAAATAGATATCCAATCTCGTGCATAGTATTCCTTAGATTAAGCTTCCTCATTTGCCGAAGCATAAGGAACCGCTTTCATCTTCTTTATCTACTTTTGTGTCACAAGACACATTCACTTAGATAAATTTACATGCTAAACGAGTAAGGATCGTATCATTATATGAAACTTGAGATAAGCATAACATCTTTTCTTGTGATCTGCGTTACCGTGATCAAAAGGATATTTTTGCTTTTCTTAAGTCCTTCATCTCATACCGCTTTATCAACCATACCCATACGCCCGACAATACTCTTTTATTGTCTCCAATGAGCAAGATACTATCTACGTATAGTACAAGAAATACCACCACATTTCCATCACTCTTTTCAATACACAAGACCCATCCGATCATTGATTAGATCCATGTCACTGGATTACCTCATCAAAACGGATGTTTCATGATCTTGAAGCTTGCTTTAGTCCATGAATGGACACTTTTAAGCTTACTATCACAATGCTCTTAGCTTTTTGCAATGAATCACTCTGGTTGCTTCACATAGATGTTTCCCTTAAGACTTCTAATCAGGAAAACTGTCTCGACATCTATTTGATATCCCTCATATTTCATATGAGTAGCAATAAATAAAAGAGTCCTGATCAACTTAGGCATAACTACCGGCGAACAGGTTTTCTCATAATCGAACCCTTTCTTTCTGAGTATACCTTTTCGCAACAAGCTTACTTCCAAGGTTTTCACCTTATTCTATGATCCTCTTTTATTCTTGCATGCCCGTTTCCAATGGCTTTTATGCCATTTAACGGTTCAACAAGCATCCAGACCTAATTTAAAATCCATCGATTCTATTTTAATATTCATTGCACTTTGCTAGGATTTGGCATTTCTAACTTGTAGTGCTTCGTCGTATCCGTGGGTCCATTTCATGTTTGCGAGGGACCAAGTCTGACGACTTTCCCAAAACATGTATCTTACAGGTTGTCGAAGAATCCTCCCACTACGACAAGGCACTACACGCAATTGTGTATCAGACGTGACACGCGTTGTAGTTTACCTTGTGGTATATCCTCTTGTACAATTGGTACTTATACTTTGTGTTTTTCCCTCTCACTTCCTTTAGAACAATTTATACATGGGTTTATGATTTAATACATAGTCTTTTTCTAAAAATCTAGTGTTTGTGTTAACAATCACCCTTCGATCTTTTGGACTAAATAAATCACCCTTCATTTTTCTAGGATATCCCACAAACAGACAAACATTCATACGAATTACTGTTTCTAGGGCATACCCATAAAATGAATTTAGTAATTCCAAATAATTCATCATCCATCTAATCATTTCCATAAGAGTGCTACACCTTCTATCCGCCACACCATTCAGCTGGGGTATGCCCGGTGTAAACAATTTGAGATTTAATCTCAAGCTCTGATTAATAGCTCCTAACTATCCTAAGAGGTACTCGTAATGACGATTAAATCGTCATTACTTGATATATTTTCCATGATGCTTCACTGTACCAGCCTTGCAATTCTTGAATTAATCAAAGAACTTAGACATGCAGTGCATCAAATAAATATATCGGTATCTAGAATAATCATCGATTGACGAATATTCATATCCACCTCTCATCCGGACAATCTTAGGACCACATAAATCATAATGAACTAATTCCAACATATATATCTTTGGTTCTGCACCCCCTTTGCCTTGAAAAAGCAATTAGTCATTTTTTACTCCCAAGCAAGACTCGAAAGTCAGATAGTTTTCACTTCAGATAAACCTAAGGGTCTAGCGGCTATCAACTTTTGAATCCTACTCAAGTAAAATAATCTAGTCTTAGATGCCAAATATATGTTTAGTTCATATCCGAAGGTATCTTTCTCTTACTAAGATTAGAAGATTCATTATTAATTACTATTTGTTGCATCTGTGGAATATACATGATTTAAGAGTATACAAATTGTTCACCAACGTACAATAACAGATTACAACTCTATCCTTCATTATAATGACCATGTCATTTAAATGAAATGGAGTATCCATCTATTAATGCATAGAAACTGAAATCAAATTCTTTCTATGAAAACGTACGTAAAACAATTTCTCATAATCAAACGTCTACTCATATCATTAGATAAATAGACAACTCCCACTATAATAGCCACTACTCTTGTAGTTTTACCCATGTCATAACAATCTTATCCTCACTTAGTAATAAACATTTAGTGATTCCAGTATCTACACACTTCGTGTTAGTAAATGCCATCACTGATCATGTTTTAAACAACTAGTGAATAAGATATAAAACTTGTTCACATTATGATGAAAATGGCTTTCCTTTGCCACATGTTTTGCCAGAAGTTTTCCACCATATACATCCTATTGTAATTCAGGTGGAACTTACTCAAAAACATCTAGGCAATTCACGAAGAATTAAATTGATCTAGGTTTCCCTTCAATTTATACTCCATGCTTTCCCAATTCATTCATCAAATTAAATCATGATCTTCTGCCTTTTAACTTACTCAAGTATCCGAAGAGTTACATGAGACCATCATATTTCTATGAACCTCTCATCTCTTCACTAGACACTTTAATAGGCATCATGAGACGTCCCTTGTGAGAACACACATGTATTTTCTTAAGCAGTAAAATTCAAAACCAAGATTCTTTTCTAATCATCTAATTTGGACAAGTAAATATAATTTCTTTTAGTTAATAATATGTGAGATAAAACCATTTGAAAATCAGAGAATCATAAATTAATTTACCGATCAAAACTTCGAATTTTATCCTTTTATATTGATTCCCTCAAAACAATATAAAAATAAAATTCACCGACATCTCAAGCACCGTGAGTCTGCAAGCCACGTTAGTGTGGACGTTTACAAACCCGAACATTTACAAGAGAAGGTTTTACCCATTAATTTCATTTGTCAACCTAACTTTATGACAAAATAATTAATAGTCGGTTCCTCTTTATCCATGCAAATAATAGCAGTGACTCCGTTGGGGAGGATACTTACACCTAAGTGTACACCATTATTTGATCCCAAATCCACTGCGCGAGCTTGTGTGCCTTACAGTTGGAGAAGTACACACGCGCTCGGATAGCTTCCTACAATCATCAATTATAAGTTTGTACCAGTGAGCCCCACATAAACTCATCCGTTAGGGAGGAAGGCCTATTGCCAACACGCAAGTTCATGTGCCACATTACAAATAATAATTATGTAATGAAGTCTGTACCAGTGATCCGTGAATAAACTCATCCGTTAGGGAGGAAGGCCTATTGCCAACACGCAAGTTTACTCACATCACTTACAAACCAATAATGGAGGCAGCGGGAATTTTTACCAATCCCCTCTCCCACTTAGTTATTTAAGACCGAGGGTTTTTACATGCATATAATATTTTAGAATAAAATATGTAACCTAGCATGCTCATACTTCCAAATATATAATTGACCAATAAAACAATTATAGCAGTTATATATAAGGAAATAAATTGCCAAAAATAAGTTGACTTGATCAACACTCCAATATACATGCATATAATATACCAAATATAATACGCAATCTAGCATGCTTCTATTTAAGGCAATAAATCATAGAGAATCATGCATACATATATAACAATAATCAATTAATAAATCAATTATAACAGTTATATAACAGCGAATTCGATTGTTCGCCACCAATCACGAATGCGGACAACTGCGATGGGGATCGACCTCCCTGCAGCCTGCTGCACCACTCTGGCACCCTGCCCAATCATATTGTGAAGACTCACGTGGAACCTGATGCAGACCAGTCGAACTTGATGCAAACCCGCTCGAACCTAGTGCAGAGTCGATCGAACCTGATGCAGACCAATCGAACCTGATGTGAATCTGCTCGAACCTGGTGCATCATTGATCGAACCTGATGCAGACCAACCGAACCTGATACAAATCCGCTCGAACTGTCGCTCGTCCAAGGGCCTACTTGCACAGAATCAAGTTCAGCCCAACGCGCAACATCAAACTACACCAACTGTCGTTCAGGGTTCGCAACCGTAGGAACCTGGGAATCCAATCTCCACTGTTTAGAATCTACGTCTGTGAGTTTTGAACATGCTGTCCAAATTACAGGTTGATCCAACGGTTAGATTGTGAGAAATAGCTCTTTTCCCTCGACTGCGCAGAACAGAATCGCCCAAAAAACTGCTTCTGTTTTCGGCGTATTCCCCACTACACAAAGCTCCAAATACGATCTTCACCGTTCAGAATGTACATCCACAAAATCTGAACGTGTTGACCAAAAATCAGCCTGATCCGACGGTTGAAACTCCGGTTATTGCCTCTACAATATCACTGCGCTGGATTTTCTCTCAATTTCTTCCTTCCATGTGAAATTGACGAACAGTTTTCGTCGAATCTGTTGGCAATTGGATCGTGCGGATCAACGTGATCATTAGGATAAACAGTTAAACAATTCAGCGGAAGCAATAAAATCATTTACCGTACTTCTGGGTTGGTGTAGAGGATGAACTGCAGAGAACTACCTCTGATATTCTACTGTATGTCCCAAGTGTGATCCTGCTGTTGTGTGGGCAACAGTCTGCAGGACCTCTCAATCTGCTTCTTTTCCCTTCTCTCACCAAAAGAGGCGCAGGAATTTCTGAGGGTTCCAGGAAGCTGAGTTCACTTATATATTGGGCCACAGCAGGGACCAGGAGGAGAAATTGGGCTGGGCCTCAATTGAATTTTAATTAACCAAGCTTAGCCCAAAGCTTTTAATTAAATCCAATAATAATAATATAGTCCACTAAAATATTATTACTGCACTACCCGTCCAATCCCAAAATTATGTTCTGGGCTCCTTCTTATTATAAGCCCGATAGTCTCCCCATGTTTAAGATATACAATGCCCATTAATTAATTAAGTTACTGACAACTCAAATTAAATAATATCTCATCCGAGAGTAGTACCACTCAACCTTATTATCATGCCGGAAATTAATCCACTTGCAAGATTTACATGATAAACCTTATGAGCTCCTCAAGGGGACATCATCACCCTATGACGGACATGGATTCCTTCTACAATCAACAGCACACCATAGATACAGCACTACTTCCCAACTCACCGAGTTTGTTGATTTAATACATATAAATCTCACCCATTGATGAATCAAAGAAATACATACTGCCCTACGTGTCGAGGTTATTGTATAGGGATTAAGAGCACGAACTTCCATAATAACAGAGATCAAGTTCTTCTATAAGTCAGTATAAGAAGAACGATCTCAGGCGGTCCTGCTCAATACACACAAGTGCACTAATGTGATTCTATAGCCAAGACAAGCTAATACCAAACCACACTACAACCATACCGATAGAGAGTCCCCGTCTATCTCAGTTGTGAGCATCTGTTTATACTTTATAAGGAAACCGATAATATGATCTTCCGCGTGTTGTCGCACAACATATTATCTACAGTATAAAGTAAGTGGACTATTGCATCATGCATGTAAATAAATTATAAGATGCAATCATTTGATCAATGATTCTCAATTCAAATATTGTTATGACATTGTTCATACTAAAGCTAGAATTTTAGTATACAATCCAACAATCTCCCACTTATACTAAAAGACTATGCTGTCATGTCTTCTGCCATACATCTGATTCCTACTCCCACTTATACGACCATTAAAAGCTCTCGCCTTAAGGTCCTTGTAAATGGTTTACTAGGTCATCATCCGATGTAATCTAGGCGACAACAACCTTCCCCTCATCATACGATTTCTCGTAACAGGTGGTACTCGCGCTCCATGTGTTTAATTGCCTTATGGACTCGTGATTCCTTCAAGTTTGCAACTGCACCAATATCATCAATATAAATTGTGATATCCTTGGGCAAACTTAGAAACACTTCGAAGTCCATCTTGAAGTTTCTAGAGTCATATAGATACTTTGGCTGCCTCATAGGCTCCAATTTATCATCTTTCCATGATGGAGTCCGGAGTCTGAAATATATTTCTATATAACACTCCTCCACATTATGACTCTACTTCCTAAGATTAAACACATAACCTTTGAGGAGAATTTACTGCCGTCCAATCTGACTAAAAAATCTGAATCTACGTAATCCACAAGAAGCAGTGAATCTGTTTAGTAAATTCATATATAATTTCCAGTCCTTCTCAGGCACTTTATATATGTCTTACTACAGTTCATCATTCTTGTTCCGGGTTACATTGATACCTTTTGTTCATGCGTTCAGCAACACAGATATCCAACTTCGTTCATAGCATTCTTTAGATTAAGCTTCCTTATTTGCCGAAGCATACGGAACCACTTTTATCCTCTTTATCTTCTTCTTGTGTCTCAAAGACACATTCACTTAGATAAATTTACATGCTAAACGAGTATGGACTGTATCATTTTATGAAACTTGAGATAAGCATAATATCCTTTCTTGTGATCCGTATTACCATGATCAAAAGGATATATTTTGCCTTTCTTAAGTCCTTCATCTCTACCGCTTTATTAACCGTACCCATACTCCCGATAATACTCTTTCATTGTCTCCAATGAGCAAGATACTATCTACGTATAGTACAAAAAAAACACCACCACATTTCCGTCACTCTTTACAACACACAAGACTCATCCGCTCATTGATTTAAATCCATGCCACTGGATTATCTAATCAAAACAGATGCTTCACGATCTTAAAACTTGCTTTAGTCCATCGCTGGACAATTTTAAGCTTATTATCAAAATGCTATTAGTACTTTGCAATGAATTACTCTGGTTGCTTCACATAGATGTTTTCCTCAAGACTTCCAATCAGGAAAGCTGTCTTGACATCTATTTGCTGTTTTTCATAATTCAATATGAGCAGCAATAAATAAAAGAATCCGGATCAATTTAAGCATAGCTACCAGCGAATATGTTCCCTCATAATCGAACCATTTCTTTCTGAGTACATCTTTTCGCAACAAGCTTTGCTTCCAAGATTTTCACCTTTCCGTATGATCCTCTTTTATTTCCTATGATCACTTGCAATGGTTTTTACACCATTTAGTGGTCATACAAGTTCCCAGACTTAATATAGAATCCGTAGATTCTATTTCAACGTACATTGCAACTTACTAAGATTCCGCATTTTAATCTTGTAGAGCTATGTCGTATCCATGGGATAATACCATGTTCACTAGGGATCAAGTCTCACGACTCTCCCAAACATATATTTATGAGTTGTCACACAACCCTCCCACTACGACAAGGCACTACATGTAATTGTGTATCAGACGTGACACGCGTTGCAGTTTACCTTGTGGTATATCCTCTTGTACACTTGGTACTTATACTTAGTGTTTTCCTCTCACTTCCTTTAGAACAACTTATACATGGGCTTGTGATTTATTACATAGTCCTTTTCCAAAAAATCTAGTGTTTGTGTTGACAATCACCCTTCAATCTTTTGGACTAAATAAATCACTCTCCATTTTTCTAGGATATCCCATATACAGACAAATGTTTCACGAATTACTGTATCTAGGGTATATCCATAAAATGAATTTAATTATTCCAAATAATTCATCATCTATCTAATCATAACCATAAGAGCCTTATCCCTTCTACTCACCACACCATTCAGCTGGGGCATGCCCGGTGTAGTCAACTTGAGATTTAATCTCAACTTCTGATTATTAGTTCCTAACTATCCTAAGAGGTCTTCATCATCACGATTGAATCGTAATGATATGATATATTTTCCATGACGCTCACTGTACCAGCCTTACAATTCTTGAATTAATCCAAGAACTTAGACATGCAGTGCATCAAATAAATATATCGGTTCCCAGAATAATCTTTGAATATTCATAACCACCTCTCGCCTGGATATTGTTAGGTTCGCTTGAATCAGAATGAACTAATTCCAACATATATATCTTTGGCTCTACACCCCACAGCCTTGAAAAGGCATTTAATCATTTTTACTTCCAAGCAAGACTCGCAAGTCTGATAGTTTCCACTTCAGATAAACCTTACGGTCTATCGGCTATCAACTTTTGAATCCTACTCAAATAAAATGAATTAGTCTTAGATGCCAAATGTATGTTTAGTTCATCTCCGAAGGTTCCTTTCTCTTACTCATATTAGAAGATGCATTATTTAATTACTATTTATTGCATCTGTGGGATGTACATGATTCAAGAGTATACTTTTTATCCACCAACGTACTTTAACGGATTATAGCCTCATTCCTCATTACTATGACCATGTCATTTAAATGAAATGAAGTCTCCATCTGTTAATGCATAGAAACCGAAATTAAATTCTTTCTATGAAACGTACGTAAAGATAATTTCTCATAATCAATCGTTTATTCTTATCATGAGATAAATAAACAAATCCCATTGCAATAGCCACTACTTTTGTAGTTTTACCCATGTTATTAAAAAACTTATTCTTACTCAGTGATAAACATTTAGTGATTCCAGTATCTACATACTTCGTGTCAGTAGATGCCATCACTAATCATGTTTAAACCATTAGTAAATAAGATATTAAACTTGTTCACACCATGATGAAAAATGGCTTTCTTTTGCCACATGTTTTGTTAGAAGTTTCCCACCATATACAACTTCTCGTATTTCAGGTAGAACTTACTCAAAACATCCAGGCAAATTGCGAAGAATAAATTGATTTAGGTTTCCCTTTCAATTTCTATTCCAAGCTTTTCCAATTCATTCATCAATTCAACCATGATCTTCTGCCTTTTAATTTACTCTAGTATCCGAAGAGTTACATGAGACCATCATATTTCTATAAACCTCTCATCTCTTCACTAGAGACTTTAATAGGCACCATGAGACGTCCTTTGTGAGAATACACATGTATTTTCTTAAGCAGTAATTTTCAAAACCAAGATTCTTTCTAATCATCTAATTTGGACAAGTAAATATAATGTCTTTTAGTTAATAATTAGTGAAATAAAATCATTCGAAATACAGAGAATCACAAATAAATATTCCGATCAAATCTTCGAATTTTATTCTTTTATATCGATTCCCTCAAAAGAATATAAAATAAAATTCACCGACATCTCAAGCACCGTGAGTCTGCAAGCCACGATAGTGTGGACGTTTACAAACCCGAACATTTACAAGAGAAGGTTTTACCCATTAATTTCATTTGTCAACCTCACTTTAAGACAAAATAATTAATAGTCGGTTCCTCTTTAGCCATGCAAATAAAAGCAGTGACTCCGATGGGGAGGATACTTATTATTTACATCTAAGTGTACACCATTATTTGACCCCAAGTCCGCGGCCCAAGCTTGTGTGCCTTACAGATGGAGAAGTACACACGCGCTCGGATAACTTCCTACAGTCATCAATTACATGTTTGTACCAGTGAACCGTATATAAACTCATCCGATAGGGAGGAAGGTCTAAGCCAACGCGCAAGTCCATATGCATCACATTACAAACGTAATTATTTAATGAAGTCTGTTCCAGCAATCCATGAATAAACTCATCCGATGGGGAGGAAGGCTCTAATGCCGACGCGCAAGTCTATTCACATTGCTAACAAACCAATAATGGAGGCCGCGGGAATTTATTACCAATTTCCTCTCCCACTTAGTTATTTAATTACCGAGGGTTTTTTAACATGCATATAATATTTCAGAATAAAATATACAACTAAGACATGCTTCTATTAACAACAATTTAAATAAATAAATCACATAGATCATGCCTTTCATATATAACAATTAATTGTCAAGTTAAAACAATTAACTCAGTCATATATCATAATTAATTGTATAAATAGTGGATCAATTAATTTGGGCCCAAGAGCAACAAATTAGCACAAAATGAGCAGCAGATTAAATAATTAATCAAGCCCATTATCCATGGCCCATAATCTTAGCCCAAAATCAAATTAAGTCCACCAAGCCCACTAGCACAATTAGTCCATTAATATAATTAATTAATTATGCTTGGTCCATTACCCACAATTAATTAAAACCAAGGATTGGCCCAGCAGCCCATTGCCATTTAACTAAAATTGGGCCATGTAACTACAGCCCAAAATCATAATTAAAAATATAGGCCCAACTGCCCAAAATAGAGCCCAGCTAGACATCCCAAACCCCAGGCCCATTGCCACCTCAATAAAAAATGGCCCAACTGGCCCAAAAGCAACATCAAGGCAGCCCAGAACCAAAGAAAATAGAATAAGAGCCCAAAAGCCCAACATCATATTCTATTAAAATTGGGCCCTGAACAAGAAATCAATGTGCTGCCCTAGAATGTCTCCCAGCCGCAGACGGAAACCACACAGCAATGTATCACACGGCGCCGCCGCTGCCGCTGCCGCCGCCGGCGCCTCCCTCAGCCCACCGGAACGACGCCATCAGCTCATCACCGCCAGCAATCACCGGTGTCACCCCGCCGTCAGCTCACCCAGAAATGACCCGCCAGTCATACATGCGTCGCAGGCAACAACTGTACCTTCCAGCTTCGTCGTGCCCGTAACGGACAATGGCTCCGGAAGTAGCAGGACTAGCAAGCCGCCGACGACTTGGCTGGAATGTCGCTTCGCACTTCCGCCGCCGCCCGGAAGCAAGCTGTCCAGGTTCGACGCCTCAACGTCGCGCCAGCTACCTCACATCGTCGACCTCGCCTGGTTCCGCATCGATGGATCACACGTGAAGCCGCGCCTTCAGCCCATCGTACACCAGACTCCGTCGCCGTATCAGCGTCGATCTGCTCCGACGCACTGCCGCCTTCAGTCCGTGATTCCCAGGACACGCCGACGCATCGCCAAGAACCACCTTCGCCGTGAAGTCGCTGCCGTGGTTGCTGCCCACACCAGCGCCGCCACTGACCTTCCGTCATACAACAGATCGGCCGACCCCAGCGCCTGCTCCCTCAATTGCCACCATCCGCCACCGTAACCCGAACGCGCATCGTTCAGTTGTTCACCATCGATCGCAGTCACAATCAACACGCGCCGCCGGATTTCTGACTCACCGTCGTACAGGGCGTGTGTGTGCATAATAGATGTATCCAGTGTGATAGCAGGGAGATTTTATGATTTGAATAGCAATAAACAATTAGCAGCAATCACACATACCATTTACCAAATTGGATAATTTCTGGTGAATGACAATAACATTATAAAACCCATGAGATTAATATCAGATTATATCACATAATCAAATTATCCCATTCAAACATGCTATTAATCTGTCAAGAAACACAAATAGCACATAAACCCCTTAACGTGTCACGTTTTACCACGAAACCAACGCTCTGATACCAATTGTTGGCAATTGGATCGTGCGGTTCAAACGTGATCGATAGGTTTCCAGGCAAACAATTAGCGGAAGCGATTAATCATTTACCGTACTTCTGGGTTGGTGTAGAGGATGAACTGCAGAGAACTACCTCTGATCTTCTACTGTATGTCCCAAGTGTGATCCTGCTGTTGTGTGGGCAACAGTCTGCAGGACCTCTCAATCTGCTTCTTTTCCCTTCTCTCACCAAAAGAGGCGCATGAATTATCTGAGGGTTCCAGGAAGCTGAGTTCACTTATATATTGGGCTACAGCAGGGACCAGGACGAGAAATTGGGCTGGGCCTCCATTGGGCTTAAGTATCCAAGCTTAGCCCAAAGCTTATACTTAAGTCCAATAATAATAATATATTCCACTAAAATATTATTACTGCACTGCCTTTCCAATCCCAAAATTACGTTTTGGGCTCCTTCTTATTATGAGCCCGTTAGTCTCCCCATGTTTAAGATATACAATATCCATTAATTAATTTAAGTTACTGACAACTCAATTAATTAATATCTCATCCAAGAGTAGTACCACTCAACCTCATTATCATGCCGGAATAAATTCCACCTGCAGGATTTACATGATAATCCTTATGAGCTCCTCAAGGGGACATCATCAACCTATGACGGACATGGATTCCTTCTACAATCAACAGCACACCATAGAGACAACACTATTTCCCAACTCATCGAGTTTGTTGATTTAATTACATGTAAATCTCACCCATTGATGAATCAAAGAAATACATACTGCCCTACGTGTCGAGGTTATTGTATAGGGATTAAGAGCACGAACTTCCATAATAACTGAGATCAAGTTCTCCTATAAGTCAGTATAAGAAGAACGATCTCAAACGGTCCTGCTCAATACATACAAGTGCACTAATGTGATTCTATAGCCAAGACAAGCTAATACCAAACCACACTACAACCATCCCGATAGAGAGTCCCCGTCTATCTCAGTTGTGAGCATCTGTTTATACTTTATAAGGAAACCGATAATATGATCTTCCGCGTGTTGTCGCACAACATATTATCTACAGTATAAAGTAAGTGGACTATTGCATCGAACATATAAATAAATTATAAGATGCAATCATTTGATCATATGATTCTCATTTCAAATTAATTATTATAACATTGTTCATACAAAAAGCTAGACTTTTAGTATACAATCCAACAATATCATCGATCGATCGCCTTGTAAACTTGATAATGAGATCACTTTTTATCACGTCTATTTTCCAAAGATCCCCCTTTGCTATTTCTCGATCAATCGGGTAGGAGATCTATAGTAGGGTTGTTCGGTTGGTCGATCTAATGGTCAGTTAATAGTTCTACTATCTACCAACCCATATATCATCGATCGATTGCCCTATAAACTTGATAATGAGATTACTTTTTATTGCCTCAATTTTTCAAAGGTCTCCTTTTGCTATTTCTAGATCAGTCGGGTAGGAGTTATACAGTAGGGTTGGTCGGTTGGTCAATTTGGTGGTTGGTTAATAGTTCCAATGTCTACCGATCCACATATCAATGAACGATCGACCTAAAAAAGTTGATAAAGAGATTACTTTTTTATAGCATCGATTTTCCAAAGTTCCCCCTTTGCTATTTCTAGATCAGTCGGGTAGGATATCTACAGTAGGGTTGATCGGTTGGTCGATTTGGTGGTTGGTTAATAGTTCCAATGTCTACCGACCCACATTTCATCAATCGATCGCCCAATAAACTTGATAATGAGATTACAGACCCACATTTCATCAGTCTAATAGGAGTTCTACAGTATGGTTGGCCTGTTAACGAGATTACTTTTTATCGTATCTATTTTCCAAAGGTCCCCCTTTGCTGTTTGTAGATTAGTCGGGTAGGAGTTCAGGTGGTCGGTTAATAGTTCTAACATCTGTCATCCCGCATATCGTAGACTGATTGCCCAATATATTTGATAATTACATTAATTTTTAACGCGTCTATTTTCTAAAGATCTCTATTTGATATTTCTAGATCAGTTGAGTAGGAGTTCCAAAGTACGGCCGGTCAGTTGGTCGGTGTGATGGTCGGTTAAAAGTTCCAACCTTTACCGACCTGTATATTATCGACCGATCACCCTGTAACGTAATAATGAGATAAATTTTTAACTCGTTTATTTTCAAAAGGTCTCCCTCTACTATTTCTAGATCAGTTGGGTGATAATTCTACAGTAGAATTGGTCGGTTGGTCAGTCTAGTGGTCGGTTAGTAGTTCCAATGTCTACCGTCCCACATATCTTCGACTGATCGCCCTATACACTGGATAATGAGATTACATTTATCGTGTCTATTTTTCAAAGGTCATCCTTTACTATTTCTAGATCAGTAGAATAGGAGTTTTACAGTTATTCCAAAGGTCCCCCTTTGCTATTTCTAGATCAGTCGAGTAGGAGTTCCATAATAGGGTTGGTCGGTCTGGTAGTCATTTAATAGTTACAATGTCTACCGACCCACATATATTCGACCGATGGCCATGTAAACTTGTTAGTGAGATTACTTTTTATGAAGTCTATTTTCCAAATGTCCCCCTTTGCTATTTCTCGATCAGTCGGGTAGGAGTTCTATAGTAGTGTTGTTCGGTTGGTCGATCTCGTGGTCGGTTAATAGTTCTAATATCTACCGACCAACATATCATCGATCGATCTCCCTGTAAGCTTGATAATGAGTTTACTTTTTATTGCATCTTTTTTTCAAAGGTCCCCCTTTGCTATTTCTAGATCAGTCGAGTAGGAGTTCTAGAGTAGGGTTGGTCGGTCTGATGGTCGGTTAAGTGTTCTAATGTCTACCGACTTACATATCATCGACCGATCGCCCTGTATACTTGATAATTAGATTACTTTTCTTCGTGTCTATTTTTCAAATGTCCTCCTTTGCTATTTCTAGATCAGTCGAATAAGAGTTCTGCCATAGTGTCGGTCGGTTAAAGTTTCAACGTCTATTGTACCACATATCATCGATCGATCGCCGTATATAATTGATAATGGGATTATTTTTAATGCGTCTATTTTCAAAAAGTTTCCCTTTGTAATTTCTAGATCAGTCAGGTAGGAGTTCCAAAGCTCGATCGGTCGTTTTGTCAGTTAGGTGGTCGGTTAATATTACCAACCTCTACTAATCCACATATCATCGACCGATCACCTTGTAAATGTGATAATGAGATTAATTTTTAACGCGTCTATTTTTCAAAGGTCTTCCTCAACTATTTCTAGATCAGTTGGGTAGCAATTCTACAACAGGGTTGGTCGTTTGGTCGGTCTGGTGGTCGGTTAATAGTTCTAATTTCTGGTGGTCACGTCTATTTTTTATTGGTCTCCCTTTTCTATTTCGAGATCAGTCGGGTAGGAGTTTTACAGTTTTTTCAAAGGTTCCCCTTTTCTATTTCCAGATCAGTTAGGTAGGAGTTCCATAGTAGGGTTGGTCAATTGGTCGGTATGGTTATTGGTTAATAGTTTTAATATCTATCGACCCACATGTCATCAACTGATTGCCTTTAAGACTTGATAATGAGATTACTTTTAATCATGTATATTTTCCAAAGGTTCTTCTTCATTATTTCTCAATCAGTCAAGTAGGAGTTCTACTATATGGTTGGTCAGTTGTTCGATCTGGTGGTCGGTTAATAGTTCCAATATCTACCGACCCACATATAATCAACCGATCGCCCTGTAAACTTGATAATAAGATTACTTTTTATCGCGTCTGTTTTCAAAGGTCACACATTTTTGTTTCTAGATCTGTCGGGTAAAAGTTCTATAGTAGGGTTGGTCAGTCTGGTGGTCAGTTAATAGTTCCAATATCTACCGACCCACATATCATCATCTGATCGCCTTGTAAACATTATAATGAGATTACTTTTTATCATGTCTACTTTCCAAAGGTCCCCATTTGCTATTTCTAGATCAGTTAGGTAGGAGTTCTACAGTAGGGTTGGTCGGTAGGTAGGTCTGGTTGTCGATTAACAGTTCTAATGCCTACCGACCCACTTATTATTGACCGATCGCCCTGAAAACTTGATAATGATATTACTTTTTAGCGTGTTTATTTTCCAAATGTCCTTCTTTGCTATTTCTAGATCAATCGAATAGGAGTTCTACAGTGGGGTTGGTCAGTTAACGAGATTACTTTTATCGCATCGATTTTTCAATCATCCCACTTTGTTGTTTCTATATCAGTCGGGTAGGTGTTTCATAGTAAGGTCAGTCTGATGATCAGTAAGGTAGTCGGTTAATAGTTTCAATGTCTACTGACCCACATATCATCGATCGATTGCCCTATATACTTGATAATGAGATTAATTTTTAATGCGTCTACTTTCCAAAGGTATCCATTTGCTATTTCTAGATCAGTCGGGTAGGAGTTCCACAGTACGGTCGGTCGGTTGGTCAGTCAAGTGGTCGGTTAATTGTTCCAACCTCTACCGACTCGGATATCATCAACCCATCGCCCTGTACACGTGATAATGAGATTTATTTTTAATGCGTCTATTTTCCAAAGGTCTCCCTCTGCTATTTTTGGATCAGTCGGGTAGCAATTCTATAGTAGGGTTTGTCAGTTTGGTGGTCGGTTAATAGTTCTAATGTTTACCGACCAACATACCATCGACTGATTGCCTTGTAAAACTTGATAATGAGATTACTTTTTCTCACGTCTATTTTCCAAAGGTCTCCCTTTGCTATTTCTCGATCAGTCGGGTAGGATACAGTAGGGTTCGTCGGTTGGTCGATATGGTGGTTGGTTAATAGTTCCAATATCTACCGACCCATATTTCATTGACCGATCGCCTTGTAAACTTGATAATGAGATTACTTTTTATTACGTCTATTTTCCAAAGGTCCTCCTTTACTATTTTTAAATCAGTTGAATAGGAGTTCTACAATACGGTTGGTCGGTTAACGAGATTACTTTTTATCGCATCTAATTTTCAAAGGTTCCCCTTTACTGTTTCTAGATTAGTTGGGTAGGAGTTCCACAGTAAAGTAAGTCGGTTGGTCAGTCAGGTGGTCGGTCAATAGTTCTGACGTCTGTCATCCTGCATATCATCGACCTATTGCCCAATATACTTGATAATAAGATTAATTTTTAACGTGTCTGTTTTCCAAAGGTCTCCTTTTGATATTTCTAGATCAGTCGACTAAGAGTTCTATAGTACGGTTGGTCAATTGGTTGGTGAGGTAGTCGGTTAAAATTTCTAACATCTACCGACACGCATATCATCGACCGATCACCTTGTAACGTAATAATGAGATTCACTTTTAACGCATCTATTTTCCAAAGGTCTTCCTCTACTATTTCTAGATCAGTTGGGTAGCAATTCTATTGTAGAGTTGGTCAGTTGGTCTGTCTAGTGGTCGGTTAATAGTTTCAATGTCTACCGTCTATTATGGTCTCCCTTTCCTATTTATAGATCAGTCGGGTAGGAGTTCTATAGTTTTCCAAAGGCACCCTTTGCTATTTCTAAATCAGTCGGGTAGGAATTCCACAATAAGGTTGGTCGGTTGGTTGGTCTGGTGGTCGGTTAATAGTTCCAATGTCTACCGACCCACGTATCATCAACTGATCGACTTGTAAATTTGCTAATAAGATTACTTTTTATCACGTATATTTTCTAAAGGTCCCCCTTAGTTATTTATAGATTAGTCGGGTAGGAGTTCTACAGTAGGGTATGTTGGTTGGTCGGTCTGATGGTCGGTTAATAGTTCGAATGCCTACCAACCCACATATCTTCGACCGATCGCCCTGTAAACTTGATAATAAGAATACTTTTTATTGCGTCTACAGTAGAGTTGGTCAGTTAACGAGATTACTTTTTATCGCGTCTATTTTCTAAAGGTCCCCCTTTGCTGTTTCTAGATTAGTCGGGTAGGAGTTCTACAGTACAGTTAGTCGGTTGGTCAGTAAGTGGTCGGTTAATAGTTCCAACATCTAACGACTCACATATCATCGACCGATCACCCTGTAAACATGATAATGAGATTAATTTTTAACGCATCTATTTTCCAAATATCTCCCTCAGCTATTTCTAGATCAATCGGGTAGTAATTCTATAGTAGGATTAGTCATTTGGTCGGTCTAGTGGTCGGTTAATAGTTTCAATTTCTATCGAACTATATATCATCGACCGATCACCCTGTAAACTTGATAATGAGATTATATTTTATCGCATCTATTTTTTAAAGTTCTCCATTTGCTATTTTTAAATGTCGGGTAGGAGTTATAATGTTTTTCCAAAGGTCCCTCTTTGCTATTTAGAGATCTTTTGGGTAGGAGTTCCACAGTAGGGTTGGTCGGTTGGTCAGTCTGGTGGTCGGTTAATAATTTCAATGTATAACGACCCACATATCATCGATTGGTCGCATTATAAACTGACAGTGAGATTACATTTTTTTCGTGTCTATTTTTCAAAGGCCTCCCTTTGCAATTACTAGATCAGTCGGGTAGGAGATGTACAGTTTTTCCAATGGTCTCCCTTTATAATTTCTAAAACAGTTGGGTAGGAGTTTCACAGCAGGGTTGGTCGGTTGATCGGTCTGGTGATCGGTTAATAGTTTCAATATCTATCGACCCACATATCATTGATTGATCGCCTTGTAAACATAATAATGAGATTACTTTTTATCATATCTATTTCCCAAAGGTCCTCATTTGCTATTTCTAGATCAGTCAGGTAGGAATTCTACATTAGGGTTGGTCGGTTGATATGTCTGGTGGTCAGTTAACAGTTCCAATGCCTACTGACCCACATATCATCGACCGATCGCCCTGTAAACTTGATAATGGTATTACTTTTTTATCGCGTTTATTTTCTAAAGGTCTTCCTTTGCTATTTCTAGATCAGTCGAGTAGGAGTTCTACAGTGGAATTGGTCGGTAAACGAGATTACTTTTTATCGCATCTATTTTCCAAACCTCCCATATTGCTTTTTCTAGATTAGTCGGGTAGGTGTTTCATAGTAAGGTCAGTTGGATGATCGGTAATGTGGTCGGTTAATAGTTTCAACGTCTACTGAAACATATATCATCGATCGATCGCCCTATGTACTTGATAATGAGATTAATTTTTAGCACATCAACTTTCTAATGGTATCTATTTGCTATTTCTAGATCACTCAGGTAGGAGTTCCACAGTACGGTCGGTCGGTTGGTCAGTCAGGTGGTTGGTTAATAGTTTCAACCTCTACCGACTCGCATATCATCGATCGGTCGCCCAGTACACGTGATAATGAGATTTATTTTTAACGTGTCTACTTTCCTAAGGTTTCCCTCTGCTATTTTTGAATCTGTTGGGTAGCAATTCTATAGTAGGGTTTATCGGTTTGGTGGTCGGTTAATAGTTCTAATGTCTACCGACCAACATATCATCGACTGATCGCCTAGTAAACTTGATAATGAGATTACTTTTTATCACGTCTATTATCCAAAGGTCTCCTTTTGCAATTTCTCGATCAGTCGGGTAGGATATTTATAGTAGGGTTGGTCGATTGGTCGATCTAGTGGTTGGTTAATAGTTCCAATATGTGCCGACCCACATTTCATCGACCGATCACCCTGTAAACTTGATAATGAGATTACTTTTTATTACGTCTATTTTCCAAAGGTCCTCCTTTACTATTTCTAAATCAGTTGAATAGTTTGATTGGGCAGTTAACGAGATTACTTTTATCGCATCTATTTTTCAAAGGTCCCCTTTGCTGTTTCTAGATTAGTCTGGTAGGAGTTCCACAGTAAGTAAGTCGGTTGGTCAGTCAGGTGGACGGTCAATAGTTCTAACGTCTGTAGTCCCGCATATCATCGACCGATCACCCTATAAACTTGATAATGAGATTATATTTTATCACGTCTATTTTCCAAAGACCCCCCTTTGCTATTTCTCTATCAGTCGGGTAGGAGTTCTACAGTAGGGTTAGTCGGTTGGTCGGTCTGGTGGTCGGTTAATAGTTCCAATATCTACCGACCCACATATCATCGATCGATTGTCCAATAAACATGATAATGAGATTAAATTTTATCGCATCTATTTTTCAAAGGTCTCCATTTACTATTTCTAGATTAGTCGGGTAGGAGTTCTACAGTTTTTCCAAAGGTCACCCTTTCCTATTTCTGGATCAGTCGGGTTGGAGTTCCACAATAGGGTTGGTCGATTGGTTGGTCTGTGGTCGGTTAATAGATCCAATGTCTACTGACCCACATATCATTAATCGATCGCCTTGAAACTTGATAGTGAGATTACTTTTTATCACGTCTATTTTTCAAAGGTCCCCTTTGCTATTTCTCGATCAGTCAGGAAGGAGTTTTACAGTAGGGTTGATCGATTGGTTGATCTGATGGTTAGTTAATAGTTCCAATGTCTACCGACGAACATATCATCAACCGATCACTCTGTAAACTTGCTAATGAGATTACTTTTTATCAAGTATATTTTACAAAGGTCCCCCTTTGTTATTTCTAGATTAGTCGAGTAGAAGTTCTATAGTATAGTTGGTTGGTCAGTCTAGTGGTCGGTTAACAGTTCCAATGCCTACCGACCCACATATCATCGATAAATCTCCCTGTAAACTTGATAATGAGATTTTTTTTATCGCGTCTATTTTTCAAATGTCCTCCTTTGCTTTTTCTAGATCAATCGAATAAGAGTTCTACAGTAGTATTGGTCAGTTAACGAGATTACTTTTTATCGCGTCTCTTTTCCAAAGGTCCCCCTTTGCTGTTTTCAGATCAATCAGGTAGAGGTTCCACAGTAAGGTCAGTCAATTAGTCGGTTAATAGTTTCAACATTTACCGACCCACATATCATCGATCGATCGCCTTATATACTTGATGTTGAGATAATTTTTTAACGCGTCTATTTTCCAAAGGTCTTCCTTTACTATTTCTAGATCAGTCGGGGAGAAGTTCCACAGTACGTTCGGTAGGTTTGTCAGTTATGTGGTCGGTTAATAGTTCCAATCTCTAACGACCCACATATCATTAACCGATCGCTCTGTAAACGTAATAATGAGATTAATTTTTAACGCGTTTATTTTCTAAAGGTCTCCCTCAGCTATTTCTGGATTAGTCGATTAGCAATTCTATAGTAGGGTTGGTCGTTTGGTCGGTCTGGTGGTCGGTTAATAGTTCCAATTTATACCAACCCACATATCATCGACCGATCGCCTAATAAACTTGATAATGAGATTATATTTTATCGTGACTATTTTTTAAAGGTCTCACTTTGCAATTTCTAAATCAGACAGGTAGGAGTTATAAAATTTTCCAAAGGTGTCTCTTTGCTATTTACAGATCAGTCGGGTAGGAGTTCCACTGTAGGGTTAGTCGGTTGGTCGGTCTAGTGGTCGGTTAATAGTTCTAATATCTACCGACCCACATATCATCAATCGATCGCCTTGTAAACTTGATAGTGACATTACTTTTTATCACGTCCATTTTTCAAAGGCCCTCCTTTGCTAATTCTCGATTAGTCGGGTAGGAGTTCTACAGTAGAGTTGGTCAGTTGGTCGATCTGGTGGTCGATTAATAGTTCCAATGTCTACCGACCCACATATCATCGATCGATCGCCCTATAAACTTGATAATGAGATTACATTTTATCTCGTCTATTTTTCAAAGGTCTTCCTTTGCTATTTCTAGATCAGTCAGGTAGGAGTTCTATAGTTTTTTCGAAGGTCTCCCTTTTCTATTTCTAGATCAGTCGGGTAGGAGTTCCACAGTAGGTTTTATCAGTTGGTCGGTCTGGTTGTTAGTTAATAGTTCCAATGTCTACCGATCCACATATTATTGAACGATTGCCTTGTAAACTTGATATTGGGATTACTTTTTATCACATCTGTTTTCCAAAGGTCCCCCTTAACTATTTCTCGATTAGTCGGGTAGGAGTTCTACAGTATGGTTGATCCTTTGGTTGATCTGGTGGTCAGTTAATAGTTCTACTTTCTACCGACGAACATATCATTGACCGATCGCCCTATATACTTGGAAATGAGATTATTTTTTAACGCGTCTATTTTCCAAATTTCTCCCTTTACTATTTCCATATCAGTCGGGCAGGAGTTTCATAGTACGGTCGGTCGGTTAGTCAGTTAAGTGGTCGGTTAAAAGTTCCAACCTCTAACGACCCACATGTTATAGATCGATTGCCCTATAAATGTGATAATGAGATTAATTTTTAATGCGCCTATTTTACAAAGGTCTCCCTCAGCTATTTCTAGATTAGTCGGGTAGCAATTCTACAGTAGGGTTGGTTGTTTGGTTGGTCTGGTGGTCGTTAAATAGTTCTAATTTCTATTGACCCACATATCATCGACCGATCGCCCTATCAACTTTATAATGCGATTATATTCTGTCGCTTCTATTTTTCAAAGGGCTCCCTTTGCTATTTCTAAATCAGTCGGGTAGGAGTTATATAGTTTTTACAAAGGTCACTTTTTACTATTTACAGATCGGTAGTCGGGTAAGAGTTCCTCAGTAGGGTTGGTCGGTTAGTCGGTCTGGTGGTCGGTTAATAGTTTTAATATCTACTGACCCACATATCATCGATCAATCGCCCTATAAACTTGACAATGAGATTACATTTTATCGCATTTATTTTTCAAAGGTCTCCCTTTGCAATTTCTAGAATAGTCGGGTAGGAGTTGTACAGTTTTTCCAAATGTCTCCCTTTACTATTTCTAGATCAGTCGGGTAGAAATTCCATAGTAGGGTTGGTCATTTGGTTGGTATGGTGGTCGGTTAATAGTTTCATTATCTACCAACCCACATATCATCGACCGATCGCCTTGTAAACTTGATAGTGATATTACTTTTTATCACGTCTATTTTCCAAAGGCCTCCTTTTGCTATTTCTTGAGCAGTAAGGTAGGAGTTCTACAGTAGGGTTGGTCAGTTGGTCGGTCTGGTGGTCGGTTTCCAATGTATATCAACCCACATATCATCGATCGATCACCCTATAAACATGATAATGAAATTATATTTATCGCGCTATTTTTCAAATGTCTCCCTTTGCTATTTCTAGATTAGTCGGGTAGGAGATCTACGATTTTTCCAAAGGTCATCCTTTGCTATTTCTAGATAAGTCGGGTAGGAGTTCCACAGTAGGGTTGATCGGTTGGTTGGTCTTGTTGTCGGTTAATAGATCTAATATCTACCGACCCACATATCATCGATCGATCGCCTTGAAACTTGATAGTGAGATTACTTTTATCACGTCTATTTTCCAAAGGTCTCCCTTTACTATTTCTCGATCAGTCGGGCAGGAGTTCTACAGTATGGTTGATCGATTGGTCGATCTGGTGGTCGGTTAATAGTTTCAATGTCTACCGATCAACATATTATTGATCGATCGCCCTGTAAACTTGATAATGGGATTATTTTTTTTCGCGTCTATTTTCCAAAGGTCACCCATTGCCATTTCAAAATCTATCGGTTAGGAGTTCTATAGTAGGGTTGGTCGGTCTGGTGGTAGGTTTATAGTTCTAATGTCTACCGACCCACATATCATCGACCAATCGCCTTGTAAACTTGATAATGTGATTACTTTTTATCACATATAATTTCCAATGGTCCTCCTTTGCTATTCCTAGATCAGTCGAGTAGGAGTTCTTCAGTAGGGTTTGTTAGTTGGTCGGTCAGGTGGTCGGTTAACAGTTCCAATACCTACCGACCCACATATCATCAACCGATCGCCCTATAAACTTGATAATAAGATTACTTTTTATCGCGTCTATTTTTCAAATGTCATCCTTCACTATTTCTAGATCAGTCGAATAAGAGTTCTACAGTAGTGTTGGTCGGTTAACGAGATTACTTTTTATCGCATCTATTTTCCAAAGGTCCCCGTTTGCTATTTCTAGATCAGTTGAGTAGAAGTTCCACAGTAAGGTCAGTCGGTTGGTCGGTCAGTTGGTTGGTTAATAGTTCTAACGTTTACCGACCCATTTATCATCGACCGATAGCCCTATATACTTAGTAATAAGATTAATTTTTAACGCGTCTATTTACCAAAGGTCTCCCATTACTATATCTAGATCAGTCGGGTAGGAGTTCCACAGTACGCTCGGTCAGTTGATCAGTTAGGTTGTTGGTTAATAGTTCCAATCTCTAACGACCCACATATTATCGATCGATCACCCTGTGAACATGATAATGGGATTAATTTTTAACGCATCTACTTTCCAAAGGTCTCCCCCAGCTATTTCTAGAAAAGTCGGGTAGCAATTCTAATGTAGGGTTGGTCGTTTGGTCGGTCTGGTTGTTGGTTAATAGTTTCAATTTCTTCTGACCCACATATCATCGATCGATGGCCCTGTAAACTTGATAATGAGATTACATTTTATCGTGTCTATTTTTCAAAGGTCTCTCTTTGCTATTTCTAAATCAGTCGGGTAGGAGTTATATATACAGTTTTTCCAAAGGTCCCTCTTTGCTATTTATAGACCGGTCAGGTAGGAGTTCCAAGTAGGTTGGTCGGTTGGTCTATCTGGTGGTCGGTTAATAGTTCCAATATCTACCGACCACATATCATCGACCGATCACCTTGTAAACTTGATAGTGATATTATTTTTATCACGTCTATTTTCCAAAGGTCCCCCATTACTATTTCTCGATCAGTCGGGTAGGAGTTCTATAGTAGGGTTGGTTGGTTGGTTAGTCTGGTGGTCGATTAATAGTTTCAATATCTACCGACAAATATATCATCGACTGATCGTCCTATAAACGTGATAATGAGAATATATTTTATCGCGTCTATTTTTCAAAGGTCTCCCTTTGCTATTTCTAGATCAGTCGGGTAGGAGTTCTACAATTTTTTCAAAGGTCTCCCTTGTTATTTCTATATCTGTTGGGTAGAAGTTCCACAATAGGATTGGTCGATTGGTCAGTCTGGTGGTCGGTTAAAAGTACCAATGTTTATCGGCCCACATATCATCGACTGATTGCCTTGTAAACTTGATAACTTGATTACTTTTTATCACGTCTATTTTCTAAAGGTCACCCATTGCTATTTCTAGATCTGTCGGATAAGAGTTCTACAATAGGGTTGGTCGGTCTTGTGGTCGATTAATAGTTTCAATGTCTACCGACCCACATATCATCAACCGATCACCATGTAAACATGATAATAAGATCATATTTTATCACGTCTATTTTTCAAAAGTCCCCCTTTACTATTTCTAGATCAGTCAGGTAGGAGTTCTGCAGTAGGGTTCGTCGGTTGGTCGATCTAGTGGTCGGTTAACAGTTCCAATTTCTACCGACCCACATATCATCGACCGATTGCCATGTAAACTTGATAATTAGATTAATTTTTATCGCGTCTATTTTCCAAATATCCTTCTTTGCTATTTCTAGATCAGTCAAATAATAGTTCTACAGTAGTGTTGGTCGGTTAGCAAGATTAGTTTTTATCGGGTCTATTTTCCAAAGGCCCTCCTTTACTATTTTTAAATCAGTCAGTAGGAGTTTCACACTAAGGTCAGTCAGTTGGTCGGTCACGTGGTCGATTAATAGTTCCAACATCTACTGACCCACATATCATCGATTGACGCCCTATATACTTGATAATGAGATTATTTTTTAACGCGTCTATTTTCCAAAGGTCTCCCTTTACTATTTCTAAATCAGTCAGGTAAGAGTTCCATAATACGATCAGTAGGTTGCTCAATTATGTGGTCGGTAAATAGACCCTTCCTCTACCGACCCACATATCTTCGGCTGATCGCCCCCCGTAAACGTGATAATGAGATTAATTTTCCAAAGGTCTCCTTCAATTATTTCTTGATCAGTTGGGTAGCAATTCTATAGTAGAGTTAGCCGTTTAGTCGGTCTGGTGGTCGGTTTATCGTGTCTATTTTACGAAGGTATCCCTTTGCTATTTCTAGATCAGTTGGGTAGGAGTTCTACAATTTTTTTCAAAGGTCCCCCTTTGCTATTTCCAGATTAGTCGGGTATGAGTTCCACAGTAGGGTTGGTCTTTGATCAGCTTGGTGGTCAGTTAATAGTTTCAATGTCTACTGACCCACATATCATCGACTTATTGCACTATAAACAAGATAATGAAATTACTTTTTATCACGACTATTTTCCAAAGGTCTCCCTTTGCTATTTCTAGAATAGTTGGGTAGGAGTTCTACATTAGGGTTGGTCGGTTTACGAGATTACTTTTTATCATGTTTGTTTTCGAATAATCCCCTTTGCTGTTTCAAGATCAGTCGGGTAGAACTTCCAATGTAGAGTCGATCGGTTGGTAGGTCAAGTAGTCGTTAATAGTTCCAACGTCTACCGATCCATATATCATCGACCAATAGCCTTATAAACTTGATATGAGATTTATTTTTAATGCATCTATTTTCCAAAGGTCCCCTTTGCTATTTCTAGATCAGTCAAGTAAGTTCCATAGTAGGGTTAGTCTGTTGGTAGGTCAGGTGGTCCGATAATAGTTCCGACGTCTACCAACCCACATATCATTGACAGATTGCTCTGTAAATTTGATAATAAGATTAATTTTTAAATCTATATTTTTCAAAGGTATTCTTCTGCTATTTCTAGATCAGTCGGGTAGCAATTCTACAGTAGGATTGGTCGGTTGGTCGGTCTGGTGGTCGGTTAATAGTTCCTTGCTCGAGGTACTATTGCTGGTGCTGGGGTTTTCCGCAATTGCAGAGGGTTCTACATGGGTGGCTTCTCTAGCGGATTTGGCCATGGCTTTGCTTTTGAAGCAGAACATATTACTACTTTAATGCTATTGAGTTTGCATATGATAGAGGATGGAACTCTCTTTGGTTGGAGTCTGACTCGACTTATGTGGTTTATGCCCTTTCTTCTCCGTCTCCGGAGCTACCTTGGAGACTTCTTTCTCGATGGTGAAGAAGCATGGAGATTACTCGGATGATGAATTTTCGAGTCTCTCACATCCATCGTGAGGGGAATGCTGTGGCTGATCGTCTAGCTGATATCGGAGGGGACTTTGTTTAGCATGTTTATGCACCTCTTGATATTCTCCGTCTTATATTTACAGATATGTACTTTGAACACTACAGGATTAAATGAATTTTTGAAATTATTGCTTGCTGGGTCACTCTGGTTTCTCACTTGTGCGGTTGTATGCGAAGGAGATTCTGTCTCTCCGGTGGTGATGCCGCAGGGTGTGCCAGGTGATATATTTCCTTTTGGTCTTTGTGTACATCATTTCCATTTTGAGTCTTTGATGCTTTTTGTATTGATTTGAAATGATTGGAATAATTTGAGTGTTTGGATGCTGCAGTGGATTGATTTGAGCGGCAGGGCTCTCTTTAGATCTATGTTAGATGGTGAGTTTTATGAAATTCTTTGGAAGGTGCTCTTTTCCTCAATATGAGTTTTTTCCACTGGGTTTTTCATATAGAGGTTTTTACCAAGGCCGTCTGGGGTGGTCAACCATGTATTCGGCTGTATAGGTTTAGACCTCATTTTAAGGTACGTCTATTTGGTCGGGTAACAAGATCCCTTGCCTATTCCCATGTTGGTTGGGTAGCAGGATCCCTCGCCTGCTCCCATTTATGTTGTGTCTTTTTGGTCTCCATTGTATACTTTTGGTTTACTTGATTTATTATATTATTTAGTTTGCTCATTTCCTTCATCATGATGCTCCTTTCATTGATCACGATGTATAGTTCCTTCCTCATGATGCTCATTTCCATCATCTTATTAATCATTTCTATCATCATGATACTCAATTCCTATATCATAATGCATATTTCCTTCATCATGATGCTCATTTCCATCATCATGATTCTTATTTCCTTCATCATTATGCTCATTTTCTACATCACGATGCTAATTTCCTTCTTCATGATGCATATTTCCTACATCTTTATGGTTATTTCTTTCATAATGATGCATATTTTCTTCATCATGATGCTTATTTCCTACATCATGAGGCTCATTTCATTGATCATGATGCTTGTTTCCTTCATCATGATTCTCATTTCCATCATCATGATGCATAAGTCTATCATCATGATTCATATTTTCTTCATCATGATACATGTTTCCTTCATAGTGATGCCTATTTCCTACATCATGATACTCATTTCCTTCATCATGAGGCATATTTTCTTCTTAGTGATGCTCATTTCCTACACCATGGTTCTCATTGAATTAATAATGATGCTCATTTCATTAATCTTGATAAATATTTCCTTCATCGTGATTCTTATTTCCTTCATTATGATGCATATTTCCTTCATCACGATGCTCATTTCCTTCATCATGATGTATATTTACTTCATAATTATGCTCATTTCCCTCATTATAATGCTCAATTATTTCAATATGATGCATATTTCCTTCATCATGACATTGTTTTCTTCATCATGATGCATATTTCCTTCATCATGATGCATATTTTCTTCATCATGATACTCATTCCATCATCATGATGCTCATTTCTATCATCATGATGCTCATTTCCTTCGTCATGATGCATATTTCCTTCATCCTGATGCATATTTCCTTCATCATGATGATCATTTCTTACATCATTAACCACATTTTCTTCATCATGATGCATATTACTTTCATAATGATGCTCATTTCAGTCATCTTAATGATCGTTTCCTATCATGATGCTCTTTTCCTTCATCTTGATGCATATTTCCTTCAGCATGATTATGATTTCCATCATCATGGTGCTCATTTCTTTCATCATGATGCATATTTCCTTCATCAAAATAATCATTTCCTATATTATTATGGTCATTTTCTTCATCATGAAGATTATTTCCATCATCTTAATGATCGTTCCTTCATCATGATGCTCATTTTCTTCATCATGATGAATATTTCCTTCATCATGATTCTTATTTCTATCATCATAATGCCCATTTCTTTCACCATAATGATCATTTCCTTCATCATGATGCATATTTCCTTAAACATAATGCTCATTTCCATCATCTTGATAATCATTTCCTTCATCATGATGTTTATTTCCTTCATCATGATGCATATTTCCTTCATCATTATGCTTATTTCCATCATCAGGATGCATATTTCCTTCATCATAATGTATATTTCCTTCATCATGATGCATATTTCTTTCATCATGATGCTCATTTCCTACACAATAATGCATATTTTCTTCACCATGATGCTCATGTTCATCATCTTGATAATCTTTTTCTTCATCGTCATACTCATTTCCTTTATCATGATGCACATTTCCTTCATCATGATACTTATTTCCATCATCATGATGCTTTCCTTTATCATGATGCTCGTTTCCTTCATCATGATACTCATTTCCTTCATTATGATGCATATTTTGTTTATCATTACGACCTTCCTACATCATGATGCATATTTCCTTCGTCTCGATGCTGAATGACTTCATCATGATCCAATTCTTCATCATGATGCTCATTTCCATCATCATGATATGTATTTCCTACATCATGATGCTCATTTCCTACGTCATGATGCTCATTTCCTACAACACGATGCTGATTTCCTTCATCATGATGCATATTTACTTCATCATGTTGATCATTTCTTTCATCATGATGCATATTTCCTTCTAATGATATTTATTTCCATTATCTTTATAATCATTTCCTCCATCATGATGCTCATTTCCATCATCTTAATGTTCATTTCCATCATCATGATGCTCATTTCATTAATCATGATGCATATTTCCTTCATCATAATGCTCATTTCCTAAATTATAATGCAAATTTCCTTCACCACGATGCTCATTTTTCCATCATCTTAAAGAACATTTCCTTCATCATGATGCATATTTCATCCATCATGATTCTCATTTCCATCAATGTGATGCTTATTTTCTTCATCATGATGCATATTTCCTTCATCGTTAGGCTCATTTCCTTCATCATGATGCATATATCCTTCATCATGAGGCTCATTTCCTTTATCATGATGCATGTTTCCTTCTTCATGATGCTAATTTCCTACATCATGATGCTCATTTTATTCATAATGATGCATATTTCCTTCATCATGATCCTCATTTCTTACATCATGATGCATATTTTCTTCATTATGATGTTCATTTCCAACAACATGATGATCATTTCCTTCATCATGACGATCATTTCCTTCTTTGTAATGCTTATTTCCCTCTTCATGATGTTCATTTCCATCATCATGATGCTCATTTCTTTCATCATGATGTTCAATCTGTCATCATGATACATATTCCCTTCATCATGATGCACATTTCTTTCATCATGATGCATATTTCATTCAACATGATGCTCATTTCCATCATAATAATGCTCATTTCATTCATCATGATGTATATATCCTTCATCATGATGCTCATTTCATTGATCATGATGTATATTTCCTTCATCATGATGCTCATTTTCTATATCATGATGCATATTTCCTAAATCACGATGCCCATTTCTAAAATCTTATTAATGGTTTCCTTCATCATGATACTCAATTCCTTTATCATGATGCATATTTCCTTCATCGTGATGCTCATTTCTATCATCATGATCCTTATTTCCTTCATCATAATGCGTATTTCCTTCATTATGATGCTCATTTCCTACATCACGATACTAATTTCCTTCATCATGGTGCATATTTCCTACATCTTTATGATCATTTCGTTCATCATGATGCATATTTCCATCAAAATGATGTTCATTTCCTACATCATGAGGCTCATTTCCTTGATCATGTTGCTCATTTCCATCATCATGATGCTCAATTCCATCATCATGATGCATAAATCTATCATCATGATGCATGTTTCCTTCATCATTGATGAGAGTGTAAATTTATGTATTTTGGACTCTGATTTGCATGGAAATTGAGTACGATTGAGTCTTTTATTGAGACGAATCAATACGTTTATGGAAAAGTCACGAATCAGAGGGTATAATGGCTTTTTGAGCATATTTGTACAGGAAAACAACTAGAAATGGCTTGGAATTGGAAGACACAATTTTTGAAGTAATTTTCGAAAGCCGTTCGACTTCAAGACCTTGTTCGACCATTATCACATATGTCGAACAAGATGGCCAAGTCGAGCAGAATATGCAGATTCATCCAGAGAGTTTGCTCGACTTGGATAGGTTGCTCAACCAGAATCATCTTGGTCGAGCAGATGAGGGAAGTCGAACAAAATGTGCAAAATCTTATAGAGAGCTTGCTCGACCATTGCTCGAGTTGGAAGCCTTGCTCGACCAGTCCAAGCTTGGTCGAACGGATTCTCGCTGATGCTATTTATGGTAATTCCGGATGTCTTTTATCAAATTTGACGTGTGCTTCAAGCAAAAGCCCATCCTAAGCCCATAAGGAGGTTCCACCACTACAAAAGAAGAGCTTTCACAGAAGAAAGGACACACATCCTTCATCATCCATCCACCACCAAAACCCTACCATCATCCGAAAGGATCGTGAAGAGAGGTTCGTCTGGCGCGTCAAGTAAGATCATACCAAATAACCATGATTATTCCTAGATCAATCATGGGCTAGAACCGCTCCGGTAGTTCTAGGGCTATGGAAGTTTTATGAGTTAATTGAATTTCCATGTGTAAACTCCGTGCAACACTACTTGTGGTTTATTTTATATAAGATTGTGCTTTTTCAATTCATACTCACGGTCGTTTTGTGCATCATTAATTGTTATGTAGAGTCTGAATGCATATCTTAGTTAATGATTGAGTTTGTTCACCGCTGAGCAGGATTACATCTTATAATTCTAAGTGAAGGGATTCCGAAGTCTTATTGGAACTATCTTATATAGATACTTGTTGATTGAATATTATTCGTGTTAATAAGTAGGATTAAGAGTATAACGTCATAGTACCTATAAAGGGAGATCATATTGGGTTAGAGTACTAAGTGCATGGGAAATAATTGATAATGAAAGTACCTAGAAAGGGGTGGTGAATTATATCTCTTGCTCTGAGGATATTCACACGTGTCAAACGCATGTTTACTTATGTCTATAGAGTGAAATTGCATGGTTTAGTGATGCGTCAATAAACCACAAGGCAGAGTCAGACAATAACGCATGAAAAGGAAATTAACAAGTAAAACCGGATGCCCGAAGAACTACCTAATCTCTTTCTTGATCACAACCGTATTTTCTATTGCTTGTTTGTTTATTTGATTTGCTATTTAAGTCAAATTTTTTTTTTTTTCGTAACAATTCAAAACCAATTTGCCAAACATAATCTTAATAAATTAGATCATAATAAAACTAATAATAATCCATCTCTTGGGTACGATAATCACTTGGTCACCTATCGAAACTACAGTTGATATCCTTATACTAGAGGATTAATTTTGTGTGTTGAAAAAATGCCCATCAATTATGATGTCTATTTCCTACATCATGATGCTCATTTCCTTCATCACGATGCATATTTCCTTCATCATGATGTTCATTTCCTACATCATGATGCACATTTAATTCAAAATGATGCTCATTACATTAATCATTATAAATATTTCCTTCATCATGATTCTCCTTTCCTTCATTATTGACGCGTATTTCCTTCATCACGATGATCATTTCCTTTATCATGATGTATATTTACTTCATAATGATGCTCATTTTCTTCATAGGTACATTTCCTTCATTGTGATACATATTTCCTTCATCAAGTCGTTCTTTCCTATGATGCATATTTTCTTCATCATGATGCTCATTCTCTTCATCATGATGCTCATTTCCATCATCATGATGCTCATTTACTTCGTCATATGTTTATTTCCTTCATCATGATACCTATTTCCTTCATCATGATGATCATTTCTTACATCATTATGGTCATTTCCTTCATCATGATGCTAATTTCCTTCATCATGATGCACATTACCTTCATGATGATGCTTATTTCCATCATCTTAATAATCGTTTCCATTATCATGATGCTCATTTCCTTCATCTTGATGCATATTTCCATCATCATGATTTTTATTTCTATCATCACGATGTTTATTTCCTTCATCTTGATGCATATTTCATTCATCATGATTCTGATTTCCATCATCATGATGCTCATTTCTTTCATCATGATGCATATTTCCATAGGTTATAACCATTGTAAACCATTCAAAATATTTTTTACATTAAACCCGATCAGTTCTAACGTTGTAAAATTTATTTTTTTTAAAGTAATTTTTATTAATTTCTTTTCATATTTAGGAATAATAAATATGTATAAAAACTTTCTACATTAAATCCGATCGGTTCTAATCTTGTAAAGTTTATTATTTTTTTAGAATAATTTTATTAATTTTTTTCATGTTTAAGAATAATAAATACATATAAAAAATTTCCACATTAAACCCGATTAGTTCTAACTTTGTAAAATTCATTGTTTTTTAAAGTAATTTATATTAAATTTTTTCATTTTTAAAAATAATAAATAAAGAATGTGTATTGAAATGAGAAAATGAGCAATGTAATGAAGGAAAAGCGCACCTAAATTAGAAAATGAGCATCAAAATGAAGGAATTGTGCATCGAAATGAAGGAAATGAGCATCGAAATGAAAAAAATGTGCATTGAAATGAGAAAGTGAACATCGAAGCCAATGAAATGTTAATCAAAATGAGAAAATGAGCATCTAATGTAGGAAATGAGTATCAAAATGAAGGAAATGAGCATCGAAATGAAGAAAACGTGCATTGAAATGATAAAATTAGCATCGAAATGAAGGAAATGTACATCGAAATTAGAAAATGAGCATTGAAATGAAGTAAAACTCATCAAAATGAGAAATGAGCACTGAAAATTAGGAGACGTGCATCGAAATGAGCATTAAAATGAAGGAAATGTGCATTTATAATGAGAAAATAAGCATAGAAACGAAGAAATTGTTGATCGAAACAAGAAAATGAACATCGAAATGAAGGAAATATAATTTTTAATAAATAAAGATATTAAAAATTAAAAAAAAATATTTCCAAATTAAAACCGTTAGGTTCTAACCTTTCTGAACCATACAAAAAAATTTTACATTATTCTATGCACAATTCCTTCATTTCGATGCTCATTTTCTAATTTTAGTGCATTTTTCCTTCATTTCATTGCTCGATACACGTTCTTTATTTATTATTTTAAAAATAATAATAATAATTACTTTTAAAAAAACAATGAACTTTACAAAGTTAGAACGGATCAGGTTTAATGTGGAAAATTTTTATATGTATCTATTATTCTTAAATATGAAAAAGAATTAACAAAAATTATTTTTAAAAAATTAACTTTACAAGATTAGAACCAATCAGGTTTAACGTGGAAAAATTTTAAATGAATTAATTATTGTTAAATATAAAAAAAATTAATAAAATTACTTCAAAAAAAATAATGAACTTTACAAGGTTAGAACTGATCAGGTTTAATATGGAAAAAATTTATACGTATTTAATATTCTCAAATATGAAAAATATTAACAAAAATTATTTTAAAAAAATAATGAACTTTACAAGGTTAGAACCAATCGATTTTAATGTCGAAAATTTTTATATGTATTTGTTATTCTTAAATGTGAAAAAAATTAATAAAAATTACTTTAAAAAATAATAAACTTTACAAGTTCAGAACCGATCGGGTTTAATGTGAAAAAATTTTATATGTATTTTATTATTCTTCAATATGAAAAAAAATTAATAAAAATTACTTAAAAAAACCATGAACTTTACAAGGTTAAAACCGATTGAATTTAATGTGGAAAAATTTTATATGTGATTATTATTCTTAATTATGAAAAAAATTCATAAAAATTACTACTAAAACTTATACTTATGTCCAATAATAATAATATATACCATGGTTCCTTATGCTTCGGCGAATAAGGAAGCTTAATCTAAGAAATGCTATGCACGAGAATGGATATCTCTTTTGTCGATGGCATGATCAGCAGGTATCAAGGTAACTCAAAATAAGAATGTTAAACTGTATGACTCTAGAAACTTCATGATAGACTTGGATGTGTTTTCTAAATTTGCCCAAGGTTATCACAATTTATTGTGATAATAATGGTGCAGTTGCAAACTTAAAGGAATCACGAGTCCAAAAGGCAATTAAACACATTAAGAGCAAGTACCACCTAATACGAGAAATCGAATGATAAGGGAAAGGTTGTTATCGCCATGATTGCATCGGATGATAACCTAGTAAATCCTTTTACAAGGATCTTAAGACGAAAGCTTTCGATGGTCGTGTAGTGGGTGTGGTAATCAGATGTATGGTAGTAGACATGATAGCATAGTCTTTTAGTATAAGTGGGAGATTATTGGATTGATCAAATGATTGCATCTTATAATTTATTTATATGTCCGATGCAATAGTCCACTAACTTTATAGTGTAGATAATATGTTGTGCAACAACACGCGGAAGATCATATTATCGGTTTCCTTATAAAGTATAAACAGATGCTCACAACAGAGATAGACGGGAACTCTCTATCGGGATGGTTGTAGTGTGATTTGGTATTAAATTATCATGACTATAGAATCACATTAGTGCAATTTGTGTATATTGAGCATTACCGCTTGAGATCGTTCGTCTTATACTGATTATATAGGAGAACTTGATCATAGTTATTATGGATGTTTGTGCTCTTGATCCCTATACAATAACCTCGACATGTAAAGCAGTATGTATTTCTTTGATTCATCAATGCGTGAGATTAACATGAAATTAAATCAACAAACTCAGTGAGTTGGGAAGTAGTGCTATCTCTATGGTGTGCTGTTGATTATAGAAGGAATCCGTGTTCGCTATAGGTTGATGATGTCCCCTTGAGGAGCTCATAAGGATTATCATGTAAACCCTGCAGGTGGATTTAATCCGACATAATAATGAAGTTGAGTGGTGCTACTCTTGGATTAGATATTAATTAATAGAGTTGTCAATAACTTAATTAATTAATGGGCATTGTATATCTTAAACATGGGGAGACTAACGGGCTCATAATAAGGAGACCATAACATAATTATAGGATTAGAATGGTAGTGCGGTAATAATATTTTAGTGATATATATTATTATTACTGGACTTAAGTATAAGTTTTAGGCTAAACTTGGATACTTAAGCCCAGTGGAGGCCCAACTCTAATTTCTCCTCTTGGTCCCTTCTGTAATCTATATATAAGTCATCTCAGCTGACCAAAAATCCTAATTAATTATTCGCGCCTAACCATGAGTAGGGAGAGAGAACAGCAGATTGAGAAGATCTTGAGGATCATCGCCCACACGACGTCAGGATTGGACTTGGGATACAGCAGAAGATCAGAAGGATGTTTGCTGCTGCTGTTTGTCAACTTCAATGATTTTTCAAAAATTGTGTAGAATTCAGAACTGGACGTGTGATACACCTTTAGAAAGCCATGGAATAGAGGATTGATTTGGTGTGTAGACCACTTGAATTGAAGATTGGATGAGGAAGTTAAGCCTAAAATCGTGAGGCTGCGCAGGCTGCCAGCGAGAATCTTTCTTCTTCAACATAGCCTGGTGAAAGGTAATTTGTTTCTATATTTTCTTACTTTCTCTAATTATAGAATCATATAAAACCCTAGCGGTTGGTCGGTCAGGTGGTCGGTTAAAAGTTCCAATATTTATTGAACCACATATCATCGACAGATGGTCCTATAAACTTAATAATAAGATTAATTTTTAACACATTTATTTTTCAAAGGTCTCCCTCTACTATTTCTATATCAGTCGGGTAGTAATTCTACAGTAGGGTTGGTCGGTTTAATAGTTTCAATATCTACCGATCCACATATCATCGATCGATCGCCCTATAAAATTAATAATAAGATCACATTTTATCGCATCTATTTCCCTTTTTAATTTCTAAATCAGTCGGGTAGGAGTTCTAAAGTTTTTCCAAAGAGCCCCATTTGCTATTTTTAGATCAGTCAGGGAGCAGTTCCACAGTAGGGTTAGACGGTTGGTCGGTCTGGTGGTCGGTGAATAGTTCCAATATCTACCGACCCACATATCATCGACCTATCGCCCTGTAACTTGATAATGAGATTACTTTTTATCGCGTCTATTTTCCAAAGGTCCCCCATTGCTATCTCTAGACCGTTAGGTAGGAGTTCTACAGTAGGGTTTGTCGGTTAACGAGATCACTTTTTATCGCGTCTACTTTCTAAATGTCCCCCTTTGCAATTTCTAGATCAGTCGCGTAGGAGTTCCACAGCAGGGTTCGTTGGTTGGTCAGTCAGGTGGTCGGTTATTAGTTCCAATGTCTACCGACCCACATATCATCGATCGATCGCACTGTAAACTTGATAATGAGATTAATTTTTAACGCTTCTATTTTGCAAAGGTCTCCCTTTGCTATTTTTAGATCAGTCGTGTAGGAGTTCCATAGTAGGGTCAGTCGGTCGGTCAGTCAGGTGGTCGGTTAATAGTTCCAACGTCTACCGACCCACATATCATCGATCGATCACCCTCTAAACTTGATATAGAGATTAATTTTTTATGCGTCTATTTTATAAGGTCTCCCTCTACTATTTCTATTCAGTCGGGTAGCAATCCTACAACAGGGTTGGTCGGTTGGTCGGTTTTATGGCCGGTTAATAGTTCCAATGTCTACAGACCTATATATCATCGATCGCTCGCCATGTAAACTTGATAATAAGATTACATTTTATCGTGTCTATTTTTCAAAGGTCTCCATTTGCTATTTCTAGATCAGTCATGTAATAGTTCTACAGTTTTTCCAAAGGTTTCCTTTACTATTTCTAGATCAGTCGGGTAGGAGTTCCACAGTAGGGTTGGTCGGTTGGTCAGTCTGGTGGTCGATTAATAGTTCTAATGTCTACCGACCCACATATGATCGACCAATCACCTTGTAAACATGATAATAAGTTTACTTTTTATCACGTCTATTTTTCTAAGGTCCCCTTTTGCTATTTCTAGATCTGTCGGGTAGGAGTTCTATAGTAGGGTTAGTCGGTTAACGTGATTACTTTTTATTTCGTCTATTCTCCAAAACTCCCCCTTATCTGTTTCTATATCAGTCGGGTAGGAATTCCAAAGTAGGGTCGGTCAGGTGGTCGGTTAATAGTTCCAACATCTTACGAACCATATATCATCGATCGATCGCCCTGTAAATGACTATTTTCAAATGGTCCCCCTTTGCTATTTTTAGATTAGTCGGATAGGAATTCCATAGTAGGGTCAGCCAGGTGGTCGGTTAATAGTTCTAACGTCTACCGACCCACATATCATAGATCGATTGCCCTATAAATTTATAATGAGATTAATTTTTAATGCGTCTATTTTCCAAATATCTCCCTCTTCTATTTCAATATCAATCGGGTAGCAATTTTATAAAAATGTTGATCAGTTGGTCGGTCTGGTGGTCGGTTAATAGTTCCAATATCTATCGACCCACATATCATCGACCGATTGCCCTGTAAACTTGATGATGAGATCACATTTTATCACGTCTATTTTTGAAAGGTCTCTCTTTGCTATTTCTAGATCAGTCAGGTAGGAGTTCTACAATTTTCCAAAGGTCCCCATTTACTATTTCTAGATCAGTCGAGTAAGAGTTCCACAGTAGGGTTGGTAGTGTTGGATTGTATACTAAAAGTCTAGCTTTTTGTATGAACAATGTTGTAACAATTAATTTGAAATGAGAATCATATGATCAAATGATTGCATCTTATAATTTATTTATATGTTCGATGCAATAGTCCACTTACTTTATACTGTAAATAATATGTTGTGCGACAACACGCGGAAGATCATATTATCGGTTTCCTTATAAAGTATAAATAGATGCTCACAACCGAGATAGACGGGGACTCTCTATCGGGATGGTTGTAGTGTGGTTTGGTATTAGCTTGTCTTGGCTATAGAATCACATTAGTGCACTTGTGTGTATTGAACAGGACCGCTTGAGATCGTTCGACTTATACTGACTTATAGGAGAACTTGATCTCAGTTATTATGGAAGTTCGTGCTCTTAATCCCTATACAATAACCTCGACACGTAGGGCAGTATGTATTTCTTTGATTCATCAATGGGTGAGATTTACATGTTATTAAATCAATAAACTCGGTGAGTTGGGAAGTAGTGCTATCTCTATGGTGTGCTGTTGATTGTAGAAGGAATCCGTGTCCGTCATAGGTTGATGATGTCCCCTTGAGGAGCTCATAAGGATTATCATGTAAACCCTGCAGGTGGAATTTATTCCGACATGATAATGAGGTTGAGTGGTACTACTCTTGGATGAGATATTAATTAATTGAGTTGTCAGTAACTTAAATTAATTAATGGACATTGTATATCTTAAACATAGGGAGACTAACGGGCTCATAATAAGAAGGAGCCCAAAACGTAATTTTGGGATTGGTATGGTAGTGCAGTAATAATATTTTAGTGGAATATATTATTATTATTGGACTTAAGTATAAGCTTTGGGCTAAGCTTGGATACTTAAGCCCAATGGAGGCCCAACCCAATTTCTCCTCCTGGTCCCTGCTGTAGCCCATGTATATAAGTCACCTCAACTTATCTGGAACCCTAATCTAATTCATTATTCACGTGTGATGAGGGTTGAGAGCAGATTGAGTAGGTCTCGTAGATCGTCGCCCACACGACGTCGAGATCGGACTTGGGACATACAGCAGAAGACCGGAAGGTCATTTACTGCTGCAGTTCGTCATGTTCCAAAATTCATATAAAATCGTACAGTTCTTCGATTTTGATGTATTATGTACTGATGGAAAGCCGTGAAGAGAGGATCGTCTGAGCACAAAGATCACTCAATTCCGACATCAGAAGAGGAACTTATGGCTATTCTCGTGGGACTGCGCAGACTGCCAGCGAGAATTCAACCTCTACATCAACCCTTGGTGAAAGGTAATGCGTTTCATGTTTACTTACTTCCGCTGCTTGTTAGAAATACATGAAACCCTAACGGGTCACGTTAACCAAACGATCGAATGCCAACAATTGGTATCAGAGCTTCGGTTTCGTGGTGAAGCGTGACACGTTAGGATAGGGTTTATGTGATTAATTTTTCGGAATTAGGATCACATGTTTAGGATTTTGGTTTTATTGCGCAAACCATGAATATCCCTATGTAATATATACCCTATATCATATCTATTCGTCCATGGTTGTGTGTGAGAGGATTCGACGAAAACTGTTCGTCAATTTCACATGCAAGGAAGAAAGAGAGGGCAAAAATAGAATCACGCTTTTGAGAGAAAATCCAGCGTAGTGATATTGCAGAGGCAATAAACAGAGTTTCAACGGTCGGATTGATCTGTAATTTGGTCAGCACGTTCAGACCTTGTGGATGTACATTCTGAACGGTGGAGATCGAATTTGGAGCTTTTTCTTGCTGGGAGTACGCTGAAAACAGAAGCAGATATTTGGGCGAATCTGTTTTGCGCAGTCGAGGGAAAAGTGTCGTTTCTGACAAACTAATCGTTGGATCGAGCTGTAATTTGGTCAACACCTTCAGACCTTGTGGATATACATTCTGAACGGTGGAGATCGAATTTAGAGGCTTTTCTTGCTGGGAGTACGTTGAAAACAGAAGCAGATATTTGGGCAATTCTGTTTTGCGCAGTCGAGGGAAAAGTGCCGTTTCTGACAAACTAATCGTTGGATCGAGCTGTAATTTGGTCAACACCTTCAGACCTTGTGGATATACATTCTGAACGGTGGAGATCGAATTTAGAGCCTTTTCTTGCTGGGAGTACGTTGAAAACAGAAGCAGATATTTGGGCGATTCTGTTTTGCGCAGTCGAGGGAAAAGTGCCGTTTCTGACACACTAATCGTTGGATCAAGCTGTAATTTGGTCAGCACGTTCAGACCTTGTGGATGTACATTCTGAACGGTGGAGATCAAAATTAGAGCCTTTTCTTGCTGGGAGTACGCTGAAAACAGAAGCAGATATTTGGGCGATTCTGTTTTGCGCAGTCGTGAAAAAAGAGCCGTTTCTCACAAAATAACCGTTAGATCGATCTGTAATTTGGACAGCATGTTCAAGACTTACAGTAGTAGATTCTGGACGGTGAAGATTGGATTCTGAGGCTCTTTCAGTTTCGAACTACGAACGACAGTTGGTGTAGTTTGGTATTGCGCGTTGGGCTGAACTTGGTTCCATGCAAGTAGGCCCTTGGACGAGCGACAGTCCGGGCGAGGGGCGCTCGTCAAGGCACTTGGGGCGCTCCCTGACATAATTGGCGGTGGGATATGACGATGGACGTCTTGGGGCACAAGCAATCCTGCTTGTTGCGTAAGGCATCGATTCCACAGTAGGAGTGTCGGACAAGACATTAAAATTTAGAGGCGTTTTTATTCCTAATATATATAACTGTCATAATTGATTTAATTGTCTATGATTGTTATATATATATATATATATATGGATGCCTGATCTCTATGATTTATTGTCTTATATAGAAGCATGCTAGATTGCGTATTATATTTGGTATATTATATGCATGTATTGCTAGAGTGTTGTATAAGACATCCAATTTTAAGAAAACTAATTCCTAATATATAACTGCCATAATAGATTGTATATTATTGTTATATATGGATGTCGAATTAATTCCTAATATATAACTGCTATAATTAATTGTCTATTATTGTTATATATGGATGTTGAATTGATTCCTAATATATAACTGACATAATTGATTTAATTATCTATTATTGTTATATATGGTTGCTCGTCGATATCGATGATTTTGATAATCTAGACGATATGACGATCGATATCGATAGTTTTGAAATTTTGATAATATTGATGTTTTTCGAATATTTGATAATCTAGTCGATATCGATGAATTTGATAATCTGGACGACATCGACGGTTGATATCGATGGTTTCGAAAATTGGACAATCTGGAAATTTTGAAAATTTGATAGTCTGGAAGTCTTTGCTGATATTCGTGCCTGGTGGCGAACAATCGAATTCGCTGATATATAACTGTTAATGATTGATTTAATTATTGATTATTGTTATATATGTATGCATGACTCTCTGTGATTTACTGCCTTATGTGCCGTAATAGAAGCATGCTAGCGTTGCGTATTTTATTCTGAATATCATATGCATGTAAAAACCCTCGGTGTTAAATTACTAAGTGGGAGAGGGGATTGGTAAATATTCCCACGGCCTCCATTATTGGTTTGTAAGTGATGTGAGTAAACTTGCGTGTTGGCAATAGGCCTTTCTCCCTAACGGATGAGTTTATTCACGGATCACTGGTACAGACTTTATTACATAATTATTATTTGTAATGTGGTACATGAACTTGCGTGTTGGCAATAGGCCTTCCTCCCTAACGGATGAGTTTATGTGGGGCTCACTGGTACAAACTTATAATTGATGATTGTAGGAAGCTATCCGAGCGCGTGTGTACTTCTCCAACTGTAAGGCACACAAGCTCGCGCAGTGGACTTGGGATCAAATAATGGTGTACACTTAGGTGTAAATAATTAGTATCCTCCCCAACGGAGTCACTGCTATTATTTGCATGGCTAAAGAGGAACCGACTATTAATTATTTTGTCATAAAGTTAGGTTGACAAATGAAATTAATGGGTAAAACCTTCTCTTGTAAATGTTTGGGTTTGTAAACGTCCACACTAACGTGGCTTGCAGACTCACGGTGCTTGAGATGTCGGTGAATTTTATTTTTATATAGTTTTGAGGGAATCAATATAAAAGGATAAAATTTGAAGTTTTGATCGGTAAATTTATTTATGATTCTCTGTAATTTCAAATGGTTTTATTTCACTTATGGTTGACTAAAAGAAATTATATTTACTGGTCCAAAATTAGATGATTAGAAAAGAATCTTGGTTTTGAATTTTACTGCTTAAGAAAATACATGTGTGTTCTCACAATGGACGTCTCATGATGCCTATTAAAGTCTCTAGTGAAGAGATGAGAGGTTCATAGAAATATGATGGTCTCATGTAACTCTTCGGATACTTGAGTAAGTTAAAAGGCAGAAGATCATGATTTAATTTGATGAATGAATTGGGAAAGCATGGAGTATAAATTGAAGGGAAACCTAGATCAATTTAATTCTTTGTGAATTGCCTAGATGTTTTTGAGTAAGTTCCACCTGAATTACAATAGGATGTATATGGTGGAAAACTTCTGGCAAAACATGTGGCAAAGGAAAGCCATTTTCATCATAATGTGAACAAGTTTTATATCTTATTCACTAGTTGTTTAAAACATGATTAGTGATGGCATTTACTGACACGAAGTGTGTAGATACTGGAATCACTAAATGTTTATTACTAAGTGAGGATAAGATTGTTATGACATGGGTAAAACTACAAGAGTAGTGGCTATTGCAGTGGGAGTTGTCTATTTATTAAATGATATGAGTAGACGTTTGATTTTATGAAATTGTCTTTACGTACATTTTCATAGAAAGAATTTGATTTCGGTTTCTATGCATTAATAGATGTATACTCCATTTCATTTAAATGATATGGTCATTATAATGAATGATAGAGTTGTAATCTGTTATGGTACGTTGGTGAACAATTTGTACACTCTTAAATCATGTTTATCCCCTGGATGCGACAAATAGTAATTAATAATGAGTCTTCTAATCTAGTAAGAGAAAGCTACCTTCGGAAATGAATTTCCCACCTTAATGGTGTGATGAATAGAAGGAATAACACTCTTATGGTAGTGATTAGATAGATGATGAATTATTTGGAATTACTAAATTCATTTTATGGATATGCCCTAGGAACAGTAATTCGTAAGAATGTTTTTCTATTTGTGGGATATCCTAGAAAAATGAAGGATGATTTATTTAGTCCACAAGATCGAAGAGTGATTGTTAACATAAACACTAGATTTTTGGAAAAAGGACTATGTAATAAATCAAATACCCATGTATAAGTTTTTCTAAAGGAAGTGAGAGGAAAACACAAAGTATAAGTACCAAGTGTACAAGAGGATATACCACAAGGTAAACTGCAACGCGTGTCACGTCTGATATACAATTGCATGTAGTGCCTTGTCGTAGTGGGAGGGTTCTTCGACAACTTGTAAGATACATGTTTTGGGAAAGTCGTGAGACTTGGTCCCTCGCAAACATGAAATGGACCCATAGATACGACGAAGCACTACAAGTTAGAAATGCCTAATCCTAGCAAAGTGCAATGAATATTAAAATAGAACGATTTGAAATTAGGTCTGGATTCTTGTTGAACCGCTAAATGGCGTAAAAGCCATTGGAAGCAGGCATGCAAGAATAAAAGAGGATCATAGAATAAGGTGAAAACCTTGGAAGCAAGCTTGTTACGAAAAGGTATACTCAGAAAGAAAGGGTTCGATTATGAGAAAACCTGTTCGCCGGTAGCTATGCCTAAGTTGATCCGAACTCTTTTATTTGTTGCTACTCATATGAAATATGAGGGATAGTAAATAGATGTCGAGACAGCTTTCCTGATTGGAAGTCTTAAGGGAAACATCTATGTGAAGCAACCAGAGTGATTCATTGCAAAGAGCTAAGAGCATTGTGATAGTGAGCTTAAAAGTGTCCATTAATGGACTAAAACAAGCTTCAAGATCATGAAACATCCGTTTTGATGAGGTAATCCAGTGACATGGATCTAATCAATGATCGGATGGGTCTTGTGTATTGAAAAGAGTGATGAAAACGTGGTGGTATTTCTTGTACTATACGTAGATGATATATTGCTCATTGGAGACAATGAAAGAGTATTGTCGGGCGTATGTGTATGGATAATAAAGCGGTATGAAATGAAGGACTTAAGAAGAGCAAAAATATCCTTTTGATCACGGTAATACGGATCACAAGAAAGGATATTATACTTGTCTCAAGCTTCATGAATTGATACGATCCTTACTTGCTTTAGCAAGTGACTTTATCTAAGAAAATATGTCTTGAGACACAAAAGGAAGATAAAGGTGATGAAAGCGGTTCCTTATGCTTCGGCGAATAAGGAAGCTTAATCTTAGGAATGCTATGCGCGAGAATGGATATCTATTTTGCTGAACGCATGAACAGTGGGTATCAACGTAACCTGGAACAAGAATGATGAACTGTGGTAAGACATATATGAAGTGCCTGAGAAGGACTGGAAATTATATGTAAGCTTACTGGGCAAATTCACTGCTTCTTGTGGATTACGTAGATTCGGATTTTTTAGTCAGATTGGACGGCAGTAAATCCACCTCAAGGTTATGTGTTTAATTTTAGGAAGTTGAGTCATAATGTGGAAGAGTGTTATATAGAAATATATTTCAGACTCCGGACTCCATCATAGAAAGATGATAAATTGGAGCCTATGAGGCAGCCAAAGTATCTGTATGACTCTAGAAACTTCAAGATGAACTTCGAAGTGTTTCTAAGTTTGTCCAAGGATATCACAATTTATATTGATGATATTGGTGCAGTTGCAAACTTGAAGGAATCACGAGCCCATAAGGCAATTAAACACATGGAGTGCAAGTACCACCTGTTACGAGAAATCGTATGATGAGGGGAAGGTTGTTGTCGCCTAGATTGCATCAGATGATGACCTAGTAAATCCATTTACAAGGATATTAAGGCGAGAGCTTTTAATGGTCGTGTAGTGGGAGTGGAAATCAGATATATGGTGGAAGACATGACAGCATAGTCTTTTAGTATAAGTGGGAGATTGTTGGATTGTATACTAAAAGTCTAGCTTTTTGTATGAACAATGTTGTAACAACTAATTTGAAATGAGAATCATATGATCAAATGATTGCATCTTATAATTTATTTATATGTTCGATGCAATAGTCCACTTACTTTATACTGTAGATAATATGTTGTGCGACAACACGCGGAAGATCATATTATCGGTTTCCTTATAAAGTATAAACAGATGCTCACAACCGAGATAGACGGGGACTCTCTATCGGGATGGTTGTAGTGTGGTTTGGTATTAGCTTGTCTTGGCTATAGAATCACATTAGTGCACTTGTGTGTATTGAACAGGACCGCTTGAGATCGTTCGACTTATACTGACTTATAGGAGAACTTGATCTCAGTTATTATGGAAGTTCATGCTCTTAATCCCTATACAATAACCTCGACACGTAGGGCAGTATGTATTTCTTTGATTCATCAATGGGTGAGATTTACATGTTATTAAATCAATAAACTCGGTGAGTTGGGAAGTAGTGCTATCTCTATGGTGTGCTGTTGATTGTAGAAGGAATTCGTGTCCATCATAGGTTGATGATGTCCCCTTGAGGAGCTCATAAGGATTATCATGTAAACCCTGCAGGTGGAATTTATTCCGGCACGATAATGAGGTTGAGTGGTACTACTCTTGGATGAGATATTAATTAATTGAGTTGTCAGTAACTTAAATTAATTAATGGACATTGTATATCTTAAACATGGGGAGACTAACGGGCTCATAATAAGAAGGAGCCCAAAACGTAATTTTGGGATTGGTATGGTAGTGCAGTAATAATATTTTAGTGGAATATATTATTATTATTGAATTTAAGTATATGCTTTGGGCTAAGCTTGGATACTTAAGCCCAATGGAGGCCCAACCCAATTTCTCCTCCTGGTCCCTGCTGTAGCCCATGTATATAAGTCACCTCAGCTTATCTGGAACCCTAATCTAATTCATTATTCACGTGTGATGAGGGTTGAGAGCAGATTGAGTAGGTCTCGTAGATCGTCGCCCACACGACGTCGAGATCGGACTTGGGACATACAGCAGAAGACCGGAAGGTCGTTTGCTGCTGCAGTTCGTCATGTTCCAAAATTCATATAAAATCGTACAGTTCTTCGATTTTGATGTATTATATACTGATAGAAAGCCGTCGAAGAGAGGATCGTCTGAGCACAAAGATCACTCAATTCCGACATCAGAAGAGGAACTTATGGCTATTCTCGTGGGACTGCGCAGACTGCCAGCGAGAATTCAACCTCTACATCAACCCTTGGTGAAAGGTAATGCGTTTCATGTTTACTTACTTCCGCTGCTTGTTAGAAATACATGGAACCCTAACGGGTTACGTTAACCAAACGATCGAATGCCAACAGGTAGGTATGGTAATCGGTGAATATTTCCAATATCTAACGATCCACATATCATTGAAAGATTGCCCTGTAAACAAGATAACGAGATTATTTCTTATCACCTCTATTTTCCAAAGGTCCCCCTTTGCTATTTCTAGATCTGTCAGGTCGATTAATAATTCCAATGTCTACAGACCCACATATCATCGACCGATCGCCCTGTAACTTGATAATAAGATTATATTTTATCGCGTCTATTTTTCCAAGGTCTTCCTTTGCTATATCTAGATGAGTCGGGTAGGAATTCTACAGTTTTTCCAAAGGTCCTCCTTTGCTATTTCTAGATCAGTCGGGTAGGAGTTCTACAGTAGGATTGGTCGGTTGGTCAGTCTAGTGGTTGGTTAATACTTACAATGTTGACCGACCCACATATCATCGATCGATTGCCCTATAAACTTGATAATGAGATTACTTTTTATCCCGTCTGTTTTCCAAAGGTCCCCCTTTGTTTTTTATCGATCAGTCGAGTAGGAGTTCCTAAGTAGGGTTGGTCGGTTGGTCAGTTTTGTGGTCGATTAATAATTCCAACGTATATTGACGTACATAACGTTGACTGATGGCCCTGTGAAATCCTGATAATGGGATTAACTTTTAACGTGTCTATTTTCCAAAGGTCCCCCTTTGTGTTTTATCGATCAGTCGAGTAGGAGTTCCTAAGTAGGGTTGGTCAATTGGTCAGTTTTGTGGTCGATTAATAATTCCAACGTATACCGACGCACATAACGTTGACTGATGGCCCTGTGAAATCCTGATAATGGGATTAACTTTTAACGTGTCTATTTTCCAAAGGTCTCCCTTTGTGTTTTATCGATCAGTCGAGTAGGAGTTCCTAAGTAGGGTTGGTCAATTGGTCAGTTTTGTGGTCGATTAATAATTCCAACGTATACCGACGCACATAACGTTGACTGATGGCCCTGTGAAATCCTGATAATGGGATTAACTTTTAACGTGTCTATTTTCCAAAGGTCCCCCTTTGCCATTTTGAGATCAGTCAGGTAGGGGTTCAATGGTAGGATTGGTCGGTTGGTCGGTCTGGTGGTCGTTTAATAGTTTCAATATCTACCGACCCACATATCATCGACTGATCCCCTTGTAAAGGTGATAATAAGATTAATTTCAACGCATCAATTTTCCAGAGTCCCTCTTTACTATTTTTAGATCAATCGGGTAGCAGTTCTATAGTAGGGTTAGTCGGTTGGTCGGCCTGGTGGTCGGTTAATAGTTCCAATTTATCAACCCACATATCATCAACCAATCGCACTATAAACTTGATAATGAATTTACATTTTATCGTGTCTATTTTCCACAGATCTTTATTTGTTATTTCAAGATCAGTCAGGTAGAAGTTCTACAGTTTTACCAAAGGCCCCGCTTTGCAATTTCTAGATCACTCGGGTAGGAGTTCTACAGTAGGGTTGGTTGGTTAACGAGATTATATTTTATCGCGCCTATTTTCCAAAGTTCTTCCTTTGTTATTTCCAGATCATTTGGGTTGAAGTTCTACAGTAGGGTCGGTCGGTCGGTCGGTCAGGTGGTTGGTTAATAGTTCCAATGTCTACCGTCCTACATATCATCGACCAATCGCCCTGTAAACTGGATAATAAGATTAATTTTTAATGTGTTTATTTTCCAAAGGTCCCTCTTTGCTATTTCGAGATCAGTCGGGTTGTAGTTCTATAGTAGGATTAGTCAGTTGGTTGGTCTAGTGGTCGATTAATAGTTCTAATATCTATCGACCAACATATCATCGACCAATCACACTATAAACTTGATAATGAGATTACATTTTATCGCGTCTATTTTCCAAAGGTCCCCCTTTGCTATTTCTAAATCAGTCGGGTAGTAGTTTCACAATAGGGTCGATCGGTTGGTCGGTCAGATGGTTGGTTAATAGTTCCAACGTCTACCGTCCAACATATCATCGATCAATCGCCCTGTAAACTTAATAATGAGATTAATTTTTAACACGTCTATTTTTCAAAGGTCCCTTTTTGCTATTTCTGGATCAGTCAGGTAGTAGTTCTACAGTAGGAATAGTCTGGTGGTCAGTTAATAGTTCCATTATCTATCGACCCACATATCATTGATCAATCGCACTATAAACTTGATAATGAGATTATATTTTATCGCGTCTATTTTCCAAAGGTCCCCCTTTACTATTTCTAGATCAGTCGGGTTTTTACAAATGTCCCCCTTTGCTATTTCTAGATCCGTCGGGTTAAAGTTCCACATAGGATTGGTCGGTTGGTCAGTCTAGTGATTGGTTAATAGTTCCAATGTCTACTGACCCACATATCATCGACACAGCAAAACAACCCTTATTGCGGCTGAATTTTTTTCTTTATCCAAATACGTATGAAAAATGATAAAAATCCATCTCAATGTAATTATTATTTAGGTTTAAATCCTTAAAATTAATAATGTTGTTTTGATCAGTACGAGCAGTCGATGAATTAGAAAAATTAATATTTATAAAAGGACTTCGTTCTTTTTGAGAGTTAATCCTTAAAAGGCATACCTTTTAACCATGTTAATGATCGTAACAGATGCAAGGCTCCTTGGTTTCTTGACTTCAATGTAGTTATTTATTCAAGAAAAATACATTTAAAAATAATTATGAAAGCATCTAAAGTGATTTAAAAAAATCCATGAAAAAGACAAAAGGTTATCATACTTGATTTTCCACTAAAATAATATACAAAACATAAGTTATTGGAACATCATATTAATCGAAGAATGAAACAATGCATTGAAGACAAGACGAAAATGTGTTCCAATAATATAAGTAAAACTAAAAAGCAAGTGGAAAATGGTTCAGCCATGTAAAATATGTAAGGTAAAGATAACCCACAAACACATAAAGCTAATATATTATATAAACATAACTTCATAGAAGGAGCTTTTCGCCACAATAAAAGATTCGATTTTCTCTCTAAACAATTCAGAAAATACTCACCCTCTTCACTAGATTTTATAATTTATACCTACTGTTCAATTCATTTCAGCGAACAACTGCACTCAACGTAATAAATGAATTACAACAATTTCAATTAAACCATACACATTTTGGAGACAAGTACAATTAATTGCATTGAATATACAAACAACCTATCCCCATCTAATTTTCCAAATGATTCAGCTTCTACATGATGCTTAATATAATTTGAAACATTAAACTCTTAAATAAAATGGTAGAAATTTATAGAACTGGCTATTTATAGTAGAATATGACTATTGAAAATTTGATACCTTTTTTTACGAGTAATTTACACTCTAGTCTCTAGCCACTAATTAGTATAAATTGTGGATATCTACGTCAACATCTCCTCTTTCAAAAGTTATTTTTATTTTTTCCTACAAGTATGTTGATTTTTATGTTAGCTTAATATCCAACTAGAGTAAAGATTAGATAAATCCTCCATCAACTTGGAGATTATGTTTCTTAATTTACAAATTAATATTCTACCTGAGATGAATGTTGCTGTACAAACTCTATATGACCTTGTCCAAATAAGTCCCATGTGCTGGCAATGATAGCTACACCCGGTTTAAAAGACATCTATGATAATCTGGCCAAATTCATGTATTATATCAGCATATTTGTTATCTCCTAAGATAAATAAACATATTATTTCTTCATTACATATTGTTCTATGCACTTGCTCCTTATCAACTACACTAGCTATTACAGGCAAGAGATAAATGATTGATCTTATCAAATCTTTTGCTTTATTCTCAGAATTGAAACTTGGCTTTAAGTCCTGTTTATTATAATTATTATGTATTTTTCTTTTACCATTAAAAAAAGAGTAATAGAAATATAAATTAGGTCCTACTGTTAACTTGGAACCTCCAATATTGTTTTTCTCTAGGTGCATTAAATTGTCATTAGAAGCTCATCAGCATTGTAACGAAAATAAATAGGAAAATAAAAGTTAACCTGATATTAACATAAATTGAATCTTCCATTTCCTCTACAGAATCTAGAAGCCTCTCCATTTGACCATGATATGATTCTCATCCGCCAAATCATGTAATAATTCAAATAACCTATACCATGAGAAATAATTGCGTCAATATTCAAGAAAAAGTCACTGTACAATGAAACAAAGTCAGTCACCTTTAAAAAAATATTAATAATTGACTCAAAAAGAAAAGTTAAAATGCTAAGTCTGATCAGGAACAAATGGTAGAAAGTAGCACTAAAAGTTAGGATAAAGGAACACAATTATAGGCAATTAGCAAGACTATAATTAGAGAAAGTAAAATGTTTTTTAAGTTATAGAGGAATTGTTTATCCTTGATGACCCAGCCAGACTAACACTTCCATCATATTTGTATTTACCTGATGTTTAGTTACTTTCTCAAAATGTGCAATTTTTAGCGGACACCATAGAACTACACTTGAGCCATCTGTTCCAAATCAACAATTTAAATTAGGATTAGGGCACATGATAATGTGAATAACACTACTTAAAACTTATTATTGTAAGTATAAGTGGAACATCCTTTTCTGTTACTTTCCAACCAAATTATGAATTAGGTACATAAAACCAAACTTCCATCTATATTTAAGTCGCCCAGCTTTACCTTAATGAAGATTTTTCCAAATTTTCAATTGTCAAGCTAAATTAAAATTAGATATGAAAATTTAAATGCATTTGAATCGACAAAAAATTATCAAACAAGTAAAGGAACGGTTAAACGGTCAGTAAGAAGCAAGAAAAAGAGGAAACCAAAACACAACAACATAACAGGTAGTTCTTTATCTCTAGATATCAGACCAAATACTTGCAGTCCAAATATTCAAGGTAAGTTAAAAGTAACGAAGTTATTTCAATCACATTTACAAAATAATAAAAAAAATTCAACATTTACGAAACTACTAGATTTCAGGGAGCAGAGTGGAGAAAGAGATAATCACAATCTCAGAATCATACCGACAAAACTTCTTGTTGTTAAACTAAAGTAAAGTGCATACTTGTATTTACTGTTGGTTGAAACATAAATACTTTCTCAATAGTCGATAGTATTATAATAAAAATGTAATCTAAATTAAAATGTTGTATTACTCTCGAGCTAATCCAACTCATCTAAGATTGCCAACATACAAAAATATCAAAATATAGAAATGAATTACAACCAGAATTTATTCAAATCTATTCTCTAGATGAACTAAAAGGGAATAGCAAAGATACAGAAGCCAATAAATTAATTAGTATATGCCTGAAATGAATCACAGATTTCAAATGCGTGGACAAAATAACATATATTAAATAGAAGAAACTCATTTGGCGGAAAATAATAAGACTAGTGCATTACTTAAAACCAACGCAGAATCCACCAGTTCGATCTCACTTGAAACAATGTATCCTTACTTAAAGAAATTCTTCATCCAAGAAATGGAACAAAATTTTCATCCATTTTGGAAACTCTCAGATTCTTTTGTTCCACGATAATTGCTAGTCAAATATTGGATTTCTACCAATTTTTAAATGTCAAATTAGAACAAAATATTTATTAAATTCACACTCAAAGCGAAGAGAATAGGAGATATAGACAAGGAATAAAAGATTTACTTGAATGAAGAACCATTTGGTGGAATTGTTATAATGTGAGAGGCTTCTATTAAAGCATCGGGGACACCTTTGGAGGGATGTTCATGAAAGCGCCAAGAGACGTCCTTGACTTCGGAATCGATTGATTTTCAGTGGAGATTGAATATATTTGTGTACAAATACTCAAATAATTTCTCATCTCTCAGCGGCGAGCAGTTTATGGCCACTATCACCATCAATTTGAGAAATAAACGAGCAAATGAGCAATATAACTAGTATCAAATATAATTCAGGGAAAAGCACTTCTACTGTGCCTGTTACCCCTAACAAATGACACCACATGAAGCTCATTATTTTCAAGTTTGGCACTTTTCCTTTTCACTTTGCCGCTCATTCTGCTTTTCGTCCAATAATATTTAGTTGCTTCTGGGTTATTTTTATGAACTTATTAATATTATCGTTTAAAAATATGATATCTCTTTCAAAATACTGAATATTGTGTTGTGTTTAAAATTTTTCGTATGCTTTTTATTCTAAATACGTTGCAATTCAATTGAGTTATTCAATGATAAATAGTTAAATAAATATTTGAAATTTAATGAAACACCATCTCATAGAGAAATGGAAAAAAATATTTAAAAAAAATACTATTTAATAAGAAAAATTAATTGGGAGTAAATAAGAAAAATTTTAAAAAATTTGAAAATTTAATAATTAAAACAATCGTCATTAACTTAAGAAATGACACGTAAGTAATAAAAAACTCTGCTGTAATAACTAGTACGAATCCCGCGTAACACGCAGGATATTCGAATTTTTTTATGGAATCAGCTATTCGTATATTCAAATTTGCTAAACGTATCAAAAAAATAATTAAATTAAAATACTCCTTCCATCCGCCACAATGGGTGTCATTTGCTTTTTGGCACGTGGATTAAGGGGTGTTATTATTTATTGTGTAGTAATTGCATTAGTGGAGGTATGAGTCCCATTTTTTAGTTGTATTAGTGGGTGTGTGTGGGTCCCATATATGTAAAAAAAGAAATGAGACCATTGGGGGCGGACGCTCAAAATGGAAAAATGGGACTCTTTGGAGAAGACGGAGGGAGTATTCAAAATCAATAAGATATAAATATTCTAATAATTAAGATTTTATATTGTGTTCGGTTGTAGTACCCGAAAGATGTATTCGATTTCATATTGTGTTCGGTTGTAATACCCGAACAATATAGTGTATTTGGTTGGAGTATCCCAAAGATGTATTCGGTTGAGAAATTTAATGGTCCTTGAGGGATGGTGATAACACTTTCACTATGAATTGTTATCACTTTTTTATAAAATTTTATCGATTAATTTTTATTTATATTATAAATTGTTCATAAAATAATATTATCAAATTTCGTTAATTGAGTATCACTTTCCACTATAGAAATTATTACTTTTTATACTTATGACATAAGCCCTCAACTGAGATGGTCTTACACCCTAAACTTTGTGTGTGTGTGTCTATATACTTCCTCCGTCCCCTTGAAACATAATCGTTTGCTTTTTGCAAGTGTATTAAGGAGTATAATAATTTAATGTATTTTGAGGTGAGAGAAATAATATTTTAAAGTGTAGTGGATAGTTGTATAAGTATTGAGTGTAGGGCCATGAGAGGTCACATCAATCTAAAAATGGAAATTGATTCTTTGTAATGGGACGGACCAAAATGGCAAAATGGATACTTATCAAGGGGACGGAGGGAGTATATATAAATGGTATACCCGCGGGTATTGAGGTATTATCAGTACCCATTTCAAACCCTAATGAGATTTTCACAACTATCTGTATCCGTCCCAAATCCGTTTACAACTATCCATACCCGTCCTATTAAGATTTGGATAGAACGAGTACTTGAAAATGCCCATCTCATTACCATCCCTCACTTTTATTGTTTAATAATAAAATTAATAAATGTATAAAACAATTATAATTTTTTGTATAATTAAGGATAAAATATTAAATATAATAAAATAAATATAAAATAAATAATTAACGATAAAAAATTACGAAAATTAATTAATATTAAACTAAAATTTATTTATTTTTTCAAGTTATAAAATTTTTGCTTAGTTAAGAACTAGAGCTCATGCTAACAGATGGTATTATGTCATTGTTCATTCGAATTATGTGATGCGAAAAAATCGTAGCTATTACTTGTGCTTGTCTAGGAAATTAAACACATAATTAGAAACTGAATTGTGTTATTCTTATACAAATTTTGAGCTTCAATTGTCTTTTGTGAATTATATTTTGTAACATGGTATGTAATACTTATGAATTTGAATAGCTTTTATTTTAACTGAAGATAATTTAAGTGAAAATATTTGAGATGATTCTCCCATACCTTATGTGAGTGTTGTTCTTATTTTCAGAGAAATGAAGACAAAGATAATGAAGACAAATCAGGAGGATGACTTTGACAATGGTGATGTTGATTATGAAATGAAAGTTCAAGATGAAGATTACTTATTAGGCTTTCTTTTATTTATTTTTACGTTATTGTCAACTTTAATATTAGGTTTAGGGATATATAAATATGTACTTCATCATAGTACATGAATTTAAATAATACTGCATATTTACCTTGTTTTACAATTATTTAGACTTTAGTAATTTTTTATATTTTAGTAGTGATACTTTTTAATAAATGTAGTGAATTAAGTTATTACAAATAATAATAATAATATAATTAAATTATTGTTATTAAATTATTAAATAATAATTTAATAATATAATAATAAATATTTTTATTATTATTAAATATTGCATAAATATCTCAAGTGTTAACATATGTGTTACATAATTGTCTTGCAAAAGTGTTACATATTATGGTAAAAGTGATAAAATTATTATGTAATTAATGTTACATTATATTCAAAAAGTGTTAGCAAAACAATATAGTCAATGTTACATTATATTTAAAAGTGTTAACAAAATAATATAGTTAGTGTTACATTATATTTAAAATTATTAGGAAAACAATATAATTAATGTTACGTTATATTTAAAAGTATTAACAAAATAATGTCTATAATGTTACATTTACATTCAAAAATATTAACAAAATAATGTTATCTTAAGATAAAAAAGATATCTGTAAAAGGAACATTTATTAAAGTGTTATAATAAAATGTTAAATTTGATATGAAGTGTAATCATAAGGAAAAGAAGTGTAACATTAGACTTTAGATAATAGGGGCAACAACGACACCGAAAATTATTTATGATCTATAATAATATTTTTAATTGTTAAGTAACATTTTTGGGGTGTTATGTAATGTCAGTTATCTTGTAGTGATAGTAGTGTCAGTCGGTTGGTCGGTTAATAATTCCAACATCTACCGACCCACATATTATCGATCGATCGCCTATAAACTTGATAATGAGATTAATTTTTGACACGTTTATTTTCCAAAGGTCCCCCTTTGATATTTCTAGATAAGTCCGGTAGGAGTTCCACAGTAGGGTCGGTCGGTTGATAGGTCAGATGGTCGGTAATAGTTCCAACATCTATCGACCCACGTATCATCGATCGATTGCACAGTAAACATGATAATGAGATTACTTTTTATCACGTCTATTTTTCAAAGGCCCCCCTTTGCTATTTCTAGATCATTCGGGTAGGAGATTTAAAGTAGGGTTGGTCGGTCTGGTGGTTGGTTAACAGTTCCAATGTCTACCGACCTACATATCATCGACCAATCGCCCTGTAAACTTGATAATGAGATTACTTTTTATCGCGTCTATTTTTTAAAGGTCCACCTTTGCTATTTCTAGATCAGTTGAATAGGAGTTCTATAGTGGGGTTGGTTGGTTAACGAGATTACTTTTTATCGCGTCTATTTTCCAAAGGTCCCCCTTTACTGTTTTCAGATCAGTCGGGTAGGAGTTCCATAGTAACGTCAGTCGTTTGGTAGGTCAGGTGGTCGTTTAATAATTCCAACGACTACTGACCCACATATCATCGATCGATCGCCCTATATACTTGATAATGAGATTAATTTTTAACGCGTCTATTTTCCAAAGGTCCCCATTTGCTATTTCTAGATCAGTCGGGTAGGAGTTCCACAGTACGGTCGGTCGGTTGGTCAGTCAGGTGGTCGGTAATTAGTTCCAATCTCTACTGACCTGCATATCATCGACTGATCACCCCATAATCGTGATAACGGGATTTATTTTTAATGCGTCTATTTTTCAAAGGTCTACCTCTACTATATGATCAGTCAGGTAGCAATTTTACAGTAGGGTTTTTTGGTTTGTCGGTTAGGTGGTCGGTTAATAGTTCTAATGTCTATCGACCCACATATCATCGATCGATCGTTTTGTAAACTTGATAATGAGATTATATTTTATCGCGTCTATTCTTTAAAGGTTTCCCTTCACTATTTCTAGGTTAGTCAGGTAGGAGTTTTACAATTTATCCAAAGATCCCCCATTGCTATTTCTAGATCAGTCGGGTAGGAGTTCCACATTAGGGTTGGTCGATTGGTCGGTCTGGTAGTCAGTTAATAATTTTAATATCTTCCGACCCATATATCATCGAACGATCGCCTTATAAACTTGATAATAAGATCACTTTTTATCACGTCTATTTTTCAAAGGTCCCCCTTTGCTATTTCTCGATCAAACGGGTCGGTTAAAAGTTACAATGTCTACCGACTCACATATCATTGACTGATTGCACTGTACACTTGATAATGAGATTACTTTTTATTGCGTTTATTTTCCAAAGGTCCCCCTTTGCTATTTGTAGATATGTCGGGTAGGAGTTCTACAGTACCGTTGGTCAGTTTGGTGATTGGTTAATAGTTTCAATATCTACCGACCCACATATCATTGACCGATCACCCTAAAAAAGTTGATAATGAGATTACTTTTTTATCGCGTTGATTTCCCAAAAGTCCCCCTTTGCTATTTCTAGATTAGTCGGGTAGGATATCTACAGTAGGGTTGGTCGGTTGGTCGATCTAGTGGTTGGTTAATAGTTCCAATGTCTACCGGCCCACATTTCATTGACCGATCACCCTGTAAACTTGATAATGAGATTACTTTTTATCACGTTTATATTCCAAAGATCCTCCTATTGGCGTTCGATCATTTGGTTAACATGACCCGTTAGGGTTCTATACGTTTCTAACAAGTAGCGAAAGCAAGTAAAAAAGAAACGCATTATCTTTCACCAGGGTATGTTGGAGAAGATGAATTCTCGCCATCAGCCTGCGCAGTCTCACGAGAATAGCCATAACTTCCTAATCCAATCTCTTATTGGGATGATCTACGCGCTCAGACGATCCTCGTTTCCATGGATTTCTGTCAATATATTACACATTTAATTCTGAGGTCTGTGCAATTATATAAAAATTGTACAACGTGGCGGACAACAGCAGCAAATGACCTTTCGGTCTTCTGCTGTATTCCCAAGTCCAATCTCGATGTCGTGTGGGCGACGATCCTCAATATCTTCTCTATTTGTTGTTCACTCTCTATCTCACATATGTTAGGCACAGAGAATTAGGTTTAGAACAGTTGAGATGACTTATATATGGGCTACAGCAGGGACCAAGATGAGAAATTAGAGTTGAGCCTCTATTGGGTTTAAGTATCCAAGCTTAGCCCAAAGCTTATACTTAAGTCCAATAATAATATTTACCACTAAAATATTATTACTGCACTACCATTCTAATCCAAAAATTACGTTTTAGGCTCCTTCTTATTATGAGCCTGTTAGTCTCCCCATGTTTAAGATATACAATGTCTATTAATTAATTAAGTTACTGACAACTCCATTAATTAATATCTCATCCTAGAGTAGTACCACTCAACCTCATTATCATTCCAGAATAAATCCACCTGCAGGGTTTACATGATAATCCTCATGAGCTCCTCAAGTGGACATCATCATCCTATGACGGACACGGATTCCTTCTACAATCAACAGCACACCATAGAGACAGAACTACTTCCCAACTCATCGAGTTTGTTGATTTAATTACATGTAAATCTCACCCATTGATGAATCAAAGAAATACATACTGCTCTACGTGTCGAGGTTATTGTATAGGGATTAAGAGCATGAACATCCATAATAATAGAGATCAAGTTCTTCTATAAGTCAGTATAAGTCGAACAATCACAAGAGGTCCTACTCAATACACACAAGTGCACTAATGTGATTCTATAGCCAAGAAAAACTAATAACAAACCACACTACAACCATCCCGATAGTGAATCCCCGTCTATCTCGGTTGTAAGCATCTGTTTATAATTTATAAGGAAATCGATAATATGATCTTCCGCGTGTTGTCGCACAATATATTATCTACAGTATAAAGTAAGTGGACTATTGAATCTAACATATAAATAAATTATAAGACGCAATCATTTGATCATATGATTCTCATTTCAAATAAATTGTCATAATATTGTTCATACTAAAGCAAGACTTTTAGTATACAATCCAACTCCTCCTTTACTATTTCTAGATCAGTCGAATAGGAGTTCTATAGTATGGTTGGTCGGTTAATGAGATTACTTTTTATCGCATCTATTTTTCAAATGTCCCCCTTTGCTGTTTCTATATTAGTCAGGTAGAAGTTCCACAGTAAGGTAAGTTGGTTGGTGGGACATGTGATCGGTTAATAATTCTGACGTTCGTCATCCCGATATCATAGACCGATCACTCAATATACTTGATAATGAGATTAATTTTTAACGCATCTATTTTCCAAAGGTCTCCGTTTGTTATTTTTGGATCATTCAAGTAGGAATTCCAAAGTACGGCCGGTCAGTTAGTCAGTGAGGTGGTGGGTTAAAAGTTTCAACCTTTAACGATCTTCTGCTGTATTCCTAAGTCTGATCTTGTCATCGTATGGGCGACGATCTTCAAGATCTACTCAATCTACTTTCGCTCCTCATTCTCATGGTTTTAGGCACAGGAATAATTCATTAGGGATCCAGATAAGTAGAGGTGACTTATTTATAGGCTACAGCAGGGACCAGGAGGAGAAATTAGAGTTGGGCCTCCATTGGGCTTAAGTATCCAAGCTTAGCCCAAAGCTTATACTTAAGTCCAATAATAATAATATATTTCACTAAAATAATATTACTGCACTACCGTTCTAATCCCATAATTACGTTATGGGCTCCTTCTTATTATGAGCCCGTTAGTCTCCCCATGTTTAAGATATACAATGTCCATTAATTAATTAAGTTACTGACAACTCCATTAATTAATATCTCATCCGAGAATAGTACCACTCAACCTCATTATCATGCCGAAATAAATCCACCTGCAGGATTTACATGATAATCCTTATGAGCTCCTCAAGGGGACATCATCAACCTATGACGGATACGGATTCCTTCTACAATCAACAGCACATCATAGAAACAGACTACTTCCCAAATCACCGAGTTTGTTGATTTAATTGCATCTAAATCTCACCCATTGATGAATCAAAGAAATACATACTGCCCTACGTGTCGAAGTTATTGTATAGGGATTAAGAGCACGAGCATCCATAATAACTGAGATCAAATTCTCCTATAAGTCAGTATAAGTTGAACGATCTCATGCGGTCCCGCTTAATACACACAAGTGCACTAATGTGATTCTATAGCCACGACAAGCTAATACCAAACCACACTACAACCATCCCGATAGAGATTCCCCGTCTATCTCGGTTGTGAGTATCTGTTTATACTTTATAAGAAAACCGATAATATGATCTTTCGGGTGTTGTCGCACAACATATTATCTACGTTATAAAGTAAGTGGACTATTGCATCGTGCATATAAATAAATTATAAGATGCAATCATTTGATCATATGATTCTCATTACAAATAAATTGTTATAACATTGTTCATACTAAAGCTAGACTTTTAGTATACAATCCAACAATCTCCCACTTATACTGATAGACTATGTTGTCATGTCTTCTGCCATACATCTGATTCCCACTCCCACTACACGACCATCAAAAGCTCTCGCCTTAAGGTCCTTGTAAATGGATTTACTAGGTTATCATTCAATGCAATCTAGGTGACAACAACCTTCCCCTCATCATATGATTTCTCGTAATAGGTGGTACTCGCGCTCCATGTGTTTAATTGCCTTATGGGCTCGTATTTCCTTCAAGTTTGCAACTACACCATTATCATCAAAGTAAATTGTAATATCCGTGGGCAAACTTAGAAATACTTCAAAGTCCATCATAAAGTTTCTAGAGTCATATAGATACTTTGGCTGCCTCATAGACTCCAATTTATCATCTTTCCATGATAGATTCCGGAGTCTGAAATATATTTCTATATAACACTCCTCCATATTATGACTCAACTTCCTAAAATTAAACACATAACCTTTGAGGTGGATTTACTCTCGTCCCTATCTGGTTTGAAAAATCTGAATCTATGTAACCCATACGAAGCAGTGAATATGTTTGGTAAGTCCACATATAATTTCTGGTCCTTTTCAGGTACTTGAAAATTATGTGTTACCACAGTTCAACATTTTTATTTCGGGTTACCTTTGATACCCACTGTCTATGTCATTGGCAATACAGTTATCCATTCTCGTGCATAGAATTCCTTAGATTAAGCTTCCTTATTCGCCGAAGTATAAGGAACCGCTTTCATCAACTTTATCTTCTTTTGTGTCACAAGACACATTCCTTAGATAAATTCATATGCTAAACAGGTAAGGATCGTATCATTTTATGAAACTTGAGATAAGCATAACATCCTTTCTTGTGATCCGTATTACCGTGATCAAAAGGTTATATTCTGCTTCTCTTAAGTCCTTTATTTCATACCGCTTTATCAACCTACCCATACGCCCGACAATACTCTTTCCGTATAGTACAAGAAATACCACCACGTTTCCATCACTCTTTCCAATACACAAGACATATCCGCGCATTGAATGAATTCATATCTTTGGATTTCTTCATCAAAACGGATATTTCATGATCTTGAAGCTTGCTTTAGTCCATTGATGGACACTTTTAAGCTTACTATCAAAATGCTCTTAGCTCTTTGCAATGAATCACTCTGGTTGCTTCACCTAAATGTTTTCCTCAAGACTTCCAATCAGGAAAGCTGTCTTGACATCTATTTGCTATCCCTCATATTCCATATGAGTAGCAACAGATAAAAGAGTCCGGATCGCTTAGACATAGCTACCGACGAACAGGTTATCTCATAATCGAATCCTTTCTTTCTGAGTATGCCTTTTCGCAACAATCTTTGCTTCCAAGGTTTTCACCCTACCATATAATCCTCTTTTATTTTACAGAGCCACTTCCAATGGCTTTCATACCATCCGTGGTTCTGCAAGCAGCCAGATCTAATTTAGAATTCATCGATTCTATTTCAACATTCATTGCACTTTGCTAAGATTCTGCATTTCTATTTGTAGTACTTCGTCGTATTCGTGGGTCCGTTCCATGTTTACTAGGAACCAAGTCTCACGACTCTCCCAAAATATATATCCTATAGGTTGTCGAACAACCCTCCCACTATGATAAGGCACTACACGTAACTTGTATCAGATGTGACACGCGTCGCAGTTTACCTTGTGGTATATCCTCTTGTACACTTGGTACTAATACTTTGTGTTTTCTCTCTCACTTTCTTTAGAACAATTTATACATGGGTTTATGATTTAATACATAGTCCTTTTCCAAAAGTCTAGTGTTTGTGTTAACAATCACCTTTCGATCTTTTGCACTAAATAAATCATCACCCTTCATTTTTCTAGGATATCCCACAAACAGACAAACATTCATCCGAATTACTGTTTCTAGGGCATATTCATAAAATGAATTTAATAATTTCAAATTATTTATCATCTATCTAACCATTATCATAAGAGTCCTATTCCTTCTATCCGCCACACCATTCAGCTGGGGTATGGTCGGTGTAGACAACTTGAGATTTAATCTCAACCTCTGATTAATAGCTCCTAACTATCTTAAAAGGTACTCGCCATCACGATTAAATCGTAATGACTTAATATATTTTCCATGACGCTTTACTGTACCAGTCTTGCAATTCTTGAATTAATCAAAGAACTTAGACATGCAGTGCATCAAATAAATATATGAGTATCTAGAATAATCTATGAATATTCATAACCACCTCTTTCCTGGATAATATTAGGTCCGCTTGAATCAGAATGAACCAATTCCAATATATATATCATTGGCTCTACACCCCTTTGCCTTGAAAAGGTAATTAATCATTTTTACTTCCAAGCAAGACTCGCAAGTCAGATAGTTTCCACTTCAGATAAACCTAACGGTCTATCGGCTATAAACTTTTGAATCGTACTCAAGTAAAATGATCTAGTCTTAGACGCCAAATGTATGTTTAGTTCATCTCCGAAGGTTCCTTTTTCTTACTAATATTAGAAGATGCATTATTAATTACTATTTGTTGCATCTGTGAGATATACATGATTTAAGAGTATATAAATTATCCACCAACGTACCACAACAGATCATAACTCCATCCTTCACTACTATTTAAATGAAATGGAGTATCTATCCGTAAATTCATAGAAACTAAAATTAAATTCTTTCTATGTAAAAGTACGTAAAGATAATTTCTCATAATCAAACGTTTATTCCTATCAGAAGATAAACAAACAACTCCCACTGCAACAGCCACTACACTCGCAGTATTACCCATGAACATTACAATCTCATCATCACTTAGTTGCAGGCTTTTAGTGACTCTGGTATCTACACACAACGTGTCAGTAAATGCCATCACTAATTATGCTTCAATGACTAGTGAATGAGATACAAACCTTGTACACATCATGATGAAATTAGATTTTCTTTGCCACATGTTTTGTCAGAAATTCCCACCATATACAACATTTTATTTCAGGTAGAACTTGCTCAAAATATCCAGGCAAATTATGAAGAATAAAATGATCCATGTTTCCCCTTCAATTTCGACTTCATGTATTTCCAATCCATTCATCAAATTCAATCATGATCTCCCACCTTTTAACTTACTCAAGTATCCGAAGAGTTACATGAGACCATCATATTTCTATGAACTTCTCACCTCTCTACTAGAGACTTTAATAGACATCATTGGACATCCTTAGTGAGAACACATTTATATTTTCTTAGGCAGTAAAATTCGAAATCAAGATTCTTTTCTAATCATCTAATTTTGGACCAGTAAATATAATTTCTTTTAGTATACAATAAGCGAGATAAAACCATTTGAAATTCAGAGAATCACAAACAATACACTGATCAAATCTTCGAATTTTATCCATTTATATTGATCCCTCAAAATAATATAAAAATAAAATTCACCGACATCTCAAGCACCGTGAGTCTACAAGCCACGATAGTGTGGAAGTTTACAAATCTGAATATTTACAAGAGAAGGTTTTACCCATTAATTTCATTTGTCAACCTAACCTCATGACAAAATAATTATTAGTTGGTTCCTCTTTGGCCATACAAATAAAAGCAGTGACTCCGATGGGGAGGATACTTATTATTTGCATCTAAGTGTACGCCATTATTTGACCACAAGTCCATTGCGCAAGCTTATGTGCCTTACAGATGGAGAAGTACACACGCGCTTGGATAACTTTCTACAGTCATAAATTATAAGTTTGTACCAGTAAACCGCACATAAACTCATTCGATAGGGAGGAAGGTCTATGCCAACGCGCAAGTTCATGTGCATCACATCACAAACATAATTTTTTAATGAAGTCTGTTCCAGAAATCCATGAATAAACTCATCCAATGGGGAGGAAGGCTCTAATGCCGACGCGCAAGTTTAATCACATTGCTAACAAACCAATAATGGAGGCCGTGAGAATTTATAACCAATCCCCTCTCCCACTTAATTATTTAACACTGAGGGTTTTTACATGCATACATATATAATAATCAGATAATTAAATCAAATTATGACAGTTATATAACAGCAAATTAGATTATTCACCACCAATCACGAATGCGGGCAATTGCAATGGGGATCGACCGATCTTCATGAATTTTCCTCCAGATTCGTTGCCCGGCAACCTGTTCAACCTTCCAGGCACCCTGCCCCGTTCGCCAATGCCTTGCAATTGTGCATGCCACCGGGCGCCACGTCGAGTGCCCCGCCCGACATCCTGCTCGCCAGCCCGCCTGGAAGCAAGAGTTCATGCCCGGCACTAGCCCAGCCACACACCAGGCCACTCATCACATCGCCCGAATCCTCACTTCACATGCTCGTCATCTTGCACGGTTGCCATGCCAACCGAGCGGCACCCCTAGTACCTTGTCCGGCAGCACGTACAGAACCTACTGTGACCTGCTGGGAAACACACACCAATCGAGCAGCATGATTGGAACGAACACACATGCCCGATAATAACATACCATCGGGCGCAAGGCTGCACGGACCACCGAGCTTGCCGCCTGCCACACTGCATGGCAGATCACACGATCACATGCCAATGTCGCACAACTCCACGCTGGCAGCAACTCTGTGCATCGTCCCTAGTTTCCGTTGGAGTCTGAGCATCGCGTCTAGTTTTTCCCATATCGCCCGGCCTTTGTGCACAGCATCGAGCGCCTCTCAGCAGTAACTGTGCGCTCATTTCTGGATAACGTGCGTACCCAACGAGCATCATGCTTGCATGTTCGCTCGGCAACCATCTCTAGCATTTAACCGGGTGCCCTGTCGCGCGCCTTAATAAGTGACGCTTTTCTGCAAATGAGTAGCCCACTGAGTGCCTAGCCGTGCAGGTCGCCCGGCCATCCACTCGAATTACCGCCCGGTCTTCATGTGCCAACACCTGGTTGCCTCTCCAGTGCTTTCATGCGAATGATAGGGCGCCTTGCCGTGTGCCCTAACGAGCACCATGCTCGTCAATCCACCCGTCAGGCTGCCCGATTTTACTTCTCCAGCACTCTAAAACACCATCTCCAGGCATGATGATTCATGAACGATTTTCGTGAACTCCATCACCATCGACAAATAGATGAATAGATGCAGGGAATATACAGGCATAATGAAATCATACCAAAACTGTAATCTTATATGAGATTCTAATTGCAAAAAACTAAATCACATAAATCCTAGCCTAACGTGTCACGCTTCACCACGGAACTGAAGCTCTGATACCAATAGTTGGCATTTGATCGTTTGGTTAACGTGAACCGTTACGATTCCATACAATTCTATTGCAGCAGAAGCAAAAGAGTAGAATCATATTACCTTTCACCAGGGTTGATGTAGAGGATAATCAGCGGCAGCAGTAAACAACCTTCTGATCTTCTTATGTATTCCTAAGTCTGATCTTGACGTCGTGTTGATGACGATCTTCAAGATCTCCTCAATCTACTTTCTCTCCCCACTCTCATAGTTTTAGGCGCATGAATAATTCATTAGGGATCCAGATAAGCTAAGGTGACTTATTTATAGGCTACAGCAGGGACCAGGAGGAGAAATTAGAGTTGGGCCTCCATTGGGCTTAAGTATCCATGCTTAGCCCAAAGCTTTTACTTAAGTCCAATAATAATAATATATTCCACTGAAATATTATTACTGCACTACCGTTCTAATTCCATAATTACGTTATGGGCTCGTTCTTATTATGAGCCCGTTAGTCTCCCTATGTTAAAGATATACAATGTCCATTAATTAATTAAATTACTGAAAACTCCATTAATTAATATCTCATCCGAGAGTAGTACCACTCAGCCTCATTATCATGCCGGAAGAAATCCACCTGCAGGGTTTACATGATAATCCTTATGAGCTCCTCAAGGGGACATCATCAACCTATGACGGACACAAATTCCTTTTACAATCAACATCACACCATAGAAACATCACTACTTCCCAACTCACCGAGTTTGTTGATTTAATTGCATCTAAATCTCACCCATTGATGAATCAAAGAAATACATACTGCCCTACGTGTCGAGGTTATTGTATAGGGATTAAGAGCACGAACATCCATAATAACTGAGATCAAGTTCTCCTATAAGTCAGTATAAGTCAAACGATCTCATGCGGTCCCGCTCAATACACACAAGTTCACTAATGTGATTCTATAGCCAAGACAAGCTAATACCAAACCACACTACAACTATCCCGATAGAGAGTCCCCGTCTATCTCGGTTGTGAGCATCTATTTATACTTTATAAGGAAACCGATAATATGATTTTCCAGGTGTTTTCGCACAACATATTATATACATTATAAAGTAAGGGACTATTGCATCGTGTATATAAATAAATTTTAAGACGCAATCATTTTATCATATGATTCTCATTTCAAATAAATTGTTATAACATTGTTCATACTATAACTAGACTTTTAGTATACAATCCAAAAATAATGTGATTAATTAATAACACGTCTATTTTCCAAATGTCTCCCTCTACTATTTCTAGATCAGTTGGGTGGCAATTCTACAGTAGAATTGGTCGGTTGGTTGGTCTAGTGGTCAGTTAGTAGTTCCAATATCTATCGTCCCACTTATCATCGATCGATCGTCCTATATACTTGATAATAAGATTACACTTTATTGCGTCTATTTTTCAAAGGTCTCCCTTTGCTATTTCTAGATCAGCCGGGTAGGAGTTCTACAGTTTTTTCAAAGGTCCCCCTTTGCTATTTCTAGATCAGTCGGGTAGGAGTTCGACAATAGGGTTGGTCGGTTGGTCTGTCTGATGGTCGGTTAACAGTTCCAATGTCTACCGACCCACATATCTTCGACTGATCACTCTAAACTTGATAATGAGATTACTTTTTATCGTATCTACAGTAGTGTTGGTCGATTAACGAGATTACTCATTATCGCATCTATTTTTCAAAGGTCCCCCTTTGCTGTTTCTAGATCAGTTGGGTAGGAGCTCTATAGTAAGGTCAGTCGGTTGGTCGGTCAGGTGGTCGGCTTATAGTTCCAACGTGACCCATATATCATCGACCGATCGCCCTATATACTTGGTAATGGGATTATTTTTTAATGCGTCTATTTTCTAAAGGTCTCCCTTTTACTATTTCTAGATCAGTCGGGTAGGAGTTCCATAGTACGGTAGTCAGTTGGTCAGTTAGGTGGTCGGTTAATAGTTCCAACCTCTAATGACCCACATATCATCGACCGATTGCACTGCCCGGTGGTCGGTTAATAGTTCCAATTTCTACCGAACCAAATATCATCGACCGATCACCCTATAAACTTGATAATGAGATTATATTTTATCACGTCTATTTTTTAAAGTTCTCCTTTTGCTATTTCTAAATCAGTCGGGTAGGAGTTATACAGTTTTTCTAGTGGTCCCTCTTTGCTATTTACAAATTTGTTGGGTAGGAGTTTCACAATAGGGTTGGTCGGTTGGTCGATCTGATGGTCGGTTAATAGTTCCAATGTCTACCGACCCACATATCATCGATTGGTCGCCTTATAAACTAACAGTGAGATTACATTTTATCGCGTCTATTTTTCAAAGGTCTCCCTTTGCAAATTCTAGATCAGTCGAGTAGGAGTTGTACAGTTTTTCCAGAGATCTCCCTATACTATTTCTAGATCAGTTGGGTAGGAGTTCCATAGCAAGATTGGTCAGTTGGTCAATCTGGTGATCGGTTAATAGTTCCAATGTCTACCGACCCACATATCATCGATCGATCGCCTAGTAAATGCAATAGTGATATTACTTTTTATCACGTATATTTTCCAAAGGTCCTCTTTTGCTATTTCCCGATCAGTCGGGTAAGAGTTCTATAGTAGGATTAGTAAGTTGGTCGATCTGGTAGTCGGTTAATAGTTCCAATGTCTACCGACCCACATATCATTAATCGATCGCCTTGAAACTTGATTGTGAGATTACTTTTTATCACGTCTATTTTCCAAAGGTCCCATTTGCTATTTCTCGATCAGTTGGGAAGGAGTTCTACTGTAGGGTTGATCGATTGGTCGATATGATGATTGGTTAATAATTCCAATATCTACCGACCCACATATCATCGACCGATCTCCTAATAAACTTGATAGTGGTATTACTTTTACCACGTCTATTTTCCAAAGGTTCCCCTTTGCTATTTCTCAATCAGTCAGGTAGGAGTTCTACCAACCGACATATTATCTACCGATCACCCTATAAACATGATAATGAGATTACATTTTATCGCGTCTATTTTTCAAAGGTCTCCCTTTGCTATTTCTAGATTAGTCGGGTAGGAGTTCTACAGTTTATCCAAAGGTCACCCTTTGTTAGTTGGTCGGTCTGGTGGTCAGTTTATAGTTCCAACGTTTACCGACCCACATATCATCGACCGATCGCCCTATATACTTGATGATGAGATTATTTTTTAAAGTGTCTATTTTCTATAGGTTTCCCATTACTATTTCTAGATCAGTCGAGTAGTAGTTCCGCAGTACGGTCAGTCAGTTTATCAGTTAGGTGTTCGGTTAATAATTCCAACCTCTAACGAACCGAATGTCATCAACTAATGGCCCTGTAAAAGTCATAATGAGATTAATTTTTAACGCGTTTAAGTTTCAAAGGTCTCCCCTAGCTATTTTTCAAAGGTCTCCTTTTGCTATTTTTTAAATCAGTCGGGTAGGACTTATACAGTTTTTCCAAAGGTCCCTCTTTGCAATTTACAGATCAGTCAGGTAGGAGTTCCACAGTAGAGTTGGTCGGTTTGTAGGTCTTGTGGTCGGTTAATAGTTCTAATGTCTACGACCCACATATCATCGACCGATAGCCTTGTAAACTTGATAATGAGATTACTTTTTATCATGTATATTTTCTAAAGGTCCCTCTTTACTATTTCTAGATCAGTCGGGTAGGAGTTTTACAGTAGGGTTGGTTGGTTGGTCGGTCTAGTGGTTGGTTAACAGTTCCAATGCCTACCAACCCATATATCATCGACAGATCGCCCTATAAACTTGATAATGGGATTTTTTTATTGCGTCTATTTTTAAATGTCCTTCTTTGCTATTTCTAGATCAGTCGAATAAGAGTTCTGTAGTAGTGTTGGTCAGTTAACGAGATTACTTTTTATCGCATCTAATTTCCAAAGATCCCCTTTTGTTGATTCTAGATCAATGGGATAGGGGTACCACAGTAAGGTCAGTCGGTTGGTCGGTTAATAGTTCCAATATTTATCGACCCACATATCACCAATCGATCGCCCTATATACTTGATGATGAGATTATTTTTTAACGCGTCTATTTTCCAAAGGTCTCCCTTTCCCATTTCTAGATCAGATGGGTAGGAGTTCCATAGTACGGTAGGTTATTTTGTTAGTTAGGTAGTCGAATAATTGTTCCAACCTCTAACGACCCACATGTCATCAACTGATTGTCCTGTAAACGTGATAATGAGATTAATTTTTAACGCGTTTATTTTTCAAAGGTCTCCCTCTTCTATTTCTAGATCAGTCGTGTAGCAATTCGATAGTAGGGTTGGTCGTTTGGTCGGTCTGGTGGTTAGTTAATAGTTCTAATGTCTATCAACCCACATATGATCGATCGATCACATTGTAAACTTGTTAGTGATATTACTTTTTATCAAGTCTATTTTCCAAAGGTCCTCCTTTGCTAATTCTCGATTAGTTGGGTAGGAGTTCTACAGTAGAGTTGATCGGTTGGTCGATCTGGTAGTTGGTTAATAGTTCCAATGTCTACCAATCCACATATCATCGATCGATCACCCTATAAACATGATAATGAGATTACATTTTATCTCGTCCATTTTTCAAAGGTCTCCCTTTACTATTTCTAGATCAGTTGGGTAGGGGTTCTACAGTTTTCCAAAGGTCTCCCTTTGCTATTTCTAGATCAATCGAGTCAGAGTTCCACAGTCTACTTGGTCGGTTGGTTGGTCCAGTAGTCGGTTAATAGTTCCAATGTCTACCGATCCATATTTTATCAATCGAACGCCTTGTAAACTTGATAGTGAGTTTACTTTTTATCACGTCTATTTTTCAAAGGTCACCCTTAGCTATTTCTCGATTTATCGGGTAGGAGTTCTATAGTATGGTTTATCCTTTGGTTGACCTGGTGTTCAGTTAATAGTTCTAATTTCTACCGACGAATATATCATCGACCGATCACCCTGTAAACTTGATAATGAGATTAATTTTTTTGCGTCTGTTTTCCAAATGTCCTCCTTTGATATTTCTAAATCAGTTGAATAAGCATTCTGCAGTAGTGTTGGTTGGTTAACGAGATTACTTTTTATTGCGTCAATTTTCCAAAGGTCTCCCTTTCCTATTTCTAGATCAGTCGGATAGGAGTTCCACAGTAAGGTCAGTCTGTTGGTCGTTCAGGTGATCGGTTAATAGTTCCAACATTTATCTAATGGTGTATCACAAGTCCAGTTCTGATTTCTACACGATTTTTGAAAAATTATGGAATTTGATAGAAGTTGACAAATAGCAACAGCAAACAACCTTCCGACCTTCTGCTGTATTCCCAATTCCAATCTTGACGTCGTGTGGGCGTCAATCCTCAAGATTCTCTCAATCTGTTGTTCTCTCTCCCTACTCATGGTTAGATATGAATAATTAATTAGAGTTTCTGAAAAGATGAGATGACTTAAATATGGGCTACAGTAGGGACCAGGAGGAGAAATTAGGGATGGGCGCATCCATTGGGCTTAAGTATCCAAGTTTAGCCCAAAACTTATACTTGAGTTCAATAATAATATATATCACCAAAATATTATTACTGCACTAACGTTCTAATCCCATAATTACGTTATGGGCTCCTTCTTATTATGAGCCCGTTAGTCTCACCATGTTTAAGATATACAATGCCCATTAATTAATTAAGTTACTGACAACTCCAATAATTAATATCCCATCCAAGAGTAGTACCACTCAACTCATTATCATGCCGAAATAAATGTACCAGCAGGGTTTACATGATAATCCTTATAAGCTCCTCAAAGGGCTATCATCAACCTATAGCGGACACAGATTCCTTCTACAATGAATAGCACACCATAGAGACAGCACTACTTCTCAACTCGTCAAGTTTGTTGATTTAATTACATGTAAATCATACACATTGATGAATCAAAGAATTACATACTGCCTTACGTGTCGAGGTTGAACATCCATAATAACTTAGATCAAGTTCTCCTATATAGTCAGCATATTAAGTCGAACGATCTTAAGCGGTCCTGCTCAATACATACAAAATGCACTAATGTGATTCTATATTCAAGACAAACTAATACCAAATCACACTACAACCATCCCGATAGTGAGTCCCCGTCTATCTCTGTTGTGAGCATCTTTTTATACATTATAAGGAAACTGATAATATGATATTTCGTGTATTATCACAAAACATATTATCCACAGTATAAAGTAAGTGGACTATTGCATCGGACATATAAATAAATTATAAGATGCAATCATTTGATAAATCCAACAATCTCCAACTATACTAAAAGATTATGCTGTCATGTCCACTACCATACATCTGATTACCACACCCACTACATGACTATCGAAAGCTTTCGCCTTAAAGTTCTTGTAAAAGGATTTACTATGTTATCATCTGATGAACTTTGCGACAACAACCTTCCCCTCATCATATGATTTCTCATATGTAATTCGATGTAAACTTGGCGATAACAACCTTCCCCTCATCATACGATTTCTCATATAAGGTGTACTTGCCCTTAATGTATTTAATTACCTTTTAGACTTGTGATTCCTTCAAGTTTGCAACTGCACCATTATTATCACAATAAATTATGATAACCTTGGGCAAACTCAGAAAACACATCCAAGTCTATCATGAAGTTTCTAAAGTCATACATACACTTTGGCTGCCTTATTGGCTCCAATTCATCATTTTTACATAGTGGAGACCGAAATATATTTCTATATAACACTCCTCCATATTATGACTCATCTTCCTAAAATTAAACACATAACATTTGAGGTGGATTTACAGCAGTCCCTATCTGATTTGAAAAATCTAAATCTAATAACCCACAAGAAGCAATGAATCTGTCCGATAAGGCCACATAAAATTTCTGGTCCTTTTCAGGTACATAAGTATATGTCTTACCACAGTTTAACATTCTTGTTTTGGGTTACCTTGATACCCATTGATCATGGAAAAACAGATATCCATTCTCGTGCATAGCAATTCTTAGATTAAGCTTTCTTATTCACCGAAGCATAAGGATTCGCCTTTATCTCCTTTATCTTCTTTTGAGTCATAAGACACAATTTCCTTAGATAAAGTCACATGCTAGAACATGCAAGGATTGTGTCATTCCTTGAAACTTGTGATAAGCATAGCATCCTATCTTGTGATCACCATGATAGCAAGGATATATTTTTCTCATCTTAAGTCCTTCATTTCATACTGCTTTATCAACCATATCTATAAACCCGACAATACTCTTTCATTGTCTCCAATGAGCAATATATCATCTACGTACAGTACAAGACATACCACCACGTTTTCGTCACTCTTTTCAATACACAAGACATATCTGCCCATTGAATAAATCCATTTGATTGGATTACCTCATTCAAACAGATGTACTTTAAGTTTAAAGCTTATACTCAAAATGCTCTTAGCCCTTTTCAATGAATTACTTTTGTTACTTCACATAGATATTTTCCTCATGACTTCCAATTAGTAATGATGCTTGACATCTATTTGCTATACCTCATAATTTAATAAGAGCAGCAACAAAATAAAAGAATCTGGATCGACTTAAAGTTAGCTAACGGCGAAAAAGATTTTGTCATACTCGAACTCACCCTTCTTTCTGAGTGTACCTTTATGCAACATGCCTTGTTTTGAAGTATCACCTTACCGTCCTATCCTCTTTTATTTCGTAGAGCAACTTTCATTGGCTTTCACAATATTTTGTGGTTCTACAAGCAACCAGATCTATTTTAGAATCCACAGATTCTATTACAAAAATTATTGCAACTTGCCAAGATACCACATTTATATCTTGTAGTGCTTCGTTATACCCATGAGCCAATTTCATGTTTACTCGGGACCAAGTCTCATGACTTTCCCAAAACATAAATCTTTCAGGTTGTAAAACAACCCTCCCACTACAATAAAGCGCTACATGCAATTGTGTATCAGACGTATAACGCGATGCAGTTTTCTTGTGGTATATCCTCTTGTACAATTGGTACTATAATTTGTGTCTTCCTTCTCACTTCCTTTAGAACAATTTACACATAGGTTTGTGATTTATTACATAGTCCTTTTTCCAAAAATCTAGTGTTTGTGTTAACAATCACCCTTCATTTATCTAGGATATCCCACAAATAGATAAACGTTCATACGAAATACTATTTCTTTGGCTTATCCATAAAATGAATTTGATAATTCTAAATAACTCATCATCCATCTAACCATTTCCATAAAAGTCTTTCTTTTATTATATTCAAAAGACGCATTATTAATTACTATTTGTTGCATCCATGAGATAAACATGATTTATGAGTGTACAAATTGTTACTAATGTACCATAACAGATTAGAGTTCCATCCATCATCACTATGACCATGTCATTTAAATAAAATGGAGTATCCATCAGAAAGTGCATAGAAACTGTAATGAAATACACCGATCAAATCTTCGAATTTTTTCATTTATATTGATTCCCTCAAAATAATATAAAAACAAAATTCACCAAATCTCAAGCACTGTGAGTCTGCATACCACGTTAATGTGGACGTATACAAACCCAAACATTTACAAGAGAAGGTTTTACCCATTAATTTCATTCGTCAACCTAACTTCCTGATAAAATAATTAATAGTGGGTTACTCTTTGGCCATGCAAATAATAGCAGTGACACCGTTGGGGATGATACTAATTATTCACACCTAAGTGTATACCATTATTTGATCCCAAATTCGTGGCCCATGCTTATGTGCCTTACAGTTGGAGAAGTACATACGCACTCGAATAACTTCGTATAATCATCAATAATAAGTTTGTACTAGTGAACCGCATATAAACTAATCCGTTAGGGGGAAAGGTCAATGCCAACACGCAAGTTCATGTGCATCACATTACAAATAATAATTATTTAATAAAGTCTGCACCAGTGATCCATGAATAAAATCATCCGTTGTGGAGGAAGGCTTATTACCAACACGCAAGTCTACTCACATCACTTACAAACCAATAATGGAGTCCGTGGGAATTATTTACCAATCCCCTCTCCCACTTAGTTATTTAACACTGAGAGTTTTTACATACATATAATATTCAAGAATAAAATACACAACCTAGCATGCTCATATTACGGCAAATAAGGCAGTAAATCACAGAGAACATGCATATATATATAACAATAATTAGATAATTAAATCAATTAAACAAAGTTATATATCGGCGAATTCAATTGTTCGCCACCAAGCACAAATTTGGGCAACACAGACGGGGATCTAAAGCCATCCTTCATGAATTTTCTTCAGATTTTCCCATCATCGTGCAAGCTTCGACATGCCCGGCAAGCTGCTCAGCCCCACGCGCGCAAGACCTCTGTATAGAAGTCGCCCGACACTACACGTGCCATTTCCTGCACAGGTCGTACCACTCCACGGCATCACTCGTGCCTGCCTATGCGTATAGTGCTCGCCTAGCAGCCTGGCTGTATGCACCACTCATACCTGGCATGATCTCCACAGTGTGTGTGCTAGCACGCCAGCCCGCCCGGCATCGTGGGCACATGTCTTTCCTCTGTGTGCCCCAACGGGTGTAGCGCCCGCCTGCATGCTCGGCAGTCTACCCGTAATTATCCAGTGCACCTAGCTGCATACTCCCACACCAGGTAGCCTGATCGTAAGTTGTGCGCCGATCGCCTAGCTACCTGCACGCTCAGCACACCTACGCCAGCCTACACATACGACACGAGCACTACACCGTGCGCTAAGCTCCTTGTCAGCACGCTAACATCGATGATGAACCCGACAGTACATGGTAGACTCACTTGGAACACTCAACAGACTCATGCAGAAGCTGCCCTGACCCACTCGGAAAAGCTGTGCGACTCACCCAGAACAACACAGACTCAATATGGTCATCACGTCGAATCATTTGGAAGTCCCATCATAGTCGTTTGAATCTATCTTCTGACTTGCTTGGAAGATGCAGAACTCACTCGAAACTGCGTTAAACCCGCCGGAATGCCGGTCTATAGCGCCAACTGCCGACCGCTAGCAATGCAGTCACATGCCCCGCCAGCATCATTAGAGCCGCTTCTGCCCGCATATTGTGCCAATAACGCCACCAATCGCAGTTTTCTACTTTTGTCACCCCAATGAACACCAAGAGGATTATACGCCATCGATGATTAGTGCTTATATGATGGTTCATGCTGGTGATATGCCTTGTGTTGCGTGTCAGACTACACCACATGCCACTTCGCATCGATCAAGAACAGTTGTTTGTCGTCGTTCTAGCATGGTTTCCTGCTGCGATGGTTCACAGCCGATTTCTAACAAGAACGTTCATCACCATCGCGTAGCCATTGAACGTTGATCAACCCAGCCACGTGCGTTCATGCTTGGAAAGAAGCAGAAGGTCCGATAACTAATCTTTCGCAATCATCACTTCCCTGCCATCCAACATTGTCGCCTAACATTGCTACTCTTGCTGCCGGCCAGGCCCGATCGTTGTCGTTCCATAACGTACATTCATTTGATGATCACCATCGATGGTGCAATATGTGTACCATGTACAGTTAGGCTGTCGATCAAGAATCAAGTTCTAAAAACCCTAATCACACGTATGCCACATAAACCCTAGCCTAACGTGTCACGCTTTACCACAAAATCTCGCTCTGATACCAATTATTGGCATTCGATTGTTTAGTTAATGTAAACCGTTAGGGTTCTACATGATTCTATAATTAGCGGAAGCAAGAAAATATAGAAACGTATTACCTTTCACTAGGGTATGTTGAAGAAGAAATATTCTCGCCCGTAGCCTGCGCAACATCGCGGTTTTGGGCATAGCTTCCTCATCCAATCTTCTATTCAAGTGATCTACATGCCAAAACGATCCTTTCTTCTGTGTCTTTCTAACAGTGTATCACATGTCTAGTTCTAATTTCTACACAATTTTAGAAAAATTATGGAAGTTGACAAACAGCAGCAGCAAAAAACCTTCCGATCTTCTGCTGTTTTCCCAAGTCCAATCTTGACGTCGTGTGGGCGTCGATCCTCAAGATCTTCTTAATCTGCTATTCTCTCTCCCTACTCATGGTTAGGCATGAATAATTAATTAGGGTTTCCAGACAGTTGAGATGACTTAAATATAGGCTACAGCAGGGACCAGGAGGAGAAATTAGGGTTGGGCCACTACACAAAAAACGCTGATATACTTCACCGAATAAACATCGGTTTCTTGTAAAATGTGATGTCTTTTGGTTGAAAACTAATGTCTTTTCTGGAATCGAGTCTTTCAATATAAAAGTACACTGATAGAAATCAATTTTTATTGAAAATGCGCTGATAGACATCGGTTTTTATTAACAGATTTCTTTCAAGCGATGTTTATTCTCAACTCTTTAAAAAAGATGCTAATAGACATCGGTTTTTAAAATCTATGTCTTTTTAACTGATGTTAATGCTTTGTTAGACATCAGTTCTTCAAGCTGATGTCTATTCTGTGATGTCATTTATATAAAATATATTATTTTAATTTGAAAAATTAAACTAAAAAAAATATCATTTCTATTCTAAAATCGTGTTTTGTATGCAAAATCCTTATCCTTCAGTAACACATAATTTCCAAAATTTCTGAAGCCCTTTCCCTCTAATTGAGCAACGAAATGGCTGATGCTCCGTGATCGTAGTCATTTTCACCTAGATTTTAGTGTCTTTATTTGTGTATTTTTGGATGTTTTTATCCGTATTTGTGTTACTTTTGGTGGAGTTATTGTTATTTTAAGGAATGTGGTATAAATTGATAGAATTGTGTAAATGAGCTTAAATATATGTAAAACAGGTCAAGAAATAAACAAAAATGGAGTCAGGAGCAAAAAGGAGATGGAAGAATAGGGAATGTTGGTACACGGGCCGTGTGCGGAATACGGACCTGTACCCAACAGCCGTGTAGTGTCATCAGAACTCGCTGCTCACCCAAGAGGATGGCCATGCACTGGTGCACGGGCCGTGCGCTGCTGCACGCCCCGTGTGCGGAGCACGGTCCTGTAAGAAGAAGTCGTGCATTATTGTCAGAAACGCTACACAGCCATGATCATGGCCGTGCAGAGCAGCTCGAGCCTTGTCCCGAGCACGCACAACACGCCGAAGTAGGTGTGCCTTACATGGGCAATGTGCTGCTACACGGGCCGTGTAGGTGAAAAATCCTGTGTAATTTTCAGAATGTTCCGGAAGCTTCTAGAAGGTCCATAAGTGATATAAAATCATGACTTGTGCAAAATTTAGAGGGGGAATTCATTAGAGATTAGATTAGAGCAGTTACACACACTAAAACACCACATTTCCTCACATAGTAGATCCATCTTCCATCTCTACCATCTAGATCCATCAAATCACCATTTGATCTACATTTTCAATCCATAAAACCTTCATTCCATCCATCCTACCACCATTTGAGAATATTGGAGCATCAATTGTTGAAGAAGTTGATCAATTGAAGAGGAGGAAGGCTTTTCTTATGCAAGGGAAACAAATCTACTTTCCAATTGTTAATTTTCTTCTTATTATGACTCAAATGGAGCAAAGCTTGATTTGTATTAAATTAATTGCCATGTTTAGTGGCTAGTTTTATATTAGGGCTAGTCATATGAGTGGTTGAGGTGAAGAGTTAGATATGTAAAGCTTGAGTAGTGATTGGAATTGATTTATGGATTTTCTTCTATGATATATCAATCATGTTTCAATTCAATGTATGTGTGATTAAATTCTCTATTTATTATATTAGGATGGCCATTCTAATGTTGTGAGTGAAGTTTTAATTGAATCATATATTGAGTTGTGTATGCATGTTAGTATAAGGGGAGGTAAGCCATACCCTCCTTAGGCTTAGAACATTCATAGAGGGACACTTAAGTAATTGAGTGAAAAGAACCAACTTATGATCATAGTACCTTAAGGGAATTGAGATTAAGACCGATCTTAGGAGACGTAGGCTTATAAAAGAGTCGAGAACCTAGTTGCCTTGGCCATAGGGACTAGGGGTAAATTTGTGATTGCTTTTAATCCACAAGTTAATGAGAATTACTATGAATGGCTTTGCATATCTAGCTCAAGTCTCAACTATAAGTATGATTAGCCTTGCTCTCTTCTCAAGTGTATTCTACATCCATTCCATTAGTCATTTGCTCGTTACTTGATCATTTACTTAGCTAGTTTACATTCTAGTTATTTTAGTAGAATCTTAAGCATTAGTTTTAATACCAAACCTTCAAACATATTATCTTTACAAAGCATAAATTGATGAACAATTCGGATACTAGCCAATGTTTACTTTCCCTTGGATGACAATCTTATAAAATTTGCACTTGATCACGCATATACAACAACGATAGAGTACACTTGCTCTTAACGTTTTACAAAAATGCGATTAAGTTCACTCCGCTCTTCTTCACCAACATCCCAACAGGCTCACCACCGTCAAGTCAGAGGATAATTTTCTCGTTAGGTGTTGCGATGATATTACCATCGCTTGGAAAAGTCATCATTCCGTGCTCTCTCCAATTATGCCACCGTCGCCGACACGCTCGCTGTCCTTAGGCAAATTTTTGAGTTTAAAGTTGCGAGCTGCCACCCCGCTATCTTTCATACTCAATATTTGGAAATATTCCCATTTGTCTCACTCACGACAGAAGTTCTGCGCAAACTTTGACAAGATAAAGTCGAAACTCATAGCTTCCTTTCTCTTATGTCTTATTGATTGGTAATTTCGGATCCTTCATTTATACTATTAGTAAAACAGCCTCATTTCATAACCTAAAATTTCTCTCCCTACTCATTCTTTACTCTCTACATTCCCAATTTTCCCTCTGTCTCTTCAATCTGAAAAAATTGAGATTTGTGTTTGTTTATTTTGAATCAATTTGAGTTTTTTCTTTCTCGTTTACTTTATTTTTTGGCATATGGAATTTGAAGTTTGACGGCTATATGACGTCGTTGGATGCGCGAGAGCGACATGTTATCCGGTTGAATATAGTATTATTTTTTCTATTTATTTGTAATTCGTATTGTTTCACTTTTTTGTTTCTTTGGTGTTCTATGAATCACACTGTTGATGTTGAGGAACAGCTGTACATCTTCATATGGATATCCAATAAAATGACTTGTATATTCTTTTAATGAGGTGAATTTTTGTTCACAGTGAGGTGGATTGCAATGCATATGCTAATTGTATAGCTTGGGTTAGTAATTCTACTCCTTTATTTGATCCATCTGTTGTCCACTCTTGTAAATAGTTGATAATTAGAAACATGAAGTTGTAAAAATAATAATAAATCCAAATAAGAAGTATCAAGGGGTAGGATAAATCTATGATTTTATATAATACTTTAAGTAATTAGAAACAACTTCTTAGTTATTTTAATTATTTGAAAGATTTCCTTCACATTTCTGTATCTTGGGAATTTTACTAGTTCATTGTTTTGTTATTTAAGTAACTAATACATGTCAATATCAGGTGCTTGACATCCAAAAAATTAGTGGCTGCAATGGGCTTAAAGTGCATAACTACCTATAAACTCGACGCTCTGAGATTTGTTCAGCAAATTTATGAATCCGACAGTTAAGATGCTCATACATGTTGGAAGAGTGAAAGACATTCAACCCTCAAATACATAAAAATCAGGAATAGAAAATTTATCAGATGTTGCTTTTGGTATTGCTCATGGTGAGTTTGATCCCTAATGCCACCAATATTGTTTTTTATTGTACAGAGGGGTGTTTTCTTTGATTTTATGTGCTTTAGTGTAGCTTTGTGATAACATGAATGGACCTTTTCTACGATTGATATTCCACCTATGTTGTATACTTCATTGATTTAGTTTCAATAATTTTACAAGGAATGGATGTAGTGGTGAAAATTAATTTTGAACCTCTAGCTGCGTTAAGTAACATCAACCATAGATTTGGCAAACCCTTAGTAGGAAAGTCAGTAAGAATTGACAAAACAACCAGGCCATAAAAAAAATAATGTATTTACATTTTTTTCTAGAAGATGTGATCAATTTCCAAGTATTTAGAAAATGTGCTAGATACCTATTTTTTAGAAACACGGTGTTAGTTTCTCAAAGAGTCTAAATTTCTGATACTTGCTCTAGTAAATCATGTTTTCTCGTCATTTTCAGTATATGTTAGTTAAGTTTCAAAAGCATTATATGATCTGCTTTGTAATAAAATGTAAAAAAACAAAATGATGATTAAAATACGTAGTTTATGAATAAAATCCTCTACCTTACTCGTGCTCTTATGTGGTATGCAAACTTAGTCATACACATTTTATTTTATTGAAAGATATGCTGATAAGGCTTAACGACTCAAGTTAGTTCATTCGTTTAGCATTTTATCTTTCACCATAATAGTTCTTTGTGCTACAATCACCCCATTTGAACATGATGCCCATAATTTTCACGTTCTATAATAATTGCCTTTCCTATGTTTTTCAGGTTAACTAAGGAGGGGTTTATGTGGACTATGCAACCGTGGCATATGATAGAAGCCAGCACACCTCATCTTCTTCTATAAGTAATTGCCTTTCTTCTATTTTCTCTTCTGCTTAGGCAGTATTATGCCTTTCATTTCATATCTGCATAATTTATGTGCAAATAATGCCTTACAAGATTACTTGCTAATACAATAACTAAGAATAGTTTTACACTTTGCTGGTTTGAATTACCTTTGCAACTTATCAATTACTAAGCCCTTCACTAGAGAATGATTATGCAATTGTTGTTTCAAGATGGATGTGGATGTATTGTAATTGAAATTTGTGCAGTCATAGATAGATGAAGATGTCACTAACACTAGATTAGTAAAATCAAGTTTAATTTTTTTCATTGACTCTGAATAAGTAAGTCATGAGGTGTGTATGGTGTATTGCCATAATTGATTTAATTATCTAATTGTTGTTATATATGTTATGCATGATTCTCTGTGATTTACTGTCTTATGTGTTGTAATAGGAGCATGCTAGGTTGCGTATTATATCTGAATATTATATGCATGTAAAAACCATCGGTGTTAAATAACTAAGTGGGAGAGAGGATTGGCAATTAATTCCCGCAGCCTCCATTATTTTTTTGTGAGTGATGTGAATACACTTGCGCGTTGGCTATAGTGCCTTCCTCCCTAACGAATGAGTTTATTCACGGATCACTGGTACAGACTTCTTTAAATAATTATTGTTTGTAATGTGATGCATATGAACTTACGCATTGGCTATAGTGCCTTCCTCCCTAACGGATGAGTTTATATGCAGTTCACTGGTGCAAACTTATAATTGATGATTGTTGGAAGTTATCCAAGCACGTGTGTACTTCTCCAACAGTAAGGCACATAAGCTTGGGCCGCGGGCTTGGGATCAAATAATGGTGTACACTTAGGTGTAAATAATAAGTATCCTCCCCAACGGAGTCACTGCTATTATTTGCATGGCTAAAGAGGAACCGACTATTAATTATTTTGTCATGAGGTTAGGTTGACGAATAAAATTAATGGGTAAAACCTTCTCTTGTAAATGTTCAGATTTGTATACGTCCACACTAACGTGACATGCAGACTCACGGTGCTTGAGATGTTGGTGAATTTTATTTTATATTGTTTTGAGGGAATGAAAATAAAAGGATAAATTTGAAAAAATGATCGGTGTATTTATTTATGATTCTCTGAATTTTCAAAATGGTTTATCTCGCTTATTATTTACTAAAATAGAACATATTTACTGGTCCAAAATTAGATGATTATAAAAGAATCTTAGTTTTAAATTTTACTGCTTAGGAAAATATATATGTGTTCTCACTAAGGATGTCATATGATGCCTATTAAAGTCTCTAGTAGAAAGGTGAGAGGTTCATAGAAATATGATGGTCTCATGTAACTCTTCGGATACCTGAGTAAGGTTAAAAGGCAAGAGGTCATGGTTGACTTGATGAATGAATTTGAAAAATATGGAGTAGAAATTGAAGGGAAAACCTAGGTCAATTTTATTCTCCATAGTTTGCCTAGATGTCTTGAGCAAGTTCTACCTGAAATACAAGGGATTGTATATGGTGGGAAACTTTTGACAAAACAAGTGGTGAAGAAAATCAATTTTCATCAAGATATGAACAAGGTTAGTAGCTCATTCACTAGTCTCTGAAGCATGATTAGTGACGGCATCTACTGACATGTTGTGTGCAGATACCGAAATCACTAAAAGCCTACAACTAAGTGATGATGAGATTATTGAGTACATGGGTAAACTACGAAAGTAGTGGTTGTTGCAGTGGGAGTTGTTTATTTATCTTATGATATGAATAAACGTTTGATTTTGAGAAAATATCTTTACGTACGTTTTCATAGAAAGAATTTCATTTCATTTTCTATGCATTTACGGATGGATACTCCATTTCATTTAAATGACATGGTCATAATAATGAAGGATGGAGCTATAATTTGTTATGGTACGTTGGTGACAATTTGTGCACTCTTAAATCTTTTTTATCCCACGAATGCAACAAATAGTAATTAATAACGTGTCTTCTAATCCTAATAAGAGAAAGACTCTTATGGAAATGATTAGGTAGATGATACTCTTATGGAAATGATTAGGTAGATGATGAATTATTTGGAATTACTAAATTTATTTTTTGGATATGCCCTAGAAGCAGCATGTCGTATAACTAACGTTTGTCTGGTTGTGGGTTATCCTAGAAAAATGAAGGGTGTTGATTTATTTAGTCCAAAAGATCAAAGGGTGATTGTTAACACAAACACTAGATTTTTGGAAAAGGACTATATAATAAATCACAAACCCATGTATAAGTTGTTCTAAAGGAAGTGAGAGGGAAAGCACAAAATATTAGTACCAATTGTACAAGAGGATATACTACAAGGTAAACTACATCGCGTGTCATATCTGATACACAATTGCATATAGTGCCTAGTCGTAGTGGGAGGGTTGTTTTACAACCCGAAAGATTTACGTTTTGGGAGAGTCGTGAGACTTGGTCCCTAGTAAACATGGAATTGACCCACGAATATGACGAATCACTACAAGATCGAAATATGGAATCTTAGCAAAGTGCAATGATTTATGAAATAGAATCTTGGTATTTCAAATTAGATATGGGAGCTTGTAGGTGATATGGTGTAAATGTTGTTGGAAGTGGTCATGCTAAATAAAAGAGGATCATACGTAAGGTGAAAACCTTGGAAGCAAAGCTTATTGTGAAAGGTATACTCAGAAAGAAATGACTCGATTATGAGAGAACCTATTTGCCGGTAGCTAAGCCTATGTCTATCCAGACTCTTTTATCTGTTACTACTCATATGGAATATGAGGAATAGCAAATAGATGTCAAGACAGATTTCTTAAATGGAAGTCTTGAGGAAAACTCCTATGTGAAGCAACCAGAATGATTCATTGCAAAGGGCTAAGAGCACTTTGATTGTAAGCTTAAAGGTGTCCATCGATGGACTAAAGCAAGCTTCAAAGATCATGAAACATCTATTTTGATGAGGAAATCCAAGCATATGGATTTATTCAATGCGCGGATGTTTCTTGTGTATTGAAAAGAGTGACAGAAACGTGGTGGTATTTCTTGTACTGTACTTAGATGATATATTGCTCATTGGAGACAATGAAAGAGTATTGTCAGGTGTATGGGTGTGGTTGATAAAGTAGTATGAAATGAAGGACTTAAGAGAAGTAAAATATATCCTTGCGATCATGGTGATCACAAGATAGGAAGTTGTGCTTATCTCAAGTTTCATGAAATGATACAATTCTTACTCGTTTTAGCATGTGACTTTATCTAAGGAAATGTGTCTTGACACAAAAGAAGATAAAGGAGATGAAAGCAGTTCCTTATGCTTCGGCGAATAAGGAAGCTTAATCTAAGAAATGCTATGTATGAGATCGGATATCTATTTTGCCGAGGCATGGTCAGTGATTATCAAGGTAACCCGAAACAAGAATGATGAACTGTGGTAAGACATATACTTATGTACCTGAAAAGGATCAGAAATTATATGTGGACTTACCGAACAGATTCACTACTTCTTATGGGTTACATAGAATTAGATTTTTCAAATCAGATAGGGACAGCATTAAATCCACCTCAAAGGTTATGTGTTTATTTATAGGAAGTAGAGTCAATAAATGGAGGAGTGTTATATAGAAATATATTTTGGACTCCAACATGGAAAGATGATAAATTGGAGCCTCTAAGGCAGCTAAAGTATTTAAATGTCTCTAGAAACTTCATGATGGACTTCGAAAAGTTTCTAAGTTTGCCCAAGGTTATCACAATTTATTATAATAATAATGGTACAGTTGCAAACTTGAAGGAATCACGAGTCCATAAGCAATTAAATACATTGATTGCGAGTACCACCTGTTACGAGAAATCGTATGATGAGGGAAAGATTGTTGTCGCTAAGATTGCATCGGATGATGACCTAGTAAATCAATTTACAAGAGACTTAAGGCGAGAGATTTTGATGGTCGTGTAGCGGGAGTGGGAATCAGATGTATGGCAGAAGACATACCAGCATAGTCTTTTAGTATAAGTGGGAGATTGTGAGATTGTATACTAAATGTCTAGCTTTAGTATGAACAATGTTTTAACAATTTATTTGAAATAAGAATCAATGATCAAATGATTGCGTCTTATAATTTATCTATATGTTCGATGCAATAGTTCACTTACTTTATACTATAGATAATATGTTGTGCGACAACACGTGGAAGATCATATTATCGGTTTTCTTATAAAGTATAAACAGATGCTCACAACCAACATAGACACGGACTCTCTATCAGGATGGTTGTAGTGCAATTTGGTATTAGTTTATTTTAACTATAGAATCACATTAGTGTACTTTGTGTGTATTGAACAGGAGTGCTTGAGATCATTCAATTTATACTGACTATATAGGAGAACTTGATCTATGTTATTATGGATGTTCATGCTCTTAATCCCTATACAATAACATCGACACGTAAGACAGTATGTATTTCTTTGATTCATCAATGGGTGAGATTTATATGTAATTAAATCAATAAACTCGGTGAGTTGGGAAACAATGTTGTCTCTATGGTGTGTTGTTGAATTGTAGAAGAAATCCATCTCCGATATAGGTTGATGATGTCCCCTTGAGGAGCTCATAAGGATTATCTTGTAAACCCTGCAGGTGAATTTATTCCAATATGATAATGAGGTTGAGTGGTACTACTCTCGGATGAGATATTAATCAATGGAGTTGTCAGTAACTTAATTAATTAATGGGCATTGTATATCTTAAACATGGGGAGACTAACGAGCTCATAATAAGAAGGAGCCCATAACATAATTATGGGATTAGAATGGTAGTGCAGTAATAATATTTTAGTGGTATATATTATTATTATTGGACTTAAGTATTAGCTTTGGGTTAAGTTTGGATACTTAAGCCCAATGGAGGCCCAACTCTAATTTCTCCTCCTGGTCCCTACTGTAGCCCATGTATAAGTCATCTCAGCTGTCCGAAAACCTTAACTGAAAAGTAAATCATGCCTAACACTATGAGGAGGGTGAGAAAATAGTAGTTTGAGAAGATCTCGAAGATCGTCGCCCATACGACGTCGAGATTGGACTTGGGAATACAGCAGATGATCGAAAGGTTGTATGCTGCTGCTGTTTGTCAACTTCCACGATTTTTCTAAAATCTTTTGAAACTCCAAACTGAACGTGTTTTATACTGTTGGAAAGCCACTGAAGAGAGGATCGTTTTGGCACTTAAATCACTTGAATCAGAGATCGGATGAGGAAGTTATGCCCAAAACCGTGAGGCTGCGCAGACTGCCGGCGAGAATTCATCTTCTTAAATATACTCTGGTGAAAGGTAATACGTTTATATGTTTTCTTGCTTCTGTTGATTATAGAATCGTATGGAACCCTAACATTTCAAATTAACCAAATGATCAAATGGTAACATTTATACCCCTTGGAATCTTCTAGAACACGTGCAAAACCAGTGCTGGAATTTTACCCGACTCGACTCAAGCTTTAGAGCTCGACTCGAGTTGCTGCATGTTTCTCGGCGTGAAACTATGTGTTGACGGAGCTCAAACCATGTATGGCGCATGGCCTCGGCATGGGCATGTAGCTAGTTCTGATGCTCACACACAGCCACCTCGAATAGGCCCGTGTGCGGTGCACGACATGAGCTCGACCACATAGCTCGACTCAAGCTTCACAGCTCGACTTGAGTGTGGTCGAGTCATGTTCTCTTTTTTCATTTTAGCTCCCGACTCCATTTTGCTCCATTTTTGACCTGTTTTATATATATTTAAGCTTATTTCCATACATCTATCAATCTGTACACACTTCTCCTAATTAACATATAGCTCCACCAAAAGTTATACAAATACGGATAAAAATATCTAAAAATCCACAAATAAAGACACTAAAATCTAGGTGAAAATAACGACGATCATGATATTGGAGCACTAAACTCATAAAAGATTGTTGCTAAAACCGAAAACAAGTTGGAAACAGAAGTAGTCGACATGGCTGGCGAAAGGCCAAATCCAGATAATATTGCCATCCATGAATTCTTGAAGAACAATGGATGGGGTAATTTGGGGCTGTTAGGAGCACGTGGAGCCGATGCAGATTTTGATCTTCACCCCACTCTTATCTGCATGATCGAAAAGAACTCGTTATCTGGGAAACCTTTGAATATCCTCAACAACATCTAAATAAATTCTTGGGATCTGCAAGTATGCAAAAAAGCATAGGAGATCATGAAGATGCAAGGAGGATCGTTTTGTTTAAATTCTCGCTTACCGAAAGAGCGAGATACTGGTATGATACTCTTAATGCTACTGATTGTACTACTTGGGAGCAATTGAAATTGATGTTCTTGGAGAGATACATGCCACCTTCCAAGGTGTTTAGGATGAAGTAAAACATCAATCAATTTGCTATCGGTAGTGTTGAGAAATTTCATGAGGCTTGGGACAGGTTCAAGGACATGTTTCGATAGTGTTCACAACATGGGCTATCTAAAGCTCAATATATCAGTATTTTCTACAACGGGTTGGATTGTGATTCACGTGTTCTACTTGATGCTTCATCAAGTGGAGCATTACTTGCTAAGACACCCGTTGAGGCCGAGAAGCTTTTTGAGGATATTTCGATGAATTCAAGAGATTTTCCTACTAATAGAGTGAGGGGCACTTATGTTCTTGAAAAAGTAGCACAGGTTGAACACACCATGGTTAAGTCAAGCAGAGAGGACTAAATCATCTCAAGCTTGGAAAACATCAACAAACTACTTGAATCTCGGCAAAAGAAGATTACTGAGTTGCCACAGAGAGTACCAATGATGCAGCAGCAGGATATTGGTGATGAGAGATAGATCTAAGAGGAATTATAAGAGGCGAACTATTCCATGGGACAAAGTTTTCAAGGAAGTATGTTTCAAAATCAAGGAAACAGGAATTACCAAGGGAACTTCAACAACCGTGGTCCCCCGAGTAATTATCAACAACCAAGGAGGCTGAAATTTTCATTGAGTAATCCGAATACATCAATACAGCCGCCTTTTGGTATTGATCCTGGTGCTAAGATCGAAGAAGAAAAACCTGGGTTGGAGGATACGGTGAACCGTTATGTAACTAGGAATGATGTAAGAGAGGATCATTTGGTAAAGAATATAGATTCAAATCATGATGAGTTGTCCAAGCAGATGAAAGTCCTTATGTTGTTGATGGGAGAGATGGCGGGGAATGTGAACAAGCTTACGCAAACAATTGAGAAAGGTAAGTTTCCTTCTCAAAGTATAACAAACCCGAAATCTTGTAATGCCATCACTTTGAGGTCAGGAACACAGTATGAAGGTCCAATCTTACTAGTCAGTGAGAACAGAGAAGATGTGTCTCTGCTCGACCACTGCTCGACCAAACCTTTTGGTCGAGCTATGATCGAGCGGCACTCTGAAGTCCTGAATAGTCAAGATCAGGTTACAGGAACTTTGCTCGACCAAAGTACTACTGCTCGACCAGATATTTCTAATCGAGATGAGGTCGAGCGGATCTCTGTACACCTGAACAGTCAAAATCCATTTATAGGTTCCTCGCTCGACCATTACCAGGTCGCTCGACCAACCCTTTTTGGTCAAGTGGAGGTCGAGCAAGGCCATTCAACGCCGATTTACATAGAGGATGTTGCACCTGCAGTTCAGAATACTTCAGTACTGTCACAAGAGCAGAATACTGAGTAGATAGTTGAGAAAAAGTGGGAAAGAGCCAAGAGATTGAAAGCCAAAAAGGATAAAGCTAAGGAGGTTGAACATGATGAGTGCGGAATTCCTAAGACAAAGATACCTCCTCCGTTTCCTTATAAGTTGGTTAAGAAGGGATTGGAAGAAAAGTTCAAGAGGTTTTTGGATATTATGAACAAAATAAACTTGAACATTTCTTTTTCCGAAGCAATAACGGAGATGCCATACTATGCCCGATTTTTTAAAGATATCATATTGAAGAAGAGGAGTTTGAACAGAGTTCAAACTGTTAATTTATCTGAGAACTGCAGCTCAATCATACAGAGGAAGCTGCCAACAAAGATGAAGGATCTGGGAAGCTTCACTATTCTATGTGAGATTAGAAAGGGACCAGCACGAAAGGATTTATGTGATCTTGGTGTAAGCATCAACTTGATGCCCTTATCCATATTCAAGAAGTTAAGTTTGGGGGAGATTGCTCCTATGACAGTGGCTCTACAATTGACGAATAGGTCCATGACCTTTTCGAAGGGGGTGATAGAAGATGTACTTGTGAAAGTAGAAAAGCTTATTTTTCCTGTGGATTTTCTTGTGCTAGAGATGGAAGATGACAAGGATAATGTCCCTCTTATCTTAGGGAGGTCATTCCTTGCCACAGCTAGAGCTATGATTGATGTCCAAAAGGGGGAGCTTAGACTACGCATGGATAACGAAGAGGTTCTGTTCAACCTCAACAAAGCAATGAAGATGCTTATAGAGACACAATGTTACATCATTGATGTGGCGAAGGAGATTATGAATGAAGTCGTCCTTAATCCTTTCAAAGGATCCTTTGGAGACATGCTTAGCCGAGTCTTTTACTTTTCCCACCACAGAGTTAGATGAGCTTGTTGGATTATATACTAAAAGTCTAGCTTTTTGTATGAACAATGTTATAACAATTAATTTGAAATGAGAATCATATGATCAAATGATTGTATCTTATAATTTATTTATATGTTCGATGCAATAGTCCACTTACTTTATACTGTAGATAATATGTTGTGCGACAACACGCAGAAGATCACATTATCGGTTTTCTTATAAAGTATAAACAGATGCTCACAACCGAGATAGACGGGGACTCTCTATCGGGATGGTTGTAGTGTGGTTTGGTATTAGCTTGTCTTGACTATAGAATCACATTAGTGCACTTGTGTGTATTGAGCAGGACCGTTTGAGATCGTTCGACTTATACTGACTTATAGGAGAACTTGATCTCTGTTATTATGGATGTTCGTGCTCTTAATCCCTATACAATAATCTCGACACGTAAGGCAGTATGTATTTCTTTGATTCATCAATAAGTGAGATTTACATGTAATTAAATCAACAAACTCAATGAGTTGGGAAGTAGTGCTGTTTCTATGGTGTGCTGTTGATTGTAGAAGGAATCCGTGTCCGTCATAGGTTGATGATGTCCCCTTGAGGAGCTCATAAGGATTATCATGTAAACCCTGCAGGTGAATTTATTCCGGCATGATAATGAGGTTGAGTGGTACTACTCTTGGATGAGATATTAATTAATTGAGTTGTCAGTAACTTAAATTAGTTAATGGACATTGTATATCTTAAACATGGGGAGACTAACGGGCTCATAATAAGAAGGAGCCCAAAACGTAATTTGGGATTGGAAAGGCAATGCAGTAATAATATTTTAGTGGAATATATTATTATTATTGGACTTAAGTATAAACTTTGGGCTAAGCTTGGATACTTAAGCCCAATGGAGGCCCAACCCAATTTCTCCTCCTGGTCCCTGCTGTAGCCCATGTATATAAGTCACCTCAACTTATCTGGAACCCTAATCTATTTTTATTATTCACGTGTGATGAGGGTTGAGAGCAGATTGAGGAGGTCTCGTAGATCGTCGCCCACACGACGTCAAGATCGGACTTGGGACATACAGCAGAAGATCAGAAGGTAGTTTGTTGTTGCTGTTTGCCACCTTGCAAAATTTATATAAAATCGTACAGTACTCAGAATTTGATGATCAATATACTGATGGAAAGCCGTTGAACAGAGGATCGTCTGACCACAAAGAACATTCAATTCCGACATCAGACGAGGAAGTTATGACCATTCTCGTGGGACTGAATAGTCTGCCAACGAGAATCCTTCAACTTCTACATACCCTGGTGAACGGTAATCGTTTCTATGATTTCTTGCTTCCGCTGTTATTAGAAACGTATAGAACTCTAATGAGTCGCGTTAACCAAATGATCCAAGTGCCAACAATTGGTATCAGAGCGTAGATTATATGGCTAAACGTGACACGTTAGGCTAGGGTTTATGTGGTTTTTGTGATATATTTTCGAATTAGAATCACATGTAAAATCAGGTTTTGGTATAATTGTATTATTCTTTGTAAACCCTTAATTGTATGGTGGTTGCACGGCGGGAGTGCACCGTGATGATGCATGGTGAAAAGGGTTTGTAATTATGCCTGGGTAATCTAATGGCCGTGTGAGAAGTTTCGATCAAATCTATTCATCAATTTCACGTGGTATGTGATGCCTGGAAGCGACGATGAGTGCTTGGTGGATTGCACGGCTGGATGGAGTCGTGAGGGGCTTACTGTCGGAGGAAGAAGGCTGTTAGGGCTTAGCGATGATGAATGATACCCGATAGCAGCATACTTCTTCACATCGACGATACGGATTAAGGCGCTGCTGGACCGGCGGTGAAGCGAGACTGATCGATGCTTATGGCTGCTGGTACGCGGCTGCACTTCGGTGCAGGCAGACTGGCGGCTGGGCATCATGGTGCTGGCGCTGTCGTGAAGCGCCGTTGCAGCACGGTCGCGACGCAGGATGGCCAGCGAAAGCTGACCGAACATTGACTGGTGAAAGGCTGCTTTACGAACGAGTCTGAACCAGGATTCCGAGCGAGACTCAAACAGGTTCCGAGAGTGTTAACAGCACTTGCGGGCGGGTCTATCGTATTTTCCGATCGGGTCTCCACTCCATCACGATTCTGGGTGTAACAGCGGCTGTTTCGAGCGTGCCTGGCGATTTCAGCAAGTGCAGCGTTGCTCCAGGCAAGTTACTTGTTGGACAGCGGGTCTGCAAGGCTGGATAAAATCGATGACAGGCGGCGGTTGATTCTGATTATGGCTGCACCAGATCGTGAACGACGCGGGTTTATGGCCATCGTCAGGGATTCGTCAAGCATGAAAGTCGGTTTTTGTTGGCACAAACCTTACCAACATACACTGGAGTCATGCAGATTTGGCGTAGCATCGATGGCAGCCGGTGTGGTGCTGGCGGATGGTGGTTGATGTGGAGACTAGCTGTCGGAGGAAGTTACCCATGGCATCGCGTGAGAGATCGATGGTGATTCAGGCTGGGCAGCGGACTCTACAACAGTCCGACCAGCTAAAGAGCATTCCAGCGGGGTGTGTGGTCTTGGCCACCGGTGAAGGTTTGGCTGGGCGAACGTTGCTGTTCACGGCAGGAGGCTGCAACTTATCCACCGTTGGATGAAAGCAGCCGGTAGCTGCTGCTGGCGTGGTAGCCAGCTGTAGACAGCATTGTCAAGAGTTTTTCGGTGGCTGAGTGAAGCTGGAAGGGGCCACCGGTGGCGATTCGGTTTGGCGGTGGGTTTCGGCGGAGGGCAGCATGCAGGTGGACACTCAGCCGGCTGAAACGGTGCCGTTGCAGGTGGTCGATGGCTGTGAGGTGGCTGGGATGTTGGCTGCTCTCCAGCGAGGAGATTTTTTTCCGGCAGGATTGGCTTTCACGAATAGTTGCAAGGCTGTAGAGGGCAGTTCTTGGGCAATTCGATTCCACTATTCCACAATGGTGTTTCACTCCCTATTTCATAACTTGTTTCCATAAAAATATTATACCCTAGTTAATGACCAATAAACCCTTGGGGTATGTGATTGTATTTTAGGCCTTAGATTAATACACATGGCAAAAATCTAATAAATGAAACAGGAGATGAAATAGGGAAGTGGAATAGGTGATCCCATTTGGTTCTTGGGCAGCGGTTTTGGGCAATAGATCCGTGTGTGCTAGATAACTTGTGGTACAAGATTCCCTTTCTTATTGCACAATCCCATCATATTAATTGCTTAATTGGTTTGTTGACCAAGTCAACATATATTAGGCAATTTTTTTATCCTTATATATAATTATTAATAATTATTTTTATTTGTCAATTATTATTATATATTTGGATTGCATGTGCATTAGAACACGATGGATAGGCAGCTTGGTGTGTGGATGTCGAGCAGGTTGGCGGACAAGGAAAATTCGTGTGGTGTGCCCAGCGGATAAATTTTTCTTCGAGGCGCTGCCCCGCATCCCGCGACCTGACTAGGCAGGTTGATCCCTGCGACCTCTGCAGGGAGGTCGATCCCCGTGTGCGTTGCCCATATTCGTGCTTGGTGGCGAACAATCGAATTTGCCGATATATAACTGTTATAATTTGATTTAATTATTTAATTATTGTTATATATGCTATGCATGATACTCTTGATTTACTGTCTTATTTGCCGTAATAGGAGCATGCTAGGTTGCGTATTTTATTTTTGAATATTATATGCATGTAAAATCACTCGATCTTAAATAACTAAGTGGAAGAGGGGATTGGTAATAAATTTCCGCGGCCTCCATTATTGGTTTGTTAGTAATGTGAATAAACTTCCACGTCGGCATTAGAGTCTTCCTCCCCATCGGATGAGTTTATTCATAGATTGCTGGAACATACTTCATTAAATAATTATGTTTGTAATGTGATGCGTATGAACTTGTGCTTTGGCATAGACCTTCCTTCCTATCGGATGAGCTTATATGCGGTTCACTGGTACGAACTTATAATTAATGACTACAGGAAGTTATCCGAGCGCGTGTGTACTTCTCTATCTATAAGGCACATAAGCTTGCACAATGGACTTGGGGTCAAATAATGGTGTACACTTAGGTGTAAATAATAAGTATCCTCCCCATCAGAGTCACTGCTTTTATTTGCATGGCTAAAGAGAAACCAACTATTAATTATTTGTCATAAAGTTAGGTTGACAAATGAAATTAATGGGTAAAACCTTCTCTTGTAAATGTTCGGGTTTGTAAACGTCCACACTATCGTGGCTTGCAAACTCACGGTGCTTGAGATGTCGGTGAATTTATATTTTATATTTTTTTGAGGGAATCAATATAAATGGATAAATTCGAAGATTTGATCGGTGTATATTTTATGATTCTCTGAATTTCAAATAGTTTTATTTCACTATGGTTGACCAAAAGAAATTATATTTACTGGTCCAAAATTAGATGATTAGAAAAGAATCTTGGATTCTAATTTTACTGCTTAAGAAATACATGTGTGTTCTCACAAAAGACTTATCATGATGCATATTAAAGTCTCTAGCGAAGAGATAAGAGATTCATAGAAATATGATGGTCTCATGTAACTCTTCGGATACTTGAGTAAGTTAAAAGGCGGTAGGTCATGATTCAATTTGATGAATGAATTGGAAATACATGGAATAGAAGTTGAAGGGGAAACCTAAGTCAATTTTATTCTTCATAATTGCCTAGATGTTTTGAGTAAGTTTCTCCTGAATTACAAGAGGTTATATATGGTGGGGAATTTCTGACAAAACATGTGGCAAAGGAAATCCATTTTCATCGAGATGTGAACAAAGTTAGTATCTCATTCACTAGTTGTTGAAGCATGAATACTGATGGCATCTACTGACACGTTGTGTGTAGATACCGGAATCACTAAAAGCGTATAACTTAGTGATGATGAGATTATTATGGACATGGGTAATACTACAAGAGTATTGGCTGTTGCAGTGGGAGTAGTTTATTTATCTTACGATATGAATAAACGTTTGATTATGAGAAATTGTCTTTACGTACGTTTTCATAGAAAGAATTTTATTTCAGTTTCTATGCATTTACGGATGGATACTCCATTTCATTTAAATGACATGGTCATAATAATGAAGGATGGAGCTATAATCTGTTAAGGTACGTTCGTGACAATTTGTAAACTCTTAAATCATGTTTATACCATGGATGCAATAAATAGTAATTAATAATGCGTCTTTTAATCCTAATAAGAGAAAGACTCTTATGCAAATGATTAGATAGATGATGAATTATTTGGAATTACTAAATTCATTTTATGGGTATACCCTAGAAACAGCATGTCGTGTAACGTTTGTCTGTTTGTAGGATATTCTAGAAAAATGAAGGGTGATGATTTATTTAATCCAAAAGATCAAAGGGTGATTGTTAACACAAACACTAGTTTTTTGGAAAAGGACTATGTATTAAATCATAAACCCATGTATAAATTGTTCTAAAAGAAGTGAGAGGAAAAACACAAAGTATTAGTACCAAGTGTATAAGAGGATATACCACAAGTTAAACTACAACGCGTGTCACGTCTGATACACAATTGCGTGTAGTGCCTTGTCGTAGTGGGAGGTGTTGGATTGTATACTAAAAGTCTAGCTTTTTGTATGAACAATATTATAACAATTAATTTGAAATGAGAATCATATGATCAAATGATTGCATCTTATAATTTATTTATATGTTCGATGCAATAGTCCACTTACTTTATATTGTAGATAATATGTTGTGCGACAACACGCGGAAGATCATATTATCGGTTTCCTTATAAAGTATAAACAGATGCTCACAACTGAGATAGACGGGGACTCTCTATCGGGATGGTTGTAGTGTGGTTTGGTATTAGCTTGTCTTGGCTATAGAATCACATTAGTGCACTTGTGTGTATTGAGCAGGACCGCTTGAGATCGTTCGACTTATACTGACTTATAGGAGAACTTGATCTCAGTTATTATGGAAGTTCGTGCTCTTAATCCCTATACAATAACCTCGACACGTAGGACAGTATGTATTTCTTTGATTCATCAATGGGTGAGATTTACATGTAATTAAATCAACAAACTCGATGAGTTGGGAAGTAGTGCTGTCTCTATGGTGTGCTGTTGATTGTAGAAGGAATCCGTGTCCGTCATAGGTTGATGATGTCCCCTTGAGGAGCTCATAAGGATTATCATGTAAACCCTGCAGGTGGAATTTATTCCGGCATGATAATGAGGTTGAGTGGTACTACTCTTGGATGAGATATTAATTAATTGAGTTGTCAGTAACTTAAATTAATTAATGGACATTGTATATCTTAAACATGGGGAGACTAACGGGCTCATAATAAGAAGGAGCCCAAAACGTAATTTTGGGATTGGTACGGTAGTGCAGTAATAATATTTTAGTGGAATATATTATTATTATTGGACTTAAGTATAAGCTTTGGGCTAAGCTTGGATACTTAAGCCCAATGGAGGCCCAACCCAATTTCTCCTCCTGGTCCCTGCTGTAGCCCATGTATATAAGTCACCTCAGTTTGTTCTAAACCTAACTCTGCGCCTAACATACGAGAGAGAGAGTGAACAGCAGATTGAGTAGGTCTCGTAGATCGTCGCCCACACGACGTCGAGATCGGACTTGGGACATACAGCAGAAGACCGGAAGGTCGTTTGCTGCTGCAGTTTTTCATGTTCCAAAATTCATATAAAATCGTACAGTTCTTTGATTTCGATGTATTATATACTGATGGAAAGCAGTCGAAGAGAGGATCGTCTGAGTACAAAGATCACTTAATTCCGACATCAGAAGAGGAACTTATGGCTATTCTCGTGGGACTGCGCAGACTGCCAGCGAGAATTCAACCTCTACATCAACCCTTGGTGAAAGGTAATGCGTTTCATGTTTACTTGCTTCCGCTGCTTGTTAGAAATACATGGAACCCTAACGGGTCACGTTAACCAAACGATTGAGCGCCAACAATTGGTATCAGAGCTTCGGTTTCGTGGTGAAGCGTGACACGTTAGGCTAGGGTTTATGTGATTAATTTTTCGGAATTAGGATCACATGTTTAGGGTTTTGGTTTTATTGCGCAAACCATGAATATCCCTATGTGATATATACCCTGTATCATATCTATTCGTCCATGGTTGTGTGTGAGAGGATTCGACGAAAACTGTTCGTCAATTTCACATGCAAGGAAGAAAAAGAGGGCAAAAATTGAATCACGTTTTTGAGAGAAAATCCAGCGCAGTGATATTGCAGAGGCAATAACCGGAGTTTCAACGGTCGGATTGAGCTGTAATTTGGTCAGCACGTTCAGATCTTGTGGATGTACATTCTGAACGGTGGAGATCGAATTTTGAGCTTTTTCGTGCTAGGATTACGCTGAAAACAGAAGCAGATTTTTGGGCGATTCTGTTTTGCGCAGTCGAGGGAAAAGAGCCGTTTCTCACAAACTAACCGTGAGATCGAGCTGTAATTTGGTCAGCACGTTCAGACCTTATGGATGTACATTCTGAATGGTGGAGATCGAATTTGGAGCTTTTTCTTGCTGGGATTACGCTGAAAACAGAAGCAGATATTTGGGCGATTCTGTTTTGCGCAGTCGGGGGAAAAGAGCCGTTTCTATCAAACTATCCGTTGGATCGGGCTGTAATTTAGTCAGAACGTTCATACCTTGTGTATGTAAATTCTGAACGGTGGAGATCGAATTTGGAGCTTGTTCTTGCTGGGATTACGCTGAAAACAGAAGCAGATCTTTGGGCGATTCTGTTTTGCGCAGTCGACGGAAAAGAGCCGTTTCTCACAAAATAACCGTTGGATCGACCTGTAATTTGGACAACATGTTCAGGACTTACAGTAATAGATTCTGGACGGTGGAGATTGGATTCTGAGAGTTTTGCAGTTTCGAACTACGAACGACAGTTGGTGTAGTTTGGTGTTGCGCGTTGGGCTGAACTTGGTTTCATGCAAGTAGGCCCTTGGACGAGCGACAGTCCGGGCGAGGGGCGCTCGTCAAGGCACTTGGAGCGCTCCCTGACACGATTGGCGGTGGGATATGGCGATGGACGTCTTGGGGCACAAGCAATCCTGCTTGTTGCGTAAGGCATCGATTCCACAGTAGGAGTGTCGGACAAGACATTAAAATTTAGAGGCGTTTTTATTCCTAATATATATAACTGTCATAATTGATTTAATTGTCTATTATTGTTATATATATATGGATGCCTGATCTCTATGATTTATTGTCTTATATAGAAGCATGCTAGATTGCGTATTATATTTGGTATATTATATGCATGTATTGCTAGAGTGTTGGATAAGACATCCAATTTTAGGAAAACTAATTCCTAATATATAACTGCCATAATAGATTGTATATTATTGTTATATATGGATGTCGAATTAATTCCTAATATATGACTGCTATAATTGATTTAATAATCTATTATTGTCATATATGGATGTCGAATTAATTCCTAATATATAACTGCTATAATTAATTGTCTATTATTGTTATATATGGATGTTGAATTAATTCCTAATATATAACTGACATAATTGATTTAATTATCTATTATTGTTGTATATGGTTGCTCGTCGATATCGATGATTTCGATAATCTAGACGATATCGACGATCGATATCGATAGTTTTGGAATGTTGATAATCTTGATATTTTTCGAATATTTGATAATCTAATCGATATCGATGATTTTGATAATCTGGACGACATCGACGGTCGATATCGATGGTTTCGAAAATTGGACAATCTGGAAATTTCAAAATTTTGATAGTGTGGAAGTCTTTGCTGATATTCGTGCCTGATGGCGAACAATCGAATTCGCTGATATATAACTGTTAATGATTGATTTAATTATTAATTATTGTTATATATGTATGCATGACTCTCTGGGATTTACTGCCTCATGTGCCGTGATAGGAGCATGCTAGAATTGCGTATTTTATTTTATGAATATTATATGCATGTAAAAACCCTCAGTTTTAAATAACTAAGTGGGAGAGGGGATTGGTAATTAATTCCCGCGGCCTCCATTATTGGTTTGTTAGCAATGTGAATAAACTTGCGCGTCGGCATTAGAGCCTTCCTCCCCATCGGATGAGTTTATTCATGGATATTGCTGGAACAGGCTTCTTTAAAATTATGTTTGTAATGTGATGCACATGAACTTGCGCGTTGGCTTAGACCTTCCTCCCTATCGGATGAGTTCATGTGCGGATCACTGTACAGACTTATAATTGATGACTGTAGGAAGTTATCCGATCGCGTGTGTACTTCTCCATCTGTAAGGCACATAAGCTTGGGCCGCGGACTTGGGGTCAAATAATGGTGTACACTTAGATGTGAATAATAAGTATCCTCCCCATCGGAGTCACTGCTTTTATTTGCATGGCTAAAGAGGAACCGACTATTAATTATTTTGTCATGAGGTTAGGTTGACAAATGAAATTAATGGGTAAAACCTTCTCTTGTAAATGTTCGGGTTTGTAAACGTCCACACTATCGTGGCTTGCAGACTCACGGTGCTTGAGATGTCGGTGAATTTTAATTTTATATTATTTTGAGGGAATCAATATAAAAGGATAAAATTCGAAGATTTGATCGGTGTATTTATTTATGATTCTCTGTAATTTCAAATGGTTTTATCTCGCTTATTGTTGACTAAAAGAAATTATATTTACTGGTCCAAAATTAGATGATTAGAAAAGAATCTTGGTTTTGAATTTTACTGCTTAAGAAAATACATGTGTGTTCTCACAATGGACGTCTCATGATGCCTATTAAAGTCTCTAGTGAAGAGATGAGAGGTTCATAGAAATATGATGGTCTCATGTAACTCTTCGGATACTTGAGTAAGTTAAAAGGCAGAAGATCATGATTTAATTTGATGAATGAATTGGGAAAGCATGGAGTATAAATTGAAGGGAAACCTAGATCAATTTAATTCTTTGTGAATTGCCTAGATGTTTTTGAGTAAGTTCCACCTGAATTACAATAGGATGTATATGGTGGAAAACTTCTGGCAAAACATGTGGCAAAGGAAAGCCATTTTCATCATAATGTGAACAAGTTTTATATCTTATTCACTAGTTGTTTAAAACATGATTAGTGATGGCATTTACTGACACGAAGTGTGTAGATACTGGAATCACTAAATGTTTATTACTAAGTGAGGATAAGATTGTTATGACATGGGTAAAACTTCAAGAGTAGTGACTATTGCAGTGGGAGTTGTTTATTTATCTTACGATATGAATAAACGTTTGATTTTATGAAATTGTCTTTACGTACATTTTCATAGAAAGTATTTGATTTCGGTTTCTATGCATTAATAGATGGATACTCAATTTCATTTAAATGACATGGTCATTAAAATGAATGATAGAGTTGTAATCTGTTATGGTACGTTGGTGAACAATTTGTACACTCTTAAATCATGTTTATTCCCTGGATGCGACAAATAGTAATTAATAATGAGTCTTCTAATCTAGTAAGAGAAAGGTACCTTCGGAAATGAATTTCCCACCTTAATGGTGTGACGAATAGAAGGAATAGCACTCTTATGGTAGTGATTAGATAGATGATGAATTGTTTGGAATTACTAAATTCATTTTATGGATATGCCCTAGGAACAGTAATTCGTAAGAATGTTTATCTATTTGTGGGATATCCTAGAAAAATGAAGGATGATTTATTTAGTCCACAAGATCGAAGAGTGATTGTTAACATAAACAATAGATTTTTGGAAAAGGACTATGTAATAAATCAAATACCCATGTATAAGTTGTTCTAAAGGAAGTGAGAGGAAAACACGAAGTATTAGTACCAAGTGTACAAGAGGATATACCACAAGGTAAACTGCGACGCGTGTCACATCTGATATACAATTGCGTGTAGTGTCTTCTCGTAGTGGGAAGGTTGTTCTAACACCTGATAGATATATGTTTTGGGAGAGTCGTGAGGCTTGGTCCCTAGTAAACATGGAGTTAACCCACGGATACGACGAAGCACTACAAGTTAGAAATGCCTAAATCTTAACAAATTGCAATAAATGTTGAAATAGAATCAATAGATTCTAAATAAGATCTGGATGATTGTAGAACCACGGATGGTGTGAAAACCATTGGAAGTGGTCATACAAAATAAAAGAGGATCATACGGTAAGGTGAAAACCTTATAAGTAAAGCTTGTTGGGAAAAGGTATACTCAGAAAGAAAGGGTTCGATTATGAGAAAACCTGTTCGCCAGTAGCTATGCTTATGTTAATCCGGACTCTTTTATCTGTTGCTACTCATATGAAATATGAGGGATAGCAAATAGATGTCGAGACAGCTTTCCTGATTGGAAGTCTTAAGGGAAACATCTATGTGAAGCAACCAGAGTGATTCATTGCAAAGTGCTAAGAGCATTGTGATAGTGAGCTTAAAAGTGTCCATTAATGGACTAAAACAAGCTTCAAGATCATGAAACATCCGTTTTGATGAGGTAATCCAGTGACATGGATCTAATCAATGATCGGATGGGTCTTGTGTATTGAAAATAGTGATGGAAACGTGGTGGTATTACTTGTACTATACATAGATATTATCTTGCTCATTGGAGACAATGAAAGAGTATTATCGGGCGTATGGGGTATGGTTAATAAAGCGGTATAAGATGAAGGACTTAAGAGGAGCAAAAATATCCTTTTGATCACGGTAATACGGATCACAAGAAAGGATGTTATGCTTATCTCAAGCTTCATGAAATGATACAATCCTTACTCGTTTTAGCATGTGACTTTATCTAAGGAAATGTGTCTTGAGACACAAAAGGAAGATAAAGGAGATGAAAGCAGTTCCTTATGCTTCGATAAATGAGGAAGCCTAATCTAAGGAATGCTATACATGAGTATGGATATCTGTTTTGCTAAATGCATGAACAGTGGGTATCAACGTAACCTGGAACAAGAATGATGAGCTGTGGTAAGACATATATGAAGTGCATGAGAAGGACTGGAAATTATATGTAAGCTTACTGGACAGATTCACTGCTTCTTGTGGATTACGTAGATTCAGATTTTTTAGTCAGATTGGACGGCAGTAAATCCACCTCAAGGTTATGTGTTTAATTTTAGGAAGTTGAGTCATAATGTGGAGGAGTGTTATATAGAAATGTATTTCAGACTTCGGACTCCATATGGAAAGATGATAAATTGGAGCCTATGAGGCAACCAATGTATCTGTATGACTCTAGAAACTTCATGATGGACTTTGATGTGATTCTAAGTTTGCCCAAGGTTATCACAATTTATATTGATGATATTGGTGCAGTTGCAAACTTGAAGGAATCACAAGTCCATAAGGCAATTAAACACATGGAGCGCAAGTACCACCTGTTACGAGAAATCGTATGATGAGGGGAAGGTTGTTGTTGCCTAGATTGCATCGGATGATGACCTAGTAAATCCATTTACAAGGACATTCAGGCGAGAGCTTTTAATGGTCGTGTAGTGGGAGTGGGAATCAGATGTATAGCAGAAGACATGACAGCATAGTCTTTTAGTATAAGTGGGAGATTGTTGGATTGTATACTAAAAGTCTAGCTTTTTGTATGAACAATATTATAACAATTAATTTGAAATGAGAATCATATGATCAAATGATTGCATCTTATAATTTATTTATATGTTCGATGCAATAGTCCACTTACTTTATATTGTAGATAATATGTTGTGCGACAACACGCGGAAGATCATATTATCGGTTTCCTTATAAAGTATAAACAGATGCTCACAACTGAGATAGACGGGGACTCTCTATCGGGATGGTTGTAGTGTGGTTTGGTATTAGCTTGTCTTGGCTATAGAATCACATTAGTGCACTTGTGTGTATTGAGCAGGACCGCTTGAGATCGTTCGACTTATACTGACTTATAGGAGAACTTGATCTCAGTTATTATGGAAGTTCGTGCTCTTAATCCCTATACAATAACCTCGACACGTAGGGCAGTATGTATTTCTTTGATTCATCAATGGGTGAGATTTACATGTAATTAAATCAACAAACTCGATGAGTTGGGAAGTAGTGCTGTCTCTATGGTGTGCTGTTGATTGTAGAAGGAATCCGTGTCCGTCATAGGTTGATGATGTCCCCTTGAGGAGCTCATAAGGATTATCATGTAAACCCTGCAGGTGGAATTTATTCCGGCATGATAATGAGGTTGAGTGGTACTACTCTTGGATGAGATATTAATTAATTGAGTTGTCAGTAACTTAAATTAATTAATGGACATTGTATATCTTAAACATGGGGAGACTAACGGGCTCATAATAAGAAGGAGCCCAAAACGTAATTTTGGGATTGGTACGGTAGTGCAGTAATAATATTTTAGTGGAATATATTATTATTATTGGACTTAAGTATAAGCTTTGGGCTAAGCTTGGATACTTAAGCCCAATGGAGGCCCAACCCAATTTCTCCTCCTGGTCCCTGCTGTAGCCCATGTATATAAGTCACCTCAGTTTGTTCTAAACCTAACTCTGCGCCTAACATACGAGAGAGAGAGTGAACAGCAGATTGAGTAGGTCTCGTAGATCGTCGCCCACACGACGTCGAGATCGGACTTGGGACATACAGCAGAAGACCGGAAGGTCGTTTGCTGCTGCAGTTCGTCATGTTCCAAAATTCATATAAAATCGTACAGTTCTTTGATTTCGATGTATTATATACTGATGGAAAGCCGTCGAAGAGAGGATCGTCTGAGTACAAAGATCACTTAATTCCGACATCAGAAGAGGAACTTATGGCTATTCTCGTGGGACTGCGCAGACTGCCAGCGAGAATTCAACCTCTACATCAACCCTTGGTGAAAGGTAATGCGTTTCATGTTTACTTGCTTCCGCTGCTTGTTAGAAATACATGGAACCCTAACGGGTCACGTTAACCAAACGATTGAGCGCCAACAGGAGGGTTGTTCGACAACTTGTAAGATATTTTGGGAGAGTCGTGAGACTTAGTCCCTAGTAAACATGGATTGAACCCAAGGATACGACGAAGCACTACAAGATCGAAATGCGATATCATAGCTAGTGCAATGATGTTGAAATAGAATTGATGAATTCTAAATTAAATCTGGGAGCTTGTAAGACCACTAAATGGTGTAAAAGTCATTGGAAGTGGTCATACAAGATAAAAGAGGATCATATGGTAAGATGAAAACCTTAGAAGCAAAGCTTGTTGCGAAAAAGGTATACTCAGAAAGAAAGGGTTCGATTATGAGATAACCTGTTCGCCGATAGCTATGCCTAAGTCGATCCGGACTCTTTTACCTATTGCTACTCATATGGAATATGAGGGATAGCAAATAGATGTCAAGACAACTTTCCTGAATGGAAGTCTTGAGGAAAACATCTATGTTAAACAACCAGAGTGATTCATTGCAAAGAGCTAAGAGCATTTTGATATTAAGCTTAAAAGTGTCCATCAATGGACTAAAGCAAGCTTCAAAATTATAGAACATCCGTTTTGATGAAGAAATCCAGTGATATGGATTTTATCAATGCTCAGATATGTCTTGTGTATTAAAAAGAGTGACGGAAATGTGGTGGTATTTTTTGTACTATACGTAGATGATATATTACTCATTGGAGACAATGAAAGAGTATTGTCGGGCGTATGGGTATGGTTAATAAAGTAGTATGAAATGAAGGACTTAAGAAGAGTAAAAATATCCTTTTGATCACGGTAATATGAATCACAAGAAAGGATGTTAGGCTTAGCTCAAGTTTAGCAAAATGATGCGATCCTTACTCATTTAGCATGTGAATTTATTTAAGTGAATGTGTCTTGAGACACAAAAAGAGATAAAGGTGATGAAAGCGGTTTCTTATGCTTCGGCGAATAAGGAAGCTTAATCTAAGTAATGCTATGCACGAGAATGGATAACTGTATTGCTAATTGCATAGACAGTGAGTATCAAGGTAACTCGAAATAAGAATGTTGAACTGTGGTAAGACATATATTTATGTACCTGAAAAGGACTAGAAATTATATGTAAGCTTACCGGACAGATTCGCTGCTTCTTATGAGTTACGTAGATTCGGATTTTTCAAATCAGATAGGGATGGCAGTAAATCCACCTCAAGGTTATGTGTTTAATTTTAAGAAGTAGAGCCATAATATGGAGGAGTGTTATATAGAAATATATTTCGAACTCCGGACTCCATCATGGAAAGATGATAAATTGGAGCCTATAAGGCAGCCAAAGTATCTATATGACTCTAGAAACTTCATGATGGACTTTGAAGTATTTCTAAGTTTGCCCAAGATTATCACAATTTAAATTAATGATATTGGTGCAGTTGCATACTTGAAAGAATCACGAGTCCATATGGCAATTAAACACATGGAGCGCGAGTACCACCTGTTACGAGAAATTGTATGATGATGGAAAGGTTGTTGTCGCCTAGATTGCATCGGATGATAACCTAGTAAATCCATTTACAAGGACCTTAAAGCGAAAGCTTTTGATGGTCGTATATTAGGAGTGGGAATCAGATGTATGGCGGAAGACATGACAGCATAGTCTTTTAGTATAAGTGGGAGATTGTTGGATTATATACTAAAAGTCTAGCTTTTTGTATGAACTATGTTATAACAATTAATTTGAAATGAGAATCATATGATCAAATGATTGCATCTTATAATTTATTTATATGTTCGATGCAATAGTCCACTTACTTTATACTGTAGATAATATGTTGTGCGACAACACGTGGAAGATCATATTATCGGTTTCCTTATAAAGTATAAACAGATGCTCACAACCGAGATAGACGAGAACTCTCTATCGGGATAGTTGTAGTGTGGTTTGGTATTAGCTTGTCTTGGCTATAGAATCACATTAGTACACTTGTGTGTATTGAGCATGACCGCTTGAGATCGTTCGACTTATACTGACTTATAGGAGAACTTGATCTCTGTTATTATGGATGTTCGTGCTCTTAATCCCTATACAATAACCTCGATACGTAGGGCAGTATGTATTTCTTTGATTCATCAATGAGTGAGATTTACATGTAATTAAATCAACAAACTCGATGAGTTGGGAAGTAGTGCTGTTTCTATGGTGTGCTGTTGATTGTAGAAGGAATCCGTGTCCGTCATAGGTTGGTGATGTCCCCTTGAGGTGCTCATAAGGATTATCATGTAAACCCTGCAGGTGGATTTATTCCAGCATGATAATGAGGTTGAGTGATACTACTCTTGGATGAGATATTAATTAATTGAGTTGTCAGTAACTTAAATTAATTAATGGACATTGTATATCTTAAACATGGGGAGACAAACGGGCTCATAATAAGAAGGAGCCCAAAACGTAATTTTTGGATTGGAAAGGCAGTGCAGTAATAATATTTTAGTGGAATATATTATTAGTATTGGACTTAAGTATAAGCTTTGGGCTAAACTTGGATACTTAAGCCCAATGGAGGCCCAACCTAATTTCTCCTCCTGGTCCCTGCTGTAGCCCATGTATATAAGTCATCTCAGCTTATCTAGAACCCTAATCTATTTTTATTATTCACGTGTGATGAGGGTTGAGAGCAGATTGAGGAGGTCTCGTAGATCGTCGCCCACACGACGTCAAGATCGGACTTGGGACATACAGCAGAAGATCAGAAGGTAGTTTGCTGCTGCTGTCCGCCACCTTGTGAAATTTATATAAAATCGTAAAGTGCTCAGAATTTGATGATCAATATACTGACGGAAATCTGTTGAAGAGAGGATTGTCTGAGCACAAAGATCATTCAATTCTGACATCATACGAGGAAGTTATGACCATTCTCGTGGGACTAAATAGTCTGCCAGCGAGAATCCTTCAACTTCTACATACCCTGGTGAACGGTAATCGTTTCTATGATTTCTTGATTCCGCTGTTATTAGAAACGTATAGAACCCTAATGGGTCACGTTAATCAAATGATCCAAGCGCCAACAGAGCTCTCCAATGAAGTATGTCTTGAATTGTTGGATTGTATACTAAAAGTCTAGCTTTTTGTAAGAACAATGTTATAACAATTAATTTGAAATGAGAATCATATGATCAAATGATTGCATCTTATAATTTATTTATATGTTCGATGCAATAGTCCACTTACTTTATACTGTAGGTAATATGTTGTGCGACAACACGCGGAAGATCATATTATCGGTTTCCTTATAAAGTATAAACAGATGCTCACAATCGAGATAGACGGGGACTCTCTATCGGGATGGTTGTAGTGTGGTTTGGTATTAGCTTGTCTTGGCTATAGAATCACATTAGTGCACTTGTGTGTATTGAGCAGGACCGCTTGAGATCGTTCGATTTATACTGACTTATAGGAGAACTTGATCTCAGTTATTATGGATGTTCGTGCTCTTAATCCCTATACAATAACCTCGACACATAGGGCAGTATGTATTTCATTGATTCATCAATGGGTGAGATTTACATGCAATTAAATCAATAAACTCGGTGAGTTGGGAAGTAGTGCTGTCTCTATGGTGTGCTGTTGATTGTAGAAGGAATCCGTGTCCGTCATAGGTTGATGATGTCCCCTTGAGGAGCTCATAAGGATTATCATGTAAACCCTGCAGGTGGAATTTATTCCGGCATGATAATGAGGTTGAGTGGTACTACTCTTGGATGAGATATTAATTAATTGAGTTGTCAGTAACTTAAATTAATTAATGGACATTGTATATCTTAAACATGGGGAGACTAACGGGCTCATAATAAGAAGGAGCCCAAAACGTAATTTTGGGATTGGTATGGTAGTGCAGTAATAATATTTTAGTGGAATATATTATTATTATTGGACTTAAGTATAAGCTTTGGGCTAAGCTTGGATACTTAAGCCCAATGGAGGCCCAACCCAATTTCTCCTCCTGGTCCCTGCTGTAGCCCATGTATATAAGTCACCTCAACTTATCTGGAACCCTAATCTAATTCATTATTCACGTGTGATGAGGGTTGAGAGCAGATTGAGTGGGTCTCGTAGATCGTCGCCCACACGACGTCGAGATCGGACTTGGGACATACAGCAGAAGACCGGAAGGTCGTTTGCTGATGCAGTTTGTCATGTTCCAAAATTCATATAAAATCGTACAGTTCTTTGATTTTGATGTATTATATACTGATGGAAAGCCTTCGAAGAGAGGATCGTCTGAGCACAAAGATCACTCAATTCCGACATCAGAAGAGGAACTTATGGCTATTCTCGTGGGACTGCGCAGACTGCCAGCGAGAATTCAACCTCTACATCAACCCTTGGTGAAAGGTAATGCGTTTCATGTTTACTTGCTTCCGCTGCTTGTTAGAAATACATGAAACCCTAACGGGTCACGTTAACCAAATGATCGAATGCCAACAATTGGTATCAGAGCTTCGGTTTCGTGGTGAAGCGTGACACGTTAGGCTAGGGTTTATGTGATTAATTTTTCGGAATTAGGATCACATGTTTAGGGTTTTGGTTTTATTGCGCAAACCATGAATATCCCTATGTAATATATACCCTATATCATATCTATTCATCCATGGTTGTGTGTGAGAGGATTCGACGAAAACTGTTCGTCAATTTCACATGCAAGGAAGAAAGAGAGGGCAAAAATAGAATCACGCTTTTGAGAGAAAATCCAGCGTAGTGATATTGCAGAGGCAATAACCAGAGTTTCAACGGTCGGATTGATCTGTAATTTGGTCAGCACGTTCAGACCTTGTGGATGTACATTCTGAACGGTGGAGATCGAATTTGGAGCTTTTTCTTGCTGGGAGTACGCTGAAAACAGAAGCAGATATTTGGGCGATTCTGTTTTGCGCAGTCGAGGGAAAAGTACCGTTTCTGACAAACTAATCGTTGGATCGAGCTGTAATTTGGTCAACACGTTCAGACCTTGTGAATGTACATTCTGAACGGTGGAGATCGAATTTGGAGCCTTTTCTTGCTGGGAGTACGCTGAAAACAGAAGCAGATATTTGGGCGATTCTGTTTTGCGCAGTCGAGGGAAAAGTGCCGTTTCTGACAAACTAATCGTTGGATCGAGCTGTAATTTGGTCAACACGTTCAGACCTTGTTTATGTACATTCTGAACGGTGGAGATCGAATTTGAAGCCTTTTCTTGCTGGGAGTACGCTGAAAATAGAAGCAGATATTTGGGCGATTCTGTTTTGCGCAGTCGAGAGAAAAGAGCCGTTTCTCACAAAATAACCGTTGGATCGATCTGTAATTTGGACAGTATGTTCAGGACTTACAGTAGTAGATTTTGGACGGTTGAGATTGGATTCTGAGGTTCTTTCTGTTTCGAACTACGAATGACAGTTGGTGTAGTTTGGCGTTGCGCGTTGGGCTGAACTTGGTTCCATGCAAGTAGGCCCTTGGACGAGCGACAGTCCGGGCGTTGGGCTGAACTTGGTTCCATGCAAGTAGGCCCTTGGACGAGCGACAGTCCGGGCGAGGGGCGCTCGTCAAGGCACTTGGGGCGCTCCCTGACATAATTGGCGGTGGGATATGACGATGGACGTCTTGGGGCACAAGCAATCCTGCTTGTTGCGTAAGGCATCGATTCCACAGTAGGAGTGTCGGACAAGACATTAAAATTTAGAGGCGTTTTTATTCCTAATATATATAACTGTCATAATTGATTTAATTGTCTATTATTGTTATATATATATATATATATATGGATGCCTGATCTCTATGATTTATTGTCTTATATAGAAGCATGCTAGATTGCGTATTATATTTGGTATATTATATGCATGTATTGCTAGAGTGCTGGATAAGACATCCAATTTTAAGAAAACTAATTCCTAATATATAACTGCCATAATAGATTGTATATTATTGTTATATATGGATGTCGAATTAATTCCTAATATATGACTGCTATAATTGATTTAATAATCTATTATTGTCATATATGAATGTCGAATTAATTCCTAATATATAACTGCTATAATTGATTGTCTATTATTGTTATATATGGATGTTGAATTGATTCCTAATATATAACTGACATAATTGATTTAATTATCTATTATTGTTATATATGGTTGATCATCGATATCGATGATTTTGATAATCTAGACGATATGACGATCGATATCGATAGTTTCGGAATTTTGATAATCTTGATGTTTTTCGAATATTTGATAATCTAGTCGATATCGATGATTTTGATAATCTGTACGACATCGACGGTCGATATCGATGGTTTCGAAAATTGGACTATCTGGAAATTTTGAAAATTTGATAGTCTGGAAGTCTTTGCTGATATTCGTGCCTGGTGGCGAACAATCGAATTCGCTGATATATAACTGTTAATGATTGATTTAATTATTGATTATTATTATATATGTATGCATGACTCTCTGTGATTTACTGCCTTATGTGCCGTAATAGAAGCATGCTAGCGTTGCGTATTTTATTCTGAATATCATATGCATGTAAAAACCCTCGGTGTTAAATTACTAAGTGGGAGAGGGGATTGGTAAATATTCCCGCGGCCTCCATTATTGGTTTGTAAGTGATGTGAGTAAACTTGCGTGTTGGCAATAGGCCTTCCTCCCTAACGGATGAGTTTATTCACGGATCACTGGTACAGACTTCATTACATAATTATTGTTTGTAATGTGGTACATGAACTTGCGTGTTGGTAATAGGCCTTCCTCCCTAACGGATGAGTTTATGTGGGGCTCACTGGTACAAACTTATAATTGATGATTGTAGGAAGCTATCCGAGCGCGTGTGTACTTCTCCAACTGTAAGGCACACAAGCTCGCGCAGTGGACTTGGGATCAAATAATGGTGTACACTTAGGTGTAAATAATTAGTATCCTCCCCAACGGAGTCACTGCTATTATTTGCATGGCTAAAGAGGAACCGACTATTAATTATTTTGTCATAAAGTTAGGTTGACAAATGAAATTAATGGGTAAAATCTTCTCTTGTAAATGTTTGGGTTTGTAAACGTCCAAACTAACGTGGCTTGCAGACTCACGGTGCTTGAGATGTCGGTGAATTTTATTTTTATATAGTTTTGAGGGAATCAATATAAAAGGATAAAATTCGAAGATTTGATCGGTATATTTATTTATGATTCTCTGTAATTTCAAATGGTTTTATCTCGCTTATTGTTGACTAAATGAAATTATATTTACTGGTCCAAAATTAGATGATTAGAAAAGAATCTTGGTTTTGAATTTTACTGCTTAAGAAAATACATGTGTGTTCTCACAATGGACGTCTCATGATGCCTATTAAAGTCTCTAGTGAAGAGATGAGAGGTTCATAGAAATATGATGGTCTCATGTAACTCTTCGGATACTTGAGTAAGTTAAAAGGCAGAAGATCATGATTTAATTTGATGAATGAATTGGGAAAGCATGGAGTATAAATTGAAGGGAAACCTAGATCAATTTAATTCTTTGTGAATTGCCTAGATGTTTTTGAGTAAGTTCCACCTGAATTACAATAGGATGTATATGGTGGAAAACTTCTGGCAAAACATGTGGCAAAGGAAAGCCATTTTCATCATAATGTGAACAAGTTTTATATCTTATTCACTAGTTGTTTAAAACATGATTAGTGATGGCATTTACTGACACGAAGTGTGTAGATACTGTAATCACTAAATGTTTATTACTAAGTGAGGATAAGATTGTTATGACATGGGTAAAACTACAAGAGTAGTGGCTATTGCAGTGGGAGTTGTCTATTTATTAAATGATATGAGTAGACGTTTGATTTTATGAAATTGTCTTTACGTACATTTTCATAGAAAGAATTTGATTTCGATTTCTATGCATTAATAGATGGATACTCCATTTCATTTAAATGATATGGTCATTATAATGAATGATAGAGTTGTAATCTGTTATGGTACGTTGGTGAACAATTTGTACACTCTTAAATCATGTTTATCCCCTGGATGCGACAAATAGTAATTAATAATGAGTCTTTTAATCTAGTAAGAGAAAGGTACCTTCGGAAATGAATTTCCCACCTTAATGGTGTGACGAATAGAAGGAATAGCACTCTTATGGTAGTGATTAGATAGATGATGAATTATTTGGAATTACTAAATTCATTTTATGGATATGCCCTAGGAACAGTAATTCGTAAGAATGTTTTTCTATTTGTGGGATATCCTAGAAAAATGAAGGATGATTTATTTAGTCCACAAGATCGAAGAGTGATTGTTAACATAAACACTAGATTTTTGAAAAAAGGACTATGTAATAAATCAAATACCCATGTATAAGTTGTTCTAAAGGAAGTGAGAGGAAAACACAAAGTATTAGTACCAAGTGTACAAGAGGATATACCACAAGGTATACTGCGACGCGTGTCACATCTGATACACAATTGCTTATAGTGTCTTCTCGTAGTGGGAGGGTTGTTCTAAATCCTGATAGATATATGTTTTGGGAGAGTCGTGAGGCTTGGTCCCTAGTAAACATGGAGTTAACCCACGAATACGACGAAGAACTACAAGATAGAAATGCGAAATCTTAACAAATTGCAATAAATGTTGAAATAGAATCAATAGATTCTAAATAAGATCTGGATGATTGTAGAACCACGGATGGTGTGAAAACCATTGGAAGTGGTCATACAAAATAAAAGAGGATCATACGGTAAGGTGAAAACCTTAGAAGTAAAGCTTGTTGGGAAAAGGTATACTCAGAAAGAAAGGGTTCGATTATGAGAAAACCTGTTCGCCAGTAGCTATGCTTATGTTGATCCGGACTCTTTTATCTATTGCTACTCATATGAAATATGAGGGATAGCAAATAGATGTCAAAACAGTTTTCCTGATTGGAAATCTTGAGGGAAACATCTATGTGAAGCAACCAGAGTGATTCATTGCAAAGAGCTAAGAGCATTGTGATAGTGAGCTTAAAAGTGTCCATTAATGGACTAAAACAAGCTTCAAGATCATGAAACATCCGTTTTGATGAGGTAATCCAGTGACATGGATCTAATCAATGATCGGATGGGTCTTGTGTATTGAAAAGAGTGATGGAAACGTGGTGGTATTTCTTGTACTATACGTAGATGATATATTGCTCATTGGAGACAATGAAAGAGTATTGTCGGGCGTATGTGTATGGATAATAACGCGGTATGAAATGAAGGACTTAAGAAGAGCAAAAATATCCTTTTGATCACGGTAATACGGATCACAAGAAAGGATATTATGCTTGTCTCAAGCTTCATGAATTGATACGATCCTTACTTGTTTTAGCAAGTGACTTTATCTAAGAAAATATGTCTTGAGACACAAAAGGAAGATAAAGGTGATGAAAGCGGTTCCTTATGCTTCGGCGAATAAGGAAGCTTAATCTTAGGAATGCTATGCGCGAGAATGGATATCTATTTTGCTGAACGCATGAACAGTGGGTATCAACGTAACCCGGAACAAGAATGATGAACTGTGGTAAGATATATATGAAGTGCCTGAGAAAGACTGGAAATTATATGTAAGCTTACTGGCAAATTCACTGCTTCTTGTGGATTACGTAGATTCGGATTTTTTAGTCAGATTGGACGGCAGTAAATCCACCTCAAGGTTATGTGTTTAATTTTAGGAAGTTGAGTCATAATGTGGAGGAGTGTTATATAGAAATATATTTCAGACTCCGGACTCCATCATGGAAAGATGATAAATTGGAGCCTATGAGGCAGCCAAAGTATCTGTATGACTCTAGAAACTTCAAGATGGAATTCGAAGTATTTCTAAGTTTGTCCAAGGATATCACAATTTATATTGATGATATTGGTGCAGTTGCAAACTTGAAGGAATCACGAGCCCATAAGGCAATTAAACACATGGAGTGCAAGTACCACCTGTTACGAGAAATCGTATGATGAGGGGAAGGTTGTTGTCGCCTAGATTGCATCGGATGATGACCTAGTAAATCCATTTACAAGGATATTAAGGCGAGAGCTTTTAATGGTCGTGTAGTGGGAGTGGGAATCAGATGTATGGCGGAAGACATGACAGCATAGTCTTTTAGTATAAGTGGGAGATTGTTGGATTGTATACTAAAAGTCTAGCTTTTTGTATGAACAATGTTATAACAATTAATTTGAAATGAGAATCATATGATCAAATGATTGCATCTTATAATTTATTTATATGTTCGATGCAATAGTCCACTTACTATATACTGTAGGTAATATGTTGTGCGACAACACACGGAAGATCATATTATCGGTTTCCTTATAAAGTATAAACAGATGCTCACAATCGAGATAGACGGGGACTCTCTATCGGGATGGTTGTAGTGTGGTTTGGTATTAGCTTGTCTTGGCTATAGAATCACATTAGTGCACTTGTGTGTATTGAGCAGGACCGCTTGAGATCGTTCGATTTATACTGACTTATAGGAGAACTTGATCTCAGTTATTATGGATGTTCGTGCTCTTAATCCCTATACAATAACCTCGACACATAGGGCAGTATGTATTTCTTTGATTCATCAATGGGTGAGATTTACATGCAATTAAATCAATAAACTCGGTGAGTTGGGAAGTAGTGTTGTCTCTATGGTGTGCTGTTGATTGTAGAAGGAATCCGTGTCCGTCATAGGTTGATGATGTCCCCTTGAGGAGCTCATAAGGATTATCATGTAAACCCTGCAGGTGGAATTTATTCCGGCATGATAATGAGGTTGAGTGGTACTACTCTTGGATGAGATATTAATTAATTGAGTTGTCAGTAACTTAAATTAATTAATGGACATTGTATATCTTAAACATGGGGAGACTAACGGGCTCATAATAAGAAGGAGCCCAAAACGTAATTTTGGGATTGGTATGGTAGTGCAGTAATAATATTTTAGTGGAATATATTATTATTATTGGACTTAAGTATAAGCTTTGGGCTAAGCTTGGATACTTAAGCCCAATGGAGGCCCAACCCAATTTCTCCTCCTGGTCCCTGCTGTAGCCCATGTATATAAGTCACCTCAACTTATCTGGAACCCTAATCTAATTCATTATTCACGTGTGATGAGGGTTGAGAGCAGATTGAGTAGGTCTCGTAGATCGTCGCCCACACGACGTCGAGATCGGACTTGGGACATACAGCAGAAGACCGGAAGGTCGTTTGCTGCTGCAGTTTGTCATGTTCCAAAATTCATATAAAATCGTACAGTTCTTCGATTTTGATGTATTATATACTGATGGAAAGCCTTCGAAGAGAGGATCGTCTGAGCACAAAGATCACTCAATTCCGACATCAGAAGAGGAACTTATGGCTATTCTCGTGGGACTGCGCAGACTGCCAGCGAGAATTCAACCTCTACATCAACCCTTGGTGAAAGGTAATGCGTTTCATGTTTACTTGCTTCCGCTGCTTGTTAGAAATACATGGAACCCTAACGGGTCACGTTAACCAAACGATCGAATGCCAACATGAATTTCTTGAAAACTTACTTGCTTTGGGTCATGATAGGTATGAACAAAAAAGAACAAAGATTGAAGAATTCAAGTGGACTAGGCAATACCTACCATTAAATAGAGAGAGCACGATAAAGGAAGAAAAGAAGGAGGAGTTGAAGCCACTACCGGAGCACTTGAAATATGCCTATTTAGGCGACAATGAAACATACCCGGTAATTGTATCTTCTTCTCTTAATGATGAACAACTTGAAGATTTGTTAGATGTGCTTAGAAAGTATAAGCGTGCTATTGTATGGTCTCTTGATGATTTAAAAGGAATTAATCTATCATACTGCATGCATAAGATAAGGTTGCTAGATGAAGCTAAGGGAAGTATTCAGAATCAGTAGAGGGTTAACCCCATGATTCAAGAAGTGATTAGGAAGCAAATCTTGACGCGGTTAGATACATGAATTATATATCCAATTAGTGATAGTCCCCATGTGAGTCCATTGCATGTTGTAGCTAAGAAGGGGGCATGACTATTGTGAAAGCTGATGATGGAGAAACATTAGCCACTAAGATTCCTACGGGATGTCGTGTGTGTACTGATTACAGGAAACTGAATGAAAATACATGCAAAGACCACTTCCCTCTTCCTTTCATGGATCAAATGTTAGATCGATTAGCATGATATGAGTTCTATTATTTCTTGGACGAGTACTCAGGTTATAATCAAATCATGATTGCATCCGAGGAACAAGAAAAGACTACTTTTATATGCCCTTATAGAACCTTTGCTTTTAGAAAGATGCCTTTTGGATTGTGTAATGCACCTGCTACTTTCCAAAGGGGCACGACGGCCATTTTTGATAGGTTACTAGAGAAGATCATGTAGGTGTTCATGCATGATTTTTCTGTGTTTAGTTCCTCTTTTGATATTTGTTTGTCTAACCTATCGATTGTTTTAAAGAGATGTCAAGAAACTAATCTTGTCTTGTATGGGGAGTGCCACTTCATGGTAAGTGATGGGATTATTCTAGGGCATCATGTTTCGGCCAAAGGATTGCAGGTTGATAGAGCTAAAGTGGTGACAATCGAGAAGTTTCCACCACCTACTAATGAGAAGGGTGTGCAGTCCTTCCATGGACACGCCGGATTCTATAGAAGATTTATCAAAGACTTCTCAAAATACTCCAAGCCCTTGTCTCACTTACTTAAAAAGGATGTTCATTTTGTTTTTGATGATGAATGTCTACCAGCTTTTCAAGTTTTGAAAGAGGTGCTTATTACTGCACCAATCTTGATCACACCGGATTGGAATCAGCCGTTTGTAATTAATTATATATGATGCAAGTGATCTAGCACTTGGAGTGGTGCTTGGGCAGTTGAGGGAGAATAAGTTCTGCGCCATCTATTATGCGAGCAAGATTTTTGATCCAGCACAAAAGAATTACACAGTCACTGAAAATGAGTTTTTAGCTGTTGTGTATGCATTCAATAAGTTTCGAAAATATTTTGTTGGCATGAAATCCATAGTATATACGGATCATTCTGCAATCCAGTACTTGATAGAGAAGAAGGAAGCAAAGACAAGGATTATTAGGTGGATCCTTCTTCTGCCAGGGTTTGATATGGAGATCCGAGATAAGAAAAAATGGAGAATGTGTTAGCGGATCACCTATCAAGTTAGAGATAAGAGAGCATTATGATAAACCATTTGAATACATAGAAGAGATGTTCTCGGATGAGAAGATTATGGCAGTGTTTACTGAAGGAGCGGAGAAAGCTTGTGTGGTAGCTGCTCAAGGAATGAATCCATGGTACGCAGATTATATCAACTATATTGATGTAGGTTAAATTCCTACGTATCTTAATATGTATCAACTTGCTAAGTTTAAGAGAAATGTTGAGACTTTCATATGGTATGATCCATTTGTATACAAGATTTGTACGGATTCTATTGTCCGTAGGTGTGTGCCCAAGATGGAGATGGAGAGTGTTCTTGATATTTACCATGCACAACCTAACGGAGGGCATTTTGGAGCCCAAAAGACTGTAGCTAAGGTACTTCAATCCTCTTTATATTGGCCTACCTTGTTTAAAGATTGTGAATCCTATGTACTGACGTGTGATAAATGTCAAAGGATGGGAAACATTAGTAAAAGGGATGAGATGCCACTTCAGCCAAGCATTATCGTGGAGATTTTCAATGTAAGGGGAATTGTTTTTATGGGGCCTGCCCCATCTAATGGATTCCTATACATCCTTCTTGCTGTTGATTATGTTTCTAAGTGGGAGGAAGTTATTCCTACTCGTATGAATGATTCAAAGAGGGTTTTGTCATTCATGAAGAAGCATATTTTTGCCCGCTACGGAGTTCCTAGAGCACTAGTGAGTGATGGAGGTTCACACTTCTTAAATAAGCTTATTGAAAGAGTTCTCAAGGAGTATGGTATTAAGCATAGGGTGACTACACCCTATCATCCTCAAGCGAATGGGCAAGCTGAAGTCTCTAATCGACAAGTTAAACAAATTCTGGAGAAGGTAGTCAGATCCAATAGGAAAGATTGGGCTATGAAGCTCGATGATGTTTTATGAGGGTTTTGTACTTCATACAAGACTGTGCTAGGAATGTCGTCTTATAAAATCATCTACGGAAAACTGTGCCACTTACCCGTAGAGATTCAGCATAAGTCTTTTTGGGCCATAAGAAGTTTGAACTTATCTATTAAGGATGTTAAGGAGTTGAGGTTGACTCATATTAATCTATTGGATGAGTTCACAATTCAAGCTTTCAAGAACTCGGTGATCTACAAGGAGAGAATGAAGAAATTGCTTGACTTTAAAGATCACTTTCAAGGAGTTAAAGCCAGGAGACGAGGTATTACTCTTTAACTCTCATTTGAAACTTTTTGTAGGAAAATTAAAATCAAAGTGGACAAGACCGTTCATTATCCATAGAGCCTATGGAGGGGGGGTTTTGAGATCATGGACAAAGATAGAGACGTCATAGCGGCCAATGGTCTTTGAAGATAGCTTACACTGAGTTAGTACCGTCTTGGCTCTCCAATGTTAAACATGAGCGTCTGTTGGGGGCTTTCCCTTATGTTTATTATTTTATTTATTTCGTGTGAGTGAGAAATTTTTATGTTCAAGGTGCTTACTGATCGGCAATTACATCTCTTTGCAAATCTAGATTCAACTTACGTTTTTACTAAGTTTTGGGGGTGTGATGTTCTTACCTCATTGCAGCACCAAGAGTATAATCTGTTCTTTGTAACGTCTGCTAGGGGAATTGATTTTTTGTGATATATTGAAACTTTAATCGATTTTGATGTGTCGATTTTTTTTGCAATTTGCCTAGTGCTCAGTAGTATTTTATTTATTTTTATAGTGGGAGCGGAGTTATAAACATGATTTTTATAGTTTAAGTAGTGGTTCTCTAGTTATTATTTTGGTTTGATATGATGTTTAATGTTGTTTTAGAGTCTGAGTTTTGTAGGGGATAGAAAAAATCATGAAAAATAGAGCGTCGGAGGGCCGCTCGACCAAGACTTTTGCTGCTCGACCTCACGCTGAGGTCGAGCGATGGTCGAGTGACACACTCATCGTCTGGTTCAGAGATTTTAGATTACAGAGAGGCTGCTCGACCAAGATGTGCTGGTCGAGCGAGAAGTCGAGTGGAAGAGGAAAACGGTTCAGCTTACAGAGTAGCCGCTTGACCAGAGCGGAGTAGCTGTTTCGTGAATAAAAGGTCAATTTTTGCACTGCTCCACCATTTCCTCGCCACCTTCTCTCGAGCACTCACCCCGAAGTGTAAGCTTTTCACTCCAAATTCTTAGTGTACTCTTCTATACCCATACCACACACATTCCACATCAATTTTGGAAGATTCAAGATAAATTTAGGGCTTTTCTTCTCAATTTTGAATTCTCGCTTTCCATCGCTCATACGCATCCATGGCGTTTGGAGATCAGTGATGATGATGATGCTCCGGAGGAATAGAGCGCGCCAGGTTTTTCCCTTTGTCTGTTTTCTCTCATCTCCCTTATATTTTTCACTTGATAGGTAGTGTATTGAGTGGTGGTTAAGTTTGGTTTTTATAAGATTCATGTGTGAGTGGCATGTACCATATTGAGTATATTGAGGGTGTTGATGGATAGACATTGATAATGGTTTGATGGATTGGTATTGACTCTTTAGTATGCATGTGCATTTATTTTTTATACATGTTGATTTTATTGAAGAAAGGCATGCATAGTTTATTATTACTTGTAGTTTGTGTAGAGATTGATTGATTACATGCTTTGAAGAGTGCTTAGGAAATCTATTATACATTTGAGGATTTGAGCTTATTAAATCATGCTATATGAATGCATGATAGTTTATTCTTGAGAGTATAGTTCATACGTTCGTAATATAGAACTTGGCTTGGAGTCTTGTTTGAGATTTATGACTGTTAGATACTAGGACATGATATTAAGCCATTATTGTGATTGAGCTACATAGCCAAATTTTACCTTATCATATAATGTTTATATCATTGGAGGCCCCGTTGAGCCTTAAAGCTTTTTCTTTGGCGAGTCTTTGATAAAAAGCCTTTATTACCTTTACTTAAGCTTTTAAATATCTTATTTCCTAGTAGAGAACGAGTTGAGGTAAATAAATTTCTAGTGCTGAATTCAAAGAAAGGAAGGAAGGAAAAATTTGTGGTAGTAACGAAAGTTGTGGTTAAATCTTGTTAAGGGGATAGTGCCTGAAACAGGTACCCCAAATGCTTAGAAGGGTAGTGCCCAAAATTGTTACCCTTGTGCTTCGAAAAAAGAAGATGTGGATTCCAAGTGGAGAAGGAGAAGAAAAGAATCGAAAAGATCATGAGAATGATGATGGAAAAGAATAATGAAGTTGTTTGATGAAAAGCAAAACTCCATGGTATTTCTCTACTAGTGAAGTTAGTAACTTTATCTATATTCTCTTACCTTTACCAAAGAGCTAACATTACAACCATTAGACAAGTCCTTTGGGATCTTAGTGTTGAAACAGTTATGAATTGATCTTTTAGACCTTTGTCAAGCCTATGGTTACGCGGATGTATGAATTGATTATGAGTGTATATACTAACCCTTTAAGTGTACATCTTTTACACTTGAAAGTAAGAGTAAAAACTTACCCACTGAGTTAGATGACTTAGCACTCATAGAAATAAAGTGATTGATTGATGTTTTTACATGGATGAAAAGTATGATGACTGCATGTTCAGAATTGATGAAGTTGCATGCGTTATTATAAGTTGTGCATTGATGGGCGTTCTCTTTTCATGCAAAATTAATCCCCAAGTATTAAGGATATCAATTGCAGTTTAAGCAAGCGACCAAGTTAAATATCAAACTTAAAGGATGGCGTATTATCAATTTAATTATAAGCTAATTAATTAAGACTTACGTTGGTAATAAAGTTTTGAATTTATTATAAACTATTAAAAAATTAACTAAAATAGCAAATAAAATAAATTGATAACTAGAAAAATACGAAAGTGAATCAAGTAGGAAAATAGGTAGCTGTAGGATAATCCAGTTTCACTCATTAATTTTCCTTTTGTGTGTATCAATGTCCGACTTTGCTTTGTGGAATATGGATGCATAACTAAACCATGCAAATCTACTCTATAGACAAAAGTAAATATGCATATAACACGTGTGAATGACCTCAGAGCAAGAGACATAATTTTACCCCAATCTAGGTACTATCAGTATCAATTATTTCCCACGTCTGGTAACTAACCCGATATCCAAATTCAATTCAACTAATAAATATTCATATATGACAGTTCTAATTAAGCTTCGGAGTCCCCTCACTTAGAATCATAATATGGAATCCTGTTCAACAGTGAATGCGCTCAACCAACAATCAAGATATATATTCAGACTCTATCTAACAATTGAAGATGCACAAAACGACTCTGAATTTGGATTAAAAATGCATAATCATATATAAAATAAATCCACAAGTAGTGTTGTACGGAGTATACACATGAAAGTGTTAGATTGTATACTAAAACTCTAGCTTTTTGTATGAACAATGTTATAACAATTTATTTAAAATGAGAATCATATGATCAAATGATTGTGTCTTATAATTTATTTATGTGCACGATGCAATAGTCCACTTACTTTATACTATAGATAATATGTTGTGCGACAACACGCAGAATATCATATTATTGGTTTCATAATAAAGTATAAACAGATGCTCACAACCGAGATAGACAGGGACTCTCTATTAGGATGGTTATAGTGTGGTTTGGTATTAGCTTATCTTGGCTATAGAATCACATTAGTACACTTTGTGTGTATTGAGCAGGACCGCTTGAGATCGTTTGACTTATACTGACTATATAGGAGAACTTGATCTCAATTATTATGGATGTCCGTGCTCTTAATCCCTATATAATAACCTCGACACGTAAGGCAGTATGTATTTATTTGATTCATCAATGAGTGAGATTTACATGTATTAAATCAACAAACTCAGTGAGTTGGGAAATAGTATTGTCTCTATGGTGTGTTGTTGATTGTAGAAGGAATCCGTGTCCGATATATATTGATGATGTCCCCTTGAGGAGCTCATAAGAATTATCATGTAAACCTTGCAGGTGGATTTATTCAGGCATGATAATGAGTTTGAGTGGTACTACTCTCGGATGAGATATTAATTAATGGAGTTGTCAGTAACTTAATTAATTAATGGGCATTGTATATCTTAAACATGGGGAGACTGTCGGGCTCATAAAAAGGAGCTCATAACATAATTATGGGATTGGAGCGGCAGTGTAGTAATAATATTTTAGTGGACTATATTATTATTATTGGACTTAAGTATAAGTTTTGGGCTAAACTTGGATACTTAAGCCCAATGGATGCCCGACTCTAATTTCTCCTCCTGGTCCCTGTTTTAGCCCATATATAAGTCATCTCAGTTATTCTAACCCTAGAGAGACACGCCTAACACGTGAAGAGGGTAGACGGAATAGCAGATTGAGAAGAACTCGAAGATCGTCACCCACACGATATTGAGATTGGACTTGGGAATACTGCAAAAGATCGGAAGGTTGTTTGCTGCTGCTGCCCATCTACTTGCACGATTTTTCAAAACTCGTATGTAACTCAAAACTAAAAGTGTTGCATACTATTGGAAAGCCACTGAAGAGAGGATCATTTTGGCGTGTAGATCACTCCAATTGAAGATCATAAAAGAAACTTATGGCCAAAACAGTGAGGCTACGCAGGCTGCCGGCGAGAATTCATCTTCTCCAACATACCCTGGTGAAAGGTAATACGTTTCTTATTTTCATGCTTCTGCTGACTGTTAAAAATATATGGAACCCTAACAGTTCACGTTAACTAAATGATCGAATGCCAATAGAAAGTTCAATTAATTTATAAAAACCTTCAAATCCCTAATTCTACCAAAAAGGCTCCAGCCCATGATGTTAAGAAGAACAATCATGGGTGTTGGATAGATCTTACCCATATATCCAGAAAATATAAGATAAATTAGGAAACGGATAAATCCTAGATGTGGGCATCGTCGAGTCCTTCTCCGTCTTGAATCCTCCTCTTGGTTCTTCTCTCGATTCAACAGACGAATCTTCAAAGTGATGGATGGATGGAGGAAAGGATATGGATGATGGTAGGGGGTGATCCCCGGGTGTAGGATGATTATGTTGCCTATTCCTTGGTGTAATCTGCATCCCCTTTTATACTTGTAAGCTCTCCTAATGGACCTTGGATGGGCTTTCTAGATGAAAACACACAGATACACGCACTGGGAGTGTAAAAACTGCACAGATCTGAAAATTCATGACCTAGTTCGACCAAAAGTGGTTCTGGTTGAACTAGATAGGCCTTGGTCGAACTACGATCGAACTGCATGTCTGTAAAATAAAATTTCATCTTCTTGTCCAGTTAGACTTGACTGCTGTAGCTTGACCAAATTGGCTTGGTCAAGCTACTGTCGAACTGCATGCGCGGTGTTACGTTTCACTCATAACTTCCACATTCAAACTCCGATTTAAATGATTCTTGCGCTCACGCGATCCTCTCTTCCTTGGATTTCTATCCATAAAAGAACTTACAAAAACTCTAACATTTGAAGGTGTAACAAGCCATGAAAAGTGACATAGCTGTGCTGAGTAGGAACAGCTTGCACGATGTCACCATTTTTATCATAACTTTCTCGTTTGAATTTCGATAGGGGTGTTTCTTGTGCCAAAATGATCCTCTCTTATGTGATTTTCCAACATAAACACAAACATAAACACAAAAAAATACACAAGTTGGACGTGCATTTTTCAGCATTCCTCCAACTTTGTACTTTTGATCATTTTTTCACCTAAAACACAATAAAATACTTCAAACGCATCTTTTTCTTACATATATTGAATATAAGACATTTGTGCTAATATATGACAAAAATTCCCATTAAAAGGGTGTTAAATTGTACACTAAAATAAACTTATTTTCACTCTAATCAATCCCCCAAACTTTTCCATTGATCGTCCCGAGGCAACAAAATAAAAATAAAGAGAAAGAGAGAGTAAGAAAATTAGCGGGGAAACAATGACTACAACAAATACCCATTCAAAATACAATTATCCTCAAATTAGGTCATGCAACTCTCATTACATGTAATAATCAATTCATAGCATAGAAGATAAGAAAATTACCACCAATTCAAATGCTACATTGACATGTTCTCACGGGAAGTATATATCACTCACACTCAAGTGTAAAAGATGAATACTTATGGGTTATGGTGTTTACGCTCAGATTCAGTTCAAGTGCATGCGTAACCATAAGCTTGCACATTGTCTCAACTCAATCTCCTTTTACTTGTAGCTTGCAAATCATAAATCAAAAAGGTCTTTTATTTGGTTGTAATGTAGGCTCTTTGGAAAAGGTAGGAAATTTATGGATAAGTGACTCAAAACTCGAATCAATCAAGCTGCAGTCTCTCTCGATCTTTCATTCTTTCTCATCACTTTCAATCAAGCACAACATCCTCTTCAAACTCTCTCGTCTTTCTCCTTCAAGCACAACATATTTTTTTTTCAACTTTTTCTAGCTCTTCAACTCTATCATTCCCCTTTTCTTCACTTTATTTTTCTATTTTTTTCTTTTGAGGTACCAGTTTCGGGCACTACATTTCGTATCCTCCATAGGATACTAGATTTAAGCACTACCCTAAGGTGTTCGTTTTCATGGAGTACTAGATTTGAGCACTACTCCAGGAATTTATCTTTTCATCCTTAAGACTCTTCTTTCATCATCCTTATCATCCCTCAAATCACCACTCTCTTCAATTAAGTTTTATTGGCTATCAAAAGAATGGATTTAAAAAGGCTCAAATGGGCTGACAAGGGATTTAATGAATTCAGGTAAAGTATATGGGAAAAGATGGGCTATAAATCAAAGATGGCTTAATATAATTTCCATATTCCACTAGACTAATCTTGGATATTCAAGGAGACTCAAGACAAGTTCTAGAATACATGCACAAGAACGATACTCACTAGAAAAGAAAATATCATCTGATTATATATCATGATCAACAAGGCTCAAAATCTCACATGGGTTTTTAACAAATAACAGAGCACTCTTCATGGTAAGCAATATCCCACAAGTACGCATAGAACTTCATATCACAATGTAATTCAAGTACACTTCCTTCGTCAATTTCAAAAGCATATGAATTTAAGGCACGATTTAAACATATAAGCTCACATGGATCACAACCATAAACTCAATCCTTCCACTCATACTAATTAAATGCACATATAAAAATTAGAACAAGGAAACGAGGGCACCTGATTTTTCCTTCAAAGTATGCATGAGCTCCTCGAGTTGTTCAACTCGGTCAGGTCAAAGCCTCAGTGTAGAACTCATCTTGCCAATTTAGTACCTTTTTCTATCATCAAAGTTGAAACATACTAATCATCACAGGATTCATCAATAATAAAATAGGAGACACCAGAAAAATCGAAAAGACGTAAAATTAAAAATACGACCACTAATACTAGGAAACACACAAAAACAAATCACTAAACATTAGGTAAGTTGCAAAAATTGACATACTAACACCGGTTAAAATATTAATATGCTGCAAAAATCAATCCCTTAACAAACAAACAACCAACGAAAGGAAAGATTATAACCTTAGTGCTCATAAGACGAGGTAAGTATATCACACCCTTTGAAAAGGGATGTAATTTTCGAAGCGTGAGCACTTCAATATAATAACTCCTCACTAACACAAAAGAAATACGAAAAAAATAAAACGAAAGGGACAAGCCCCCAACAAGCGCTCAAGTTTAGCGTCGGAGAGTCACAACGGTTTATCGCTTTTTGAACTATTGGATCGGAGGATGGTCTTCTCGCATCCTCACCTTCAAATACGTTCTTTCCATCTTCTTGTCTACATTCAGTACCTCACCTTTCTTGGTCATAAAAATATGATCCTTAGAATTTTCTTCCTCCCATGACTATCTAGACTCCTCCTTATCAATCTTTCACTCAAATTCAGAATTATCTGTCCTATCAAGATTAAACAAATTAGAAACCACATCTATGCTCTCGCATGATTGAGTCTCCATGGGCATCTTTATTGCTTTATCAAGAGAGAAACCACATCTTCATTATCTATCCGCAGTATAATTTTTCCTTCTTGAACATCTATCATGGCTCCAGCTGTGGCAAGGAACGGCCGTCCTAAAATAAGGGGAATGTCATCCTTATCATCTTCCATCTCAAGTACAAGAAAATCCACAGGAAATACCAACTTATCCACTTTCACCAAAACATCTTCAATTAAACCCTTTGGACAAGTGATGGATCTATCCGCCAACTGAAGAGCAATTTTTGAGGGTGTCAACTCCCCAAACCAAGCCTCTTAAATATGGACAAAGACATCAAATTGACGCTTGCCCCAAATTACACAAGGCTTTATATGCCGTCCCTTTTCCAATGTCACAAAGAATAGTGAAGCTTCCCGGATCCTTCAACTTTTCAGGCAGCTTCCTCTGAATGATCAAGCTGTAATTCTCTGATAGGTTCACCGTCTCCACTTTGTTCAAGCTTCTCTTATTCGATATAATATTCTTAAGGAATCGGGCATAGTATAGCATCTCCATTATTGCTTCAGAGAAAGGAATGTTAAAGCTTATCTTGTTCATGATATCTTGAAACCTCTTTAACATTTCTTCCAATTCCTTCTTTGCCATTCTTGAAAGTAACGGAGGAGGTATCTTAGTCTTTGGTCTCCCCCACTCATCACGTTCAACCTCCATTGCTTTATCCTTCTCGGCTCTTAATCTCTTTGCTCTTTCCCATTTCTTCTCAACTATAATCTCAGTATTCTAATCTTGTGATGGTACTAGAGTGTTTTGAACAATAGGTGTCACATTCGGTATGAAGGGGGGCTCGATTGATGCAACTCGATCGTAGCTCGACCAGAATGGTCTACCGAGCTAGATGAGTTTGGTCGAACTGGTTGCCTAAAAATAGGATCAGTCTGATCAGTTCAGAAATTGCTGGCTCGACCGTAGTTCGACCAGAAAGGTCTGGTCGAACTGCAAAGTTTTGGTCGAGCTGAGGCTCTGTAAAGTGAACTTGATTTTTTGGCTCAACAGGTGCTGGTTCGACCGGAGAGTTCTGGTCGAACTGCAGAGCTTTGGTCGAACTGCGAGCTAAAAAATAGAGTATCATTTCTCTGTTCTTCTCCATATTATTCGACCAAGATGTTTGGTCGAATTACAGTCGAACTGGCACGTTGTCTCTTTGTTTTCACCCATCGGCTTCATCGAACCTTTGTACTACATTCTGAACCTTAACGTGATGGCTTTACACTCTTTTAGGTTCGTTATGCCTTGAGATAGGAATATTCCTTTCTCCAACATTTGTGTCAATTGATTCACATTCCTGGCCATTTGCCCCATCATCAAAGCAAGGTCCTTCAACTTCTTAGATAAATATGCATGATTAGATTTCATAGTAGCCTCAAGACGATCAACCTTTGCATCATTCTTAGCCATGTATCGATTGAAGGTATCTTCAACACTCTTCACTTCGTGTTACTTCATACTTGGCCCCCTTTGTGTCAACTCTGTAATCTGCTTCTACTAAGACTCTAGTAGCTTGTTGATATTAGCTAGACTAGAGACGATCTCATCATCCCTATTTGGCTTCACCACTTGATATTCAACTCGAGCCACTTTACCAAGTAAATAAGATCCTCTTACTCTTTCTGTATGCCAGTCACATGAATTCATAGAGATGTCTTCAAACAATTTTTTCGCTTCAAGTGCTATCTTAGATAACACCACTCCTCCTGATGATGCATCAATAAGAACACGCGACTCACATCCAATCCATAGTAAAAGATGCTCATGTACTAAGCCTTAGACATTCCATGCTTTGGACACCTCCTGAGCATATCTTTAAACCTATCTCATGCCTCTTGAAATTTCTCACCCTGATTCATAACAAATTTTATGATCTCTTGCCTCATTCTAAAAATCTTTGAAGGTGGCATATATCTCTCTAAGAACTTCTGCTGCAATTGGTCCCATGTAGTACAATATGTGGCATTACAAGTCTCATACCAAGCTTCTGCTCTATGAATTAAAGAAAACTTGAATAGGTCGATCCGTCTAGCATTATCATTAGCTCCAGATTCCGTTTTAGTGTTTGCATAACCAAGGAAAATTTTGAGGTGCTGAAATGGATCTTCAAATGAACCTCCAGAAAATGGATTTTTCTCCACCATGTTGATAAGAGCGGGATGTTTTTCAAAATCATCATCTTCCCCCCTTACTCCTATCAAACCCATGTTGCCAATCCCATTGTACTAGAAAATCTCATGTATGGCTGATCGTTGTCATTTTCACCTAAATTTTAGTGTCTTTTTATTATGTATTTTATGTGTTTTTATTCATTTTGTATATCTTTTGGTGGTGTTATATGAAGATATGGAGATTTGTGCTTTGAAATAATAAATATGTGATTTTCATGATTAAGCACTTTATATTGTGCTATATTTGTGAATATTTAGAGAATGGGTACTATGGTGTAATTTTTATGATTTTCAGGTAAAATGTATTCTAAACACAATAAGAAAAATGTGGGAAAAATGGATCTCAATTCGGAGTTGAAACGAGGGAGAACAAGCCAAAATAAAATTGCTGGAAATTGCACCAACTCGACCAGAGTCATGAACTCGACTCCAAACTCAACCAGAGTCCTGAACTCGAGTCAAGTTGGTGCATAGGCCTATAACAGGAGCCATTTTCCAGCATCAGAAACACCTGCTCGCCCACACTAAGGGCGTGTGCGGAACACGACCCGTGCTCCGTCGGATGTCGAAAACTGCCCAGAAACGCACTTCTAATTTGTTTAATTTTTCTGTATTCATACGAAGTTCAAAACTGGAAGTGTGATATATGGTTGGAAAGCCAAGGAAGAGAGGATCGCGTGAGCGTAAAAATCATTCGAATCGGAGATTGGATGTGAAAGTTATGCGCGAAACGGTAAGATTGCACTGCACGCGATGCACCAACTCGACCCGAGCTACAACAACTCGAGTCGAGCTCTGCACAAAGTCAGTTTTAAGTCCAAAACGCATTCTAGAAGCTTCTATGGGGTATAAATGCAACTTTTGATCACAAATTACGAGAGGAATCATTTTGGATCAGTTTCCAAACACACTAAACACCTAAATCACACATATTCATCTCCATCTCTTCCATCCTTCACTTCATCCATCTAAACCACTTGATCTCCTCAAATCCATCCATAAATCCATCCATTCACCAATCTAAGAAGAGGAATTCATCATTGGTTGAAAATTTTAGCATGATCAAGAAGGAGGAAGTTCACCATCAAAGGGGAGCCTACTTATCTTTATTTTGTTATTTTATTCATTATTTGGCTCAATTGGATCAAGCTATGGAATGTATTAATTCTATTATGATATGTAGTGGCTAGTCCTCATGTGAGGCTAGCAATATGATTGGTTAGGTATTATGTAGATTTTGCACACCACATGTTTGATGAAATGATTGTTATGAATATTTTCTATCATGAATGCTTATTCTCATTTTATGTATGATTTGTGTGATTAAATTCTCTATTCATAGTGTTAGGATGGCCATTCCAATATTATGCTTAGTGGTTTAATTGAATCATTGATTGAATAAGATGACTCTATTAGTGTGAGGAGAGGTAAGTCATACCCTTCAAGTGCTTAGAACCTCATGATAGGACATTAGTGATTAACTAGTGAGGGGAACCCAACTTATGATCATAGTGCCTTCATGAGAATTGAGAGTAAGAACAATCCTAGGAGATTTAAACTTGTAAAAGAGTTGAGAACCTAATCACCTTGGCCATAGGGGTTAGGGGTACAAACGTGATTGCCCTTAATATCATAACATGAAAACCATCAATGCATGTATGTGTGTGAGTCTATATATACCTTGTCCATGAATGTTGCTTACCTTACATACTTCTTAGGTTGCTCACCTTCATCCATCTTCCATCACATTTTTACATGTTCTATCTTTAATTGCTTTCTTAGTTGTTAGTTTGTAGTATAATCAACCCCTCCTTATTTGATTAGTCCTTCTAGAGTGAAACACTTCTCAAACATGGCTACCCACTTTCGTCCTAGGGTTCGATATTATATAAATATTGCACTTGGTCACTATGGTCTACTACGAAATAGAGTACACTTGCTCTAAATTAATTTAAATTAAAATTGAAACCAAGTTCATGGCGCCGTTGCCGGGGCAAAAGCCTTCGGTGTAACGTGTTTGGATTTGTTAGCTCTACTTAGGACATTTTTTCTTATTTTTGCATCTATTTTTGTTTTGAAAATTTTGTTCTAACTTGTTCTTCTTGATAGGTACGATAACCTCGAAAGAAGGGGAGAAGGAACAAACCAAAAAATAGTAAGTGGAGAAGAATTATAGTAGATCTTGAGAAGAAGAGCAAAAATGAATCAATGCTACAATAATGGAATATATGGGGGATGGCAAGGAGCTTACAATGGAAATACATTCCAACCGTATCAAGCATACACTTATTCCGTACCAAGTCCCAACAACCAAGTTCCTCCGATTACTCCTTTATCCAAAAATAATGCCTTAATGGAGTTGTTTAGAAGATATGCTAATGGAAGTGATACAAAACAAAGTTTCCAATCAAGTCTTCCTAGTTATGGGCCTCAATACTTTCAAAGTATGCCAACATGTTATCCTACGGTGCAACAAGAGTGGATGATGCCTAGTTCTCAAGTGGAGGATATGTCTTACATGCAAGGGAGTAATTTCCTAAGTGTTGATCAAGAAAATTATCTCCAAGAACAAAGATGGCAACCACCGAATGAAGAGATCAAGCCATCTGTAGAAGATAGATTTGGTCAACTCATGGAGATGATGTATGAAATGATTGAAGAAAGAAAGAGAGAAGATGAGGAAAATGAGAGGAGACTTGAAGACCTAGAACGTCGAATGAGTAAAATGATAAGTGACCGGTACACTCAAGAGATGTTGAGCTTATTGAGGATAAGGAAGACAAGAGAAGAGAAAAAGTGGGTAGGTGTATTAGTGTTGGATGATATATTAGTTGTTTTAGGTGGGTCCCATATTTCAAAAAGGAAAACATAAATATTGAAATGGAACGCACAAAATAGAAACGTAAACATTGAAACGGGATGGAAGGAGTATATATTATCATTTTTTATTCATATTACAAATTAATCATAAAATAATAGTTAAATGATTATCACTTTTTATAAATCAAATATCATTTTTATTAAAAATTTTATTACATTTTATTCATCTTACGAATAATTTAAAAAATAATGCAATTGGACGGTTATGTATCACTTTTCATTGATCAAATATAACTTTCTATTAAAAATATTATCACTTTTCATCCGTAATACTAATTATTTATGAAATAGTGTACCACTTTTATTAAAAACACTATCACGTTTTATCAATTCTATAAATTGTTCATGATATTCACTTTCGTAATTATTTATCACTTTTTATTAAAGATGTAATCACCTTTGTTTTTAAATGTTGTCACTTTTAATTTATAATATAAATTGTTTAATAAATAGTATACATTATCATTATCACTTTTCATCAATTGAGTATCACTTTTCCTAATAAAAATTATTACTACTTCTTATCCCTCTCATAAATTAATAATTATATTAAACTTATTGAAAAAATAAATTTAAAATATAATACATTTAAAATATGTAAGTTAAAATTCTTTATAAAATAATATCATAATTAATACTATTAAGGTAAAAAAATAAAAAAGAATATAGGCGCAATAAAAACACGCCAAACACGCCAGTGCATAGCCGTTAACTTAAATGTAATCATAGCGGTATTTATTAAATGGAAGGTCCGTCTCACGGAACGAGATCCGTGAGACAATCACGAAAAGATTATATATATTTATATTTTTTTTTAATTCGTTATTTATTTGAAGCTTGTACAAACCTTAAGTTAAGGTTTAATTTTTTTATTTTTCTTTTCTAAAGTCGGTTGTTTATTTGAAGCTTGTACAAACCTTAATTAGTTAAGGTTTTATAACGTTAGTTTTGAGGTTTAGGGTTTTTAGTGAATTAAATGTTATTTAGAAGCTTTTCAATATAAATAAAAAGAATAACATTAACTACGCAATAAAAACAATTAATCGAAGGGATTTAATACCTTAATTTCGGGGATAGGCCTCGCATGAGACCGTCTCACGTGAGACCATTTTTCACTTTTTAAAATAATTATCACTTTTGCATAAATAATTATCGCTTTTGCTATAAAATGTTATCACTTTTTATTTATACTATAAATTGTTCATGAAAGAATATTATCACTTTTTATTAATTTATTATATTACTTTCCTTTATAAAAATTATCACTTTCTAGCACGAGACAGTCTCAAGTCTTTGCCTAATTTCGGATCAATTGCAATCCTCGATCAATTCTCTTGAAGAATGAGTTTGAAATTATTTTGTCTTCATAGATAAGGATTTCTCTACACATGATAGAATGAATGATCTAAGAGTCATATTTATGTGTGGATAAATGAGATAATATTTCTTGTTTATTCTGCATTGACATCTGATTGGTTAATTTAAATTTTATTTTAATTCATTGCTAATTTGATTTGATCATGATGTAATTATTTGAACACTATTGTAAACTGGGTTTACATGGATATATTATCCATGTATTACTCTTTAGTACATAAAAAATTACTTTTAGACACATAAATTTGTTACTCTTTTAAATTAAAAAATTACTCTTCAAATTCTTGTAAACCCTAATATATCGATTACTTTTTAGTATATGAAAAAAATATTTTTTAGAGACATGAATTATTACTCTTAAAAAAATAATTTTTAAATATTAAAAAATAATTTATAGAAATAAAGTTTATATACAACCCCAATTTACATGAAACTCATTGAATGTGTCATTACACGTTATATTTGTATATAATTATAGTCCATAACTTTCATTCGCCACACCATGTGGTGTCTTGGTGAACAAGAGTCTTACACTCTAATCATAAGTATTTCAATCCAAGGAACACCTTGACTTTATTTATAAATGAGTTGGTACATTGGATGAAAAATATGAGTAAGTGTAAAATATTTTATTTTTAAAAGTATTCATTTTAATTTATTAGAGTTTAATGAAAGAGTCCATTGAAATACGAATGATATTAATATTTGAGTATATTTTTTTCCGAAAAATTAAGGACACGACATTTAATACTAAATGGTACTAACACCGTTGGATCTGAGCGCCTTGAGGACACGCAAGTTTTATCATTTAAAAATATACATGTATTAGAAAACAAGTAAAATTAAGCTAACAAGCTGCACAAGTTGGATTTCTAAATCTGCACAAGTTTGTAAAAAGAAATTGAATAATTACACAAATTCTTAATTTAAATTTCTTAAGTTACACTCCCTTGACTTAAATAAATATTTTCAAAATAATAATAGATAAATAATTGAAAGAGAAATGGAATAGAATAAGCAGCAGTGACTGCCGTTGCTGGACAAAGGTTCTGACAAAGTTGAAATCTTTGCAAAATGATTGATCAAAACCTTATTTGTCATTAATAATATGTAGTAGACAAAAGTCTTAAATCAATATATATATACCTATACCAATTATTAGGAAATTATAAAGATTGGTCCATTAATTAACTACCTGCCCAACATGGATAATGGATGTTTTGTCTCCCTAACAAAGTTCAGTTTCTAAGTCAACAGATCAAATGAGATTTACTTTTAAGAACAAAATTATAATTCAGCAATTAATACATTTCACTAATTAATAACATGCATTTCACATAATGCTGTGAATGATTGATCACACTGCAATTTGCATATGCTTAATGGAGGCAGCTAACCACCACCTTATTCATCAAATAATACAATAATTAAATTCTCTCTCTATCTCTCTATACATTCGTACATACACACAGATATATGTATATATACCCTGGCCAAATGGGATTCTAAAAAAAGAAAGTAGAAAAAGAAAGAAATGGCAGAAGAAGTGATCTCAGAGAGAGTGAAGCTGCTGTTTTCATTGGTGATTCTGCAGTTGTGCTATTCAGGGTTTCACATAGTGTCTAGAGTTGCACTGGATATTGGTGTTAGCAAAGTTGTTTATCCAGTCTACAGAAATATCATTGCTTTGCTATTGTTAGGACCCTTTGCATATTTTGTGGAAAAGTGTGTTCTTGGCTCTCTTCGAATTTACAATTATTCATGTGTGTGTATGTGAGAAATAATTAATCTAACATCGTTTTGTTTTGTCTTGTCTTGTCTTGTTTTACAGGAAAGATAGACCACCTCTCACATTCTCTTTGTTGTCTCAGTTCTTCCTTCTAGCACTAGTTGGGTGAGTTTGATTCTGTTATAATCTATAACGTGTAATTGTGTTGTTTCTTTCTTGTATGTGAAACTGAAACTAGTGTGCGTTTGAACTTGGTAGAATCACAGCAAACCAGGGTTTCTACCTATTAGGTTTGTACTATGCATCACCAACCTTTGCCTCAGCAATGCAAAACTCTGTTCCTGCAATTACTTTCATCATGGCTTCTGTTCTAAGGTAATAATTGCTGAATCATCTTATCCATGCACAATCAATTATACATACTTCATAACACAAGAAAAATGATAACACTTACAAAGATAACTTTGAATTTACCACTTTCAGGGTGGAGCAAGTAGATATAAAGAGGATAGACGGGTTGGCGAAGATAGTAGGGACGTTAGCAAGTTTAGGAGGTGCAACGATAATCACATTGTATAAAGGGCCTCCGATTTTGCACGGAAGTAATTCATCGGGAGAGGGAGAGAGCGTTGGTGTAGATGTGGGTGCAGGCGTGCAGAGCTGGACATGGGGATGCATCTTTCTTATTGCTCACTGCTTATCCTGGGCTGCTTGGATGGTCCTCCAGGTTATTTCCGATTCCCAAGTCCCAGCCCCTTTGATTTTAATTATGTTTGGAAATATTGTTTCTGAAATGAAATATACTACATTTTATTACTCAGTAACTTTTTTTTGGAAAACTTCCCAGTCAAAGGAAGTTTATGACTACTGTGCATATAGATCTGTTATATACTAATATAAGACTGCAAAAAATATTTTAGTTGAAGCTAGATTAACATGCAACTAACCTCTATTAATTAATCCCTTACAATATTAACTGAGCAATCAAATTTCTTTTCACTAGGTTTCAACTTTAATTGTACTTTTCTCTTTAATTTAATAACATGATTTCATTCTCTAAACGTAAAATAAGTCATGAAACACAAGGGTAAAATAAGTCATGAACTACAAGGTTGTGAGCAATACATTATCTTTTAAATGTAAAAGTCATGAACTACAAGGTTGCGAGCAATACATTATATCTTAAATGTAAATATCTGATGCTAGTCTTTAGATCGCGTGTACACCACCCAAGTTAATATTTACGTTAATTAACTTGGAAGTGTATCCAAACGCTCATTAATCATCAATAAAACACATTTGGTAATTGAACAGGCTTAGAAGAAATAACAGTAACTTATTTAAAACAATTTGGACAAATCTCAAAGTAATAACCTTTGAAGGTATTTATAACCTATTAAAAATCCTTGAATTAACATACTTGATAAAATAATGCTGATATTAAATAAGTGAATAGCATCTTGAGATGACCACATAAATAAAACAGCACATAAAAACTGAAACAGAGAGCAACTGCAAAGACCAAAAACACACATTTGATTTTGAAGGATATCCTTAAACATGACTAACGAAATTATATTTGTGCATATGCAGGCACCCATAGTGAAGAAGTACCCAGCAAAACTCTCACTCACATCGTTAACATTCTTCTTTGGATTAATTCAGTTTCTGTTTGTAGCTGCTTTCGTAGAAAAGGATCCTAAGCATTGGAAAATCCAATCGGGAGAAGAAATTTTCACAATCCTATACGCTGTAAGAATTTAGGACAAATTCCTTACAGTCATTAAACTGATAGCCTCACATCACATGCAAAGAAAGATATAACTGAACTAACATATACTGGCAGGGAATAATATCTTCAGGTCTTGTAATATCGCTACAGACCTGGTGCATTCAAAAGGGAGGTCCAGTGTTCGTTGCAAGTTTCCAGCCCGTTCAAACAGTACTAGTAGCTGGAATGGCATCCATTACTCTTGGTGATCAATTATACTCAGGAGGGTATGTGGTCAATTTTGAACTTGAGAGAATAATTTAGATAACATACAAAAACTCAACGAAGAAACTTAAAATAATTAATAATTAAAACTGAAACAATTGATATTTCCATTCTGATAAATATTCCCCAACTTGCAGAATAATCGGAGCTGTTCTCATTATGATTGGGCTCTACCTAGTTCTATGGGGTAAAACAGCAGAAACAAGGTGCCAGAGCCAAAACACCGAAGAGACGCTGACAAAACATCTACTAGAGGGTAACAACAATGATCAAGTGTGCCCTGAAGAGGCTGAAATTCCATAATGTCATTATTCCCTTTTTTTTTTGGTTAAAAGAAATTCAAAGTGTCCGCACGCAGAAAAACTCAAATGGCACTTGCGTAAAGAAATTGTCTAAATGGCCACAAATAGGCCCAGTATTTAATTGTTAGCATGTAAATCTTCACTAGAATTATGTTTTTTATATTTTCAGCATTCAACTTAAAAAATGAAGCTAAGCCATTGGGAGCCAGGACTGACAAGTCACTGAATCAGATTCAAATGAACAGCTTTCAAGAAACATAGCACATAACTGTGTAAAAAGATGCTTCGCAATATAAAATTTTGCAAGTTATCGTTGGACATCTTGGTTAAATCAAGTAATCATCTTCAGCAACTAATAAATGAGTAATTTATTAGTTCATCCCACAATTCTAAACTGCATCACACATGATCTACTTAATTTGGCACTTTACCCTGATTTAAAATAGGTACAGAAATAGCCCATAAGCCTTTAAAGTATGCATAGGCATACTTCATAGAATGTTTGTATCAAGTACATCATCCAAGCAAATATTGGTAAAAGATTTCACAACTGAAGAATATACCCAGAGTAGTAAACAAGTCTGGAAATGTAAACAAATCTTAAACAAAAAAGGGTAAAAGCCATCAAATGCTTTAATGTTATCCAAGGCACAGCCTTAGCCAAGAAATATTGAAATTAAGTACATGGTAGATCAGGATAACCGTCATTGGTTAACAAAAATAAACAAGCTAACTTCAAAATAGACCAAACGCAACTAAATCGAGTAAAGAGAGCACAAGAACTGCAAAAGACAATACGCAAACAATAACAGTGGTTTTGACAAAATCTACCTCACAGTAACAATGTCATCAATCTTCAAGATCATGCGAACACACTCAGTAGCCAAGCTTATTGCACTGGTGCTTACAAGCAGGGGCTGCACCACATTCTCCTCCAAGATGTTGGTAATCTGCCCCTTCCTCACATTGATCCCTGCATTGATCTCACCTTGTGCATGCCTATTCCTCAATTCAGTGACAATGGAAATTGGATTTAACCCTGCATTCTCAGCCAACGTGTAAGGAATCACCTCAAGAGCTTCAGCAAATGATTTCACACAGTATCCTTCCATCCCCTGCAGCACCTTTGCCCAAGCTCCCAACTGCCTTGAAAGCTCGATCTCAGGGGCCCCACCACCAGCAATCAGAAACTTCTTGTTAACTAAACACCTCACCACACACAGCGCATCATGCAAACTCCTCTCAGCTTCATCAATTACCAAATGGTTTGAACCTCGGACCAAGACACTGGTAGTCCTTCCCATGTCTTTAATCGCCGTGATTTTCACAATCTTCCCACCATCTCCCAACGGAACCTCCTCCACCACATCTGCATACCCTAACTTCTCCACACGAAAATGTTCAATGTTAGAGATAGGCAAGCAGTTCAAAGTCTTGGTGATGAACTCAATCTCATCCCTCTCAACGTCCTTAATCACTAAAATCTTAGCCTTAGCCAAATAATGCAACGACAAATCAGTGACTGCATCCCTTAAGATACTTTTCTGAATCAATAAAACATTGCATCCCGTAGCTTTGATCTTTTTAATCATCTCTAATATATAATTTCTCTCCTCTTTTAGGATCCTATCCATCTGCGAATAGTCAGACACCACAATGCTCTGTTCTATATCAGTTTTAGGGGGCGATATCTGGAATTGTATCACACCTATCTTAGCATTTTCAACTCTAGTTGGGCCACCAGCAGCATGACTCACTTTCTTATCAAAAACCAGTCCTTTAACCAACTCAGTATCATCAACCGTACCTCCTAATTTCTTAACAATTTTAATATCTTTCAAATCCACCAAATCTGGTTTCTCAGGATCCACAACAGAAAGAACAGCATCAACAGCTAAAGGAGCCAAAAGAGTGGAGTATTGTGACACAACCTTGGAATTGAGAGATGTTGAAGCAGATTTCACGAGAGAGTCCCGGTCCGACAACTCCACAGGAACGGCCATCGCAGATAAAATCTCCACCGCTTTAATCGAAGCCTTGTGGAGGGAATCGGAGACCAAAGTGGGGTGAATTCCGGCGGTCAAGAGATTGAGTGAGGCCTTGAGTAGAGCCCCGGCAATTACAACAACCGTCGTAGTACCGTCTCCAGCGACGACGTCCTGAGATTTAGAAAGCTCGACGAGGAACTTGGCAGCGGGTTGGAGGACATCCATCTTATTGAGAATGGTGGCACCATCATTGGTGATAATGACCTCTCCAGAGGCAGTAGAGATCATCTTGTCCATGCCCTTCGGCCCGAGGCTGGTTCGAACGGCGTCCGCTACCGACTGCGCCGCCGCTATATTTGCCATACGGATGTCGTCTTTCCTTTTGTTGTCGACGAAAGTCTCCGTTGGCTTCGACTTCGACACCGCCGCGGACGCCATTGATTGAAACTTTGAAGAAAAATACAGATTCAAATATAAAACCCTAGAGAATAAGGGAAAAAGAGAGCAGTAGTAGGGATGACAATTTTACCCGTGGGTCGGGTTACCCGAAGGGTACTCGCATAATGGGTATTGAAAAATCGGGTAAAATCGAATAATGGGTCGGGTAGTACCCGAATTCAAAGGAAAACTGTACGGGTAAGGGTAGGGTACAGGTTCCCTTATAATTACTCGACCCGAAAATTATCGGAATGTGTATATATATATATATATGGCTAAATATAGTGTGCACCCGGGTGCACACGAAGCTTCGTGTGCACCCACATACAAATATAAGCAAAAACATATACAATTGTGAGTAAAAATGTATACAATTTAATTGTTAATTTTTTTAATGAAAAATTGAGTGTAAAAAATATTCAATTATTAAAATACATGTATACACTATTGAATAAAAAGTTATACACATATGAATGTTTGTTTTTTTAATGAAAAATTTAGTGTGAAAAAAGTATACAATTATTACAAAACACGTATACAAAAGAGAATAAAATGTATACAAAATAGAATAAAAAGTTATATAAATATGGGTGCAAGGATGCATCCGGGTGCACCTAATATACACTATATATATATATATATATATATATATATATATATATATATATATATATATATATATATATATATATATATATTTAATAATGGTATTATATATTTAATTAAATGTCTAAATCTAATACTCCCTCCGTCCCAAATTCAAGTTCGCGGTTTACTGTAGATATGGAGTTTAAGAAAAGTCATTTGACTTACTTTTGAGGGTAGTATGGTATTTTTGGGTAATAAATAAATGATAAAGTATGTTATGTGTGTTAAAAAGGTGATGGCAAATTTGAAATTAAAATATGTTAGATGGATATTAGTTTGTTGCTTTTTCCTTTTATGGAAGTGTGAAGTTGAATTTGGGACGGACCAAAACGGAAAGTGTGAAATTGAAGTTGGGACGGAGGGAGTATTTCTTTTAGTATAATAATATTGTTGATGAAAATTTTATGATGTATTTATTATAATATGTTTAACATTTTTAATTAAATTTTATATTCTTGTCCTGATATAAATATAAATAATTTTTAAAAATTATAATAAATCTTGTTCTATGTTATAATATTATGTGTTATTTATAATTATATTTAAGAATTATAATTATTTTTTTAATATTTTAACAAAAAAAATTATATTCGAATTAAGATATCTTGGTGGCAAAAAGGAGATGCAAGACTTTAAAGTTTTCATACTTAAACCAATGACTTTGAAGCAATTGTTGGAATATGATGTTTGTTTTATAATTTTATTTGATTAACTATGAATTTATGATATTTTTTTTGTTAATAGACTTAAACGTTATTGTTGTTGACTTTGTTTTCTAATTTGCATATTTTATTTTAGGTTATTCATTTATGTATTATAATTATTTTTTGGTGGATTATAGTTTAAAAAAAATTGTGTCGGGTCGGGTAGGTTCGGGTGGATTCGGGTATCCGCGGATTATCCGCAAAATCTACTAAGATTGCGGGTATCCGTTTATCCGCGGATTACCCGTATACCCGATGGGTATACCCGTACCCTACCCCGAAGCTCTACTTTAGGGTAAAAGGGTAGGGTATGGGTAGGGAGGGTAGGGTATAGGGTAGTATGTGGATTTGTCAGACCCGTACCCTACCCTACCCATTGCCATCTCTAAGCAGGAGAAAGGTTTTTCGAGTGTCGCGAATTTATTAAGTGAAAATAAAATTGTCAATTTTAAAAGTTAGTCCTCCCTTCCCTCTAGACATGCATATTTTAACCGGAACCGCCGATTCAGAATCGGAAATCGGCGATTTCAACCGGAACCAAAATCGGCGGTTCTGGAACCGATGAAAATTGAACCGAAATTGACTATATATCGATTCGATTTCGGTTCTTCATTTTGTGAAACTGGAACCACCTCTTCCCTCTAGACATGCATATTTTAACCGAAACCGTCGGTTCCAATCGGAACCGGAACCGACGGTTTTGGAATCGATGAAAACCGAATCGAAATCGGCTATATATCGGTTCGGTTCCGGTTTTTTATTTCGTGAAACCGAAACCTGCAGTTCCGATTAAAACCAGTGGTTCCCGGTTGGAACCGGCGATTTTTTAATTTTTTTAATTTTTTTTACATTTTTAGGTTGAAAAGCAAAAAAAAAATCGGAACCGACGGTTCCAAACCAGAATCAAAACCGTCCTACCCTCAGTTCGGTTCCAATTCCACATTTTTTGGAACCGGAACTGGCAGTTCGGAACCAGAACCGCCGGTTTGGAACCGCCATGCATGTCTACTTCCCTCCCGAAAAATCACACAAACATCTAGGTAATGTGTGATTTGGGGTTATGTGAGGTTTGAAAATCATGAATAGTGTGTTCTATGTTTGTTTTGAGTTTTGAGTAGGATATATTTTAACTTTATGTCAAATCAATGCATTAACTTATTTAAAAAGTTAAATGAGAGATGAGAGATAAAGAGAGAAAGTGTATTAATTGAGGAGAGAGAATAATTGAGGAGAGAAATGTAGTAGGCATATAAGTGATTTTAAAAATTTGAATGTGGGTTTTGAAAACCAAAACCTGAGTTTGAAAACCGTAAACGAACATTGTCTTAAAGGTTGAAACTCTGTGTTCGGATTCGCAAATACCATTTAGTACTCCCTCGATCTAATATTAATTTATACATTTATTTTTTCACGTGAATTAAGAAAAATTATTATTTTATTGTAGTGGGTAATTGTATTATTGGAGGGTCAAGTGTGTGGGTGCCATGTTTTATTTATATTAGTGAAGGGTGTAGTTCCATATGTCTAAAAAGAAAAATTGATATATTAAGGATGTACTACCCAATATAGTAAAATAGATATATTAAGGATGGACGAAGGGAGTATTAATTTATATACCCTTTTGTATAGCGACGTGTACCCTTTATTTCCTAAAAAAAATATGTAATAAAAGTGTATATATCCTTTAAAATAAAATGTTGTACCATTATTAATAAAAGTGTATACTCTTTAAAACAAAATGTTGTACCCTTACACACTTTGTGCACCTGGGGACACAAGAATTCAACTCAACATTTAATTGAATCGAACACATATAGTTAAGTTACTGACATCATTTTACACTTTATAAATTAGTTACTCCCTCGATCATGTAATTAAGTATATATTTTTCTATTTTGATCCGTCCCAAAACAAAGTATAAATTTTCCTTTTTGGTAGATGTGACCCACACAAAACAATTATTATATCCACATGAAACCCACACACTACACTAATACAAGTTACTCACTACACATTAAAATATTATTTCTGTCACTTTGCTACACATTAAATATTATACTCCTTAATCTACGTGCAAAAAGTAAACGTATACCTTGTTCTAGGACGGATGGAGTATTACTTTTTACTTTCACTGTAAAATTTCACTTTCGCTATAAAATATTACTCCCTCCGTCCCATAATAAGTGTCACACTCTTCGTTTTTGTCCGTCTCACAATAACTGTCACCACCCAAAAAAGGAAATTCCACATCAACCAACAAACTCAAAAGTTATCTTAATTTCAAAAATATCACTCTCATCTAGCATACATAACATATTTTATAATTTATTTATTACTTAAAAATACCACAATACCCTTAAAAAATCAATAAAGTTGATCAAAAAGTAAATTTTCTTAAACCCCGTATCTACAGTAATGGTGCCAACAATTATGGGACGAAGGGAGTATAACTTTTTATTTATACTATAAATTGTTAATGAAATATTATCACTTTTCATTAATTGAGTATTACTTTTTATTATACAAGTTATCACTAATAAAAATTATCACTTTTTATCAATTTCACGTAAACCTTTACGTGAGAAAGTTAAAGATAATTTCACACAAGTCTTTACCTAGTTAATTATGTGAATTACTATTTGATACTCCTTTCGTCCCAAATTTATCTTCACACTTTTTATTTTCGTATGTCTCATACTTATCTTTACCACTCAAAAGTAGAAATTTTTTTCCTAAAATAACCCCTCAATACTCCTTATTTTCTAAAATACCAACACACCAAAATTATAAATTACAACTAAATTAATCTAATCTAACTAATTAAACCTACTTATCTAACTAAATTAAATCCACTTAAAGAAACAAATAAGGATTAATTGCGGAAAAAGTCCCGACCTTTACTTCGATATCGAATTAGTCTAAATTTATGAAAATTTGTGAAAAAAATACTCCATCTGAATCTCGTGTTGCAATTCAAACCACCGGGCAACAGGAGACTACTCGGTCGATGAGGTGCCATTTACTTTGCCAAATCACATGCCAGCTATAAAAATCAGCGTCGTTTAGAAATTATTTGATTAAAATATAATTTAAATTCAAAATACATCTCTAGCTATTGAAACACTCCAGATTCTAGTGGAAGGAGTAGTAGATTTTAACAAAATCCCATCATAAAAGAATAACTTGAACAAATTGTTCAGAGTGATTGGTAAGAAAGAAAAGAGTAAAAAAAAAAATTAAAATTGACAAACTCAAATTTGTTAAGCATTCAACAATTACATATATATATACAACTTGTTGGTACTTAAATTTCGCCTCCCCGAAAATATGTTAGCTTCTCTACAAGAAAGATTTAGAATGAAGCACCAACTACTTTCTATTCTTAAGGAAGTGGGAAGTTGGAAACTTAATGGAGAGGAGTTAGATACTTCATGTCTCACAACTATTGCAGGAATGAAGAGGCGTAATCTAAGTCTATAAAATATGTCTAAAATTATTCATTTCAAGTGCGCCTCGTACAGTAAATCTATATCAGAAACCAGTGCCATTTTGTGTGTTGCACGAAGTGTTGCTACACTTCGAGCAGCATCCAGTCTACTCTTTTTGGAGCGTTGGAGAGATGAGCGGCCTCTTTTTATATGCTAGAAGATTGTAATTATCGTTTTACAATTTTCGTCTTTAGAGTAGTTTTTAGATCTTATTGTAATAGGTATACTTTACGGGTTTGAAAGGATAAATTTTAAAGATTTAATTTAATCCTTAAAAACTTTTGTATTCACTATATTTTCAAGTTTAGTAAAATTTTAGTCATGATGCCGCCACAAACGTAAGTTTGTGGATGAGTTACGTTGATGTGTTCTTGAGTTTTCTAAGATAAATTTACTGCTGCTGCTATAAGTGTTGGTCCGAGTGTCGCAGCATCTCGACCAACACCTTGTTGGATTTGTTGGCGTTTAGGATCTTTAGGCTAACGTGAACAATTAGGACTTCAAATAATTCTACTGCAGCGGAAGAACAAGAGCAGAATTACCTTTCATCGGGTTTGATGTAGAGAATGAACTGTGAATGACCTTCCGGTCTTCTGTTGTATTTCTAAGCCTCTCCTTGACGTTGTGTGGGCAACGATCACCAAGGAGAGCTCAATCTGTAGCTCGTCACACTTTCATGATCCTCGTTATGAGTTGTGTATCGTTGTATGTTGAGTTGCAAGTGAATAGGCTGCTGAGGGTGGCTATTTATAGATTACAACAGGGACAAGGAGGAGAAATTAGGGTGTGGGCCTCCCATTGGCTTAAGCATCCAAGTTTAGCCAAAAACTTATACTTAAGTCCAATAATAATAAATCATTCCACTAAAGAAATATTATTGAACTGCTACCCTAATCCTAAATTACGTTTATGGGCCCCTTCTTATTATGAGCTCGTTAATCTCCCCGTGTTTAAGATTCAATGCCATTAATTATTAAGTTACTGACAACTCAATTAATTAATAATTTACCGAGATTAGTACCACTCAATCTTATTATCATGTCGGAATAAATCCACCTACAGGGTTTACATGATAAACATTATGAGCTCCTCAAGGGGACATCATCAACCAATTCCATTAGGACACGGATTTCTTTTACAATCAACAGCACACCATAGAGACAACATTATCTCCCAATTCACCGAGCATATTGATTTAACTATTAAATCTCACTCATTGATGAATTAAAAAAATAAATACTGGCTTACGTGTCGAGGTTATTGTATAGGGATTAAGAGTACGAACTTCTAGAGATCAAGTTTTATTATATAGTCAGTATAAACCAAACGATCTCAACTATGGTCCTGCTCAATACACTCAAAATGTACTAGTGTAATTTTATAATTAAGACAGACTAATGTCAAATCACACTATAATCATACCGATAGATAGTCCCCATCTATCTCAATTGTGAATATTTGTTTATACTTTATAAGGAGTCGATAATATGATCTTCTGTGTGACGCCGCACACCATATTATCTACAGTATAAAGTAAATGGACTTTTGCAACAACATTATTATTGCAAATGTTTGATCACATGATTCTAATTTCAAATATTATCAAAACATTGTTTATACAAAAAACTAGACTTTTAGTATATAATCCAATAATCTCCTACTTATACTAAAAGACTATGCTGTCATATTTTCTGCCATACATCTGATTACCACTCCCACTACTAGACTATTAAATGCTTACACCTTAAGGTCCTTGTAAAGGGATCTAATAGGTTATCATCCGATGCAATCTAGGCGACAACAACCTTCCCCTCATCATACGATTTCTTGTATCAGGTAGTACTAGCTATCAATGTGTTTAATTTTCTTATGGACTCGTGGTTCTTTCAAGTTTGCAACTGCACCATTTTTATCACAATAAATTGTGATAACTTTTGGCAAACTCAGAATCACATCTAAGTCCATTATGAAATTTCTAGAACCATACAATTACTTTGGCTGCCACTAGGCTCCAATATTATCATTTTTCATGGTGGAGTCCAAAATATATTTCTATATAATGCTCCTTCATAGTATGGATCTACTTCCATTAAACACATAACCTTGAGGTAGATTTACTGATGTCCCCATGATTTGAAAAAAAACCCGAATCTAAGTAACCATCAAGAAGTAATGAATCAGTCCTGTAAGCTACATATTATTTCCAGTCCTCTTCAGGCACTTCAAATATGTCTTACCATAATTCAATATTCTTGTTCTGGGTTACCTTGATACTTACTGACTATGCCATTGGCAATACAGATATCCAATCTGGTGCATAGCATTCCATAGATTAAGCTTTCTTATTGCCGAAGCATAGGGAAACGCATTTATCTTTTTTATCTTCTTTTGTGTCTTAAGACACAAATCCTTAGATAAAATCACATGCTAAAACGAGTAAGGATTGTATCAATCTATGAAGCTTAAGACAAGCATAACATCCTTTCTTGTGATCCATATTACCGTGATCAAAAGGATATATTTTGCTTTTCTTAAGTCCTTCATTTCATACTGCTTTATTAACCATACCCATACGCCCAACAATACTCTTTCATTGTCTCCAATGAGCAAGATACAATCTACGTACTTACAAGAAATACCACCACATTTCCGCCACTCTTTTCAATACACAAGATCCATCCGAGCATTGATTAAATCCATATCACTGGATTTCTGATTGGTCGTTAATAGTCCGGGCGACCAAGCAACAAAATATCGAACCCAAGGGAATTTAGGATTCGTGGCCTTCAAGTTATAGTCTTGTATTAGTTAGGGACGACCGAGAAGAGAGATAATAAAAACAAGAAAAGAAACTAATTACAATATTTTTGGAATTTTCAATGCAAAGGAAATCTTCATGATGCAATTCAAATGGATCAATCATGTAACACATCTAATTGCCTTCCAATTTAAGCTATCATAGTAAGAGCGATCACTATTTTCACCTAAACTCTCTCTCGAGATGAAGAGGATGTAGGCCCTTACAAAGACCCCAAAGTAGCACATAGGATCGATACCATAGCGAACACCTCCCAATAGGTACTAATTACACGTACGAGTTCCCTAAAAGGTACTAAATCATAGGTAATATTCCCTTTCTATGTACTATGAATTCACTAAGGTTGGGTTCCCCTCACTAGATTAATTGACCTCTCGATCTAACCTCTCTAGTGTCCACTTATGTAGTTCTAAACATGAGAGGTCGTCTCCAACTATTCCCACATTAATCCACATAACCCACCTGATGAAATGATTAAATTAATTCCTAAAACACATAATTGAACTTTCGTTCTAACCACATGCACTAGATAATTAACCACACAAATCAAACATATAGATTAAACAATTAAGCATCCATAAATGAAACTAATCAAAGCCGGGATTGCAATTTAAATAATATCACAAATTAATCCATAATCTAAACATCACTTAAACATCCAAAACATAGAAAATAAAAAGATAATAAGTAGGATTAGATTACACCTTAATGAAGTTTTACATCCATGAGGATCATCATTTCCTTGGTGTCCCCACCTTCTTAGAAAACAATAAAATCCTAATCTAGAAAAAATATTTAAACTACGGAAGGATCCCTCACCCCGAAAGGGGGAGGGATCTCAACTATGGAGATCTTAAAAATCTCTCTTCAACTATTGAATCTAATGATTCAATTTAATGGAATTTAATGGGTGAGAATTGATACATGGTGGCTTTCATAGAAGATGGTATTTATAGTAGTAAGGATGAGAGAAATTTGAGTGAGTTTTCAATGTGGGACAAGTGGGGTCATGTAGTAGTAGAGTGAGAGGAATTTGTGGTAAGTAATCAATGTGGGATAATTTAGCTCATGGCACCAAAAATGGGATTTATAACAATTTTTTCTTTGGTCCGTTCTTGCTCGTTTCAACTCCAAATCGAGCTTCGTTTTCTCCCACATCTTCCTCTTCACTTGTAGAATCCATTTTTATCAAAATCACCCATTTTTCTGCAAAAATAAACAAAAATACATTTCTCTAAATAATCAAGCAATTAATAGTATTTTCATTAAAATCATGCTCAATTATTAAATGAAAGCCACAAAAATCCACTTAAAATCTAGGTGAATTTCACAACGATCAAACCCCCAAACTTAAAGTGTTGCTCGTCCCCGAGCAACGAAAGAAAAAAAAGAACGAGGAGGGAAATTCACCTAGAATTGAATCAAGATGTCAATGAGATTGAGTCACTTCAAAGCTATTTCAATTCAATCAAAACAAGCGACAAGATATCAATTTAAATGCATACAAATTAAATTTAGGAAATAAGCAAGCAAGTGAGACTTTCACTACTCCTCTCTAGATTTTGCTTTTCACTCTCACACTCAAAGGGTGTATGGGAGAAGTGTATACTCTCAAAAATCAATTCAAATGTATGTCATTACCATATGCTTGCCAAAGGTCTAAACTCTCTACCACTTGTATGTGTTAATTATTGAATCAAAAAGGTCTTTAATGGGGTTGTAATGTAGGCTCTTTGGTCTTGGGTAGGAAAATTTAGGAAAAGTAAGCTCAAGATTAGTAGAGAATTTAAGTTGATTGATCACTTCAACTCTTATCCTCTCTTTTTCTCTTTTCACCTCAAGAAAAATGTAATTTTCCATCCAACACACTAACGAACCATTTTTCTTTTTTTTTTCTTCCACTATTGAGTTTTTTTTCCTCTCTTTTCCACAATGGCTCTCTTTCCATTTTTCTAGTAGAGTTCCTTTATGCTTCTTTTATACAAGCTTCACTCAAATTTTCTTTTCACACAACCTCCATTTTTTCTTTTTCATCTTTTCTACATCTTTTCTTGCACTTTCACAATTTCTCTCTTTCCAAACTTTCTTGTAAGCTCAATTCAACCACTTCATCCCCATTAATCCTCTACTAATCAATAAAGGTGATTAGGATATAAAATATGGATAAAAATGGCTAAATTTGTAGGTTGCCAAAGAAATAAGGATAATAAGCTCAAAGGGGCAAACTACGAAATTATTTCATTTGGTAGGATTAATTTGGCTAAGTGACTTGTCAACACAAAGATGGCCTTAAATCATTTCCAACAATCTTCACACACATGTAGCTTTAAGAAGACACAATGGGAAGTTCTAGAATGCACACAAAAGAATGATGCACACACAAGAAAGGAAAAACCATTTGATTTCATGATTTTAAGGCTCAAAAATCTCATGGGCCTGTAGTAGTGAAAGAAACACAAAACAAGTACAAACCACAACTCAACAAGTACACAAAAAAAAATCCATCAAGTCACAAGTTCAAACCAAGAATCATAGCCTCAAAATTCCTCACAATGAAGCACAAGAGAGCTAAGAAAGATTTTTTCCCTTATGGAAAGCAAAAGAAAGCAAGAAAAGCACAAAAAAACAAAAACAACAAAAAAAAGAAGAAAATACGTGCCAAAGAAAATAGTAAGGACTTAAACATGCGCCGGTGCAATATGATCAAGTAGGAGTTCATTGATGCAATTTTTCTAATTCAAACCGTAGAAAAGTCAAGTAACAAAGAGAACATACCCCCAAACTTAAATTAGGCAAAGTCGAATTTAAGTTGAAAAGATGTTCGTTATCTCAACTTGCACCACTCCTTTGCTCTTCAAGGCCAATACCATGGCACCACGCTTTCGTCCCTACAAACACAACCATAAAAAAAACAAATCAAATAAAAATGTCCCTATCCTAACACTCAACGAAACCCGAAGTCACAAATACAACTAAATTCCCCGGCAATGGCGCCATTTGATTGGTCGTTAATAGTCCGGGCGACCAAGCAACAAAATATCGAACCCAAGGGAATTTAGGATTCGTGGCCTTCAAGTTATAGTCTCGTATTAGTTAGGGACGACCGAGAAGAGAGAAAATAAAAACAAGAAAAGAAACTAATTACAATATTTTTGGAATTTTCAATGCAAAGGAAATCTTCATGATGCAATTCAAATGGATCAATCATGTAACACATCTAATTGCCTCCCAATTTAAGCTATCATAGTAAGAGCGATCACTATTTTCACCTAAACTCTCTCTCGAGATGAAGAGGATGTAGGCCCTTACAAAGACCCCAAAGTAGAACATAGGATCGATACCATAGCGAACACCTCCCAATAGGTACTAATTACACGTACGAGTTCCCTAAAAGGTACTAAATCATAGGTAATATTCCCTTTCTAGGTACTATGAATTCACTAAGGTTGGGTTTCCCTCACTAGATTAATTGACCTCTCGATCTAACCTTTCTAGTGTCCACTTATGTAGTTCTAAACATGAGAGGTCGTCTCCAACTCTTCCCACATTATCCACATAACTCACATGATGAAATGATTAAATTAATTCCTAAAACACATAATTGAACTCTCGTTCTAACCACATGCACTAGATAATTAACCACACAAATCAAACATATAGATTAAACAATTAAGCATCCATAAATGAAACTAATCAAAGCCGGGATTGCAATTTAAATAATATCACAAATTAATCCATAATCTAAACATCACTTAAACATCCAAAACATAGAAAATAAAAAGATAATAAGTAAGATTAGATTACACCTTAATGAAGTTTTACATCCATGAGGATCATCCTTTCCTTGGTGTCCCCACCTTCTTGGAAAACAATAACATCCTAATCTAGAAAAAATATTTAAACTACGGACGGATCCCTCACCCCGAAAGGGGGAGGGATCTCAACTATGGAGATCTTAAAAAGTTCTCTTCAACTATTGAATCTAATGATTCAATTCAATGGAATTTAATGGGTGAGAATTGATCCATGGTGGCTTTCAAAGAAGAGGGTATTTATAGTAGTAAGGATGAGAGAAATTTGAGTGAGTTTTCAATGTGGGACAAGTGGGGTCATGTAGTAGTAGAGTGAGAGGAATTTGTGGTAAGTAATCAATGTGGGATAATTTAGCTCATGACACCAAAAATGGGATTTATAACAATTTTTCCTTTGGCCCGTTCTTGCTCGTTTCAACTCCAAATCGAGCTTCGTTTTCTCCCACATCTTCCTCTTCACTTGTAGAATCCATTTTTATCAAAATCGCCCATTTTTCTGCAAAAATAAACAAAAATACCTTTCTCCAAATAATCAAGCAATTAATAGTATTTTTATTAAAATCATGCTCAATTATTAAATTAAAGCTACAAAAATCCACTTAAAATCTAGGTGAATTTCACAACGATCAATTTCCTAATCAAAACAAATGCTTCATGATCTTGAAGTTTGCTTTAGTCCATCTATGGACACTTTTAAGCTCACACTCAAAATGCTCCTAGCTCTATGCAGTGAATCACTCTGGTTGCTTCACATAGATGTTTTCCTCAAGATTTCCAATCAGTAAAGCTGTCTTGACATCTATTTGTTGGATTGTATACTAAAAGTCTAGCTTTAGTATGAACAATGTTATAATAATTTATTTGAAATGAGAATCATATTTATATGTAGATGCAATAGTTCACTTACTTTATACTGTAGATAATATGTTGTGCGACAACACGCGGAAGATCATATTATCGGTTTTCTTATGAAGTATAAACAGATGCTCACAATCGAGATAGACGGAGATTCTCTATCGGGATGGTTGTAGTGTGGTTTGGTATTAGCTTGTCTTGCCTATAGAATCACATTAGTGCACTTTGTGTGTATTGAGCAGGACCACTTGAGTTCGTTCGACTTATACTGAGTTATAGAAGAACTTGATCTCTGTTATTATAGATGTTCGTGCTCTTAATCCCTATACAATAAACTTGACACGTAGGGCAGTATGTATTTTTTTGATACATCAATGGGTGAGATTTACATGTAATTAAATTAATAAATTCGGTGAGTTGGGAAGTAGTGCTGTCTCTATGGTGTGCTGTTGATTGTAGCAGGAATCCATGTTCGTCATAGGTTGATGATGTCCCCTTGAGGAGCTCATAAGGATTATCATGTAAACCCTACAGGTGGATTTATTCCGACATGATAATGAGGTTGAGTGGTACTACTCTCGGATGACATATTAATTAATGGAGTTGTCAGTAACTTAATTAATTAATGGACATTGAATATCTTAAACATGGGGAGACTAACGGGCTCATAATAAGAAGGAGCTCATAACGTAATTATGGGATTAGAACGGTAGTGCAGTAATAATATTTTAGTGGAATATATTATTATTATTGGACTTAAGAATAAGCTTTGGGCTAAGCTTGGATACTTAAGCCCAATGGAGGCCCAACTCTAATTTCTACTCCTAGTCCCTGTTGTAGCCCATATATAAGTCATTTCAGCTGTCCGAAAACCCTAATCTATGAGATTAATCATGCCTAACATGTGAGGAGGGTGAGAGAATAGCAGAATGAGAAGATCTCGAAGATCGTCGCCCACACAATGTCGAGATTGGACTTGGGATTACAGCAGAAGACTTGAAGGTTGTTTGCTGCTACTGTCCGCCACTTTCTATGATTTTTATAAAATTGTACAGACTTCAGAATTAGACGTGTGGTATTTTGATGGAGAGCCACGGAAGAGAGAATCGTTTTGGCGCATAGATCACTCAAATCCGACATCCGATGAGAGAGTTATGCCCAAAATGGTGAGGCTGCGCAGGCTAGTGGCGAGAATTCATCGTCTTCAACATACCCTGGTGAAAGACAATATGTTTTTTGTTTACTTACTTCCACTGCTTGTTAGAAACGTATAGAACCCTAACATATCACGTTAACCAAACGATCGATACCAATAATTGGTATCAGAGCTTTGGTTTCGTGGTGAAGCGTGAAACATTAGGCTAGGGTTTGTGAGATTATGTGATTTATTTTCGGAATAGAATCTCATGATTGTGTTAGGGCTTTGTATAATTTCGTTATCCATGAAAACCCTATATTGTTTGTCGATTGTATTGTGTTTGCTTGCGATGTTGTTGAGCGCTGGTGAAAGGGTTTAGGGTTCATGTTCTTCACGTTTGTTGTTTCACAAATGAAAACCCTATATGTTCGATCGGACGATGATTTTATTTGTTGGAGATGGTCGGATGTACGGTGACATTCACGGCTTGCGATCAACAATGATGTGTGATGGCTGGATACTCGACGAAGATCGCTGAGGCTACTGCAATTGGTGGCTTATGGTGCAAGTTATCTAGCGGCTATTTTTGGTGCCGCCACGATGGCAGATGACATGGCAGCACAGGCTAACGATAGCGGTTGGCATGGTTGTCACTGGTTCTTGGCGCGTCTGTTGGAAAGCCGCATGGCATTGGAAGCTTGATGTGCGGCGTGGGATTCATCCGGTGGGCATCTGCAGGCACGTTCTGGGCGAGGAAGGCAGAATTCAGGGGCGAGTCAAAGGGCTACTCCGAGCGAGTCTTCCTTTATTCCGGGATGAGTCCATCATGTTTTCTGGTCGGGTCTCACATATGTTCCGAGAGTTAGATTTCAGGCGAGCTCAGTATGGTCTCTAGTCGAGTTTTCATCAATGCTTGCGGGACATGGTAAGCTGGACATTAATCGACAGATTGGCTAGGCATGCAGGGTGATGTCACACGGTGGCTGGCGGCCACGAATGGCTGGGCCTTATGTGATGCACGGAAGCATGCGGCGCTGGATGCTGGAGCTGAGACAGGTGATTGCTGCTGAACGGAGGACTGCAGTGGCAGCATGGAGCAAGGCATGTTGCCGGGTGCTGAAAACTCGTTGCCATGTGGTATACTCGCTGGTGGGCAGTCGACGCACGGCGATTCTAGATAAGTCAGGAGGCGTTCTGGGCTGAAGTCAATTGCACTGCCATGCAATGGCGAGCAGTTGGCGAGCATGCTGGATGAAAACCCAGCGAAACTGCTAGGCTAATGAAGCTTAGTACCGGCGGTAATTCTACTGGGCATTGTGCACGCAGAAGCAGCATGCATGTTGCTGCACGGTTGGCGCTGGGCGGTGCTGACGGGTTGTGCAAGCATGGGCTGGTGTATGTTGAGTGTGCTGAAAGGCTGATGCCGAGCGTGCTGGAATGCTGCTGCAAGTGTGCTGCTGTTTTGTTTACTGTGTGGTCAGGCCTTGGCTGGCATATTGCCGTGCAAATTATTCACGAAAGGCGGCAAGTGTACTAGCGCCGGGGAAGTGCAACATAGTAAAGTTCTTCCGGGCGTGGTACATGGAGCATGGGCACCTTGGGGTGAGAATGCCATGCATGATGAAGCTTCGTGAGTTCGAGAGCAGGATCCTTATTTTTGGTGGTGTGGTAGCGTCGGGAAAGCAATTCTGGAGAAAAATTCGTGAAGGCCGGCTTCATGGTTTCAGTTTTAGTTTTGGGGCGCTGCCCCAAACCCCGCGACCTGATCGGGGAGGTCGATCCCCATCTGTGTTCCCCACATTCATGCTTGGTGGCGAACAATCGAATTTGCTATAATATATAACTGTTAATAATTGATTTAATTATTAATTATTGTTATATATGCTATGCATGATACTCTGGATTTACTGTCTTATTTATCGTAATAAGAGCATGCTAGGTTGCGTATTTTATTCTGTAATATTATATGCATGTAAAATCCCTCGTTGTTAAAATTACTAAGTGGGAGAGAGAATTGGTAAAAATTCCCGTGGCCTCCATTATTGGTTTGTAAGTGATGTGAGTAAACTTGCATGTTGGCAATAGGCCTTCCTTCCTACCGGATGAGTTTATTCACGGATCACTGGTACAGACTTCATTAAATAATTATTGTTTGTAATGTGGCACATGAATTTGCGTGTTGGCATAGACCTTCCTCCCTAATGGATGAGTTTATGTGCGGTTCACTGGTATAAACATATAATCGATGATTGTAGGAAGCTATCCAAGCACATGTGTACTCCAACTGTAAGGCACACAAGCTCGCGCAGCGGACTTGGGATCAAATAATGGTGTACACTTAGGTGTAAATAATTAGTATCCTCCCCAACGGAGTCACTGCTATTATTTGCATGGCTAAAGAGGAACCGACTATTAATTATTTTGTCATGAGGTTAGGTAAGCAAATGAAATTAATGGGTAAAACCTTCTCTTGTAAATGTTTGGGTTTGTAAACGTCCACACTAACGTGGCTTGCAGATTCACGGTGCTTGAGATGTTGGTGAATTTTATTTTTATATTATTTTGAGGGAATCAATATAAAAGGATAAAATTCGAAGATTTGATCGGTATATTTATTTGTGATTCTCTGAATTTCGAATAGATTTATCTCGCCTATAGTTGACTAAAAAATTATATTTACTTGTCCAAATTAGATGATTAGAAAAGAATCTTGATTTTGAATTTTACTGCTTAAGAAAATAAAAATGTGTTCTCACTAAGGATGTTTTGTGATGCCTATTAAAATCTCTAGTGAAGAGGTGAGAGGTTCATAGACATATGATGGTCTCATTCAACTTTTCGGATACTTGAGTAAGTTAAAAGGCAGTAGGTCATGATTGAATTTGATGAATAAATTGGAAATACATGGAATAGAAGTTGAAAGGGTAACCTAAGTCAATTTTATTCTCCATAATTGCCTAGATGTTTTGAGTAAGTTCCACCTGAATTACGAGGGGATGTATATGGTGGGAAACTTCTGACAAAACATGTGGCAAAGGAAAGCCATTTTCATCATGATGTGAAATAAGTTTTATATCTCATTCACTAGACGTTGAAGCCTAATTAGTAATGGCATCTACTGACACGCTGTGTGTAGATACCGGAATTACTTGAAGTGTGTAACTAAGTAATGATGAGATTTTATGGACATGGGTAATACTACGAGAGTAGTGGTTGTTGCAGTGGGAGTTGTTTATTTATCTCACGATATGAATAAACGATTGATTATGAGAAATTATCTTTATGTACGTTTTTCATAGAAAGAATTTGATTTCAGTTTTTATGCATCTACGGATGGATACTCTATTTCATTTAAATGACATGGTCACAGTAATGAAGGATGGAGCTATAATCTGTTATGGTACGGTAGTAACAATTTATACTCTTAAATCATGTTTATACCACGGATGCAACAAACAATAATTAATAATTCATCTTCTAATCTTAATAAGAGAAAGACTCTTATGAAAATGATTAGATAAATGATGAATTATTTAGACTTATTAAATTCATTTTATGGATATGACCTAAGAAACATTAATTCATATGAATGTTTGTCTGTTTGTGGGATATCCTAGAAAAATTAAGGGAAATTTATTTAGTCCAAAAGATCAAAGGGTGATTGTTAACACAAACACTAGATTTTTGGAAAAGGACTATGTATTAAATCATAAACCCATGTATAAATTGTTCTAAAGAAAGTGTGAGAGAAAACACAAAGTATTAGTACCAAGTGTACATGAGGAGATACCACAAGGTAAACTGCAACGCATGTCACGTCTAATACACAATTGGGTGTAGTGCCTTGTCGTAGAGGGAGGGTTGTTCGACAACCCGTAAGATATGTATTTTGGGAGAGTCATGAGACTTGGTCCCTGGTAAACATGGAATGGACCCACGGATACGACGAAGCACTACAAGATCAAAATGCGATATCTTAGCTAGTGCAATGATGTTGAAATAGAATCGATGAATTCTAAATTAAATCTGGGAGCTTGTAGAACCACTATATGGTGTAAAGCCATTGGAAGTGGCTCTGTAAAATAAAAGAGGATCATAGGATAAGGTGAAAACCTTGGGAGCAAAGTTTGTTGCGAAAAGGAATAATCAGAAAGAAAAGGTTCGACTATGATGAAGCCTGTTCGCCGATAGCTATGCCTATGTTGATCCGGACTCATTTATCTGTTGCTACTCATATAAAATATGAGGGATAGCAAATAGATGTCAAGACAACTTTTCTAATTGAAAGTCTTGAGGAAAACATCTATGTTAAGCAACCAGAGTGATTCATTGCAAAGAGCTAAGAGCATTTTGATAGTAAGCTTAAAAGTGTCCATCGATGGACTAAAGCAAGATTCAATATCATGAAACATCCATTTTGATGAGGAAATCCAGTCATATGGATTTATTCAATGCGCGGATGTGTCTTGTGTATTGAAAAGAGTGATAAAAACGTGGTGGTATTTCTTGTACTTTACGTAGATGATATATTGCTCATTGGAGATAATGAAAGAGTATTGTCGGGCGTATGGGTATGGTTGATAAAACGGTATGAAATAAAGGACTTAAGAGAAGAAAAGTATATCCTTTTGATCACGGTTATGCGGATCACAAAAAAGGATGTTATGCTTATATCAAGTTTCGTAAAATGATACGAACCTTACTCGTTTAGCATGTGAATTTATTTAAGGAAATGTGTCTTGAGACACAAAAGAAGATAAAGGTGATGAAAGTGGTTCCTTATGCTTCGGCGAATAAGGAAGCTTAATCTAACGAATGCTATGTACGAGAATGGATAATTGTATTGCCAATGGCATGAATAGTGGGTATCAAGGTAACCCGAAATAAGAATGATGAATTGTGGTAACACATAATTTTGAAGTACCTGAAAAGGACTAGAAACTATATTTGGGCTTATCGAAAAGATTCACTGCTTCTTATCGGTTACATAGATTCAGATTTTTTAAATCAGATAGGGACGGCAGTAAATCCACCACAAAGGTTGTGTGTTTAATTTTAGGAAGTAGAGTCATAATGTGGAGGAGTGTTATATAGAAATATATTTCAGACTCCGGACTCCATCATGGAAAGATGATAAATTGGAGCCTATGAGGCAGCCAAAGTATCTATATGACTCTAGAAACTTCATGATGGACTTTGAAGTGTTTCTAAGTTTACCCAAGGATATCACAATTTATTTTGATGATAATGGTGCAGTTGAAAACTTGAAAGAATCACGAGCCCATAAGACAATTAAACACATGGAGCGCGAGTACCACCTGTTACGAGAAATCATATGATGAGGGAAAGGTTGTGGTCGCCTAGATTGCATTGAATGATAACCTAGTAAATTCATTTACAAGGACCTTAAGGATAGAGCTTTTGATGGTCATGTAGTGGGAGTGGGAATCAGATGTACGACAGAAGACATGACAGCATAGTCATTTAGTATAAGTGGGAGATTGTTGGATTGTATACTAAAAGTCTAGCTTTAATATGAATAATGTTATAACAATTTATTTAAAATGAGAATCATATGATCAAATGATTGCGTCTTATAATTTATTTATATGTAGATGCAATAGTCCACTTACTTTATACTGTAGATAATTTGTTGTGCGACAACATGCGGAAGATCATATTATCGGTTTCCTTATGAAGTATAAACAGATACTCACAATCGAGATAGACGAGGACTCTCTATCGGGATGGTTGTAGTGTGATTTGGTATTAGCTTGTCTTGACTATAGAATCACATTAGTGCACTTTGTGTGTGTTGAGCAGGACCACTTGAGTTCGTTCGACTTATACTGACTTATAGAAGAACATGATCTCATCCCTATACAATAAACTCGACACGTAGGGCAGTATGTATTTCTTTGATTTATCAATGGATGAGATTTACATGTAACTAAATCAATAAACTCGATGAGTTGGGAAGTAGTGCTGTCTCTATGGTGTGCTGTTGATTATAGAAGGAATCTGTGTCCGTCATAGGTTGATGATGTCTCCTTGAGGAGCTTATAAGTATTATCATGTAAACCCTGCAGGTGGATTTATTCCGGTATGATAATAAGGTTGAGTGGTACTACTCTCAAATGAGATATTAATTAATGTAGTTGTCTGTAACTTAATTAATTAATAGACATTGAATATCTTAAACATGGGGACACTAACGGGCTCATAATAAGAAGGAGCCCATAACGTAATTATTGGATTAGAACGGTAGTGCAGTAATAATATTTTAGTGGAATATATTATTATTATTGGACTTAAGAATAAGCTTTGGGCTAAGCTTGGATACTTAAGCCCAATGGAGGCCCAACTCTAATTTCTCCTCCTAGTCCCTGTTGTAGCCCATATATAAGTCATCTCAGCTGTCCGGAAACCCTAATATATGAGATTAATCATGCCTAACATGTGAGGAGGGTGAGAGAACAGCAGAATGAGAAGATCTCGAAGATCATCGCCCACACGACGTCGAGATTTGACTTGAGAATATAACAGATGACTGGAAGGTTATTTACTGCTACTGTCCGCCACCTTCTACGATTTTTATAAAATCATACAGACTTCAGAATTGGATGTATTGTATACTGGCCACGGAAGAGAGGATCATTTTGGCGTATAGATCACTCAAATATGACATTGGATGAGAGAGTTATGCCGAAAATGGTGAGGCTGCGCAGGCTGGTGGTGAGAATTCATTGTCTTCAACATACCCTGATGAAAGGTAATATGTTTCTTGTTTACTTGCTTCTGCTGCTTGTTAGAAACGTATGGAACCCTAACGTGTCACGTTAACCAGATGATCGAATGCCAACTCTATTTGCTATACCTCATAATTTAATATGAGCAACCATTAATAAAAAAATCCAGATCTACATAATGGGATCGATCCTCTTTTAATTTTATAGAGTCACACATCTAATGGCTTTTACACCATTTGATAGTTCTACAAGCTTCCAGAGTTGATTTTGAATCCTTAGGTTCTATATCAAAATTCATTGTAACTTACTAAGATTCCGCATTTCGATCTTGTAGTGCTTTATCGTGTCCATGGGTTGATTTTATGTTTACTAGGGACCGAGTCTCACGACTCTCCCAAAACATAAATCTTTTCGGTTGTTAAACAACCCTCCCACTATGATAAGGCACTACATGTAATTGTGTATCAGACGTGATACGTGATGCAGTTTACTTGTGGTATATCCTCTTGTAGTCTTGGTACTAAAATTTGTGTTTTCCTTCTCACATTTTTAGAACAACTTATACATGGATTTGTAATTTATTACATATTCCTTTTCAAAATCTAGTGTTTGTGTTAACAATCACTTTCTGATCCTTTTGGACTATTAAATAAACATTCCACATTTTTCTAGGATATCCCACAAACAGCAAGCATTCGACATGCTGTTTTTAGGGCTTACCCATAAAATGAATTTTAGTAATTTCAAATAATTCATCATTTATCTAATCATTTCCATAAGAGTGCTATTCCTTTCTGCTGTTACACTATTCGGCTGGGGTTTGCTCAATGAAGACAACCTGGGATATAATCCCAACCTCTGATTATCATCTCCTAAATTATTCCAAGAGGTACTCGCCATCACGAATAAATCGCTATGACTTGATATATTTTGCATGACGCTTCACTGCATCAGTCATGTACTTAACTAATTAATCATAGTACTCAGACTTGCAGTGCATCAAATAAATATATCTTGTTTCTAGAATAATCTTTGAATATTCATAAACACCTCTCACTAGGATAATCTTAGGATCACTTAAATCAGAATGAATATTTCAAACATATCTTTTCATGGCTCTATACCCCTTTGCCTAGTAGAGACAATTAATCATATTCACTTCCAAGTAAGATTCAATAGTTCGATAGTTTTCACTTCCAATAAACCTAAAGGTCTATCGGCCATTAACTTTCGAATCATACTTAAGTAAAATGATCTAGTCTTAGATGCTAAAAGGTATGTTTAGTTCATTTCCAAAAGGTTCCTTTCTCTTATTAGATTAGAAGATGCTTTATTAATTACTATTTGTTGCAATCGAGGGATATATATGATTTAAGAGTGTACAAATTGTTACTATCATACCACAACAGATTATATCTCTATCCTCCATTATAATGACCATGCAATTTAAATAAAATAGAGTATTAATCTGTAAATTCATAGAAATCGAAATGAAATTCTTTCTATGAAAACATACGTAAAGTCAATTTCTCTTAATCAAGCGTTTATTCCTATCTTAAGATAAACAAATAACTCCCACTGCAACAGCCACTACTTTCGTAGTTTACCCATGTATTTAATTATCTTATCATCACTATGTTTAAAACATTTAATGATTCCGGTATTTACACACAACGTGTCAGTAAATGCCATCATTAATTATATTTCAACAACTAGTGAATAAAATACTAACCTTGTTCACCCGTTGATGAAATTGGTTTTCCTTCGCCGCACATTTTGTCAGAAGTTTTCCCACTGTATACAACCTTTTATTATTCAGGTGAAACTTGCTCAAAAGGTTAAGGCAAATTACGAAGAATAAATTAACCTAGGTTTTTTTTTTCAGTTTCTATTCCAAGTAATTTCAATTCATTCATCAAGTTAATCATGACCTCTTACCTTTCTAACTTTCTCAAGTGTCCTTAGAGTTTTAAGAGACCATCATATTTCTATGAACTTCTCATCTCTTCACTAGATACTTAAATAGGCATCAGAAGGCATTCTTAGTGAGAAAATATTTTAATTTTATTAAGCAGTAACAATTAAATTCAAGATTCTTTTCTAATCAAATAATTATGGACGAGTAAATATGATTTCTTTCAGTTAATCAATAAGTGAAATAAACTATTCAAAAATTTAGAGAATCAAGTAAATTAATACGACGATCAAACTCTTCGAATTTAAATTTTATATTGATTCCCTCAATAAATAATATAAAATACATTCACTGACATCTCAAGCACCGTGAATTTGTAAGCCACGTTAGTGTGGACGTTTACAAACCAGAACATTCGCAAGAGAAGATTTTACTCATTAATTACATACGTCATAATTGACCTTATGACTCAATGATTAATAGTCGGCTGTCCTTTAGCCATACATTTTAATAGCAGTGACTCCATTGGGGAGGATACTTATTAATTGCATCTAAGTGTATACCATTATTTGATACAAGTACGTTACTCAAGATTGTGTGTCTTATAGTTAGAGAAGTCCACACGCCCTTAAATAATTTCCTTTAACCATCAATTATTAATTTGTATCAGTGATTCGCAAATAAAACTCATCCGTTGGGGAGGAAGGCACTATATCTGACACATAACTTACTTGCATCACATTACAAATAATAATTATTTAATAAAATTTATTCCAGTGATCCGCAAATAAAACTCATCCGTTGGGGAGGAAGTCACTATAGCCGACACATAAGCTCACTTGCATCACATAATAAATCAATAATGGAGGCCGCGGGATCATGACCAATCCCTCTTCCACTTAGTTATTTAATAAGAGGGTTTTTACATGCATATAATATTCAAGATAAAATACGCAACTTAGCATGCTCCTATTACGGCAAATAAAACAGTAAATCCCAGAGAATCATGCATAGCATATACAACAATAATCAAATAATTAAATCGATTATAAACAGTTGTATATTGGCAAAATCGATTATTCGCCACCAAGCACGAATGTGGGCAATACAGATGGGGATCGACCTCCCCAGTGAGGTCGCAGAGATCGAAACCTAAACGAAATTCCAGAAAAATCTTTCTTAGAAAATTCCTCCAATTCCTTGTCCGCCAACCTGCTGCACCATTCCGATATCCTGCCCGAAATTGACAATCACGTTTCTCACTGCATTATTGTTGATTAGTGGTGTGGAGAGAAGGCACTATCATTCAACTTTTCTTTCCAATTTCAGCCGACAATACTCAACCTTCATGTCTCCACTTTTATTTACTAATTCATGCTTCCATTATATTTTAATAAAAGCAACAACTCCACTACTGCACATCCCACTCAGCATTTTGTCTTTTGCATGATTTTAAAATTGCATGCTCAACGCTCAATCAACCCCATGCTTCATCTCCCGACAACATATATCAACTTCCACCTTCTCCACTCAACTTTTCTTTTATTAAAAATTGTTTGATGGCTTCACTATCATTATTCCATCAACCGACACTTAAAATTGGCACCAAAATGTCAAAACTCCACTTATCTCCTCCTTTTTTTATTTATACGTTGGATTCAACATCACCACCTTTCACTTTCATCCAACCAACATTACTATATTATATATGCCTTTAATAATGTGTTGGATAGATTGTAATTAATTGTTGGTTGGATACAACATCACCACCTTTCATTTTCAATCCACTCACTCCATCTTTCACCGACACTTCTCCTCCCAAGCTTTCTTCCTATGCAAAACACTTGCCGGAAAAAATATCTCCAGCCAAAAACTGATCGCTGGCTGCCGCTCTGCCATTCAAAACCACCAGTCACGCCACCTTGTCAAGCTGTCGCCGCTTATCCGAGCACGCTAGGTTTCTGCCACCTGAAAATCCGAATGACTTGCCATCGTTCCTCCGACAGCAAGCCAACAATGCGCCTGTTGTCGATGCCCATACACAACCATCAGCGTTCGCTGGCCATCCGGCAGTCCCGACACCATGATTCCCATCGAACAGCGAAGAACCGCTGTTATATGTTTCCAACTATCCAGCCACAACCACTACTTTCATCCAACCATGTTGCACAGCAGGCTACCAGTGGCCATACTTGCAGCCATGCCGGAAACTCACGCCGGAATCTGCTCCTATACCATCGCTCAGCTGTCTTTCCTCCGACGAACAGCAACTTTCTTCAGCCGGTGCAAATTATCCCACTTTACTGTTCGACAGCTTTTTCAAATACGCTGCTGCTGCTCTGATTTTTTTAATGCTTTCAAAGCTTTCGGCTCCGTGGCTTGTCACCAGTTACAACAATGCATACCCGATCGGGAATCCACCTGGGTTTGACTGGAATCAAAGCAGACCTGATCGAAGTTCACGCTGGGCTCGATCTAAATCCTCCCTAACAAGCTGGACACCACCTAATTTGTCCCTACCATCTGCTTGATCATCTCCGAACAACCCTGTCCGTTGCCAGCGGTGGAGGGACGATCATCAGGCTATCAAGAGAGACTCACAGTCTTCTGTGACTCATTTCAGTCACTGATGAAGGTGCAGTAGGGAGCCATCCATAAGCCCGGGATGCCATCAGCCATGACACCATGATCAGCCTTTCACCGAGGCATTGTAGGGTGTTCATGGTGTTCATCAACCATCAGCCGTGAAGTGTGTTTGACGATGATTCATGATCTCCATTCGATAAAACTTTCACGATCCAACAAATACAAGTAGGGTTATAAAGCTGAGAAGCTTTCACCGTGTGTGTGATGTACAATAATGGATGGGCAGTCGAGCATAATCGATAAAAGGTTTAAACAGATTGCACCAAGAAATAAAAAAAAAACTTTCACCGGGCGATCATCATTCAAGAATAAATCACATAATTCACTCCAAACCCAAGCCTAACGTGTCACGTTTAACCTTAGAACCTACGCTCTGATACCAATTGTTGGCGTTTTGGATCTTTAGGCTAACGTGAACAATTAGGACTTCATATAATTCTACTGCAGCGGAAGTACAAGAGCAGAATTACCTTTCACCAGGTTTAATATAGAGGATGAACTGTGAACGACCTTCCAGTCTTCTGTTGTATTTCTAAGCCTCTCCTTGACGTTGTGTGGGCAACGATCACCAAGGAGAGCTCAATCTGCAGCTCGTCACACTCTCACGATCCTCGTTATGAGTTGTGTAATGTTGTATGTTGAGTTGCAAGTGAATATGCTGCTAAGGGTGGCTATTTATAGACTACAACAGGGACCAGGAGGAGAAATTAGGGTGTGGGCCTCCCATTGGCTTAAGCATCTAAGTTTAGCCCAAAACTTATACTTAAGTCCAATAATAATAAATCATTCCACTAAAGAAATATTATTGAATTGCCACCCTAATCCCAAATTGCGTTGATGGGCTCCTTCTTATTATGAGCTCGTTAATCTCCTCGTGTTTAAGATTCAATGTCCATTAATTAATTAAGTTACTGACAACTCAATTAATTAATATATTCACCGAGAGTAGTACCACTCAATCTTATTATTATGTCGGAATAAATCCACCTGCAGGGTTTACATGATAAACATTATGAGCTCCTCAAGGGGACATCATCAACCAATTCCATTAGGACACGGATTTCTTCTACAATAAACAGCTCACCATAGAGACAACACTATCTCCCAATTCACCGAGCATATTGATTTAACTATTAAATCTCACTCATTGATGAATTAAAGAAATAAATATTGGCTTACGTGTCGAGGTTATTGTATAGGGATTAAGAGTACGACCTTCCAGAGATCATGTTTTATTATATAGTCAGTATAAATCGAACGATCTCAACTGCGGTCCTGCTCAATACACTCAAAATGTACTAGTGTAATTTTATAATTAAGACAGACTAATGTCAAATCACACTACAACCATACCGATAGATAGTCCCCATCTATCTCAATTGTGAATATTTGTTTATACTTTATAAGGAGCCAATAATATGATCTTCCGTGTGACGCCGCACACCACATTATCTACAGTATAAAGTAAATAGACTTTTGCAACAATATTATTATTGCAAATGTTTGATCACATGATTCTCATTTAAAATATTATCAAAATATTGTTTATACAAAAAACTAGACTTTTAGTATATAATCCAACAGGATTGTATACTAAAAGCCTAGGCTTAGTACGAACAATGTTATAACAATTTATTTGAAATGAGAATCATTGATCAAGTGATTGCGCCTTGTAATTTATTTATATATCAATGCAATAGTCCACTTATTTTATACTGTAAATAATATATTGTGCAAAAACATGCAGAAGATCATATTATCAGTTTTCTTATAAAGTATAAACAGATGCTCACAATCAAGATAGACGGGGACTCTCTATCGGAATGGTTATAGTGTGATTTGGTATTAGTTTGTCTTGACTATAGAATCACATTAATGCACTTTATGTGTATTGAGCAGGACTGCTTGAGATCGTTCAACTTATACTGACTATATATGAGAACTTGATCTCAGTTATTATGGATGTTTGTACTCTTAATCCCTATACAATAACCTCGACATGTAAGGTAGTATGTATTTCTTTGATTCATCAATGGGTGAGATTTACATGTAATTAAATCAACAAACTCGGTAAGTTAGGAAATAGTAATGTCTCTATGGTGTGCTGTTGATTGTAGAAGGAATCCATGTCATATTAACTAGGTTGATGATGTTCCCTTGAGGAGCTCATAATGATTATCATGTAAACCCTACAGGTGGATTTATTTCGGCATGATAATGAGGTTGAGTGGTACTACACTCGGATGAGATATTAATTAATGGAGTTGTCAGTAATTTAATTAATTAATGAGCATTGTATATCTTAAACGCATGGAGACTAACGGGCTCATAATAAGAAGGAGCCCATAACGTAATTATGGGATTAGAGCAGCAGTGCAGTAATAATATTTTAGTGGAATATATTATTATTATTGGACTTAAGTATAAGTTTTGGGCTAAACTTGGATACTTAAGCCCAATGGAGGCCCAACTCTAATTTCTTCTCCTGGTCCCTATTATATCCCATATATAAGTCATCTTAGTGATCCGGAAATCTTAATTCTTGCACGTAACACACGTGAGTTTGAAGGAGGATTACAGATTGAGAGGATCTTGAAGATCGTCGCCCACACGACGTCAAGATTGGACTTGGGAATACATCAGAAGATCAAGAGGTTGTTTTTATCAAACTGATCGTGAACTTCCATTTTTTTTGTAATCGTGTGGAACTCAAAACTGGTCATGTGATACACCGTTGGAAAGCATCGGAAGAGAGGATTGTTTTGGCACAAAAATCACTCAAATCGGAGATTGGATGAGAAAGTATGCCTAAAGTCATAAGGTCGCGCAAGCTACCGGCGATAATTTTTCTCTTCTTCAACATACCCTGATGAAAGGTAATATGATTTTATTTCTTACTTCCGCTGATATAGAATCATATGAAACTCTAACTGTTCACGTTAACCAAACGATCGAACGCCAACAATTGGTATCAGTGCTTTAGTTTTGTGGTAAAGCGTGACACATTAGGTTAGGTTTATGTGTCAAACGTGGATTAGGGTTTAGAAATTATTGTTTCTTGTTGAATACTCTATCTGGATACGTTGGTATGATTGTCATCGATGAATGTTGACGGCTGATGAGAGTGGAAATTAGCGTGTTTTAGTGTCCAATTGAATATCTTTTTGATTGATATTGTTGTCATATATTAGCACAAGGGTCTTATATTCAATATATGTGAGAAGAAGATACACTTGAGGTGTTTTATTATGTTTAGGTGGAAAAAGGATGAAAAGTGCAAAGTTGGAGAAAAGGTGCAACTTATGCAATGAATGCTGAAAAACACACATCCAATTTGTGCAATATTTCTTTTTTTGTGTGGAGATTAAAACTGGTGTTGTGATACATGGTTGGAAAGCCACTGAAAAGAGGATCGTTTTGGCGAAAAGAACACCTCAATCGAGTTTCAAACGAGGAAGTTATGAGCAAAATGGTGACGTCGTGTGAGCTGTGCCAAACAGAACGAATGTTCTGTTTTCCATGGCTTTTTACACCTTCAATTCTTGAGTTTTTGTGAGTTCTTTATATGAATAGAAAGCCAAGTAAGGGAGGATCGCGTGAGCGCAAGAATCACTCAAATTGGAGCATGGATATGGAAGTTATGCACGAAACAGTGAGACGACGCAAGTGGGATTCGACCACGATAGTCCAATTCGACCAGACCCCTTGGTCGAACTAAAGCCATTTTGGTCGAATCAGAAGCCTGAAGTGCGAATTATCACCAATTTCAATTCGACCAGGGTTCGACCAAGTCCTAGGTCGAACTCCATGCCTGGGACGCGTCCGAATCTGATTTTTACACCCCAAGTGTGTGTTTTCATCTAAAAAGCCCATCCAAGGCCCATAAGGAGAATTTACAAGTATAAAAGGGGATGTAGATCACAACAAGACAAGAGAGATTGAATTGGAGAGAGGCCACAATAATACTACACCCCACAAGGGGGGATCACCCCCCAACCATCATCCACATCCTTTTCTCCATCCATCCATCACTTTGAAGATTTGTCTGTGAAATCAAGAGGAGAACCAAGAGGAGAATTCAAGATGGAGAAGGACGTGACGACTCCCACATCTAGGATTTCCATTGTTTTCTAATTTATCTTGTATTTTCCGGACATATGGGTAAGATCTATCCAACACTCATAGTTGTTCTTCGTAACATCATGGGCTAGAGCCTTTTTGGTAGAACTAGGGTTATGAAGGTTTTATAAATTAATTGAACTTTCGTATGTAAACTCCATACAACACTAATTGTGGATTTATTTTATATATGATTGTTCTTTTTTAATCCATATTCACGGTCGTTTTCTGCATCTTTAATTGGTATATAGAGTTTGAATATATATCTTTGTTGTAGATTGAGTGCGCTCACCGCAGAACAGGATTCCATGTTATGATTCTAAGTGAGGGGACTCCAAAGCTTCGTTAGAACTATCATATATGAATACTTATTAATTGAATTGAATTCAGGTTAGTAAGTAGGATAAAGAGGATAATTTTATAGTACCTATAAAAGAAGATCATATCGGGTTAGAGTACCAATTGGCCAGGAAAATAATTGATACTGATAGTACCTAGAAAGGGGGTGAAATTATATCTCTTGCTCCGAGGTTATTCACACGTGTTACACACTTATTTACTTGTGTCTATAGAGTAGATATGCATGGTTTAGTGATGCATCTATATTCCACAAGGCAGAGTTGGACATCAACACACAAAAGAGAGATTAATGAGTGAAACTGGAATATCTTAGAGCTACCTATTCTCCTACTTGATCCACTTTCGTATTCTTCGAGTGATATTTTATTTTATTTGTTATTTTAATTAATTTGTTAGTAGATAATAATTAAATTCTCAAATGTTATTGCCTTACATCTTAATTAATTTAGATAATAATTAAATTGATAATACGCCGTCCTTTGAGTTTGATATTCACTTGGTCGCTTGCTTAAGCTGCAACTGATATCCTTAATACTAGAGGATTAATTTTGCGTGCAAAGAAAACACACATCAAGTTCTTGGCGCATCAAGTTCTTGGTTATGCAAATACTCAAAAAGGTGCTGGAGCTAATGATAATGCTAGGCGGATCGCCCTATTCAAGTTCTCTTTGATTGATAAGGCAGAAGCTTGGTATGAGACTCTTGATGCCACAGATTGCACTACATGGGACAACGCAGCAGAAGTTCTTAGAGAGATACATGCCACCCTTAAGGATCTTAAGAATGAGGCAAGAGATCACCCAATTTATTATGAATTAGGGTGAGAAATTTCATGAGGCGTGGGATAGGTTTAAAGACATGCTCAGGAGGTGCCCACAGTATGGAATGTCTAAGGCTCAATACATAAGTATCTTCTACTACGAATTGGATTGTGAGTCACGTATTCTTATTGATGCATCATCAGGAGGAGCACTGTTATCTAAGACATCACTTGAAGCAGAAAAGTTGTTTGAAGACATCTCTATGAATTCACGCGATTGGCCTATGGAAAGAGTAAGAGGATCATATGTACTTGACAAGATGGCGCAGGTTGAACATCAAGTAGTGAAGTCAAATAGGGATGATGAGATCGTCTTTAGTTTAGCCAACATCAACAAGCTACTAGAGTCCCAGTAGAACCAGATTACAGAGTTGACACTAAGGGGGCCTAGTATGAAGCAGCACGAAGTGAAGAGTGTTAAAGATACCTTCAATCGATACATGACTGAGAACGATACAAGGGTTGACCACATCGAAGCTAGAATGAATGTTGATCATGCACATTTATCTAAGCAGTTGAAGGACCTAACTTGGATTATGGGGCAGATGACCGCGAACATGAATCAACTGATACAAAAATTAGAGAATAAAGCCATCACGTTGAGGTCTGGAACGCAGTACAAGGGACAGATGAAGCCGAAATCGAAATCTAAAGCAAAAGAAGCTCGGTTTGACCCTAATTCGACTAGCACAGGTGGTCAAATTAGGTAGGGGAGGTCGAACCAGGAACCTGGGCGACATCTGGAAGAAGCAGAGGGTCGGTTTGACCAAAAATAGGTCGGTTCGACCAAAAACAGGTCGATTCGACCAGAAGCTCTAGTCGAACTCAGGTCAAACGCCACTGTTCAGGATGCTCTATTTTGTCTGATACCTGATTCGACCACGATCACTCTGGTTTAACCAACCCTACTGGTCGAACTCAGGTCTAACAGTACTATCCTGCGCATGTTGTTTTGTCTGATGCTCGATTCGACCACGATCACAACTGTTCGACCAAACTAGTTGGTCGAACTGGCCTGTAAGGGAGAGAATGCACATTCAGGTGTGCAGTTCGACCACTATTCAACTAATTTGACTAGCAACCCTGGTCAAACTCAGGTCAAATCGTTCTGTTCTGCACCATTTTCCATGCCAAATGCTTTACATGATGTTACTGCTACTCCCATGCCATCCCAAGGACAAAATAATGAGCTTATAGTGGAAAAGAAGTGGGAAAGAGCTAACAGGTTGAGAGCCAAGAAGCTTAGACTGCAGATGGATAATGAAGATATGGTTTTCTCTCTTGATCATGCAATGAAGATGCCCATGGAAACTCAATCACGCAAGAGCATAGATGTGATTTCTAACTTGTTTAATATTGATTTTTCTAAGAAAGATGATTCTGAATTTAAATAGAAGATTGACAAGGGGGTGTCTAGACAGCCATGGGAGGAATGAAATTCTGAGGATCATATACTTGTTACCAAGAAAGGTGAGGTGTTGAGTATAGACAAGAAGAGGGAAAAAAGTACTTGAAGGTGAGGATGCGACAAGACCATCCTCTGATCTAGTAGTCTACAAAGCGGTATTCCATCGTGACTCTCTGACATTAAACATGAGCGCTTGTTGGGGGCTTTCCCTTCCGTTTTATTGCTTTATTTCTTTAGTGTGAGTAAGAAATTTTTATATTTAAGGTGCTTACTATTCGGCAATTACATCTCTTTTCAAACTTAGTTTCAACTTACGTTTTTTCTAAATTTGGGGGGTGTGATGTTATTACCTCATTGAAGCACCAAGAGTATAATATTTTCTTTGTAATATTTGCTAGGGGAGTTGATTTCTTATAGTATGTTGAAACTTTAATCGGTTTTGATGTGTTGATTTTTTGCAATTTGCCTAGTATTCAGTGGTGTTTCTAATGTGTGGAGTCGATTAGATAGTCAATTGCTTCTTTCTTATAGTTCTCCTATTTTATTATTGATGAATCCCGTGATGATGAGTTTGTTTGAGCTTTGATAGAAAAAGGTAGAAGAGTGGCAAGATGATGGAGTTGAACAATTCGAGGAACTCGTGCATACGTTGAAGAAAAATTAGGTGCCCTCGTTCCTTATTCTAATTTTTATATATGCTTTTAAGTAGTATGGGTGGAAGGATAGAGTTTATATTTTTGGTGATCCATGTGAGCTCTTATTGCTTTAATTTGTGCCTAAAATTCATATGCTTTTGAAATTGATGAAGAAAGTGTACTTGAGTTATATTGTGGTATGAAGTTCTATATGTACTTGTTAGATATTGCTTACCATGAAAAGTGCTCTGTTACTTGTTAAAAACCCATGTGAGATTTTGAGCCTCGTTGATCATGTACATAATCACATGATATTTTTTTCTGGAGAGTATCGTTCGTGTGTGTGTATTCGAGAATTTGCCTCTTATCTTACTTGAAACTACATGTGTGTTAGATAATGGGAGATGATTTAAGGCCATCCTTGAATTTATAAGTCACTTAGCCAAATAATTCCCTACCGAATGATGTTTATCCGTAGTTAGCCCCGTTAAGCCTAAAAACCTCATTCTTTGGCAGCCTACGAAAAAGAACCACTTTGAGCATCTAAATTTTTTGAGCCTTGATTGTCCTTCTAGAAGAGAGTTAATGAGTTTTCAAAGTGCGTTGATGGAGTTTGTTAATAGTTTGGGAAGGAATGAAATTGGTGTTGAAATAGTGATGGATCTTGATAATGCATCTAAGGAAAATCATGGAGTAGTGCTTAAATCTAATACTCCATTGAATCAAATACCCTAGGGTAGTGCTTAAATTTAGTACCCTAAGGAGGATGCGCGAGGTAGTGCCCGAAACAGGTACATCAAGAGAAAAAAAGAAGAGAAGAAAAAAAAGAAGAAAAAAATGTTGTGCTAGAAAGAAAGAGAAAAGTAGAAGAGTTGATGAGGATGTTATGCTTAATTGAAGTGAGTAAGAAGAATGAAAGATCATGATGGAGTGCACGCTTGATTGATCTAAATTTTGAGTCACTTATCAATATATTTCCTACCTTAACCAAAGAGCCAACATTACATCAAAAAGAAAAGTCCTTTTTGAAACCATTGTCGAATCATACTTTTAGTGGTGGAGAGTTTGAGATATTTGGTAAGCTTATGGTTACGCATGCACTTGAATTGAATCTGAGCGTAAACACCTTAACATATAAGTGTACATCTTTTACACTTGAGTGCGAGTGATATATACTTTCCGTGAGGATATGTAAATGGAGCATTTGAATAGGTGGTGATTGTCTTATCTTGTATGCTATGAATTGATTATTACATGTAATGAAAGTTGCATTACTTAAGTTAAAGACAATTGTATGAATGGGGTATTGATCATAGTCCTTGTTTCCCCACTAATTTTCATACTCTCTTTCTCTTTATTTTTATTTTGTTGCCTCGGGACGAGCAACGGGTATGTTTGGAAAATTGATGAGAGTGGAAATTAGCATGTTTTAGTGTCCAATTGAACACCTTTTGATTTATATTGTTGTCATATATATTCAATATATGTGAGAAAAAGGTGCACTTGAGGTGTTTTATTGTGTTTTAGGTGGAAAAATGATCAAAAGTGCAAAGTTGGAGAAAAGGTGCAACTTGTGCAATGAATGCTGAAAAATGCACGTCTAACTTGTGTAATTTTTCTGTATTCGTGTAGAGATCAAAACTGGTATTGTGATACTTGGTTGGAAAGCCACTGAAAAGAGGATCGTTTTGGGGCAAAGAACACCTTAATCGAGTTCCAAACGAGGAAGTTATGAGCAAAATGGTGACGTCGCTCGAGCTGTGCCGAACAGAACGGATGTGCTACTTTCCGTGGCTTGTTACAGATTCAAATCTTCGAGTTTCTGAGAGTTCTTTACAGGATAGAAAGCCAAGGAAAAGAGAATCGCATGAGCACAAGAATCACTCAAATCGGAGTTCGGATGTGGAAGTTATACGCGAAATAGTGAGACGGCACAAGTACAGTTCGACCAAGCTATTGTGGTCGAACCAGAAGCCTGAAGTGCAAATTATCGCCAATTTCGATTCGACCAGGGTTCGACCAAGCCCTAGGTCGAACCCTAGGTCGAACTCCATTCATGGGATGCACCGGATCCGATTTTTACACCCCAAGTGCATGTTTCTATGTATTTTTCAAGAAAAAGCCCATCCTAGGTCCATAAGGAGAGCTTGCAAGTATAAAAGGGGATGTAGATCACACCAAGAAGACAATAAAAGAGAGATTAAATTGGAGAGAGGCCACAACAATACTACACCTCGCAAGGAGGGATCACCCCCAAACCATCATCTACATCCTTTCCTCCATCCATCCATCACTTTGAAGATTCATTCGTGGAATCAAGAGGAGTACCAAGAGGAGAATTCAAGACGGAGAAGGATGCGACGACACCCACATCTAGGGTTTTATTTATTTCCTAATTTATCTTATATTTTTTGGACATCCGGGTAAGATCTGTCCAGCACCCATGATTGTTCTTCGTAACATCATGGGCTAGAGCCTTTTTGGTAGAACTAGAGTTGTGAAGATTTTTACCAATTAATTGAACTTTCGTGTGTAAACTCTATACAACACTACTTATGGATTTATTGTATATATGATTTTGCTTTTTTAATTGATACTCACAATCGTTTTGGTGTATCATTAACTGTTATGTAGAGTTTGAATACATATCTTGGTTATTGATTGAGTGCGTTCACTGCTGAGCAGGATTCCATATTATGATTCTAAGTGAGGGGACTCCGAATCTTCATTAGAACTATCATATATGAATACTTATTAATTGAATTGAATTCGGGTTATTAAGTAGGATAAAGAGGATAACTTCATAGTACCTATAAAGAGAGATCATATCGAGTTAGAGTACCAATTGGCCAGGGAAATAATTGATACTGATAGTACCTAGAAAGGGGGTGGAATTATATCTCTTGCTCTGAGGTTATTCACACGTGTTACACACATGTTTACTTGTGTCTATAAAGTAGATATGAATGATTTAGTGATGCGTCCATATTCCAAAAGGTAGAGTCGGACATCAACACACGGAAGAGAAGTTAAGTAGTAAAACTGGATTACCCTAGAGCTATCTATTCTCCTACTTGATCCACTTTCGTATTCTTTGAGTGATATTTTATTTAATTTATTATTTTGCTTAATTATTTATTAGTTTAATAATTAAATCCTAAAACTGAATTGTCATATCTTAATTAATTTAGTAAATAATTAAATTAATAATACGCCATCCTTTGGGTTTGATATTTACTTGGTCGCTTGCTTAAGCTGCAATTGATATTCTTAATACTTGGGGATTAATTTTGCGTACAAAGAAAATGCGCATCAATGGCAATACAACATGGAGATCACAGCTGACGAACGATGGCGCTGTCGGGAGAGCATCGACACGGTGAGACGTGATGCACGATGGGAAACGATGGCACAAGTCGTGCCACAGGATTGCACGAGTCGTGCTAACTGGAGTACGGCGTGAGCGACACGGTTCATGCAGACTAGCGTGCGGTGTTGGTGCTGATCGGCGCATCGACTAGCAGGTGCAATCGACACGAGTTGTGTGGGCTTACGACACAACTGGCTGGGTAGTCACACGATTGGCTGGGTTTGATGGCACGACTGGAGTGGCGGCAGTCGGTGGCACTTCTGGCCGAAGGTGTATTGCGATGACGAGACATGATGATTCTACTCCGAGAAGCGACCCAACCATAGGCCGGCAGGCGTGAGGGTCGCTAGAGGCTTGCGCACGAGTCGTGCTTGTAAGTTGCACGATTGATGAAGGTTGCATGGTGCCAGACGCCGGCGGCACGACCAGCAACCATGGCCAGCACGAGTTGTGTCGGCGGGACTTTGCGACTGCATGGGCATGATTAGCAACAGGTTAGTGACACGAAAGGAATGCGAATTAGTGTAGCGTGTCAAAAGTTGTCAGATGGCACGATTGGTGATAGGCTATCGGCATGACCGCCGACAGTGGGTGGCATGAGTCGTGTGCCGGCAACGGCACGACCGGCGGGCGAGGCGTGGTGTTCGGCGTTCATGTGGGCCCGAGATCGCAAGTACCTTAGCGTGTAAGCAATTCTGCTTATTGCATAAGGCATCGGTACAACAGCTAGAGTATCGGGCAAGACTTCTAAATTTAGTGGCAATTTAATTCGTGACATATAACTGCCATAATTGATTTAATTGTCTATTATTGTTGTATATGGTTGCATGTCGATATTGATAATTTTGACAATTTGGTTGATATCGATGATTTTGATAATCTTATCGATATCGATGATTTCGATAATTTGGACGATATCGACAGACAATATTGATAGTTTTTAAAATTTAATAATCTAGAAGTTTTCGAAAATTTGATAATCTGGTCAATATCGATGATTTCGATAATTTAGACGATATCGATGGTCGATATCGATAGTTTTAAAATTTTGATACTCTGAAAGTTTTAAAAAATTTGATAATCTGGTCGATATCGATGATTTCGATAATCTAGATGATATCGACGGTCGATATTGTTAGTTTCAAAATTTGATAGCTGGAAATTTTCAAAAATTTGATAATCTGGAGGTCTTTATCCATATTCGTGCTTGGTGGCGAACAATCGAATTCGCTGATATATAACAGTTTATAATTTATTTAATTATCTGATTATTGTTATATATGTATGCATGATTCTCTGAGATTTACTGCCTTATTTGGTGTAATAATAGCACGCTAGGTTGCATATTTTATTTTGAATATTATATGCATGTAAAAACCCTCAGTGTTAAATAACTAAATTGGAGAGGGATTGGTAAATAATTCCTGCAGCCTCCATTATTAGTTTGTAAGTGATGTGAGTAAACTTGCGTGTTGGCAATAGACCTTCCTCCTCAATGGATGAGTTTATTCACGGATTACCGGTACAAACTTCTTTATGATAATTGTAGGAAGTTATCCGAGCGCGTATGGACTTCTCCAACTGTAAGGCACACAAGCTTGCGCAACGGACTTGGGATCAAATAATGGTGTACACCTAGGTGTAAATAATAAGTATCCTCCCCAACGGAGTCACTGCTGTTATTTGCATGGCTAAAAAGGAACCGACTATTAATTATTTTATCATAAAGTTAGGTTGACGAATGAAATTAATGGGTAAAACCTTCTCTTGTAAATGTTCGGGTTTGTATACGTCCACACTAACGTGGCATGTAGATTCGTGGTGCTTGAGATGTTGGTGAATTTTATTTTATATTATTTTGAAGGAATCAATATAGATGGATAAATTCGATCGGTGTATTTATTTATGTGATTCTCTGTATTTTTAAATGGTTTATTTCACTTATTGTTAACTAAAAGAAATTATATTTACTTGTCCAAAATTAGATGATTAGAAAAGAATCTTGGTTTTAAATCTTACTGCTTAGGAAAATAAAAATGTGTTCTCACTAAATATGTCCTCTGATGTCTATTTAAGTCTCTAGTGAAGAAGTGAGAGGTTCATAGAAATATGATGGTCAATCTCATGCTACTTTTCGGATACTTGAGTAAGTTAGAAAGGCAAGAGGTCATGATTAATTTGATGAATGAATTGGAAATACTTGGAGTAGAAATTGAAGAGGAAACCTAGATCAATTTATTCTCCATATTTTGCCTAAATGTTTTGAGAAAGTTCTACCTGAAATACAAGAGGTTGTATATGGTGGGGAACTTCTGATAAAACATGTGGTGAAGAAAAGCCAATTTCATCAAGATATGAACAAAGTTTGTAGCTCATTCACTAATTGTTGAAGCATGATTAGTGATGGCATCTACTGACACATTGTGTGTAGATACTGAAATCACTAAAAGCGTTAACTAAATGATGATGAGATGATTGAGTACATGGGTAAGCTACGGAAGTAGTGGCTGCTGCACTGGGGGTTGTTTATTTATCTTATGATATGAATAAACGTTTGGTTTTGAGAAATTATCTTTACATATATTTTCATAGAAAGAATTTGATTTCTATTTCTATGTTTCTATGGATGAATACTCTATTTCATTTGAATGACATAGTCATCATAATGAAAGATGGAGTTATAATTTGTTGTAGTACGTTGGTGGACAATTTGTACACTCTTAAATCATGTTTATCCAATGGATGCAACAAATAGTAATGATAACTCGCTTTCTAATCCTAATAAGAGAAAGGAACCTTCGGATATGAACCAAACATACTTTTTGGCATCTGAAACTAGGTCATGATTGCTTTTTCAAGGCAAAGGGTGTAGAGCCAAAGATATGTCGGAATTGGTTCATTCTGATTTATGCGGTCCTAAGATTATCCCTACGAGAGGTGATTAGATATAATTTTGATGCACCGCAAGTCTGAGTACTATGATTAATTAAAAAGTGCATGGCTCATGCGGTGAAAGGTTATCGAAAATATATCACGTCATTACGATTTAATCGTGGTGGGTGGTGGCGAGTACCTCTTAGGATAACTTAGGAGCTATTTATCAGAGGTTGGGATTGAATCCCAAGCTGTCAACACCAGCCAAACCCCAGTTGGCTGGTGTGGCAAAAAGAAGGAATATGACTCTTATGAAAATGGTTAGATAGATGATGAGTTATTTGGAATTACTAAATTCATTTTATGGGTATGCCCTAGAAACAGCATGTTGAATTGATGATTGTCTGTATGTGGGATATCCTAGAGAAATGAAGGGTGATTTATTTAGTCCAAAAGATCAAGAGAGTGTTTGTTAACACGAACACTAGATTTTTGGAATAGCACTATGTAATTAATCACAAACCCATGTATAAATTATCTAAAGGATGTGAGAGGGATAACACAAATTTAGTACCAATTGTACAAGAGGATATACCACAAGTAAATTGTATCACGTGTCACATCTGATACACAATTGCATGTAGCGCCTTATCGTATTGGGAGGGTTATTCAACAATCGGATAGATTTATGTTTTGGAAGAGTCGTGAGATTTGGTCCCCTAGTAAACATGAAATCGACCCATTGAATAACGACGAAGCACTACAAGATGAAAATGTGATATCTTGGCAAGTTGCAATGATTTTTGAAATAGAATGTATGAATTCTAAATTAGGTCTGGATACTTGTAAAACCGCAAAATAGTGTGAAAGCCATTATGAAAGGCTCTACGAAATAAAAGAGAATCAGAAGATAAGGTGATACTTTGAAACAAGGCTTGTTGCGTAAAGATACACTAAGAAAGAATGGTGAGTTCGATGTGAGGAGACCTTTTCGCCAGTAGCTAAGTTTAAGTTGATCAGGATTCTTTTATTTTATCGCTGCTCATATTGAATTATGAGGTATAGCAAATAGATGTCAAGACAGCTTTTGTGATTGGAAGTCTTTAGGAAAACATCTATATGAAGCAACCAGAGTGATTCATGCAAAAGGGTTAAGAGCATTTCTGTAAGCTTAAAAGTGTCCATCGATAGACCAAAGCAAGTTTTAAACTCAAAGTACATCTGTTTTGATGTGGAAATCCAGTAACATGGATTTAATCAATGCTCGGATGGGTCTTGTATACTGGAAAAGAGTGACAAAAAATATGGTGGTATTTTTTGTACTATACGTAGATAGTATCTTGCTCATTGGAGACAATGAAAGAGTATTGTCGAGTGTATGGGTATGGCTCATAAAGCAATATGAAATGAAGGACTTAAGAGAAGCAAAATATATTCTTGCGATCATGGTGATACGGATCACAATGTAGAATGTTTTGCTCATCTCAAGCTTCATGAAATTATATAATCCTTACTCGTTTTAGCATGTGACTTTATCTAAGTAAATGTGTCTGAAGACACAAAAGAAGATAAAGGTGTAGAAAGTGGTTCCTTATGCTTTGGCGAATAAGGAAGCTTAATCTAAGGAATGTTGTGCATGAGAAAGGATATTTGTTTTGCTTAATGCATGTAGAGTCAGTATCAACGTAACCCGAAATAAGAGTGATGAACTGTGGTAAGATGTATTTGAAGTGCCTAAGAAGGACTGAAAATTATATGTAGGCTTATCGGACAGATTCACTGCTTCTTGTGGATTATGTAGATTCGAATTTTTCAAGTTAGATAGGACGATAATAAATCAACCTCAAGATTATGTGTTTAGTTTTAGGAAGTAGAGCCATAATATGGAGGAGTGTCATATAGAAACATATTTTGGACTCCGCCATTGAAAGATGATAAATTGGAGCCTCTGAGGCAACCAAAGTATCTGTATGACTCTAAAAATTTTGTGATGGACTTGGATGTGGTTTCTAAGTTTGCCCAAGGGTATCACAATTTATTGTGATAATAATGGTGCAGTTGCAAACTTGAAGGAATCACGAGACCGTAAGACAATTAAACACATTGCGAGCAAGTACCACCTGTTACGAGAAATCGTACGATGAGGGGAAGGTTGTAGTCGCCAAGATTGCATCGGATGATATCCTAGTAAATCCTTTTACAAAGGCCTTAAGAAGAAAGCTTTTCATGGTCATGTAGTGGGAGTGGGAATCAGATGTATTGCAGAAGACATGGCAGCATAGTCTTTTAGTATAAGTGGGAGATTGTTGGATTGTATACTAAAATCCTAGCTTTAGCATGAATAATGTTATAACAACTTATTTGAAATGAGAATCATTATCAAATGATTGCGTCTTATAATTTATTTATAGTCGATGCAATAGTCCACTTACTTTATAATATAGATAATATGTTGTGCGACAACACGTGGAAGATCATATTATCAGTTTCCTTATAAAGTATAAACAGATGCTCACAACCGAGATAGACGGGAACACTCTATCGGAATGGTTGTAGTGTGATTTGATATTAGTTTATCTTGACTATAGAATCACATTAGTGCACTTTGTGTGTATTGAGCTGGACCGCTTGAGATCGTTCAACTTATACTGACTATATAGGAGAACTTGATCTCAGTTATTTGGATGTTCGTGCTCTTAATCCCTATACAATAACCTCGACACGTAAGGCAGTATGTATTTCTTTGATTCATCAATGGGTGAGATTTACATGTAATTAAATCAACAAACTCGGTGAGTTAGGAAATAGTGCTGTCTCTACGATGTGCTGTTGATTGTAGAAGGAATCCGTGTCATATTAACTAGGTTAATGATGTTCCCTTGAGGAGCTCATAAAGATTATCATATATACCCTACAGGTGGATTTATTCCAGCATGATAATGAAGTTGAGTGATACTACTCTTAGATAAGTTATTAATTAATAGAGTTATCAGTAAGTTAATTAATTAATAGGCATTATATATCTTAAACGCGGGGAGACTAACGGGCTCATAATAAGAAGGAGCCCATAACGTAATTATAGGATTACAGCGGCAGTGCAGTAATAATATTTTAGTGGAACATATTATTATTATTATTGGACTTAAGTATAAGTTTTGGGCTAAACTTGGATACTTAAGCCCAGTGGAGGCCCGACTCTAATTTTTCTCCTGGTCCCTGTTGTAGCCCATATATAAGTCATCTTAGTGATCCGAAAATCCTAATCCCTGCATATAACACACGTGAGTTTGAGGGAAGATTATGGATTGAGATGATCTTGAAGATTGTCGCCCACACGACGTCAAGATTGGACTTAGGAATACAACAGAAGATCAAGAGGTTGTTTTCAACAACCTGATCGTGAACTTCCATGATTTTTCTGTAATTGTGTGGAAATAAAAACTAATCTTTTGATACACAATTGGAAAGCCACGGAAGATAGGATCGTTTTGGCGTAAGAATCACACAAATTGGAGATTGGATGAGGAAGTTATACCTAAAGTCGTGAGGTCACGCAAGCTGCCGGCGAGAATTTTTCTCTTCTTCAACATACTCTGGTGAAAGGTAATATGATTTTATATCTTACTTCCGCTGATATAGAATCGTATGGAATCCTAACGGTTCATGTTAATCAAATGATCGAACACCAACACACCTTACCAGAATGGACAGCACATAGGCACATGCACTAACAAGTGGTATCAGAGCCGAAACTTGACTCAACTAAATTCACGATCCTGCTACCTACATGTTGTTCTCATTATGGAAAACTCAAGACGTTCATCATCTTTCCTCTCATCTCATTCAAATTGTCATTGGATCATACTAATACTATGAAGAGATTATTTGAATCCTTCCTAGTGATAGGGGAAGTTTCAATTATAGGGGAGAAAGTTGGTTCTTCATTCTAATTTTTTCTTGGAGAGAAATTAACATACTTTTGGGGAGGTAAAATTTAAGTACCAACAAAATATGTTCAAAGCCATTAATTTCAAGTGCGCCTCGTACAAAAAATCTATATCAGAAATGGGTGCCATTTTGGGGGTTGCACGAAGTATTGCCACACTTCAAGGCCAAGCAGCATCTCGTCTACTCTTTTTGGAGCATTAGAGAGATGAGCAATCTCTTCTCATAAGCTAGAAAATTATAATTGTCGTTTTATATTTTTTGTCTTTAGAGTAGTTTTTAGATCTTATTGTAATAGGTCTACTTTGTGGGTTTGAAAGGATAAATTTTAAAAATTGAATTTGATCCTTGAAAACTTTTGTATTCACTATTTTTCCAAGTTTAGTGAAGTTTCAGCCATGGGCCGCCACAAATGTAAGTTTGAGGATGAGTTACGTTGATGTGTTCTTGAGTTTTCTCAGTTAAATTTACTGTTGTTGCTGCAGGTGTTGGTTCGAGTGTTGCAACATCTCGACAAATACCTTACCAGAATAGATAGCACACAGGCACATGCACTAACACAACGATTAATCACTATCAAAACAATAAATATTATAATAATCATAAGAAAAAAATTATAAAAAAATTGATGAAGAACGTTGTCACATAGACCATCTGCTGTTACTAGTCAACCATCCTCCATATCCGACGACGTTGTCCCGCTGCCGCCACTGCAGTTGTCTCTCTTCCAAGCTCTAGTAAGCTTCACCAAACTCGCGAACCCATGCACTTCCAATTGGGACTATTCTAGCATTTCAACTCCTAATGCCCATCTTTGCCAGCAATGGCAGGTGCGATGCGGCCACACGCCCTATGACCTCCATTTACTCTTCCTCCTTGGTGCGTCTTACCTACTCGACCAGGTCACCGACAACATCAAGTTTGATGTGGCCGTGTTCGCTATGATTTTGTGATGGTGACAGCTTACTGTTTGAGGGCGGCGGCATTTGCTACAATTTCGTGATGATGAAGGGGTTGTGTTGTTCGAGGCCTGCGTGGTAGATGATCTGAGTAAGTACAGATTAGGTAAATCTCTATAATTTCATTTCAATGAAATCTTCATGGAAGATAAAGGGCAAGTCGAGGAGAAAGATGGGGGAGAAATGTGGGAATGATTGTGGATTTGCAGAATTATTGGTATTTGGGATTTAAATTGAATTCCAATTAAACAACCTCGAATGACGTTATTTTTTTACAATTGGAATGTGACTGCAAAAGAATGTTTTTGACAAGTGGAATGTGATTGGTTAAAAAAATGACACGTTAGCTAACGAGCAGGTCTCCTATTGCTTGGTGGTTCGAATTAAAACACGGGATAAATATGGAGTACTTTTTCACAAATTTTCATAAGTTTAGAAAATTCACAATCGAAGTAGTCAAGATTTTTCCAGTAATTAATCCAAAAAACAAACCCAATCTCAAAACCCAATCCATTCCCTATTTGAAACCCCAACCCATTCTCAATTTGAAATACTAGATCTACACTCTCACTTCCTCATACCATATTTCTCGTCGCCTCCTTTCTGTAAGAACCCTAGATCTTAGTCGCCGCCTACATCTCTAGTCTCGATTGGACATCGTCTCTCATCCCTTCTCTCTTCAAGATACCTACATCTAACACCCTCTCATTTGTTGTCGCCTTCATCTCTCTATCCATCTATCAAGTAAATGGACTTTTTGCAATAACATTATTGCAAACGTTTGATCACATGATTCTCATTTTAAATATTGTCTAAACATTGTTCATATAAAAAGCTAGACTTTTAGTATACAATCCAACAATGAGTGCATGTTTTATAAAAAAAATAGCTTAATTAAAGAGTTCAAAGATGATTTAAATTCCACCATCAGCGTCCAAGAAGAGAGAAAGTTAATGAAAAGTAGCCCCTTCACCAAATTCACTATAGGCGTTGTATAATTCTGTGAGAGAGAAAATCGAGGATCTTAGAAAAGACATAATGAGATATTTATAAGGGAGATAAAGAGATTTGAAGATAATGATGCATGCCATATTCTATTAAAAAAGTCTCCATTATTAAACTTTTATGTGCTCTTTCTTGAAGCAGTGAAGCAAGTGATCAAAGATGATGAAGCTATAATTCCAGTAATTATATATCAGAAGACACTTCGTCTCGTGCTGAAATTCTTAGAATTATAGATGGCTTTTCAGTTATTATAAATGACTTATAATATTATAATGTGCCCCTTAACAAATGGTTTATTATTAAATAAATATTATTAGAATCAAATTTTAAGTCATTATATAAATGACTTATGATATTTTAATGTTGCCTAGCAATTGATTTATTAATAAAAAATTATTCTGTGAAAACCACGGATGTACTTCAACTTCTCAGGTAATTTGCAAAGAATATGTCACAAGAAAAATATGTGCACTGTATTAGGCATAACTTCCTTAACAACAGTCTTTATACTTTCATACATATTAATTAAAATTGCATTTGAATTAACACCCGTCATTGCTGAAACCCACGCAGAAAATAACCACTTGAATGAAATTGTATACTCATATGAAATCAATACACAACCTAATAGAATTGATTGACCATGTTGGTTGATGCATATCATGGTAGCAAAAGGCATCCGATATCTTTCAACTAAATAGGTCGTGTCAAAGCAGACCATGTCTTGAAATTCTTATTATGCAGCTTTACTACATGGATGAATCCATATCATGTTTTTTAATCTGCCATCACCATTCGTATTAAAAAAATGAAAAAAACACCTCTATCCTGTTGTTTCATGCTCAAAAATAATCTGTAAATAGCTTCAGCATCCCCATCTTCAAGCCTTAAACTCCTACTTTTATCAATAAAATTTCTAATATCTTTAGACAAACAACCTAAATTCTCTGATCCACTATTTTTCACTTCAACCAACCTAATAATTTTACAAGGTCCTAATCTTGTAATATCATTATCTTCTAATTGCCTCTTAATTTGCACTTTTAGTTTTCAATGACTTGACATTAATCTTGTAATATCAGGATCCAACTCATGATTATGATTATCGACTCTTTTGGAAACCAGCCACACATTGTCTTTCAAAATAATATTGATTCTTCTTTCAAAGGTTATTCTTTTTTATGAATTTTAGCATCTGACTTTCTCCCTCTTTCACAACTAATTGTCTGATATATGTAACAATCATTATTCCCTTTAATGGTGATTTTTTTGGAAAACTTAACCAATTTAATCGTGCATATTCTTTATAAACATTAAACAACATGTTAATACTATAATATGACTGACCTGGCATTAGAACTTTGTTAAACTTAAAATCAGGATGAGAAGGAGTCAGGATCGTGTAAACTAGTGATTAGAAAACCAAACCAGAGATGAAACTGGTGATCCCAACAGTTTGAGGTTCAACTGATCGGACCGGTTGAACCGGCGGTTCAACCGGAAAATTGAAAAATACCTATTTTTTATAATATTTTATTATTTTAAATATCATTTTATATTAATATATATATAATTTAAACAATATTCCCTAACCCAATATTTTGTAATGGCCCATGACACAAAATTAACAATTCTAAAGCCTAAACATATAAAATAAATCATGTCATATATGTTAAAATTTGGAAAAATTGAAATAAGTCAAAGGGGAGGCGTAACTAAGTGAGTAAAAAACTTCTATCCTCAAAAGCAGATCTACTTCTCTCCTCTCAAAGTAGATCTGAACGAAGTCCTCCCATTGAACCACTACCATCCACCGCTTCTTGCCATGTAGTCTAGTCGTGACGTGGGTGCAGTCTTGCACTCTTCATCAGATTCCGCCGCATCTCGCCGTGCCGTCTAATCGTGCACCAGGAGCGCCCCATTGAAAACCACTGCCATCGCCCGCTGTTTTTCGCCCACATCGCGCCGTCGTCTACTGTCGGGAATCAAACCACCATCTCCTTTCAATTTTAGATTTTTTTATATGATTTAATTCTCTTTGATCTCAACTTTCTTTTTTTTATGAAATAAGAAAATAAATGAGTTGTGAATTGTGATCCTTTACTTCTTCTCCTCTTGTCAGTCAGTTCAGTTCAGCAGAGAATTAAAAAAAATCGGTGATTTTCAGTTTGAATGGTTTTATCGATTTATCTGGTTCTGACCAATTCTGACCTGTTTTTTCTGGTTAAACAGCCAAAACGGTTTTAGGGTGTTTCCAGACCGGTACCCGAATTGGCTCTCAATTAAATTCGGTCAAACCAACCAGTCCGGTCCGGTTTTCTAATCACTGGTGTAGACGGTGTCTTTTTTTTTAATGATTGATTGTTTGTGTAAAATATATGTAAAACTTTCTATAATTAATTATAATAAAATTGGTGAAATTATTAATTGATTGATATATTATAAAATATATATTATTTTAAGATAAAATTTTATTTGTATATGGTAATAAAAAAATAATTATTGTAATATTAATTGATTGATTTGAATATTTATTTAAAATGAATGCCAAACATTCAATAATTAATTTAATACAATATTTAATTATGATAATTCCATTAAACAAAATTTATTATATTTAAGTTCATCTATATCGATTTATATATAATATATTTAAATATATTATTTATTTATATATTTTCTATATAGTCAATTTATTTTTTATTCAAGGTAAATTTAATAATTTCTTATATAATTATATAATTGGTTATATTATTAATTATTATATTAATACTTTATAATTTCATTGTAAACTTATATATTGACTTAGTTATGAGTGAATTTTTATAAAAAAACAACTTAATTAAAAAGTTCAAAGATGACTTAAATGCCACCATCAGCATCCAAGAAGAGAGCAAGTTAATGAAAAGTAGCCCCTTCACCCAATTCACTAGAGGCCTTGTACAATTCAGCGAGATAGCAAATCGAGGATCTCATAAAAGACATAATGAGTAGATTAAGAGGGAGATAAAGAAATTTGGAGATGATGATGCACGCCACATTCTATTGAAGGAGTCTCCATTATTAAACTTGTATGTGCTCTTTCTTGAAGCAGTGAAGCAAGACAAAGATATGAAGCTATGATTCCAGTAATTTATATATTATACGACACTTCGTCTCGTGTTGTCAACTCTTAAGATTATGGATGCCTTTTCAGTATTATAAATAACTTATAATATTATAATGTGCCCCTTAAAAATGGGTTATTATTAAATAAATATTATTATGATCGAATTTTGTGTAATTATATAAATGAGTTATTATATTTTAATGTTGCCTAGAAATGGATTTATTAATAAAAAAATTATTCTGTGAAAACCTTGGTCATACTTAAAATTCTTAGGTAATTTGCAATGAATATGCCACATGCAAAATCTGTGCACTATATAAAGCATGACTTCCTTAACAACAGTCATTTTACTTTCGCAATAATCAATTAAAATTGCATTTGTATTAACACCACTAATTGCTGAAACACACGTAGAAAATAACCACTTAAATAAAATTGTATACTCATGTGAAATCAATTCACAACCTAATAGAATGGACTGACCATGATGCTTGATGCATATCATGGTTGCAAAAGGCATCTTATATCTATTAACCAAATAGGTCGTGTCAAAGCACACCACGTCATGAAATTCTTATTTTGCAACTTTACAACGTGGATGAATTCATATCATATTTTTTATCTGTCATCACCATTTGTATAAAACAAATGAAAAAAAAACTCTATCCTTTTTGTTTCATGCTCAAAAATACATTGTAAATAGCTCCAACATCCCCATCTCTAAGCCTTAAACTCCTACTTTTATCAATAAAATTTCTAATATCTATTGGCTAACATCCTAAATTCTCCGATCTCCTATTTTTCACTTCAACCAACCTAATACTTTTACAGGGTCGTAATCCTGCAATATCATTAGCTTCTAATTTCCTTTTCATTTGCACAGTTAGTTTTCAATGACTTGACATTAATATAGTACTGATTCTTACTTCACAGTTCATTCTTTTTTATGAATTTTAGCATCTGACTTTCTCACTCTTTCATAACTGATTGTCTGATATATGTAACAACAATCAATATTCCCTTTAATGGCCGAGTTTTTTGTAACACTGAACCCCTTTAATCTTGCATGTTATTTGTAAAGATTCAACAACATGTTATCAATATAATACGACTGACCTGGCATCAAAACTTCTTTAAATTAAAATCAAGATGAGACGGAGTAAAGGTTGTGCAAATGGAGACAGGTTTTTTTAATGATTGATTTTTATGTAAAATATATGTCCAACATTCTATAATTAATTACAATGAAATTGGTGAAATTTTAACTGATAGCTATTTCATAAAATATATATTATTTTGAGATATTATTTGATTTATATATTGTGATAACAAAATAATTATTGAAATATTAATTGATTGATTTGATTATTTATTTAAATGAATGCCAAACATTCCATAGTTAATTCTGTTGGATTGTATACTAAAAGTCTAGCTTTTTGTATGAATAATTTTTTAACAATATTTGAAATGAGAATAACATGATCAAATAATTTGCATATTATAATTTATTTATATGTTACTGCAAAAGTTCACTTACTTTTTACTGTAGATAATATGTTGTGCGACAACACATGGAAGATCATATTATCGGTTTTCTTATAAAGTATAAACAGATGCTCACAACCGAGATAGACGGGGACTCTCTATCGGGATGGTTATCGTGTGATTTGGTATTAGTTTGTCTTGACTATAAAATCATATTAGTATGCTTTGTGTGTATTGAGCAGGACCGCTTGAGATTGTTAGACTTATACTGACTATATAGGAGAACTTGATCTCAGTTATTATGGATGTTCATGCTCTTAATCCCTATAAAATAACCTTGACACGTAAGCCAGTATGTATTTCTTTGATTCATTAATGGGTGAGATTTATATGTATTAAATCAACAAACTCGGTGAGTTGGAAAATAGTGCTTTCTCTATGGTGTGTTGTTGATTGTAAAAGGAATCTGTGTCCTATTAAATAGGCTAATGATGTCCCCTTGAGGAGCTCATAAGGATTATCATGTAAACCCTGCAGGTGGATTTATTCTGGCATGATAACAAGGTTAAGTGGTACTACTCTAGGATAAGATATTAATTAATGGAGTTGTGAATAACTTAATTAGTGGGCATTGTATATCTTAAACATGGGGAGACTAACGTGCTCATAATAAGAAGGTGCCCATAACGTAATTTGGGATTAGAGCGGCAGTGCAGTAATAATATTTTAGTGGAATATATTATTGTTATTGGACTTAAGTATAAGTTCTGGGTTAAACTTGGATACTTAAGCCCAGTGGATGTCTGACTCTAATTTCTCCTCCTGGTCCCTGTTGTAGCCCATATATAAGTCATCTCAGCTGTCCAAAACCCTATTCTTTGCACCTAATACACGTGAGATAGAGGGAGAGAACAGCAGATTGAGAAGATCTTGAAGATTGTCGTCCTCACGACGTCAAGATTGGACTTGGGAATACAGTAGAAGATCGGAGAGGTCGTTTCAGCAACCTGATTGTCAACTTCCACAATTTTTTTGTATTACTGTGGAACTCAAAATTGAGCATGTAATACATGGTTGGAAAGCCACGAAAAAGAAGATCGTTTTGGCGCAAATATCACTCAAATAAGAGATTGGATGAGAAAGTTATGCCCAATATCATGAGGTAACACATGCTGACGGCGAGAATTTCTCTTCTTCAACATACCCTGGTAAAAGGTAATGCAAATTTATATTCTTTCTTCCGCTGATATAGAATTACATGGAACCCTAACGGTTCACGTTACCCAAATGATCGAACGCCAACAAATTCAATATAACATTTAATTACGATAATTCCATTAAACAAAATATATTATATATAAGTTCATCTCTATCGATTTATATATAATATATTTAAATATATTTTTTATTTATGTATTTTCAATTTAGTCATTTTGTTTCTTATTTATGGTAAAATCAATGATTTCTGACTTAATTATATAATTGGTTATTTTATTTAACATTATATTAATACTTTATAATTTCTTTGTAAACTTATATATTGTGTTAGTTATGAGTGGATGATTTATACAAAATCAACTTAATGAAAGAGTTCAAAGATAACTTAAACTCCACCATCATCGTCCAATTAGAGTGCAAGTGAACGAAAAGTAGCCGCTTTACTAAATTCACTAGAGGCGTTGTACAATTAAGTGAGAGAGAAATGGAGGATCTCATAAAAGACATAAAGAGATGTTTGTGAGGGAGATAAAGAAATTTTGAGATGATGATGCAAACCTCATTCTATTGAAGGAGCCTCCATTATTGTATGAGCTCTTTCTTGAAGCAGTGAAACAAGTCAAAGATGACGAAGCTATTATTCCAGTAAAATTAATATATCAGACGACACTTCGTCTCGTGCTGTCAACTCTTAAGATTATATATGACTTTTCAATCATTATAAATGACTTATAATATTATAATGTGCCCCTTAACTAATGGGTTATATTTAAATAAATATTATTGGGATCGAATTTTTAAGTCATTATATTAATGACCTATGATATTTTAATGTTGCCTAACAATGGAGTCATTAATAAAAAAAAACTATTATGTGAAAACCACAGACATACTTAAACCTCTTAGGAAATTTGCAAAGAATATGCCACATGCAAAATATGTGCACCGTATTAGGCATGACTTCCTTAGCAACAATCTTTATTAAATAGGTATCATAGTAAAATGAAAAGATAAAGAATAAGGATAACGACCCATTGAAGAATCGTACTAAAATGCTAGAGTACAGGCTTGTTCTCCCTTTCTCATCGCCCGATTGCTGTTAAATCAGGGCCGCCAGCCAATTTCTTCTTCCGATCTGGCCACTTTTTTGAAAGCCCTGTGGGATGTGCAAGATGTATCCACTGTGCCAATTGGAAGGGGCTTTTTCATACTGCTTATTCCTGATCAGAACCATCGGAGCAAAATTCTCAAGGAGCGACTCTTTGAGTTAAAAATTCATTTGGATTAACACCACTCATTGCTGAAACCCACGTAGAAAATAACCACTTAAATGAAATTGTATACTCATGTGAAATCAATACACAACCTAATATTGGACTGACCATGATGGTTCATGCATATCATGGTAGCAAAAGGTCTCTGATATCTATTAACCAAATAGGTCGTGTCAAAGCACACCATGTCATGAAATTCTTATTATGCAGCTTTACAACGTGAATGAATCCATACCATATTTTTTTAATCTTTCATCACCATTTGAATCAAACAAATGAAAAAAAAAACCTCTACCCTTTTGTTTCATGCTCAAAAATAATTTGTAAATAGCTTCAGCATCCCCATCTTCAAGCCTTAAACACCTACTTTTATCAATAAAATTTCTAATATATTTTGGCCAAAAACCTAAATTCTCTGATCCACTATTTTGCACGTCAACCAACCTAATACTTTTACAAGGTCGTAATCCCACAATATTATACCTTCTAATTGGCTCTTAATTTGCACAGTTAGTTTTCAATGACTTGACATTAATCTAGTCATATCATGATCCAACTCATGATTGTGATTATTGGCTCTTTTGGAAATCAGCCACACATTGTCTATCAAAATAACACTGACTCTTGCGTCACAGTTTATTCTTTTTTATTAATTTTAACATTTGACTTTCTTCTTCTTTCACAACTAATTGTCTAATATATGTTACAATCATTATTCCCTTTAATGACTGATTTTTTTGTAACACAGAACCACCCTTTAATCTTGCATGATCTTTGTAAACATTAAACAACACGTTGATACCATAATATGACTAACCTTGCATTAGAACTTCATTAAAATTGAAATTAGGATGAGATGGAGTCAGGGCCGTGTAAACGGAGTCTGGTTTTTTTAATGATTGATTGTTTGTGTAAAATAAATGAAAAACTTTCTATAATTAATTATAATAAAATTGGTGAAATTATTAATTGATTTCTATTTTATAAAATATATATTATTTAGAGATAAATTTTGATTTATATATGATGATAACAAAATTATTATTGAAGTATTAATTGATTGATTTGATTATTTATTTAAAATGAATGCTAAACATTCCATATTTAATTTAATATAATCTTTAATTTTGGTATTTCCATTAAAAAAATATATTATATATAAGTTCATCTCTATCCATTTATAGACAATATATTTAAATATATTGTTTATTTATATATTTTCTATTTAGTCTTTTTTTTTATTTTTGGTAAAATCAATAATTTCTTACTTAATTATATAATTTGTTATTTTATTAATTATTATATTTATACTTTATAAATTCTTTGTAAACTTCTATACTGTCTTAGTTATGAGTGCATATTTTATAAAAAAAGACAACTTAATTAAAGAGTTCAAAGATGACTTAAATTCCACAATCAGCGTCCAAGTAGAGAGCAAGTTATTGAAAAGTAGCCCCTTCACCAAATTCACTAGAGTCGTTGTACAATTCAGTGAGAGAGCTAATCTAAGATCTTAGAAAAGATATAATGAGATGTTTATGATGGAGATAAAAAAAATTGGAGATGATAATGCACGCCACATTCTGTTGAAGGAGTTTCCATTATTAAACTTGTATGAGCTCTTTCTTGAAGTAGTGAAGCAAGTAAAAGATGATGAAGCTATGATTCTAGTAATTCATATATCATACGACACTTTATCTCATGTACTATCAACTCTTAAGATTATAGATGAATTTTTCAGCCATTATAAATGACTTATAATATTATAATGTGCCCCCTAAGTAATGTGTTATTATTTAATAAATGTTATTAGGATCAAATTTTAAGTAATTATATTAATGACTTATGATATTAATATTGCCTAGAAATGGATTTATTAATAAGAAAATTATTATGTGAAAATCACGGACATACTTAAACTTCTCAGGTAATTTGCAAAGAATATGCCACATGCAAAATCTGTACAGCACGGTATTAGGCATGACTTTCTTAACAATAAACTTTATACTTTCGCACTGATCATTTAAAATTGCATTTGTAATAACACCACTCATTGCTAAAACCCACGTAGAAAATAACCACTTAAATGAAATTGTATACTCATGTGAAATAAATACACAACCTAATAGAATGGACAGACCATGATGGTTGATGCATAAGCAAATAGATTGTGTCAAAGCATACCGCGTCACGAAATTCTTATTTGGCAGATTTACTACGTGGATGAATCCATATCATATTTTTCAATTTGTCATCACCATTTGTATCAAACAAATGAAAAAAACTCTATCCTTTTGTTTCATGCTCAAAAATAATTTGTAATTAGCTTCAGCATCCCCATTTCCAAGCTTTAAACTTTTTATCAATAAAATTTCTAATATCTTTAGGCAAACATCCTAAATTCTTCGATCCACTATTTTGCACTTCAACCAACCTAATACTTTTACAAGGTCTTAATCATGCAATATCATTAGCTACTAATTACCTCTTCATTTGCATAGTTAGTTTTCAATTACTTGACATTAATCTAGTCATATTAGGATCCACCTTATGATTATGATTATCGACTCTTTTGGAAACTAGCCACACATTGTCTTTAAAAATAGCACTGATTCTTGCTTCATAGTTTATTCTTTTTGATGGATTTTAGCATCTGACTTTCTCCCTCTTTCACAACTAATTGTCTGATATATGTAACAATCATTATTCCCTTTAATGGCTGATTTTTTTGTAACACTTAATCCCTTTATTCTTTCATGTTATTTGTAAACATTAAACAACACGTTAACACTATCATACGAATGATATGGCATTAAAGCTTCATTAAAATTAAAATAAGGATGAGACAGACTTAGGTCGAGCAGACGGAGTCAGGTTTTTTTTAATGATTGATTGTTTGTGTAAAATATATGTCCAAATTCTATAATTAATTACAATAAAATTGGTAAAATTTTAATTGATCACTATTTTATGTAATTTATATTATTTTGAGATAAAATTCGATTCATATATGGTGATAACAAAATAATTATTAAAATATTAATTTTTTCGATTTGATTATTTATTTAAAATGAATGCCAAACATTCCATAGTTAATTCAATATAATATTTAATTATGGTAATTCCATTAAACAAAATATATTATATATAAGTTCATCTCTATCGATTTACATTTAATATATTTAAATATACTGTTTATTTATATATCGTCTATTTAGTCTTTTTTTATTTATGTTAAAATCAATAATTTCTTACTTAAATATATAATTGGTTAATATATAATATTATATTAATACTTTATTATTATTCATAAACTTATATATTGTCTAAGTTATGAGTGCATGTTTTATACAAAATCAACTTAATTAAAGAGTTCAAAGATGACTTAAACTCCACCACAGCGTCCAAGAAGAGGGAAAGTGAATGAAAAGTATCTCCTTCACCAAATTCACGAGAGGCGTTGTACAATTAAGTGAGAAAGCAAATGGAGGATCTCGGAAAAGACATAAAGAGATTTTCATGAGGGAGATAATGACATTTAGAGATGATGATGCACGCCACATTCTGTTGAAAGAGCCTCCATTATTAAACTTGTATGAGCTCTTTCTTGACGCAGTAAAGAAAGTCAAAGATGATGAAGCTATGATTCCAGTAATTAATATATCAGACGACACTTTGTCTCGCGTTGTGAAATCTTAAGATTATAGATGACTTTTTAGTCATTTTAAATGACTTATAATATTATAATGTGCCCCTTAACTAATGGGTTAATTAAATATTATTAGGATCGAATTTTAAGTCATTATATTAATGACTTATGATATTTTAATGTTGCCTAGCAATGCATTCATTGATAAAAAAAATTATTCGGTGAAAACCTCAGTCATACTTAAACTTCTCAGGTAATTTATAAAGAATATGCCACATGCAAAATCTTTGCAGTGTATTAAGCATAACTTCCTTAACAACAATTTTTGTACTTTTGCATTGATCTGTTAAAATTGCATTTAGATTAACACCAATCATTGTTGAAAATCATGTAGAAAATGTCCACTAAAATGAAATTGTATACTCATGTGAAATCAATACACAACCTAATTGAATGGACTGACCATGATGATTGATGCATATCATGGTCACAAAAGGCATCTGATATCTGTTAACTAAATAGGTCATGTCAAAGCACACCACGTCATGAAATTCTTATTTTACAGCTTTACTACATGGATGAATCCATATCATATTTCGTAATCTGTCATCACCATTAGTATCAAACAAATGAAAATACCTATATCCTTTTGTTTCATACTCAAAAATAGTTTGTAAATAGTTTCAACATCCCCATCTACAAGCCTTAATCTCCAACTTTTATCAATAAAATTTCTACTAACTTTAAGCAAACATCTTAATTTCTCCGAGCCACTATTTTGCTCTTCAACCAACCTAATACTTTTACAGGGTCAAAATCCTGCAATATCATTAGCTTCTAATTGTCTCTTCATTTGCACAGTTAGTTTTCAATGACTTGACATTAATCTAGTCATATTAGGATCTAACTCATGATTATGATTATCGACTCTTTTGGAATCCAGCCATACATTGTCTTTAAAAATAGCACTGATTCTTGCTTCACAATTTATTCTTTTTTATGAATTTTAGCATTTGACTTTCTCCCTCTTTCACAACTAATTGTCTGATATATGTAACAATCACTATTCTATTTAATGGCTGATATTTTTTGTAACACCAAACCCTTTAATCTTGCATGTTATTTATATACATTAAACAACACGTTAACACTATAATACGACTAACCTATCATCAAAACTCATATAGAATTAAAATCAGGATTAGACAGAGTCAAGGTTGTGCAGATGGAGTCAGGTTTTTTAATGATTGATTGTTTGTGTAACATATATGTCTATATTCTATAATTAATTACAATAAAATAGGTAAAATTTTAATTGATTGCTACTTTATATAATATATATATATATTATTTTGAAATAAAATTTGATTTATATATGTTGATAACAAAATAATTATTAAAATATTAATTTTTTCGATTTGATTATTTATTTAAAATGAGTGCCAAACATTCCATAGTTCATTCAATATAATATTTAATTATGGTAATTCCATTAAACAAAATATATTACATATTAGTTCATCTCTATCGATTTATATATAATATATTTAAATGTATTGTTTATTTATATATCGTCTATTTAGTCATTTTTTTATTTATGGTAAAATCAATAATCTTACTCAAATATATAATTGGTTATTTTATATAATATAATATTAATACTTTATAATTATTCATAAACTTATATATTGTCATAGTTATGAGTGCATGTTTTATACAAAATCAACTTAATTAAAGAGTTCAAAGATGACTTAAACTCCACCATCAGCGTCCAAAAAGAGGGAAAGTGAATGAAAAGTATCCCCTTCATCAAATTCACGAGAGGCGTTGTACAATTAAGTGAGAAAGCAAATGGAGGATCTCGAAAAAGACATAAAGAGATTTTTATGAAGGAGATAAAGACATTTAGAGATGATGATGCACGCCACATTCTGTTAAAGGAGCTTCCATTATTAAACTTTTATGAGCTCTTTCTTGAAGCAGTGAAGCAAGCCAAAGATGATGAAGCTATGATTTCTGTAATTAATATATCAGACGACATTTTGTCTCGTGTTGTCAAATCTTAAGATTATAGATGACTTTTTAGTCATTATAAATGATTTATAATATTATAATGTACCCCTTAACTAATGGGTTAAATAAATATTATTAGGATTGAATTTTAAGTCATTATATTAATGACTTATGATATTTTAATGCTGCCTAGCAATGGATTTATTGATAAAAAAATTATTCTGTGAAAACCACAGTCATACTTAAACTGCTCAGGTAATTTGCAAAGAATATGCCACATGCAAAATCTTTGCAGTGTATTAAGCATAACTTCCTTTACAACAGTTTTTGTACTTTTGCACTGATCAATTAAAATTGCATTTGTATTAACACCATTCATTGCTGAAACCCACATAGAAAATATACACTTAAATGAAATTGTATACTCATGTGAAATCAATACACAACCTAATTGAATGGACTGACCATGATGATTGACGCATATCATGGTTGCAAAAGGCATTTGATATATGTTAACTAAATAGGTCATGTCAAAGCACACCACATCATGAAATTCTTATTTTGCAGCTTTACTACGTAGATGAATTCATATCATATTTGGTAATCTGTCATCACCATTAGTATCAAACAAATGAAAAAAAACTATATCCTTTTGTTTCATACTCAAAAATAATTTGTAAATAGCTTCAGCATCCCCATCTCCAAGCCTTAAACTCCCACTTTTTTATCAATAAAATTTCTAATAACTTTAAGCAAACATTCTTAATTCTTCGAGCCACTATTTTGCTCTTCAACCAACCTAGTACTTTTACAAGGTCGAAATCCTGCAATATCATTAGCTTCTAATTGTCTCTTCATTTGCACAGGTAGTTTTCAATGACTTGACATTAATCTAGTCATATTAGGATCCAACTCATGATTATGATTATCAACTCTTTTGGAACCCAGCCACACATTGTCTTTAAAAATAGCACTGATTCTTGCTTCACAATTTATTCTTTTTTATGAATTTTAGCATTTGACTTTCTCCCTATTTCACAACTAATTGTCTGATATATGTAACAATTACTATTCCCTTTAATGGCTGATATTTTTTGTAACACCAAACCCCTTTAATCTTGCTTGTTATTTATAAACATTAAACAACACGTTAACACTATAATACGACTAACCTAACATCAAAACTTATATAGAATTAAAAAACAGGATGAGACAGAGTAAAGGTCGTGCAGACGCAATCAATTTTTTTTAATGATCGATTGTTTTGTGTAAATATATGTCCAACTTTCTATAATTAATTACAATTAAATTGGTAAAATTTTAATTGATAAATATTTTATAAATTATATATTATTTTGAGATAAAATTTGATTTATAAAATGTGATAACAAATTAATTATTAAAATATTAATTGATTGATTTGATTATTTATTTAAAATGAATGCCAAACATTCCATAGTTAATTCAATATAATATTTAATTATGGTAATTCCATTAAACAAAATATATTATATATAAGTTCATCTCTATCGATTTACATATAATATATTTAAATATATTGTTTATTTATATATCGTCTATTTAGTCTTTTTGTTTTTTGTTTATAGTAAAATCAATAATTTCTTACCTAATTATATAATTGGTTATTTAATTTAACATTATATTAATACTTTATAATTTCTTCGTAAATTTATATATTGTGTTATTTATGAGTAGATGTTTTATACAAAATCAACTTAATGAAAGAGTTCAAAGATGACTTAAACTCCACCATCAGCATCCAATTAGAGTGCAAGTGAATGAAAAGTAGCCCCTTCACTAAATTCATTGGAGGCGTTGTACAATAAGTGAGAGAGCAAATGGAGGATCTCGAAAAAGACATAAAGAGATGTTTGTGAGGGAGATAAAGAAATTTTGAGATGATGATGCAAACCACAATTTGTTGAAGGAGCCTCCATTATTAAACTTGTATGAGCTTTTTCTTGAAGCAGTGAAGCAAGTCAAAGATGATGAAGCTATGACTCCAATAATTAATATATCAGACGACACTTTGTCTCGGGTTGTCAACTCTTAAGATTATAGATGACTTTTTAGTCATTATAAATGACTTATAATATTATAATGTGCCCCATAACTAATGGGTTATTATTAAATAAATATTATTAAAATCGAATATTAAGTCATTATATTAATGACTTATGATATTTTAATGTTGCCTAGTAATGGATTTATTAATAAAATATTATTTTGTTAAAACCACGGACATACTTAAACTTCTTAGGTAATTTGCAAAGAATATGTCACAAGCAAAATATTTGCACTGTATTAGGCATGACTTCCTTAACAACAGTCTTAATACTCTCAAACTGATCAGTTAAAATTGCATTTGGATAAACATTATTAATTGCTGAAACCCACGTAGAAATAACAACATGAATGAAATTGTATCCTCATGTAAAATCAACACACAACCTAATAAAATGGACTGACAGTGATGGTTGATTCATATCATGGTTGCAAAAGGCATCTGATATCTGTTAGCGGAATAAGTCTTGTCAAAACACATCACGATGTGAAATTCTTATTATGTAGCTTTACTATGTGGATGAATTCATATCATATTTTTTAATCTGTCATCACCATTTGTATCAAACTAATAAAAAAACCTCTATCCTTTTGTTTCATGCTCAAAAATAATTTTTAAATAGCTTTAGTATCCCCATCTTCAAGCCTTAAACTCATACTTTTATCAATGAAATTTTTAATATCTTTAAGCAAACAACCTAAATTCTCCGATCCACTCATTTTCACTTCAACCAACCTAATACTTTTACAAGGTTATAATTCTGCAATATCATTAGCTTCTAATTGCATCTTCATTTGCACAGTTAGTTTTCAATGACTTGACATTAATCTAGTCATATAAGGATCCAACTCATTATTATGATTATCGACTCTTTTGGAAACCAGCTACACATTTACTTTTAAAATAACACTGATTCTTTCTTGACAGTTTATTCTTTTTGATGGATTTTAGCATCTGACTTTCTCCCTCTTTCACAACTAATTTTCTGATATAAATGTACAATCATTATTCCCTTTAATGGCTGAGTTTTTGTAACATTGAACCCCTTTAATCTTGCATGTTCTTTGTAAACATTAAACAACACATTAATATTATAATATGACTGACCTGGCATCAAAACTTCTTTAAAATTAAAATCAGGATGAGACGGAGTCAGGGTCGTGCAGACAGAGTCAGGTTTTTTTATCGATTGTTTGTGTAAAATATATGTCAAACTTTCTGTAATTAATTACAATAAAATTGGTAAAAATTTTAATTGATTGCTATTATAAAATATATATTATTGTAAGATAAATTTTGATTTATATACAGTGATAAAAAAATAATTATTGAAATATTAATTGATTGATTTGATTATTTATTTAAAATGAATGCTAAACATTCCATAGTTAGTTTAATATAATCTTTAATCATGGTAATTCCATTAAACAAAATATATTATATATAAGTTCATCTCTATCGATTTATATATAATATATTTATGGGTCCATGGCTTATAGGTACATTTTATTTACCTATATTACTACTAGATATAATATCTAATTTATATTATCATACGCTATAAATTAAACCCATCAAATACCACTATTAACACTATATTTAAGTTTGATTGTATCCTGGAATTAATTAGCCATTAATCTCTGCATGAAAATAGGATATAGGTTAGGGATAGTCAATATCGTCAAAAAAGGGTAAAAATTTAAAAAATAGGTTTAAGATTGTTGTGTTCAATTTTAATCCCCAATCTTTAGAAACTTCCACACAAGAAAAACCCCCATGATAACATATAAAATAATGCCCTTTATGATTAAAAAAGAATGCAATCTTTGGGCAAGATGAAAGTCTTAATATTCAATCAAGAATTGAAGTCTGAAATTGTCGCCAATGTTGCACAGAGCCTAAGGGGTCAAGATTTGCATTTTAACATCATGCACAACTATGATCATGGAAACTATTAGCTGCAGCCAAGGTTTAAAATTTCTAGAAATATCCATGATATTTTCATGATATATCCGTATTTGGAGAGTATCGATATCGATATTGGGGAAAAAGATATATATTTTCTGATGTCGAGGATATATCGGGAAATATCGGTAATAATATTGATATCGGTTTGCCACAGTTCAAATTTTTTCAAATGTCGAGATATATCGAGGAAATATCACTAAAATATCAATAAAATATCGATGATATATCGAAAATATCAAAAAATTATCCATATTTTTAAAAAACAATTAATGATTTTTTATTTTATAGTTACCAACTAAAAACAAATTTTTTCATTAATTTGATCAATTTAAAAAAAAATAGAGCAACACTTGCATGAAATTATTAAGACTGTTTTATTTTATTTAATTAATTATCACTTATTTTTGCTCTTCATTAAAATTATTACTACTAAGTAAATGAGGAGTTTCCTTTCATGTACACAGTATGATAGTATACACTGATTAAAAATATAATTATTTTGGTATATTTAATCGGATCGGGACGGAGGGAGTATTTTATTGGTACATAACAATATTATTGGCACATTCAGAACTATGTTCAAAATTTCTCTAATTCGATGAGCTGATACCAATATTGTTTAGATCAAGATGGCATCACATGTTTTACATTTGAGCATCATAGATTATCATTTTGGTATTAGTTATTAAGTATTATATGACTTCTGACTATTTAAATATATTGTAATTGATTTGCTTATGTTGTAATTGATTTGCTTATCATATTTTATGAGTTTTATTGAGAAGACTATTTAAATATGTTGTAATTGATTTGCTTATCATATGTTATGAGTTTTATTAAAATTTTAAATTTTATTTATATATTAAAATTAGTTAAAATATATTGCAAAGAAAAATAATTAATTTTCTCTTTTTTTTCAACTTTCGGTGATTTTTTTAATTTTTACCGATATCGATATCGATATCGATATTTGATATATTCATCGATATATCCGTAAATTTGAGGTATCGATATTCTTACCGATATTGATATTTTAAACCTTGATTGCAGCTCAAATATAAAGAAAATTTTAATTGTATTCATCAACGTAATCAAAGAGAATTGTATTAACATTAGCAATGATCTACAAATATTCAGCATCCCATCTTTGCTGCGAGACTAAATTGAGCCACATTGGCTATAAACATAGAGAGCAAAAGAAGAAAAGAAAGCTGACTATAGATCTTTCCAAACATTAAAATCAGTAGTAGAGCCAATATAATTTACAACACTGTCCTGGCACCCCAAAAGAAACGTGCTTAGTCTGGTGTCAACATTCAACAAAGCATGGGCACTGCCACTAGGGCTAGCTACAACTGCTACTTCTTCCTGACCAACTATTACCTCGGAATATCCTTTTTCCAATTCTTCATTCTCCACCTGAAAAACCACACATGATAGTTACAGAATCATAAGATGTATCACACAATATTTTCATATAAAATCTCTTATATTAGAATAAATGAAACATTCACGTTGACATGAGTCGTCCCCACTTCATCAACACAACAACTTCTGTAAGTTGTGCCAGCCATTACATACAACTTCACAGAGGAATTGAGCTTCCCTCGCGGAGCTTTGATGACCTTCATAGAATCCTCCAATTGGTCATCTATAAACTTATACACTGGAAAACAAGAAATTTTGAAACACTTTCTGAGATAATGAACTCCGAACAGAGAAATTCATAAATACTCACATACACACATTTATATATAAATTTAACATAAGAGGAATAAACTTTTTGGTACCAGCAGGGCTACTCTTGTGAAGCTATGGCTGCGGATTAATTCCGCAACAATGGCTGTTTCGTAAAAGGTTTCCAAGTCCATGGCTAACAATTTCAATGAAAACTAAGGGAGCTCTAGTAACAACAAACCAAGGAAATAAAAGATTCAAACTTATCTTACAAAATTAACTCCAAAAATTGTCGAATTCGCATTAACGGGGTGAGTCAAAATGTAAGAGTAAATGGTAGGTATATTAGAAGATGCTGCAGGAGTAGTAGTCTTGGTTTGATGATCTTGTGGAGTTAATGGTGTTTGCTTTTAGAATCAATTATTCAACACACAATCCATTCTCACTCCCTAGAGAAGTCCAACAAAATTCTTTCGATAATAAGACGCACTCTATAGAGAAGTCCAACAAAGTCCAACAAAATTCTTTCAATAACCAGACGCAACATAAGCACATGGCACCTAAGAACATGGCTGCATTTTAGTTTCAAAACCTTAACTAGCTTTCTTTATTCTATAATAAGAATATGTAACATTTATCAAACTACGCAATGTTATTAAAGGTAAATAAAAATAATAAAAAGAGAACAAAGGATAAAGATGTTGTGGGGATGGAAAAGTCAAAAAGAGCCAAACAGGCACTCGAAAAAGAAAGAGCCAAACAGAAACAGAGACACAACAAACTAGCAGAAACTGAAAAACAAGTGCCTAGTTTTCCCAACCAATACAGGCACGCCAAGTTGGATAAACATGTATTTCAAATATTAGTCATATTTGTAGGACCTCAATCACAGGCATTTGAAACATTTTCAAAGATTCCTTCTCTAGTTTAAATAGTGATTGGTAAGTGATTTGGCCACAACAACTGAATCAGCCTAATAAATTTAGAAATTTTATTTATAAAATCATGATAAGAAAGCATAAAAAACTACTAGGAGGGAACAATAACAATATTTTTTTTCTTTTTATTCTCATAACAAAAAATTATTATTGCAAACCTAGTATAAGACACCTGAATCTATAGTCCTTCTTTGGCCACACCTAAATCTTTAGTCCTTTCACCTCCACCGCCTGATGGATTCCCTCAGACCATCATCTTATTTCTTCAACTCTACCAGTCAACTATAGAGAAAGAATAATACATAATTCTCATATCAAGAACTTAAATATGGTTCAATAAAGGCTAGTTAACTCATTGATTATAAGAGCCTTTCCATTTCGAATAATGTATTGAACATCTCTTCGGAAGAATTCTTTAGCCTTCAATGCATTCAAAACAAACCTGCAGCATTGAAATGAGAATTTTGAGATATTAGAAAGTTTAGAAAAACAAAGCAAGCACTGAAAAATCTTTAAAATATATATATTTTTTCAGGGCGTATAGTTAACATTAATTCTTATATCTGATTAACTTTAACCTTGGCCAAGGATCATTCTCATCCCATAAGTCATTTGTTTCTAAAGCCATCTCAGCAAGTACTGTACCATCCTCAGTAAGTTCAATTGAATTATCCTTAAGCACCTTGTACTACTGCCAATTGAACACAGAATGTTAGATAGAAATCAATATCAGAATGAAAATTTAACATTTGATAAAAATTTAAATTATCCTTAACATGAATAAAACAAATGCAACTCACCAGTCCTCGTATCAGTAGCTCAGCCACTTTAGCAGCGACTGGAAATCATGCGGCATCTTTACTTGCCTGAATAAATACAATAAGAGAGAATTATGTGGAGTAATCTAAATTGGTATCTGAGAAAATGAAACAACAGATATCTTCAAGAAAGACCAACATATTTTCTTTTGGTGATTGGATATTGTTAGAAATTCAAGAGATGCTTGGTTCAAATTCTGGAATGGTAATAATAATGGGAGTCATTAACGAGGGTAATGGTAATGAGAATGAAATTGATTGACGGGGTGGGGGTAGTTGTTGAGAGTGAAAATTAGCGTGTTTGAGTGTCCAATTTAACACCTTTTTGATGAGAATTGTTATAATATATTAGCACAAGTGTCTTATATTCAATATATGTGAGAAAAAGGTGCACTTGAGGTGTTTTATTGTATTTTAGGTGGAAAAGGGATCAAAAGTACAAAGTTGGAGAAAAAGTGCAACTTGTGCAATGAATGCTGAAAAATGCACGTCCAACTTGTGCAATTTTTCTGTATTTCTTTGGAGATCAAAATTGGAGTTGTGATATATGGTTGGAAAACCACTGAAAAGAGGATCGTTTTGGCGTAAAGAACACCTCAATCGAGTTCCAAACGAAGAAGTTATGAGCAAAATGGAGACGTCGCGCGAGCTGTGCCGAACAAAACGGATGTTCTGCTTTCCATGGATTTTTACAGATTCAAATCTTGGATTTTTTGTGAGTTATTTAAATGGATAGAAATCCAAGAAAGAGAAGATCGTGTGAGCGCAATAATCACTCAAATTGGAGCACGTATGTGGAAGTTATACGTGAAACGGTGAGACGGCGCAAGTGTGATTCGACCACGATAGTCCAGTTCGACCAGACCCCTTGGTCGAACTAAAGTCATTTTGGTCGAATCAGAAGCCTAAAGTGTGAATTATTGCCGATTTAGATTCGACCAGGGTTCGACCAAGCCCTAGGTCGAATCCTAAGTCAAACTCCATGCCTGGGATGCGTCCGAATCCGATTTTTACACCCCAAGTGCATGTTTTTACACCCCAAGTGTGTGTTTTCATCTAAAAAGCCCATCCAAGGCCCATAAGGAGAATTTACAAGTATAAAGGGGATGTAGATCACACCAAGAAGAGAGATTGAATTGGAGAGAGGCCACAACAATACTTCACCCCACAAGGGGGGATCACCCCCAAACCATCATCCACATTCTTTCCTCCATCCATCCATCACTTTGAAGATTTGGAATCAAGAGGAGAACCAAGAGGAGAATTCAAGACGGAGAAGGACGCGACGACTCCCACATCTAGGGTTTTATTCATTTCCTAATTTTATTTGTATTTTCCGGACATCCGGATAAGATCTATCCAATACCCATGATTGTTCTTCGTAACATCATGGGCTAAAGCTTTTTTGGTAGAACTAGGGTTGTGAAGGTTTTACGAATTAATTGAACTTTCGTGTGTAAACTACTTGTGGATTTATTTTATATATGATTGTTCTTTCTTAATCCATATTCATGGTCGTTTTGTGAATCATTAACTGTTATGTAGAGTCTGAATACATATCTTGGTTATTGATTGAGTGCGTTCACCGCTGAACAGGATTCCATGTTATGATTTTAAGTGAGAGGACTCCGAAGCTTCATTAGAACTATCATATACGAATACTTATTAATTGAATTGAATTCGAGTTATTAAGTAGGATAAAGAGGATAATTTCATAGTACCTATAAAGGGAGATCATATCGGGTTAGAGTACCAATTGGCCAGGGAAATAATTGATACTGATAGTACCTAGAAAGGGGGTGGAATTATATCTCTTGCTCTGAGGTTATTCACACATGTTACACGCATGTTTACTTGTGTCTATAGAGTAGATATGCATGGTTTAGTGGTGCGTCCATATTCCACAAGGCAGAGTCGGACATCAACACACGGAAGGAAAATTAATGCATGAAACTGGATTATCCTAGGGCTACCTATTCTCCTATTTGATCCACTTTCGTATTCTTCGAGTGATATTTTATTTAATTTGTTATTTTACTTAATTATTTATTAGTTTAATAATTAAATCCTAAAACTGAATTTCCTTGTCTTAATTAATTTAGTAAATAATTAAATTAATAATACGCCGTCCTTTGGGTTCGATATTCACTTGGTCGCTTGCTTAAGCTGCAATTGATATCCTTAATACTTGGGAATTAATTTTGCGTGCAAAAAAAATGCGCATCAAGTTCTTGGCTCCTTTGCCGGGGATGGCTGTTATTATTAGTTTATTATTTCTAGGTTATTAAGACTTTATTTGTGATTATTTATTTCTATCTAACCTTGAATTTTTCTGAGGTACTTGTGCACTAGGAAAAGGAGAGGAGGAAAAAAAGGAATAACACACTGAGCTAAACATGGACGGAGCAAGGCAGAATCCGAATGATGTTGCCATACGTAAAATTTTCACGAACTATGGTATTGGTAACATGGGGTTGATAGGAGCAAGGGGGGAAGATAATGATTTTGAGATACATCCCGCTCTTATTAACATGGTGGAAAATAATTCCTTTTTTGGAGGTTGTTTGAAGATCCATATCAGCATCTCAAAAGATTCCTTGGTTATGCAAACACTCAAAAGGGTGTTGGTGCTAATGATAATGCTAGGCGGATCGCCCTATTCAAGTTCTCTTTGATTGATAAGGCAGAAACTTGGTATGAGACTATTGATGCAGCAGATTGCACTACATGGGAGCAACTGCAGCAAAAGTTCTTGGAGAGATACATGCCACCCTCAAGGATCTTAAGAATGAGGTAAGAGATCACCCAATTTGTTATGAATCAGGGTGAGAAATTTCATGAGGCATGGGATAGGTTTAAAGACATGCTCAGGAGGTGCCCACAGCATGGAATGTATAAAGCTCATTACATAAGTATCTTATACTATGGATTGGATTGTGAGTCGCGTGTTTTTATTGATGCATCATCAGTAGGAGCGCTGTTATCAAAGACAGCACTTGAAGCAAAAAAGTTGTTTGAAGACATCTCTATGAATTCACGTGACTGGCCTATGGAAAGAGTAAGAGGATCATATCTACTTGACAAGGTAGCGCATGTTGAACATCAAGTGAAGCCGAATAGGGATGATGAGATCGTCTCTAGTTTAGATAACATCAACAAGCTACTAGAGTCCCAGCAGAAGCAGATTATAGAGTTGACACGAAGGGGGCCTAATATGAAGCAGCACGAAGTGAAGAGTGTTGAAGATACCTTCAATCGATACATGGCTGAAAACGATGCAAGGTTTAACCACATCGAAGCTATAATGAATGTTGATCATGTAGATTTATATAAGCAGTTGAAGGACCTAACTTGGATTATGGGGCACATGACCGCGAACGTGAATCAACTGACACAAAAATTGGAGAATAAAGCCATCATGTTGAGGTCTGGAACACAGTACGAGGGACAGATGAAGTCGGAATCAAAATCTGAAGTAAAAGAAGCCCGGTTCGACCTCGATTCGACCAGTACAGGTGGTCGAATTAGGCAGGAAAGGTCAAACCAGGCACCTGGGCGACATCCGGAAGAAGCAGAGGGTCAGTTCGACCAAAAATAGGTCGATTCGACTAGAAGCTCTGGTCGAACTCAGGTCGAATGCCACTGTTCAGGACGCTATGTTTTATCTGATGCCCGATTTAACCATCATCACTCAGGTTCGACTAAAGCCTCTGGTCGAACTGAGGTCGAACGCCACTGTCAAGAGCGCTCTATTTCGTTTGAAGCCTCATTCGACCACGATCACTTAGATTCAACCAGCACACTTGGTTGAACCCTGGTTGAACCGGCCTGTAAGGGAGAGAATGCACATTCAGGTGTGCAGTTCGACCACTATTCAACCAATTCGACCAGCAACTCTGGTTGAACTCAGGTCGAACCATCTCGTCCCGTACTATTTTCCGCGCCGAATGCTTTACATGATGTTGATGCTAGTCCCGTACCATCCCAAGAGTAGAATAATGAGCTTATAGTAGAAAAGAAGTAGGAAAGAGCAAAGAAGTTGAGAGTCGAGAAGCTTAGGCTGCAGATGGATAATGAAGATGTGGTTTTCTCTCTTGATCAAGCTATGAAGATGCCCATGGAGAATCAATCATGCAAGAGCATAGATGTGGTTTCTAACTTGTTTAATCTTGATTTTAATAGGACAGATGATTCTAAATTTGAGTGGAAGATTGACAAGGAGGTGTCTAGACAGTCTTGGGAGGAAGGTAACCAAGGATCGTATACTTGTGACCAAGAAAGGTGAGGTGTTGAGTGTAGACGAGAAGAGGGAAAGAAAGTATTTGAAGGTGAGGATGCGAGAAGACCGCCATCTGATCCAGAAACTCAAAAGCGGTATTCCGTCGTGACTTTTCGACGTTAAACATGAGCACCTGTTGGGGGGCTTTTCCTTCTGTTTTATTGCTTTATTTCTTTTATGTGAGTAAGAAATTTTTATATTTAAGGTGCTTACTAATCAGCAATTACATCTCTTTGCAAACTTAGTTTCAACTTATGTTTTTCCTAAGTTTGGGGGGGTGTGATATTCTTACCTCATTGAAGCACCAAGAGTATAACATTTTCTTTGTAATGTTTGCTAGGGGAGTTGATTTTTTGCGGTATGTTAAAACTTTAATCGGTTTTGATGTGTCGATTTTTTACAATTTGCCTAGTGTTCAGTGGTGTTTCTAGTGTGTGGAGTCAATTAAATAGTCAGTTGATTATTTCTTATAGTTCTCCTATTTTATTATTGACGAATCATGTGATGATGAGTTTGTTTGAGCTTTGATAAAAAAAGGTAGAAGAGTTGCAAGATGACCTAGTTGAACAACTCGAGTAACTCGTGCATACGTTGAAGAAAAATCAGGTGCCCTTGTTTCCTTATTCTAATTTTTATGTGTGCTGTAAATTAGTATGAGTGGAAGGATTGAGTTTTTGGTGGTGATCCATGTGAGCTTATATTGTGCCTGAAATTCATATGCTCTTGAAATTGATGAAGGAAGTGTACTTGAGTTATATTGTGATATGAAGTTCTATGTGTACTTGTGGGATATTACTTACAATGAAAGGTGCTCTGTTACTTGTTAAAAACCCATGTGAGATTTTGATCCTCGTTGATCATGTTACATAATCACATGATATTTCTTTCTGGTGAGTATCATTCTTGTGCGTGTATTCTAGAACTTGCCTCTTGTCTTACTTGAAACTACATGTGTTGTTAGATGATGAGAGATGATTTAAGACCATCCTTGAATTTATGAGTCACTTAGTCAAATAATTTCCAACCAAATAATTTTATATTCGTAGTTAGCCCTTTTGAGCCTAAAAGCCTTATTTCTTTGGCAACATACGAAGATAGCCACTTTGATATTTTATTTGACCCTTAAATTCCTATATTTAGTGGAGAATTAAATGCTTTGAAAGTGTGTGAAGTTGATTTTGATGGAGTTTGGAAGGAATAAAATATTTGGAGCTGTACAAGTGATTATGAGCTTAAAAATAAGTTGCTTAGGGGTAGTGCCTGAAACTGGTACCCCGAGATATTAGAGGTAGTGCCCGAAACTGGTACCTCGAGAAAAAAAAGAAGGAAAGAAAAAGTATGTTGAGCTTGAAGGAAATGAGAGAAAAGAAAATTAGAAGAGCATGAAGCCAGGGGCGGATCCAGCATGGTACAGCTGTACCCCCAAAATGAAATATAAATACTACCTATATACGTATTTATTATCAAAAAGTGGCCTTAGATTAGTGGTTGGCAGCTTTTTTTCTCACTAGAAAGACGTGGGTTCGATTCACCCTACCTACCATTAATTATGTTTTCCTTTTATAAAAAAGTATATTTATATTATTTCTTTTTGTTTTTCTTATCTTCTTTTAATTATTTTGTTTTATGTTTATCCTAATATTATACTACACTTTTTCCCTTTATTATTTTTATTATTTTAAACCTTGTTTTATTGCTTTACTTACATAATACACACAATACATTAATATTCATGTTTTACAAAATCATTCATATTTTTCTCACTTGTTTGTTCCCTTAAATTATTCATTCATTCATTACAACACAAATTTACACTCAATTCATTACTATTTTTTAAAAAGATTTTGATAATAATGTCTTAAATTATTTTTTATAAAATAAATAAATAAAATTCAAGAGTGTTAACCATAATTATTATTTTTAAATTTTAATTTATTTATTATATAATTTTGAATATTAAATAATATTTTTAAAATTATATACTGTACCCCCAAAATTAATTTCCTGGATCCGCCCCTGCATGAAGTTGGATAGCCTTGAAGTGTAAAAAGCTGCAGTACAAAAGATCTCTGGTTTTAATTCTCTACTAATTGAGTCATTTTTATCCATATATTTCCTACCTTAACCAAAGAGCCAACATTACATCCAAAAAAAAAGTCATTTTTTATCCCATTGTTGAATCATACTTTTAGTGGTGGAGAGTTTGAGATATTTGGCAAGCTTATGGTTGCGCATGCACTTGAATTGAATCTGAGCGTAAACACCTTAACCTATAAGTGTACATCTTTTACACTTGAGTGCGAGTAATATATACTTTCCGTGAGAACATGTGGATGGAGCATTTGAATTGGTGGTAATTATCTTATCTTGTATGCTATGAATTGATTATTACATGTAATGAGAGTTGCATGACCTAAGTTAAGGAAATTTGCATTGTGAATGGGTATTGGTCATAGTCCTTGTTTCCCCGCTAATTTTACTCTCTCCCTCTCTCTATTTTTATTTTGTTGCCTCGGGACGAGCAACGGGTAAGTTTGGGGATCATTGAGAGTAGAAATTAGCGTGTTTGAGTATCCAATTTAACACTTTTTTGATGAGAATTGTTGTTATATATTAGCACAAGTATCTTATATTCAATATCTGTGAGAAAAATATGCACTTGAGGTGTTTTATTGAGTTTTAGGTGGAAAAAGGATCAAAAGTGCAAAGTTGGAGAAAATGTGCAACTTGTGCAATGAATGCTGAAAAACGCACGTCCAACTTGTGCAATTTTTATGTATTTTTGTGGAGATCAAAATTGGTATTTTGATACATAGTTGGAAATCCACTGAAAAGTGGATCGTTTTGGCATAAAAAACACCTCAATCGAGTTCCAAACGAGGAAGTTATGAGCAAAATTGAGACGTCGCGCGAGCTGTGCCGAACAGAACGGATGTTCTGCTTTCCATGGCTTTTTACAAATTCAAATCTTGGCGTTTTTGTGATTTCTTTATATGGATAGAAAGCCAAGGAATAGAGGATCTCGTGAGCGTAAGAATCACTCAAATTGGAGCACGGATGTGGAAGTTATACGCTAAACGGTGAGACTGCGCAAGTGTGATTTGACCACGACAGTCCAGTTCGACCACACCCCTTGGTCGAACTAAAGCCATTTTGGTCGAATCAGAAGTCTGAAGTGCGAATTATCGCCAATTTCGATTCGACCAGGGTTCGACCAAGCCCTAGGTTGAATCCTAGGTCGAACTCCATGCCTGGGACGCGTTCGAATCCAATTTTTACACCCCAAGTGCGTGTTTCTACATGTTTTTACACCCCAAGTGTGTGTTTTCAACTAAAAAACCCATCCAAGGCCCATAACGAGAATTTGCAAGTATAAAAGGGAATGTAGATCACACCAAGAAGAGAGATTGAATTGGAGAGAGGCCACAACAATACACCACCCCACAAGGGGGGATCACCCCCCAACCATCATCCACATCCTTTCCTCTATCCATCTATCACTTTGAAGATTTGGAATCAAGAGGAGAACCAAGAGGAGAATTCAAGACGGAGAAGGACGCAACGACTCCCACATCTAGGGTTTATTCATTTCCTAATTTATCTTGTATTTTCTGGACATCCGGGTAAGATCTATCCAACACCCATGATTGTTCTTCGTAACATCATGGGCTAGAGCCTTTTTGGTAGAACTAGGATTGTGAAGGTTTTACGAATTAATTGAACTTTCATGTGTAAACTACTTGTGGATTTATTTTATATATGATTGTATTTTCTTAATCCATATTTACGGTCATTTTGTGCATCATTAACTGTTATGTAGAGTCTGAATATATATCTTGGTTATTGATTGAGTGCGTTCACCGCTGAACAGGATTCCATGTTATGATTTTAAGTGAGGGGACTCCGAAGCTTCATTAGAACTATCATATACGAATACTTATTAATTGAATTGAATTTGGGTTATTAAGTAGGATAAAGAGAATAATTTCATAGTACCTATAAAGGGAGATCATATCGGGTTAGAGTACCAATTGGCCAGAGAAATAATTGATACTGATAGTATCTAGAAAGGGGGGTGGAATTATATCTCTTGCTCTGAGGTTATTCACACATGTTACATGCATGTTTACTTGTGTCTATAGAGTAGATATGCATGGTTTAGTGATGCGTCCATATTCCACAAGGCAGAGTCGGACATCAACACATGGAAGGAAAATTAATGCGTGAAACTGGATTATCCTAGGGCTACCTATTCTCCTACTTGATCCACTTTCGTATTCTTCGAGTGATATTTTATTTAATTTGTTATTTTACTTAATTATTTATTAGTTTAATAATTAAATCCTAAAACTGAATTGCCTTGTCTTAATTAATTTAGTAAATAATTGAATTAATAATACGTCGTCCTTTGGGTTCGATGTTCACTTAATCGCTTGCTTAAGCTGCAGTTGATATCCTTAATACTTGGGAATTAATTTTGCGTGCAAAGAAAACCCGCATCAGTAGTCATTGAATCAATAGGAATGATTGAGGATTTCGGATTCCCATTACCTCTTATCAAGCATGAGGAATGAGAATCAATACCCTTTCATTCCCATTACCCTCCATTACCCTAACCAAGTGGCCCTGAGTGATTTGATGTAAAAAGAACATGTATATGTAGATTGCTCATAGACTTGCATTTACCTCACCGCTTATCAGCAAAGGATTTCGTCCTTCATCAATGAGAACATAATCAACTTCATCAACTATTGCAAAATGGAAGGACTTTGGCCTATTCCATCTCATGACACGCTGTTCACTGCTTCCAAAAATATTATCTCACAAATAATCAAATCCAAGTTCTTGAGGACATTAACAAGAGAAGAAGACTTAAATTAAGCTTTTGTACTGCTAAGACGAACTAAACAATATTGTGGCTGAAATATATTATAAGAAAGGAAGCAAGTAGAAAGATTTGTTGGTATAGTTCCTGAAACATTAGAAACTTACAGAATTATTGGTGTATGTAATGTCACATCTATAGTTGGTCCTTCGCTCATTAGGCGTCATCTCTCTCTGCAAAAACGCTGGCAATATAAGATATAAACTCTTAGAAACATCATCAGTTGTCAATGTCTGATGACAACAAATGAAAACCACTAAAAGTTCTCTTAAGACTGGTTATACTATAAATGTTAGAAAATAATTCTTATTTACACATGAACATCTAGGATGTCCCATGACGAAGCATCCGAAGTCTTAACAATAATTATTGCTGTAGGTTGACCACATTAACTCAGAATCTGAAATAACTGAAATAGAAGTATTCTAGACAGTGCATGCTTGATATTATTAATTAGGAATAGAAGTGCTTTACACATTTTCTAGATGATGTCTTATTTGGCTTTTTTTTCAATTAAGTATCTTGTATTATATTCGTTCATGTTTTTAAAATAGACGTTTCAAGACAGAGTGGAACATTTTCAATCGAAAGTCTCAGATATCTCAAGAATGGTTTCTAGCTACCAACACTGAACATATAAGAACAGGTCTAGTAAAAATTTACTTGGATAAGTCCAAATGAGAGACCAAGGAAACAATGCACACGACCCATCCATTCAGCATCTCGTTGAGCAATGTAATCATTTACTGTAACCACTGGCATGGAAATACATGTTAAGGGGCTGGACCAATCAAAAAACCAAACTTTGACAAGCTCCAAGTCTCATCCCATAAGTTATTCACAAATATTTAAAAAACAATTGCAGTGTTGCACAGCTATAAAAGTTAGACATCCTATTCAACTAAATGACATTTAAACAAACCAAACCAACACTGTGAAACAATAAGAAATCCATAATAAAAAAAATTCATTGAGATCACCCAAAAACAACATTTACATATTCTAGATTTTATCAACAAGAGTTCAAAAGATTAATGGCATAACTACATGTATAACTAATAAGACTGAGACATGTATACATTATTAGAAGAACATAACCTTAGACATTACAAAAGTAAAATTGTCAACTCCTGAAAATTAAATATATATGAGCATGATACATCAAATATCAAAAAAGTTCCCTTTACATCTTTATTAATAAGGATAATATCCTAATTTATTGTTTCTATGGGTGCAGAAATAATGACGTCTATACAATTCACCCCATTGGCTCATACTCTTGCACGAACAAACTAATAGCAAACCTGGACATTAAAGTGATGCATTCGAAGCTTCCTTTTCGTAGCTTCATGAACCACATCAAAAACCTCTGTAAGAAGTGCATTGTTAAGAAATTGCAAATTTAACTAGCAAAAGTAAACATAGAATGAACATGTGAAACCCTATAATAGATAAGCATACATGCTTTGACTCCTCCACCGAAAAAAAAAGAGGAGTCATCAGCAAAAATCATCAGAACTATATAAACTGATTATATACCGACTTGAATATCAGCTAAAGTGGCACCTTAGTTCAATCATCGATGAAATTCTACTGTGTTTGCACTCAACTACAATAAACAAAAAAGTGATTAAAACTGAATTTCACAAAAATACCAAACTGGAGAAAAAAAGTGAAATAGAGAAGAACCTGTTCATCCAAGAGCTTCTGAATATGAGCTTCAAACGCATTTACAGAGTTCACAAGTCTATAATAATCTTTAACCACCCATTAGTTCAAGGTGCTCAAATTATGGAGTGATTTGGAGTTTCATTTTAGATGGGGCATAAGACATCGTCTCCCTTAGAGTTCTAAGATTTAGTTTTTGAAATTGGATGGAGGATTATCCTAAGAAATGATGAATTGAGAAGAGGAAGAAGAAATAACAACATTTCCTACAGGTTGCTTAATGCTTTAGTCGTGGTCAACAGAGCAGACAGAATGCAACTGAGATAACAAATTCTACCATTTCACCAAATAAAAACAGAATATAACAAGAACTTAAAGATTCCAACACAAAAAGTGTTAGAGTGTAACCTGATTAAGTATTAAACGATTCAACTCTCTATCAGTTTAAGCTTTTAGATAAGAATGTCATTTAACATGGTATCAAAGCCCATGGTTAACAAAGGTCCAGGGTTCAAACCTTGCTGCCACCCATTTATGAGAAAATTCCACATGCAAGGCTTGAGGTAAAATTCCCCGCTTGCATGTGAGGGGGCTGTTGGTGCTTGGATCGTTTGGTTAACGTGACCTGTTAGGGATTCATACGTTTCTATCACAGCGAAAGCAATAAATCATAGAAACAATTACCGTTCACCAAGGTATGTTGATGAAGATTGATTCTCGCAGGTAGCCTGCGCAGTCCCACAAGAATGGCAATAACTTCCTCGTCTGATGTCGGAATTGAATGATCTTTATGGTCAGACGATCCTCTCTTCAACGGCTTTCCATCAGTATATTGATCATCAAATTCTGAGTACTTTACGATTTTATATCAATTTCGCAAGGTGGCGGACAGCAGGAGCAAACTACCTTCTGATCTTCTGCCGTATGTCCCAAGTCCGATCTCGACGTCGTGTGGGCGACGATCTACGAGACCTCCTCAATCTGCTCTCAACTCTCATCACATGTGAATAATCAGTTAGATTAGATTAGGGTTCCAGATAAGCTGAGGTGACTTATATACATGGGCTACAGCAGGGACCAGGAGGAGAAATTGGGTTGGGCCTCCATTGGGCTTAAGTATCCAAGCTTAGCCCAAAGCTTATACTTAAGTCCAATAATAATAATATATTCCACTAAAATATTATTATTGCACTACCGTACCAATCCCAAAATTACGTTTTGGGCTCCTTCTTATTATGAGCCCGTTAGTCTCCCCATGTTTAAGATATACAATGTCCATTAATTAATTTAAGTTACTGACAACTCAATTAATTAATATCTCATCCAAGAGTAGTACCACTCAACCTCATTATCATGTCGAAATAAATTCCACCTGCAGGGTTTACATGATAATCCTTATGAGCTCCTCAAGGGGACATCATCAACCTATGACGGACACGGATTCCTTCTACAATCAACAGCACACCATAGAGACAGCACTATTTCCCAACTCATCGAGTTTGTTGATTTAATTACATGTAAATCTCACCCATTGATGAATCAAAGAAATACATACTGCCCTACGTGTCGAGGTTATTGTATAGGGATTAAGAGCACGAACTTCCATAATAACTGAGATCAAGTTCTCCTATAAGTCAGTATAAGTCGAACGATCTCAAGCGGTCCTGCTCAATACACACAAGTGCACTAATGTGATTCTATAGCCAAGACAAGCTAATACCAAACCACACTACAATCATCCCGATAGAGAGTCCCCGTCTATCTCGGTTGTGAGCATCTGTTTATACTTTATAAGAAAACTGATAATATGATCTTCCGTGTGTTGTCGCACAACATATTATCTACAGTATAAAGTAAGTGGACTATTGCATCGAACATATGAATAAATTATAAGATGCAATCATTTGATCATATGATTCTCATTTCAAATTAATTGTTATAACATTGTTCATACAAAAAGCTAGACTTTTAGTATACAATCCAACAATCTCCCACTTATACTAAAAGACTATGCTGTCATGTCTTCTGCCATACATCTGATTTCCACTCCCACTACACGACCATCAAAAGCTCTCGCCTTAAGGTCCTTGTAAATGGATTTACTAGGTTATCATCCGATGCAATCTAGGTGACAACAACCTTCCTCTCATCATACAATTTCTCGTAATAGGTGGTACTCGCGCTCCATGTGTTTAATTGCCTTATGGACTCGTGATTCCTTTAAGTTTGTAACTGCACCAATATCATTAATTTAAATTGTGATAATTTTGGGCAAACTTAGAAATACTTCAAAGTCCATCATGAAGTTTCTAGAGTCATATAGATACTTTGGCTGCCTTATAGGTTCCAATTTATCATCTTTCCATGATGGAGTCTGGAGTCCGAAATATATTTCTATATAACACTCCTCCACATTATAACTCTACTTTCTAAAATTAAACACATAACCTTGAGGTGGATTTACTGTCATCCCCATCTGATTTGAAAAATCCGAATCTACGTAACTCATAAGAAGCAGCGAATCTGTCCGGTAAGCCTACATATAATTTCTAGTCCTTTTCAGGTACATAAGTATATGTCTTACCACAATTCAACATTCTTATTTTGGGTTACCTTGATACCCAATGTTCATGCCATCGGCAAAATAGATATCCAACCTCGTGCATAGCATTCCTTAGATTAAGCTTCCTCATTTGCCGAACCATAAGGAACCGCTTTCATCTTCTTTATCTACTTTTGTGTCACAAGACATATTCACTTAGATAAATTCACATGCTAAACAAGTAAGGATCGTATCATTATATGAAACTTGAGATAAACATAACATCCTTTCTTGTGATCCGTATTACCATGATCAAAAGGATATTTTTGCTCTTCTTAAGTCCTTCATCTCATACCGCTTTATCAACCATACCCATACGCCCGACAATACTCTTTCATTGTCTCCAATGAGCAAGATACTATCTACGTATAGTACAAGAAATACCACCATATTTCCATCACTCTTTTCAATACACAAGACCCATCCGATCATTGATTAGATCCATGTCACTGGATTACCTCATCAAAACGGATGTTTCATGATCTTGAAGCTTGCTTTAGTCCATGAATGGACATTTTAAGCTTACTATCACAATGCTCTTAGCTTTTTGCAATGAATCACTCTGGTTGCTTCACATAGATGTTTCCCTTAAGACTTCCAATCAGGAAAGCTGTCTCGACATCTATTTGCTATCCCTCATAATTCATATGAGTAGCAACAAATAAAAGAGTTCGGATCAACTTAGACATAACTACCGGCGAACAGGTTTTCTCATAATCGAACCCTTTCTTTCTGAGTATACCTTTTCGCAACAAGCTTGCTTCCAAGGTTTTCACCTTATTCTATGATTCTCTTTTATTCTTGCATGCCCGTTTCCAATGGCTTTTACGCCATTTAGCGGTTCAACAAGCATCCAGACCTAATTTAAAATCCATCGATTCTATTTTAATATTCATTGCACTTTGCTAGGATTTGGTATTTCTAACTTGTAGTGCTTCGTCGTATCCGTGGGTCCATTTCATGTTTGCGAGGGACCAAGTCTCACGACTTTCCCAAAACATGTATCTTACAAGTTGTCGAAGAACCCTCCCACTACGACAAGGCACTACATGCAATTGTGTATCAGACGTGACACGCGTTGCAGTTTACCTTGTGGTATATCCTCTTGTACAATTGGTACTTATACTTTGTGTTTTTTCCTCTCACTTCCTTTAGAACAATTTATACATGGGTTTATGATTTAATACATAGTCTCTTTCCAAAAATCTAGTGTTTGTGTTAACAATCACCCTTCGATCTTTTAGACTAAATAAATCACCTTCATTTTTATAGCATATCCCACAAACAGACAAACATTCAAATGAATTACTGTTTCTAGGGCATACCCATAAAATGAATTTAGTAATTCCAAATAATTCATCATCCATCTAATCATTACCATAAGAGTCTTATTCCTTCTATCCACCACACCATTCAGCTGGGGCATGCCCGGTGTAGACCACTTGAGATTTAATCTCAACCTCTGATTAATAGCTCATAACTATCCTAAGAGGTACTCGTAATGACGATTAAATCGTCATTACTCGATATATTTTCCATGACGCTTCACTGTACCAGCCTTGCAATTCTTGAATTAATCAAAGAACTTAGACATGCAGTGCATCAAATAAATATATCGGTATCTAGAATAATCATCGATTGACGAATATTCATATCCACCTCTCATCCGGACAATCTTAGGACCACATAAATCATAATGAACTAATTCCAACATATATATCTCTGGTTCTGCACCCCCTTTGCCTTGAAAAAGCAATTAGTCATTTTTACTCCCAAGCAAGACTCGAAAGTCAGATAGTTTTCACTTCAGATAAACTAAGGGTCTATCGGCTATCAACTTTTGAATCCTACTCAAGTAAAATGATCTAGTCTTAGATGCCAAATATATATTTAGTTCATATCCGAAGGTATCTTTCTCTTACTAAGATTAGAAGATTCATTATTAATTACTATTTGTTGCATCTGCGGAATATACATGATTTAAGAGTATACAAATTGTTCACCAACGTACAATAACAGATTACAACTCTATCCTTCATTATAATGACCATGTCATTTAAATGAAATGGAGTATCCATCTATTAATGCATAGAAACTGAAATCAAATTCTTTCTATGAAAACGTACGTAAAACAATTTCTCATAATCAAACGTCTACTCATATCATTAGATAAATAGACAACTCCCACTGCAATAGCCACTACTCTTGTAGTTTTACCCATGTAATAACAATCTTATCCTCACTTAGTAATAAACATTTAGTGATTCCAGTATCTACACACTTCGTGTTAGTAAATGCCATCACTAATCATATTTTAAACAACTAGTGAATAAGATATAAAACTTGTTCACATTATGATGAAAATGGCTTTCCTTTGCCACATGTTTTGCCAGAAGTTTTCCACCATATACATCCTATTGTAATTCAGGTGGAACTTACTCAAAAACATCTAGGCAATTCACGAAGAATTAAATTGATCTAGGTTTTCCTTCAATTTATACTCCATGCTTTCCCAATTCATTCATCAAATTAAATCATGATCTTCTGCCTTTTAACTTCTCAAGTATCCGAAGAGTTACATGAGACCATCATATTTCTATGAACCTCTCATCTCTTCACTAGAGACTTTAATAGGCATCATGAGACGTCCCTTGTGAGAACACACATGTATTTTCTTAAGCAGTCAAATTCAAAACCAAGATTATTTTCTAATCATCTAATTTGGACAAGTAAATATAATTTCTTTTAGTTAATAATATGTGAGATAAAACCATTTGAAAATCAGAGAATCATAAATTAATTTACCGATCAAAACTTCGAATTTTATCCTTTTATATTGATTCCCTCAAAACAATATAAAAATAAAATTCACCGACATCTCAAGCACCGTGAGTCTGCAAGCCACGTTAGTGTAGACGTTTACATACCCGAACATTTACAAGAGAAGGTTTTACCCATTAATTTCATTTGTCAACCTAACTTTATGACAAAATAATTAATAGTCGGTTCCTCTTTAGCCATGCAAATAATAGCAGTGACTCCGTTGGGGAGGATACTAATTATTTACACCTAAGTGTACACCATTATTTGATCCCAAGTCCACTGCGCGAGCTTGTGTGCCTTACAGTTGGAGAAGTACACACGCGCTCGGATAGCTTCCTACAATCATCAATTATAAGTTTGTACCAGTGAGCCCCACATAAACTCATCCGTTAGGGAGGAAGGCCTATTGCCAACACGCAAGTTCATGTGCCACATTACAAACAATAATTATGTAATGAAGTCTGTACCAGTGATCCGTGAATAAACTCATCCGTTAGGGAGGAAGGCCTATTGCCAACACGCAAGTTTACTCACATCACTTACAAACCAATAATGGAGGCAGCGGGAATTTTTACCAATCCCCTCTCCCACTAGTTATTTAAGACCGAGGGTTTTTACATGTATATAATATTTCAGAATAAAATATGCAACCTAGCATGCTCATACTTCCAAATATATAACAATAATTGAACAATAAAACAATTATAGCAGTTATATATAAGGAAATAAATTGCCAAAAATAAGTTGACTTGATCAACACTCCAACATACATGCATATAATATACCAAATATAATACGCAATCTAGCATGCTTCTATTTAAGGCAATAAATCATAGAGAATCATGCATACATATATAACAATAATCAATTAATAAATCAATTATAACAGTTATATAACAGCGAATTCGATTGTTCGCCACCAATCACGAATGCGGACAACTGCGATGGGGATCGACCTCCCAGCAGCCTGCTCCACCACTCTGCACCCTGCTCGATCATATTGTGAAGACTCACGCGGAACCTGATGCAGACCAGTCGAACTTGATGTAAACCCGCTCGAACCTGGTGCAGAGTCGATCAAACCTGATGCAGACCAATCGAACCTGATGTGAATCCGCTCGAACCTGGTGCAGCATTGATCGAACCTGATGCAGACCAATCGAACCTGATGCAAATCCGCTCGAACCTGGTGCAGCATCGATCGAACCTGATGCAGACCAATCGAACCTGATGCAAATCCATTTGAACCTGGTGCAGCATCGATCGAACCTGATGCAGACCAATCGAACCTGATGCAAATCTGCTCGAACCTGGTGCAGCATCGATCGAACCTGATGCAGACCAATCGAACCTGATGCAAATCCGCTCGAACCTGGTGTAGCATCAATCAAACCTGATGCAAATCCGCTCAAACCTGGTACAGCATCGATCAAATCTGATGTAGACCAATCGAACCTGATGCAAATCCGCTCGAACTGTCGCTCGTCCAAGGGCCTACTTGCATGGAATCAAGTTCAGCCCAACGCGCAACATCAAACTACACCAACTGTCGTTCAGGGTTCGCAACCGTAGGAACCTGGGAATCCAATCTCCACCGTCCAGATTCTACGCCTGTGAGTTTTGAACATGCTGTCCAAATTACAGGTCGATCCAACAGTTAGATTGTGAGAAACAGCTCTTTTCCCTCAACTGCGCAGAACAGAATCGCCCAAAAAATTGCTTCTATTTTCGGCGTATTCCCGATAACACAAAGTTCCAAATACGATCTTCACCGTTCAGAATGTACATCCAAAAAATCTGAACGTGCTGACCAAAACTCAGCCTGATCAGACGGTTGAAACTCTGGTTATTGGCTCTGCAATATCACTGCGCTGGATTTTCTCTCAATTTCTTCCTTCCATGTGAAATTGACGAACAGTTTTCGTCGAATCCTCTCACACACAACCATCAACGAACAGATATGATATAGGGTATATTTCACATAGGGATATACATGGTTTGCGCAGTAAAACCAAAACCCTAAACATGTGATCCTAATTTCGAAAAATTAATCACATAAACCCTAGTCTAACGTGTCACGCTTCACCACGAAACTGAAGCTCTGATACCAATTGTTGGTGCTTGGATCATTTGGTTAACATGACCTGTTAGGGATTCATACGTTTCTATCACAGCGAAAGCAATAAATCATAGAAACAATTACCGTTCACCAAGGTATGTTGATGAAGATTGATTCTCGCAGGTAGCCTGCGCAGTCCCACGAGAATGGTAATAACTTCCTCGTCTGATGTCGGACAGCAGCAGCAAACTACCTTCTGATCTTCTGCCGTATGTCCCAAGTCCGATCTCGACGTCGTGTGAGCGACGATCTACGAGACCTCCTCAATCTGCTCTCAACCCTCATCACACGTGAATAATCAGTTAGATTAGATTAGGGTTCCAGATAAGCTGAGGTGACTCATATACATGGGCTACAGCAGGGACCAGGAGGAGAAATTGGGTTGGGCCTCCATTGGGCTTAAGTATCCAAGCTTAGCCCAAAGCTTATACTTAAGTCCAATAATAATAATATATTCCACTAAAATATTATTATTGCACTACCGTACCAATCCCAAAATTACGTTTTGGGCTCCTTATTATGAGCCCGTTAGTCTCCCCATGTTTAAGATATACAATGTCCATTAATTAATTTAAGTTACTGACAACTCAATTAATTAATATCTCATCCAAGAGTAGTATCACTCAACCTTATTATCATGTCAGAATAAATTCCACCTGCAGGGTTTACATGATAATCCTTATGAGCTCCTCAAGGGGACATCATCAACCTATGACGGACACGGATTCCTTCTACAATCAACAGCACACCATAGAGACAGCACTATTTCCCAACTCATCGAGTTTGTTGATTTAATTACATGTAAATCTCACCCATTGATGAATCAAAGAAATACATACTGCCCTACGTGTCGAGGTTATTGTATAGGGATTAAGAGCACGAACTTCCATAATAACTGAGATCAAGTTCTCCTATAAGTCAGTATAAGTCGAACGATTTCAAGCAGTCCTGCTGAATACACACAAGTGCACTAATGTGATTCTATAGCCAAGACAAGCTAATACCAAACCACACTACAACCATCCCGATAGAGAGTCCCCATCTATCTCAGTTGTGAGCATCTGTTTATACTTTATAAGGAAACCGATAATATGATCTTCCGCGTGTTGTCGCACAACATATTATCTACAGTATAAAGTAAGTGGACTATTGCATCGAACATATGAATAAATTATAAGATGCAATCATTTGATCATATGATTCTCATTTCAAATTAATTGTTATAACATTGTTCATACAAAAAGCTAGACTTTTAGTATACAATCCAACAGGGGCGTGTTAGAATGTAACCTGATTAAGTATTAAACGATTTGACTCTCTATAAGCTTAAGCTTTTAGATGAGGTGGTCATTTAAACAAAAAGGATTGTGATACTGAAAAGCAACGGTACTACATATTACATTTACATGAAAATATCATCCTCATAATCCTCATCCATGCATTGAAACAGAATCTCTGACCCATTATCTTCATCTTTAGTCTAACTTTTCACTAAACGTGAACATTTAATCTTGTAGTGGCCTGGTTCTTTGCAATGTCCGCAGCGGCGCAATGTATTACCCTTGGTATGTTTCAGTGATTGAGTTCCTTTTGTCCTCACTGTAATAGGATCCTTTACTATTACGTTTCTGCAATGCAAAACCTTATCTTAGGTAATTGGCCGCTTGACATTAATTCTGATGGGTCTGCAATAGTTCGTGGATTTGCAAGTATGGATTTCATACCATCCATTACAGCAGAGTAATGATCAAATGAGGTTGATCCCCTATTACATATCTCATACATCATAGAATGGAGTGATCCAAATCTCCATTCCACTTGCTTTGTGTCGTCATTAGTTATGGTAGTATTAATAAATGCCCTTCCCCATCTCTCGTGTAACATGTTGTTAGAAATGCAGAATACATTAGCTGCCTTAAGTGCACAAAATATGTGACTGCATGGCAACCTAATCAACTCAAACATCCCACAAGAACACTGCATGTGTTTATCACATTCATTCATGATTACAATTGTATTGGAGCATGATGCATCCCCATATTTGAGCAATTCAAACTTCCGCTGACCCTCTTTTGTTAGTATAGAAATTGGGGTGTACTTGCTTTTTTCTTGAATCTAGTAACATACCTGCACTAAAAAAAAGTTCTTTGTTACGCAAATGTATATGTGAATTAGTTTTTATTTAAATTAATCTATTTTACCTTCCGAAATATAGATGTCGTATAAAATTCATGTGCACTTCGTTACAAGCATTGTAGATGAGTTTGAAACGGTTATTCTTTTTGGGTGTTAATGAAATCTTGATGGTGTGTATTTTCTCTCATCCGCTTTATTGCCCTGCACCACTGCTTCACAAATTGATATAAATTTAAATCTCTGTGTAGGAAATTCTTCATGTATGAGTGTGCTTCCTCGCATCAATGGCTGGTGGTCATCCCGGCAAAAAACACGTCCCTGAAATAAGCTTCGCCCATTTGTTCCTCATATTGTACATTTCCTTAATCCATTCATGACCAGCAATGTCAAACTCAGTAATAAATCCATTCCATGATTGTTCAAATTCTTGCACTGCCTGACGGCTAAGAATACAATTTCAAAACCCATCTAAGAACCCTAAACTAGTGGATACGGTGCGAGCATTTCGCATCAAATGCCATGAACACAATCTATGCCTTGATTGAGGCATATCTGATGTCAATGCTGATGCAATTGCTTTATCACCATCAGATATTACAGATTCTAGGTATTTCCCTTCCATTGCATGGACAAATGTTTGGAATATCCACGTGTACGGTTCTGTTATTTCCTCTGCTATCATTCCACACCCAAAAACAATAGTATTTTGATGGTTGTTGACACTAACCATTTGAACAAACGGCATTCTAAATGTATTTATCATGTACGTAGAGTCAACAACCAATAAATCCCCAAACAAGCTGTAATCATACATAGACCGTGAGTCAGATAAAAATAGTCGGGTCAATCTGTTCTCCTCATTCACAGCGTACCTCACATATAGACTAGGATCAGTTTCTATTAAGGCTAAAAAATATGCTAGTGTTAACTCTGCATCAGTTCCAGCTTCTGGTGTTCTGACATTTTCTGATCTAACAAAGTTGTAAAGGTTCTTAACAGTGAAGCCCACATTATCAAATCCCCCATGCGTCGTAACCATGAAGTCCATTATTTTACAAGTTCTAAATCCAGAATCTTTCATTTTTTTAATTTCTACAGCATGCCCCTGCACTTACTTTCCTATTAGACCTAAAAAAATGAACTTGGGAAGGTATTGCAGTGTCATGTGCGTGTGTAGTAACAAAGTGAGATACTATATAAGCAGATAATTTCATAGAAAACTTTACCCCAAATTTTGATCACATGAACACCGAGTTGACATAGAGCCACTGAGGAAGGTCTATCGACACTAGTTGGTGGTGGTTTATCGATTTTAGTTCACCCTGATAACAAACCCATCGACGACGTAACACACATGTTTCTCCTTTGTTGTAGGTAGAACTACGCCTGCGAATTCCAAACCCAATGCAAACAGAATACGCCTTATAAAATGACTCAGCATCATCAATATTTCCAAATTTTTTTCCTAATAAGCACTCCGATGTCCAACTTATAAGATCTCTCGCACCCAAATCTCCACTGTCCACCAAGAATTTGAGAAAGCTATCATTTGATGCCCTTGATTCTTCTTCGTGATCTTCACAATATTGCTCGAAACTTATAAAATCACTAGTATCATATTCCATACATTCAATGACTGATCGAGTCTAACTAATCGAAGGAGATGAAATTTTAAGTTTTGAATTCAGAAAACTGTAAATCTGTGTATGTAATGGTTAAGATAAGCAGAAACTGTCGTTGTATTCTTATTGTTTGCACATAGAAATTGAATTTGAAAACTGTCTTATTCTTATTATTAGATATAATATGAATATTTATTTTTTTATTAAATCATACCTTATTTAATCAGTTAGATTATCTAGATTATTGTTCTAAAATATGATACCTTTTTGAAAAAATAATTTAGATAAATATAAAATAAATTTATGATATAAATTTAAGTTGTAATTAAGTAATGTAAACTATTTAGTGAATATATATAAAAATAAATACATTATAGATTAGAAAGAAAAAAATACAACAATACATCTATAATTTATAAAAAGGAAAAAGAAAAAAAATTCATGAAATTATCAATATATATAGATCATATTCGTAAATTATGTAAAGATAATTCATAAAATATTTTTAATATATGACTTTTATTTAAAATAAACCCAAATAAATTACTTAGCACGTATACATCAATAATAAAACATATAAAGAAATTAACATATTATAAAAATTATCTAATATAAATTATTTATCGAATATATATCAATAAAATAATATATGATAAAGTTAATATAAAAAAATAAATATGATACAATTCATTTTAGAATATAAAAGATATTGATATTTTATTCATATAATTATGATCACAGATTTTATGATTATAATTCAATATCCTCATAATTTTTATACATTTACAATATTAACATGTTTATTGGGTAGACTATGTGAAAGCATCTCATGAAAATATTATTTTATATTTTCGTAATTAATTATCACTTTTTTATTAAAGATGTTAAAACATTAACTTTAAAATGCTATAATTTTCACTAATACTATAAATTCTTTGTGGATACTCTTTTTTTAAAATTCTTTTTAGTACATTAAAAAAAACACTCTTTTTTAGAGTAATAATTGTTCATGTTTTTAAAAAGTTATTTTTCATATACTAAAGAGTAATCAATAAATTAGTGTTGTTAAGAATTTGAAGAGTAGTTTTTTTTAGTTAGAAAAATAATAATTTATGTATATAAAGAATAATTTTTCATGTAATAAAGAGTAATCAGTAAAATCAAGTTTTACGTGTGAACACACTTTATACACGTAGTTTGTCCTTGTCTTTGATATATATATCCAGTGCATTGAAAACAGTTATCCTTTTACATGACAAGCTAGTGAGTGATAGTAAATTACATTTCCAAACTGAAACCAACATAGATATTTAATTCTTTTATTTCTTTTGTTGAGATACATACAAATTGGGACAATATACATATATATTTAATTCTTTTGTTGAGATACATACAGATCGGGACAATTTCTAATGTTCATCAAAGTTTCTGTCAAACATGCATTAATGATAGATATTATGGGAAGTATTTTTATTCAAACTATACATTAACGTGTTAATTTTATTAGTCTTTATCTTTGAGTAAATGATAGGTATTTATAAAAATTTGAGTTGATAATGAATCTCTTAAAATATGTCACATAATTAAGCAAATTTAATTGGTAATAAAGTATGTACCTAATTGTTAATAAAATAAGAAACATGTATAAAGATACTATGGAGACGGTCATGTATAGTTGCTAATTGTTAATATTTGATGGAATGACCCAATTATGTTAGTTCTTTATTATATGATTGAAAAATATAAATTGATTTTGATGCATAAAGCAAATATTTTCTTAAAATAAAGTATCAATCTTTATTTTTTTAATAGATATTTTAATACAATAATCAAACACAAATTATCATGTGCACCGTGCACCTACCTTCAAAAACTATCCGATATACTTAATCCATTATTTTTGTAAAATTATTTTTTATTATATAAAAAATTACTTTTTTAAGAAATTATTTTAGTTAATTTTTCTTTTTTAAGAGAAATTATTTTGGATTCTCACCCAAAAATTATTTTGGTTTCTCAAAAAAAAATATTTTGATTTATTCATATTTAGGAGTATATATTTCACTTTTGTAATTGATTTATAGTTGTGAAAACTATTGATGTGTCATTGTACTATTTTAACATCTATACATATATAATAGCAACAAGAGTCAACCCAAAATTGGACTCAATTTTGACTCCATTCCCCCCCCCCCCCTTTTCAATTTTATTTCAATCTTGGCCATTCATTATTTGAAAAAGCAAATTTGAACTTTTTATTTTTGTTCTTCTTTATTTTAATTTTTCTCAATAAAAATTTGGTGCCAATTCAGAAATTTACACAAAATTTGTGGACAATTTTATAATTATTATTAGATTAGTGAATAAAACCAATTTCCAAACATTAAACTCATATGTGCTGCTCTTCTTCTCGCTCATCTCTATGCCATTTCCTAAACCTAATCTAAATTTCATTTCCACCTTCCGCCTTCCGTCTTCCACATCCTTATTCATCAGCATTGATATCTTTTGTGGAGATTACCAGAAATCACTATATGAAGCCTTGCAAAAACATAAATAATGTGAGTTGGATGGTTACTTTACTTCTAAGCATTCTCTTTATAGGTGATAAGTTAGTTCATTAATAATTAATATTTACCTCTGATTCGATCTATCGATTATATGTAAATGTAATGGATACATGTACATCAAATAAGGTTTTTCTCAAATGAGATTAAACTTGGAAGAAAGAAACTCTCATGACAACAGGTAAGTCAAGTCATTTTTTTCTTAGTGACAGGGTTAATCATCGACTAGGATAGCACCTTTACATTTGAACTAGCCTTTCTCTAATTTGAACTTTAGGTATGCTGATTCAATTTTTGTGATTCTCAGATATTGAAATGCATTTGCAAGAGATTGCAATCATGGAATATAAAAAAAAATGCGACAATTAATTCTACTGAAGAAAGTACTCAAAATTGGATTCCATACGTTCATGTCAAAGCTCACTGTTGCCAAGAAATAGTAATTTTCTTAATTCTCATTATTAGGCTCTAATCATGTTGCTTATTTTGTAATTAAAGTTGGTGAATTTTGTAATGTGTGCAAACATCAGTGCTGTTTTTTATTTATATAAAGTCAGTAATGGAAATCATTGTTTTCCCGTATAGTAATCCTATGCCGCCTTCAATCTCTCAATGGTAAATCATCTTCTCAGATGATTTATTCTCTACAAGATCCTTCTGTGCTTTAATTGTCGGGTGTTCATTGCATCCTTTGTTAGGTAATTTGTTTCTCCAACAATTCTTATAGTTACTATTCCGCACACATATTTTCTGTCAAAGCATTTTCATTTTCCTCAGGGGTTTCAATGAACTTAGATTAAATGTTGTTGGATTATTAATTTTTTTATAGGATGATAATCTTTTATGGAAACTTAAGTTGATGTATTTGTTATATATGGAATTGAAGCTTGGCCTAATGTCAAATTCTATGTTTTAAATTCTTTTTTAACTGTAGCTAAACATAATATTAATTTTAAAATTTTACCATCTTCAACAAGTTCAAAATTTTAGAAGAGATATTTTAGCTTTTTTGCTACTATGATGGTATTCTATTGAGAAACCATTTTTGTTGCTTTAAAGAGAGGAGTTTTTAAGCTGAAAATGTTTATCATATTAGGAGTGTATTGCTATTAAATCTCTCAAAGATTATATCCTTTTCGAATATAGCATTAATTTTCTGCCAGTATCGAGCCAAATACATGTAAGAGGATTGAAATCAATATGCGAGACTTTTGTGTTTCATTGCCAATTAAACGTAGTAAATTATCTGAAGTAGTTCAGTTATTAATGTTTTCGAAGTTTGGAATTGAGTTTTTGCATCCTAAGATGGTGAAATAATGACATTGTTATTGCGGTATGTATTGTTCAATTTGATCTCAAGCTGCTATTGGTGGTTTCATTGCTTGGCATTTTGAAGATCAGGTTAGAGCTATGTGTGGGGTATGATACTTTTTTTTGCTTACTTTGCAAAAGGGATTGTGTTTTCTTTGGTAGATGATAACTGTGATTTGTGTTGATTGGCTCTTGAATGAAGTTTTTATATGCTTTTTAAGGCTATTGGCTATTGTGCTACATGAGTGCGTTATATTTTTCTATTTATGTTTTTCCAAATTTCTCTTAAAAGGTATGTCTTTCCTCGACTGCTTATCGTATGCTCTTTTGTTGTGCTGATGATGATTCATATTTGCATTTTAATTTGTAGGATGTTTCATATTGAATTTCACTTATATACAAATTTGAGTTTTTGTTTCGGATCAATGACTATATGATTTGGATCACGGTGCAATGCTTTTTATGTATCAATGTATTTTTCCTATCTTCTTTCATGTCTCAGTGTCCTTGGAAGAAGGCTGAAACTTTATTTCAATTAGAGCAAGTTGTATGTTTATTCCTCAATTTTAGTTTCATATTAAATTTAACTCAGTAGGATATCAATATTCTTTCTCGGGCTTAAATATTCATTTATAGGGTGCATATGTAAAAGTGAAAATATTTTTAGGAGCGTAGAAATATTATCTTAGAAGAATGAACCAAGGGTCTTTCTATTTAAGTTAAACAAACATAATATCTTCTTTAACTAGTGCTTTGCTTGCTATGCAATTTCTCCTAGATAGGTGATTCTTTGGTGCATTATTTTGAAATGCTTGGTGCTACTCTATTTGGGCTTATTTAATATTATAAACTTTATACTAAAAAGGTTATGAATGATCAATTTATGGTATATTATTTTACTAATTGTTTTAATTATACTTATGGATATTATCTCTACTAAATTGCAGTTTAAGACTCTTTTAACCATGCTAATTAGCTTGATGCTAAATGTCATCCCCTATTAAATGCCATTAGTAAATTCTTCAAACATGGGAGCTTTATCTCAGGGTTTCGTCACTGATTTTATTCTTTTAAGCCTAAAGTAAATAAAGTTCGTCAATGAAAGAGGTATATTCAAACACAAGCATTCTTTCAAACCTAAAAGGAAGTGGGATAGACTATTTTGTTTCCTTGACTTTCATCTTTTGGACTGATATTTTGAGCGTAAATAATATTTTATCTTATAAATTTTTTTTGGGTTAATTAGCTTTGATCTCCTTATGGTTAATAAAAGAGACTGATTATTCAAAGGCTCAATGAAGTTCATGTTGGATTGTATACTAAAAGCCTAGCTTTAGTATAAATAATGTTATAACAATTTATTTGAAATGAGAATCATTGATCAAATGATTTCATCTTATAATTTATTTATATGTCTGATGCAATAGTCCACTTACTTTATATTGTAGATAATATGTTGTGCGACAACACGCAGAAGATCATATTATCAGTTTTCTTATAAAGTATAAACAGATGCTCATAACCAAGATAAATGGGAACTTTCTATCGGTATGGTTGTAGTGTGATTTGATATTAGTTAATCTTGACTATAGAATCACATTAGTGCACCTTGTGTGTAATGAGCAGGATCGCTTGAGATCGTTCGATTTATACTGACTATAAAGGAGAACTTGATCTCAGTTATTATGGATGTTCGTACTCTTAATCCCTATACAATAACCTCGACACGTAAGGCAGTATATATTTCTTTGATTCATCAATGGGTGAGATTTACATGTAATTAAATCAATAAACTCGGTGAGTTGGGAAGTTGTGCTGTCTCTATAGTGTGTTGTTGATTGTAGAAGGAATTCGTGTCCTATTAAATAGGTTGTTGATGTCCCCTTGAGGAGCTCATAAGGATTATCATGTAAACCCTACAGGTGGATTTATTCCGGCATGATAATAAGGTTGAGCGGTACTACTCTCGGATGAGATATTAATTAATGAAGTTGTCAATAACATAATAATTAATGGGCATTGTATATCTTAAACATGAGGAGACTCACGGGCTAATAATAAGAAGGAGCCTATAAAGTAATTATGGGATTGGAGCGGCAGTGCAGTAATAATATTTTAGTGGAATATATTATTATTATTGGACTTAAGTATAAGTTTTGGGCTAAACTTAGATACTTAAGCCCAATGGAGGCCCCAACTATAATTTCTCCTCCTGGTCCCTGCTGTAGCCCATGTATAAGTCATCTCAACTGTCTGAAAACCCTAATGATAACTAGATCACACCTAACACTGTGAGGAGGGTGGGAAACAGCAGATTGAGAAAATCTCGAATATCGTCGCCCACACGATGTCGAGATTGGACTTGGGAATACAACAGAAGATCGAAAGGTTGTTTGCTGCTACTGTTTGTCAACTTCCATGATTTTTCTAAAATCATGTGGAACTCACAATTGGATATGTAATATACCTTGGAAAGCCACAGAAGAGTGGATCATTTTAGAGCGTAGATCACTCAAATCGGAGATCAGATGAGGAAGTTATGGCCAAAACCGTGAGGCTGCGCAGGATGCCGGCGAGAATCTTCCTTCTTTAATATACCCTGGTGAAAGGTAATACATTTCTATGTTTACTTGCTTCCGCTGATATAGAATCGTATGGAACCCTAATGGTTTACGTTAACCAAATGATCGAATGCCAATAATTGGTATCAGAGCTTCGATTTCGTGGTGAAGCGTGACATGTTAAGCTAGGGTTTATATGGAATATGTGGTTTAATTATGAATTAGAATCGCATGAGAATTAGGGTTTTGGTATAATATGATTGTACCTGTATATACCCTGTATGTCGATACCTGTTCGTGAGTTTCTCCTGGAGAAGACGATCACTCATTGTTTGGTGAGAGCGCAAGACGGCAGGCTCAAAGCCGTGTGAAGGCACTAGATGCCGGGCACATGGCCGTATGATGCCACATGATGGCGAGCAACAGTCTGCGTATTAGCGTGCGTGGTGCGTGCTTGGCATGAACAAAGATCACATGTCGGCACACGCATGGAGGATGGACAATGGCACGGCAGGCAAACATGCATGCATGCCAGACGCACTTTATGTGATGTTGGGCTGATGGGCGAGTTTTGGCCAGGTGGACGCCGTGTTATGATAATCCAGATATGCAGGAGTGCCATGCGAGAAGGAAGGATGGCATGGTTACTGGAGTGTGGGTTGCACGATGCCGTGCAAGAGGCTGCTCATTGGTGCACACTGCCAATAATGGGAACAAGGGCGCATGGGTATAGCCGGGAGTGGGAGTAACTGTGCTTGCTAGTACGCACGATAGCCATCGGGTGAGCAGAAAGCATGCTCGTTGAGCACCGTGTGAAAGTAGATTTGGCGCACGGATGATGTCGCTCTGCAGGCATAGCGCACATGGATGATGGCGCACTACAGGCGAAGCGCGCGACTTCACGCACTGATGTTGGCGCACGGCAGGTATAGCGCGGCACGTGAGATGCTGGCGCACGGCAGGCGAGGCAACGTGGGTCGTGCGATGACAGGCTGCTTGTTGCGTAAGGCATTGATTCAACAGAGTATCGGATAAGACATCCAAATTTAGTGGCGATTTAATTTGGTATATATATAACTGTCATAATAGATTATCGTTATATATGGTTGCATGTGCTATTTGATTTACTGCCTTAAATAGAAGCATGATATTACCGTTTTAATTCGTGATATATAACTGCCATAATTGATTTAATTATCTATTATTTTTATATATGGTTTCACGTCGATATCGATGATTTCGATAATGTGGACGATGTTGAAAGTCGATATCGATAGTTTCGAAAATTTGATAATCTGGAAATTTTTTGAAAATTTGATAATTTGGTCGATATTGATGATTTCGATAATCTAGTCGATATCGATGGTCGATATCAATATTTTCGAAAATTTGATAATCTGGAGATTTTTGAAATTTTGATAATTTGGACGTCGTTGCCCGTATTCGTGCTTGGTGGCGAACAATTGAATTCGCTGATATATAACTATTCATAATTGATTTAATTATCTGATTATTGTTATATATGGTATGCATGTTCTCTATGATTTACTGCCTTATTTGCCGTAATAGGATCATGCTAGGTTGTGTATTTTATTTTGAATATTATATGCATGTAAAAACCCTTGGTGTTAAATAACTAAGTGGGAGAGGGGATTGGTAAATAATTCTTGTGGCCTCCATTATTGGTTTGTAAGTGATATGGATAAACTTGCGCATTGGCTATAGTTCCTTCCTCCCTAACGGATGAGTTTATTCACGGATCACTGGTACAGACTTCTTTAAATAATTATTGTTTGTAATGTGATGCATATGAACTTGCGCATTGGCTGTAGTGCCTTCCTCCCTAACGGATGTGTTTATATGCGGTTCACTAGTACAAACTTATAATTGATGATTGTATGAAGTTATCTGAGCGCATGTGCACTTCTCCAACAGTAAGACACATAAGCTTGGGCCGCGGACTTGGGATCAAATAATGGTGTACACTTAGATGTAAATAATAAGTATCCTCCCCAACGGAGTCACTGCTATTATTTGCATGGCTAAAGAGGAACCGACTATTAATTATCTTGTCATGAGGTTAGGTTGACGAATGAAATTAATTGGTAAAACCTTCTCTTGTTAATGTTCGGGTTTGTATACATCCACACTAACGTGGCATGCAGACTCACGGTGCTTGAGATATCGGTAAATTTTATTTTTATATTATTTTAAGGGAATCAATATAAATGGATAAATTTGAAGTATTTGATCGGTGTACTTATTTAAGTGATTCTCTGTAATTTCGAATTTTTTATCTCGCTTATTATTTACTAAAAGAAACATATTTACTTGTCCAAAATTAGATGATTAGAAAAGAATCTTGGTCTCGATTTTTACTGCTTAGAAAAACATATGTGTTCTCACTAAGGATGTCCCATGATGCCTATTAAAGTCTCTAGTAGAGAGGTGAAAGGTTCATAGAAATATGATGGTCTCATGCGACTCTTCAGATACTTGAGTAAGTTAGAAAGGCAAGAGGTCATGGATAAGTTGATGAATGAATTGGGAATGCATGGAGTAGAATTAAAAGGGAAACCTAGGTCAATTCTATTCTCCATAATTTGCCTGGATGTTTTGAGCAAGTTCTACCTGAAATACGAGAGGTTGTATATGGTGGGGAACTTCTGACAAAACATGTGGCAAAGGAAATCAATTTTCATCAAGATGTGAACAAGGTAGTATCTCATTCACTAGTCGTTGAAGCATGATGGCATCTACTGACACGTTGTGTGTAGATACCAGAATCATTAAAAGCCTGCAACTAAGTGATGATAAGATTAATGAGTACATGGGTAAGCTACAGAAGTAGTGGTTGTCGTAGTGGGAGTTGTTTATTTTTCTTATGATAGGAATAAACATATGATTATGTGAAATTATCTTTACGTACGTTTTCATAGAAAGAATTTAATTTCAGTTTCTATGTATTTACAGATGGATACTCTATTTCATTTAAATGACATGGTCATTATAATGAATGATGAAGCTAAAATCTGTTATGGTATGTTGGTGACAATTTAAACACTCTTATATCATGTTTATCCCACGAGTGCAACAAATTGAAATTAATAGCGCGTCTTCTAATCCTAATAAGAGAAAGTCTCTTATGGAAATGATTAGATGGATGATGAGTTATTTGAAATTATTAAATTCATTTTATGGATATGTCCTAGAAACAGTATTTCGTATGAATGTTTGTCTGTTTGTAGGATATCCTAGAAAAATGAAGGGTGATTTATTTAATAGTCCAAAAGATCAAAGGTGATTGTTAATGCGAATACTAGATTTTTGAAAAAGGACTATGTAATAAATCACAAAACCATGTATAAATTATTCTAAAGGATGTGAGAACGAAAACACAAAGTATTAGTACCAATTGTACAAGAGGATATACTATAAGTAAACTGCATCGCGTGTCACATCTGATACACAATTGCATGTAGCGTCTTGTCGTAGTGGGAGGGTTGTTCTACAATCGGATAAATTTATGTTTCAGGAAAGTCATGAGACTTGGTCCCTAATGAACATGAAATTGACCCACGGATACAACGAAGCACTACAATATATAAATGCGATATCTTAGCAAGTTGTAATGATTTCTGAAATAGGATCTATGGATTCTAAATCAAGTCTGTGAGCTAGTAGGACCACTAAATGGTGTAAAAGCCATTGGAAGTGGTCATACAAAATAAAAGAGGATCATACGGTAAGGTGAAAACCTTGAAAGCAAAGCTTGTTGCGAAAAGGTATACTTAGAAAGAAATGGTTTGATTATGAGGAAACTTTTTTGCCAGTAGCTATGCCTATGTTGATCCGGATTCTTTTACCTATTGCTGCTCATATTGATTATGAGGTATAGCAAATAGAAGTCAAGACAGCTTTCCTGATTGGAAGTCTTAAGGAAAATATCTATGTGAAGCAACAAGAGTGATTCATTGCAATGGGCTAAGAGCATTTTGAGTATGAGCTTAAAATTGTCCATCAATGGACTAAAGTAAGTTTTAAACTCAAAGAACATCTGTTTGGATGAGGTAATCCTGTCATATGGATTTATTCAATGGGCGGATGTGTCTTGTGTATTGAAAAGAGTGACGGAAATGTGGTGGTATGTCTTGTACTGTACGTAGATGATATATTGCTCATTGGAGACAATGAAAGACTATTGTCGGGCATATAGGTATGGTTGATAAACCAGTATGAAATGAAGGACTTGAGAAAAACAAAGTATATCCTTGCAATCATATAGATCACAAGATAGGATGTTATGCTTATCTCGAGCTTCATGAAATGATACAATCCCTACTCGTTTTAGCATGTGAGTTTATCTAAGGAATTGTGTCTTAAGACACAAAAGAAGATAAAGTAGATGAAGACGATTCCTTATGCTTCGGCGAATAAGGAAGTTTAATCTATGGAATGCTATGCACGAGAATGGATATCTATATTGCCAATGGCATGGTCAGTGAGTATCAAGGTAACGCGAAATAAGAATGTTGAACTATGGTAATACATATATTTATGTACCTGAAAAGGACTAGAAATTATATGTGGACTTACATAACAGATTCACTGCTTCTTATGAGTTACGTAGATTCGAATTTTTCAAATCATATAGGGAAACCAGTAAATCCACCTCAAGGTTATGTGTTTAATTTTAGGAAGTTGAGTCATAATATGGAAGAATGTTATATAGAAATATATTTCAGACTCTACCATGGAAAGATAATAAATTGGAGCCTCTGAGGCAGCCAAAGTATATGTATGACTCTAGAGACTTCATGATGGACTTGGATGTGTTTTCTGAGTTTTTCCAGGGTTATTACAATTTATTATGATAATAATGGTGCAGTTGCAAACTTGAAGGAATCATAAGTCCATATGCAATTAAACACATTAAGCGCAAGTACCACCTGTTACGAGAAATCGTATGATGAGGGGAAGGTTGTTGTCGTCTAGATTGCATCGGATGATAACCTAGTAAATTCTTTTACAAGGACCTTAAGGTGAAAGCTTTTGATGGTCGTGTAATGGGAGTGGGAATCAGATATATGGCAGTGGAAATGATAGCATAGACTTTTAGTATAACTAGGAGATTGTTGGATTATATACTAAAAGCCTAGCTTTAGTATGAACAATGTTATAACAATTTATTTGAAATGAGAATCATTGACCAAATGATTGGGTCTTATAATTTATTTATATGTCTGATACAATAGTTCGCTTACTTTATACTGTAGATAATATGTTGTACGATAAAAACACGTGGAATATCATATTATCGATTTCCTTATAAAGTATAAACAGATGCTCACAACCGAGATAGACGGGGACTCTCTATCGGTATGGTTGTAGTGTGATTTGGTATTAGTTTGTCTTGACTATAGAATCACATTAGTACACCTTGTGTGTATTGAGCAGTACCGCTTGAGATCGTTCGATTTATACTGACTATAAAGGAGAACTTCATCTCAGTTATCATGGATGTTCGTGCTCTTAATCCCTATACAATAACCTCGACACGTAAGGCAGTATGTATTTCTTTGATTCATCAATGGGTGAGATTTACATGTAATTAAATCAATAAACTGGGTGAGTTGGGAAGTAGTGCTATCTCTATGGTGTGCTATTGATTGTGGAAGGAATCTGTGTCCTATTAAATAGGTTGATGATGTCCCCTTGAGGAGCTCATAAGGATTATCACGTAAACCCTGCAGGTGGATTTATTCCGGCATGATAATGAGGTTGAGTGGTACTACTCTCGGATGAGATATTAATTAATGGAGTTGTCAGTAACTTAATTTATTAATGGGTATTGTATATCTTAAACATGGGGAGACTAACGGGCTCATAATAAGAAGGAGCCCATAACGTAATTATGGGATTGGAGCGGCAGCGCAGTAATAATATTTTAGTGGAATATATTATTATTATTGGACTTAAGTATAAGTTTTGGGCTAAATTTGGATACTTAAGCCCAATGGAGGCCCAACTCTAATTTCTCCTCCTGATCCCTACTATAGCCCATATATAAGTCATCTCAACTGTCCGGAAACCCTAATGATAACTAGATCACGCCTAACACTGTGAGAAGGGTGAGGGAACAACAAATTGAGAAGATCTCGAAGATCGCCGCCCACACGACGTCGAGATTGGACTTGGGAATACAGCAGAAGTTCGGAAGGTTGTTTGCTGCTGTTGTTCGTCAACTTCCATAATTTTTATAAAATCGTGTGAAACTCACGACTGTATGTATGATATATTTTTGGAAAGCCACGGAAGAGAGAATCGTTTTGGCGTGTAGATCACTCAAATCGGATATCAGATAAGGAAGTTATGGCTAAAACTGTAAGGTTGCACAGGCTGCCAGCGAGAATCTTTCTTCTTCAACATACCCTGGTGAAAGATAATACTTACTTGCTTCCGCTGATATATAATCGTATGGAATCCTAACGGTTCACATTTACCAAACGATCAAACACCAATAGTTCGGACTGAGGGTATACTATATACTTTCGTTAAATAGACAAAAATATGGAATGTTCCATGTTCAATCTATGGATTCAAAATATGCTAAGTAATTATTTATGTAGTCCAATTTAACATGTTTATACTTTCAAATTCATGTAGTATAGGATGAAAGATATCATGTGACTACTAATACAATTATTTTTATATACTTATTAATTAACAGATTCCACATTAGTTTTTTCAAATTTTTGGTTGCATTGTGGCTTATTATAAAATTTCTTTTTTGGTGTATGTTGCATTTTAACATTAGTTTACATTAGCCTCTGATTATGAGACTCATTAAACTCTTTTATCCTAATTTGCATTGCACGGGTAAAAATTGTTCCTACTATTCTTGGTCTCAAAATAGGAAAATCTTTGTACGATCAGATGCAGAATGAGTTCAGTAAAGCAGGAAAATAATAGAAATAGCTTTGAAAATCAAATAAGATTTCTCTGAATTCTTTCACTCTCAACCAGCATCACGGATTTAAACATGTAAAGCTTTTTTGGTATTTATTATATGAATGGACTAAAGTTGATTTGGAGCATTAACCGTTTGGAGAAATTTTGCTGCTGGAGAAGTTTTACTACTATACAAAAATACAAAAGAAAACATGAAGAAGACATGCAATGTATGTGAGATTATAGTCGTATTTATTTAAGACATTATTTGTAGTCTTTAATAGAGGATTTTTGGCATATAAGCCTATATTTAAGTCTTTGTATTGCAATACTTTCCTGTAATGGTCTTGACATTGTGGCCTATGCACTTGAACTTGCTTTGAACTTTTATTTTAGGCAATGTTCTTAGCTTTATAATAGCAATTATTTTTCGAACACCTTAACATACTAATTTTTGTTGTTGTGGGTGTGTTATCACTTTTATATACTCCCTCCGTCCAGTTTTAAGGTGTCCGTTTGCTTTTTGCACGTGAATTAAGGAGTATTATTATTATATGTAAAGTGGGTAGTTGTATTAGAGGAAAGTGGTGGGTCATATTGTCACTACAAGAAATTTAATCAATACCCACACATAAAATACCCACACATGAGATGTGTGGCTAAATTGTGACATATAATATTTTTATGTGTGGGTAATGTAACAAGTCTATTGTGACATTTAAAATGTGTCGCTAAAAATCAATAATAACATTTTAATTTTACGTATTAATTTTCATATAAAGAATGCCCACACATGATATAATTGTGTGAATAATAATATATTATTTAGCTACATAAAATTTATGTGTAGTTAAAAAAAATACATGTGATGATATGACATTATATTTGACGATAATTGATTAATTAATTAATAATACAAAAATAAAAATTATATTACTTAGAAAATATTATTAAATTATAATAATATTTTATATAAAATAGCTTATTTTGGAAATATTTTATATCTATACATATATATAATAATCAAAATATTAATTGAAATATTTATATAGCCAAATGGATAAAGCTTCCTTTCACACGTCCGCAGATAAGAGTTCGATTCATAAAAGGAACAAAAAAAGATAAGATAAGATAAATCAAGTAAGAAGACAAATGAACGCTCACTCACAATCCACATTTCTCAAATTTCTTGTAGTGTGTGTACGTTTTTACTAAATAGGGGAAATTGACATCTTAAAAGCAGACTGAGGGAGTATATATATGTATATATTCCAAATATTCAAGTTCGGATGCATAATTGAAGTATCATGAGAGAAATTCCTCACATTATATTAAAACTCTCACAGTATCATAAAATAGATATTCAAGGATATTATATTACATTTAATATTTTACAATTTAAAAAAATTATCAATGATAATTATTATATTAAGATTTTTTAAATTCAACAGACCATTTTAATTCGTAAAAAATATTTTTTTTTAATTTAAATTATTAAATAAGTAGTTTAAAATCAGTGTTGTTATAGCTGGACCAGAGGTTGAAACAATAAAGGCAACATTTCTAGGTTCAACCCAAATAATTAAATTTCACATATTTTCAATGATGTATTTTATAGAATCATTATTTACAAAAATATATAATTAACAAAATTATTTTCTAAAGCAAAATTTTCAATTTAATTAAAAATATGATAAAATAAAAATATTTATAATTTATAATCCATACATAGTTATAATCAGTGTTGTTGAAACCAGATCGAACCGGCCGTTCAACCGGTTGAATTGGGAACCGGACCGAGATCCGATCCAAAAACACATACATAACCGCTTTTGCTATTAAACCGGGAAAAATCAGATCAAACTGATAAAAATCAGCTGAACCGGGAAAGCCGCAGTAATCGGAAATCGACGGTTACGTAATTTTAAAAAATAAACACAGAGATCAGCCGTGCAATCGTGTATTCAGGAATTTTCACAAGAAATTGAAACTCCACAATTTAAATATTTAGAAATTATTAAATTATTACACTGAATTCTCCTTACAATTATATGTTTGACAGAGGAGAGTAATTGAAAAAAATAAATGAAAATAAAAATATTTATCTTTGCCCTTCGGTGAAGATGTCGAGCCATTGAAGCCTCAGCAAACCTTTAAAGCATCGTAGCACACTTCTCAATTAATATTAGAGAGGAAGAGAGTAAGAGAGATTGAGAGATTGAGACAGAGTGGTGCACTCTGTTGAAGGTGGAGGATGCCCTACTTCTATTCTTTCCCATATAATCACATAAGAATATTTAATTTTTAATAATAAATATTAAGTGGGTGGGCCTATAATACTAAACATGAAGTGTGGCCTTTGGAAATTGGGCTAGACATAATGTTTATTAAAAAACCTTATTTATTATATTATTTTTATTAATAGTTATTTTAAATTATAATTAAAAAATATATAAAATTTAATTTTCCGGTTGAACTGCCGGTTGAACCGATCCAACCGGTTGAACCTCGAATCGTTACCTTCACCGGTTCGATCTCAGGTCCGGTTATAAAAACACTGGTTATAATATATATACTCCCTGCATCTCTTTGATAAGTGTCCATTTTGCCATTTTGATCTGTCCCAATACAAAGTATCAATTTTCATTTTGGATTGATGTAACACACACAATAATATTAATATACTCAACTCACTACACATGGGGCCTACACTCAACACTAATACAACTACCCACTACACATTAAAATATTATTTCTCTTACCTCATTATACTTAAAATATTATACTCCTTAATCCACGTGCAAAAAATAAACGGACATTTATTAATGGGACGGAGGGAGTATATAATATCCTAACACACATTTAATTTAATATTTAAATATGTTCTAAAGAAAATTATAAAAGTAAAACATCATGTAAGTAAAAATAAATTTTATTTTTAAAAAATTAAAATATATACTAAGGGAGAAATTACGACTTTACCCATGTGGTTTATGGTATACTTTTTTTATCAGTGGTTTAGGTAGGGATGACAGTGGGACGGGTATTTTCGAGTAAACGACCTACCCGAATCCTAATGGGAAGGGTACGAGTAGTTGTAAAAAATATTTTTAGGATTTGGAATGGATACGGGTTCATACCCGAGGGTTATATATATTATTATAAAATTTAATATGTGGAGTATTATATAATTTATATATTATGAGATATTTTATATATTTAATTAATAGTTATATTTTATTTAATTCTATTTATTAAATTTTTATTTAAAATAATAGAATTTATATTATATATATTTTATATTTAATTAATTATAATGTAATTATAATTATTATATTTATTTAAACAATAAAAAAATATAAATAGATATAAAATAAATGAATATGAAACGCGTACGGATACCTGCGGGTATTGATAAATGGGTATGGGACGGGTACGGGTAGCATAATAAATTTTTTAAACGGGACGAGTACGATAGTTTTATAATTGGATATGGGCACGGGTGTACCAAAAAATAAGCGGGTACCCTGTTGGCAATTGGATCGTGCGGTTCAACGTGATTCGTTAGTAAAACAGGTAAACAAATCAGCGAAAGCAAATAGAATTGTTTACCGTACTTCTGGGTCGATGTAGAGGATGATCGTTGCAGAGAACCACCTCTCGATCTTCTGCTGTATGTCCCAAGTTGAATCCTGCTGTTGTGTGGGCAACAATCCGCAGGATTCTCTCAATCTGCTCCTTTTCTTTCTAACTGTCAAATGAGGCACTGACTTAGGGTTAACAGGAGCTGAGATGACTTATATAGTTGGGCTACAGCAGGGACCAGGAGGAGAAATTGGGCTGGGCCTCAATTGAATTTAATTAACCAAACTTAGCCCAAAGCTTTTAATTAAATCCAATAATAATAATATAGTCCACTAAAATATTATTACTGCACTACCCGTCCAATCCCAAAATTATGTTCTGGGCTCCTTCTTATTATAAGCCCGACAGTCTCCCCATGTTTAAGATATACAATGCCCATTAATTAATTAAGTTACTGACAACTCAAATTAATTAATATCTCATCCGAGAGTAGTACCACTCAACCTTATTATCATGCCGGAAATTAATCCACTTGCAAGATTTACATGATAAACCTTATGAGCTCCTCAAGGGGACATCATCAACCTATGTCGGACATGGATTCCTTCTATAATCAACAGCACACCATAGATACAGCACTATTTCCCAACTCACCGAGTTTGTTGATTTAATACTTATAAATCTCACCCATTGATGAATCAAAGAAATACATACTGCCCTACGTGTCGAGGTTATTGTATAGGGATTAAGAGTACGAACTTCCATAATAACAGAGATCAAGTTCTACTATATAGTCAATATAAGAAGAACGATCTCAGGCGGTCCTGCTCAATACACACAAGTGCACTAATGTGATTCTATAGCCAAGACAAGCTAATACCAAATCACACTACAACCATACCGATAGAGAGTCCCCGTCTATCTCAGTTGTGAGCATCTGTTTATACTTTATAAGGAAACCGATAATATGATCTTCTGCGTGTTGTCGCACAACATATTATCTACAGTATAAAGTAAATGGACTATTACGTCATGCATATAAAATAAATTATAAGACGCAATCATTTGATCAATGATTCTCATTTCAAATATTGTTATGACATTGTTCATACTAAAGCTAGACTTTTAGTATACAATCCAACAATCTCCCACTTATACTAAAAGACTATGCTATCATGTCTTCTGCCATACATCTGATTCCTACTCCCACTTACGCGACCATTAGAAGCTCTCGCCTTAAGGTCCTTGTAAATGGTTTACTAGGTCATCATCCGATGCAATCTAAGCGACAACAACCTACCCCTCATCATACGATTTCTCGTAACAGGTGGTACTCGCGCTCCATGTGTTTAATTTCCTTATGGACTTGTGATTTCTTCAAGTTTGCAACTGCACCAATATCATCAATGTAAATTGTGATTACCTTGGGCAAACTTAGAAACACTTCAAAGTCCATCATGAAGTCTCTAGAGTCATATAGATACTTTGGCTGCCTCAAAGGCTCCAATTCATCATATTTCCATGATGGAGTCCGGAGTCTGAAATATATTTCTATATAACACTCCTCCACATTATGACTCTACTTCCTAAGATTAAACACATAACCTTTGAGGTGAATTTACTGCCGTCCAATCTGACTAAAAAAAACGAATCTACGTAATCCACAAGAAGCAGTGAATCTGTCCAGTAAGTCCACATATAATTTCCAGTCCTTCTCAGGCACTTTATAAATGTCTCACCACAGTTCATCATTCTTGTTCCGGGTTACGTTGATACCCACTGTTCATGCATTCAACAAAACAGATATCCAACATCGTTCATAGCATTCCTTAGATTTAAGCTTCCTTATTCGCCGAAGCATAAGGAACCGCTTTCATCCTCTTTATCTTCTTCTTGTGTCTCAAAAACACATTCACTTAGATAAATTTACATGCTAAACGAGTATGGACTGTATCATTTTATGAAACTTGAGATAAGCATAATATCCGTTCTCGTGATCCGTATTACCGTGATCAAAAGGATATATTTTGCCTTTCTTAAGTCCTTCATCTCTACCGCTTTATTAACCGTACCCATACGCCCGATAATACTCTTTCATTGTCTCCAATGAGCAAAATACTATCTTCGTATAGTACAAGAAACACCACCACGTTTTCGTCACTCTTTACAACACACAAGACTCATCCGCTCATTGATTTAAAACCATGCCACTGGATTACCTAATCAAAACAGATGCTTCACTATCTTAAAGCTTGCTTTAGTCCATCGCCGGACACTTTTAAGCTTACTATCAAAATGCTATTAGTACTTTGCAATGAATTACTCTGGTTGCTTCACATAGATGTTTTCCTCAAGACTTCCAATCAGGAAAGCTGTCTTGACATCTATTTGCTGTTCCTCATAATTCAATACGAGCAGCAATAAATAAAAGAATCCGGATCAACATAAGCATAGCTACCAGCGATCATGTTTCCTCATAATCGAACCATTTCTTTCTGAGTACACCTTTTCGCAACAAGCTTTGCTTCCAAGGTTTTCACCTTTCTGTATGATCCTCTTTTATTTCCCTTGACCACTTGCAATGGCTTTTACACCATTTTAGTGATCGTTCAAGCTCCAGACTTAATATAGAATCCGTTGATTCTATTTCAACATTCATTGCAACTTACTAAGATTCTGCATTTTAATCTTGTAGTGCTACGTCGTATTCGTGGGACAATACCATGTTTACTAGGGATCAAGTCTCACGACTCTCCCAAAACATATATATATATGGGTTGTCATACAACCCTCCCACTACGACAAGGCACTACATGTAATTGTGTATCAGACGTGACACGCGTTGCAGTTTACCTTGTGGTATATCCTCTTGTACACTTGGTACTTATACTTAGTGTTTTCCTCTCACTTCCTTTAGAACAACTTATACATGGGTTTGTGATTTATTACATAGTCCTTTTCCAAAAATCTAGTTATTGAGTTAACAATTATCCTTCGATCTTTTGGACTAAATAAATCACCCTCCATTATTCTAGGATATCTCATATACAGACAAACATTTCACGAATTACTGTATCTAGGGCATATCCATAAAATGAATTTAATTATTCCAAATAATTCATCATCTATCTAATCATAACCATAAGAGCCTAATACCTTCTACCCACCGCACCATTCAGCTGGGGCATACCCGGTGTAGTCAACTTGAGATTTAATCTCAACTTCTGATAAATAGCTCCTAACTATCCCAAGAGGTATTCGCCATCATGATTGAATCGTAATGACTTAATATATTTTCCATGACGCTTCACTGTATCAGCCTTACAATTCTTGAATTAATCAAAGAACTTAGACATGCAGTGCATCATATAAATATATTGGTTTCCAGAATAATTTTCGAATATTCATAACCACCTCTCACCTGGATAATATTAGGTTCGCTTGAATCAGAATGAACTAATTCCAACATATATATCTTTGGCTCTACACCCCACAGCCTTGAAAAGGCAGTTAATCATTTTTACTTCCAAGCAAGACTCGCAAGTCCGATAGTTTCCACTTCAGATAAACCTTACGGTCTATCGGCTATCAACTTTTGAATCCTACTTAAGTAAAATGAATTAGTCATAGACGCCAAATGTATGTTTAGTTCATTTCCGAAGGTTCCTTTCTCTTACAATTATTAGAAGATGCATTATTTAATTACTATTTATTGCATCTGTGGGATGAACATGATTCAAGAGTATACTTTTTATCCACCAACATACTTTAACGGATTATAGCCTCATTGCTCATTATTATGACCATGTCATTTAAATGAAATGAAGTATCCATCCGTTAATACATAGAAACCGAAATTAAATTCTTTTTATGAAACGTACGTAAAGACAATTTCTCATAATCAATCGTTTATTCTTATCATGAGATAAATAAACAACTCCCACTGCAATAGCCACTACCTTTGTAGTTTTACCCATGTTATTAACAATCTTATCCTTACTCAGTGATAAACATTTAGTGATTCCAGTATCTACATACTTCGTGTCAGTAGATGCCATCACTAAACATGTTTAAACCATTAGTAAATAAGATATTAACCTTGTTCAGATCATGATGAAACATGGCTTTCTTTTGCCACATGTTTTGTTAGAAGTTTCCCACCAAATACAACCTCTCGTATTTCAGGTAGAACTTGCTCAAAACATCCAGGCAAATTGTGAAGAATAAATTGATCTAGGTTTTCCTTTCAATTTCTATTCCAAACTTTTCCAATTCATTCATCAATTCAACCATGATCTTCTGCCTTTTAATTTACTCAAGTATGCGAAGAGTTACATGAGACCATCATATTTCTATGAACCTCTCATCTCTTCACTAGAGACTTTAATAGGCATCATGAGACGTCCTTTGTGAGAATACACATGTATTTTCTTGAGCAGTAATTTTCAAAACCAAGATTCTTTTCTAATCATTTAATTTGGACAAGTAAATATAATGTCTTTTAGTTAATAATTAGTGAAATAAAACCATTCGAAATTCAGAGAATCAAAAATAAATATTCCGATCAAATCTTCGAATTTTATTCTTTTATATTGATTCCCTCAAAACAATATAAAATAAAATTCATCGACATCTCAAGCACCGTGAGTCTGCAAGCCACGATAGTGTGGACGTTTACAAACCCGAACATTTACAAGAGAAGATTTTACCCATTAATTTCATTTGTCAACCTCACTTTATGACAAAATAATTAATAGTCGGTTTCTCTTTAGCCATGCAAATAAAAGCAGTGACTCCGATAGGGAGGATACTTATTATTTACATCTAAGTGTACACCATTATTTGACCCCAAGTCCGCGGCCCAAGCTTGTGTGCCTTACAGATAGAGAAGTACACACGCGCTCGGATAACTTCCTACAGTCATCAATTACAAGTTTGTACCAGTGAACCGCATATAAACTCATCCGATAGGGAGGAAGGTCTAAGCCAACGCGCAAGTTCATATGCATCACATTACAAACGTAATTGTTTAATGAAGTCTGTTCCAGCAATCCATGAATAAACTCATCCGATGGGGAGGAAGGCTCTAATGCCGACGCGCAAGTCTATTCACATTGCTAACAAACCAATAATGGAGGCCGCGGGAATTTATTACCAATCCCCTCTCCCACTTAGTTATTTTAATTACCGAAGGATTTTTAACATGCATATAATATTCCAGAATAAAATATACAACTAAGACATGCTTCTATTAACAGCAATTTAAATAAATAAATCACATAGAACATGTCTTTCACATATACAACAATAATTGATAATTAAATCAATTAATCAGTTATATAACATAATTAATTGTATAAATAGTGGATCAATTAATTTGGGCCTGAAGAGCAACAAATAAGCACAAAATGAGCAGCAGATTAATTAATTAATCATATTCATTATCTATGGCCCATAATCTTAGCCCAAAACTAAATTAATTCCACTAAGCCCACTAGCACAAAATTAGTCCATTAATATAATTAATTTATCATGCTAGGCCCTTTACCCACAATTAATTAAATTAATTAGTCCAGCAGCCCATATCCATTTAAATTAAATTTGGGCCAACAGCCCAAAACTAAATTAAAATTGAGCAGCCCATTGGCCTAGCAGCCCAACACATATTTTAATTAAATTGGAACCCTAAGCCCAACAACCAAATTAAAATAAATTGAGCAAAGACCCAACAACACAACAAGCCCAACTGCTCGGCCCAACAGCTCATGAACAAAATAATAAATTGAGCCCATGACCACAAATCAAGCCCAAAATTAAATTAAGTCCTACAGCCTTTATGAAAATTGGGCCCTGCAACCTAGGCCCAAAACAAAAGCCCACACAGCTACTGCCCTAGATGTAACCCCAGCCGCTACTCCAGCCGAAGTAAACACCAGTGCCGCTGGGCGCTGCTGCCGCCGCCCATCATCGGCGCGACCTGGTGCCGCTGCTGTCGGCGGTCGTGCTGTCAGCCACCGGAGTCGCGCCATCAACCCTACTGCCGCGACCAGTTCATCCCGCCGTGAACTTCCATCAGTGCCGCCGTCTAGCAGAGCCATCGGCCGCCGACTGCAAGCTGTCAGCGTGCCGACTCATCAACTGCCCAGCAAGCGTCCATAATCACTAGTGCTACCAGGCGCCCCAGCCGCCAGCGGCCGCGCCGCGCCCACAGCCACCGCCACCGCCGGAAATGAGCCGACAGTCAACTGCCGTGCAAGCATCGCAGCCGCTCGTATCTCCCATCGATTGTTGGCTCCGGCAGCCTCGCGCCACTTCCAGCGCCGTCCAGCCACTGCACTTCGAGATCGCCGCTGATTCCACCGTGGAAAGGTCGGTATTCTCGGCATAAGTGCCGTCGCCTCGATTCCGCCAGTCGTAGATGCCGACTCATCTCCGAGACACGCCTCGCCTTGGAATTATCGCCGCCGCGCCGCCATCACCACTCGCCGCCGCTAGTCGTATGATATGCCATAGAAAATGATCCAGTCGAAGCCTCTCGACTTTCTAGCGCCGCCGTGACAGAACTGGTCTGGCCGAAGCCACCAGCCGTCGATTGTCAGCGCCGGTCAGACGCCACCGCCTCATCGGATGCTTACCCACCGTGCAGGGTGAGAGTGTGTGATTCAAAGGATACAGTTGACTGATGGATATTCTTTGTGTATGTATGAACAATAAGTGTGTACCGTGTATTCAATCAAAAAAAAAAAACACTGACGTACGTACTTTTAATCACAACAACAGAACACAAAGCAATATGCGATTACAAAGTTAAACTTCAATCACATATTCACATACAGATTGCTCAACATGCGATTAATCCAGATTATATCAATTAATCAAATAATCATAAAAAAAACTTTATCAAATGACTCACGTTTCACCAAGAAACCAACGCTCTGATACCAATTGTTGGCAATTGGATCATGCGGTTCAACGTGATTCGTTAGTAAAATAGGTAAACAAATCAGCGGAAGCAAATAGAATTGTTTACCGTACTTCTAGGTCGATGTAGAGGATGATCGTTGCAGAGAACCACCTCTCGATCTTCTGCTGTATATCCCAAGTCGAATCCTGCTGTTGTATGGGCAACAATCCGCAGGATTCTCTCAATCTGCTCCTGTTCTTTCTAACTGTCAAATGAGGCACTGACTTAGGGTTAACAGGAGCTGAGATGACTTATATAGTTGGGCTACAGCAGGGACCAGGAGGAGAAATTGGGCTGGGCCTCAATTGAATTTAATTAACCAAGCTTAGCCCAAAGCTTTTAATTAAATCCAATAATAATAATATAGTCCACTAAAATATTATTACTACACTACCCGTCCAATCCCAAAATTATGTTCTGGGCTCCTTCTTATTATAAGCCCGACAGTCTCCCCATGTTTAAGATATACAATGCCCATTAATTAATTAAGTTACTGACAACTCAAATTAATTAATATCTCATCCGAGAGTAGTACCACTCAACCTTATTATCATGCCGGAAATTAATCTACTTGCAAGATTTACATGATAAACCTTATGAGCTCCTCAAGGGGACATCATCAACCTATGTCAGACATGGATTCCTTCTACAATCAACAGCACACCATAGATACAGCACTATTTCCCAACTCACCGAGTTTGTTGATTTAATACTTATAAATCTCACCCATTGATGAATCAAAGAAATACATACTGCCCTACGTGTCGAGGTTATTGTATAGGGATTAAGAGTACGAACTTCCATAATAACAGAGATCAAGTTCTACTATATAGTCAGTATAAGAAGAACGATCTCAGGCGGTCCTGCTCAATACACACAAGTGCACTAATGTGATTCTATAGCCAAGACAAGCTAATACCAAATCACACTACAACCATACCGATAGAGAGTCCCCGTCTATCTCAGTTGTGAGCATCTGTTTATACTTTATAAGGAAACCGATAATATGATCTTCTGCGTGTTGTCGCACAACATATTATTTACAGTATAAAGTAAATGGACTATTGCGTCATGCATATAAAATAAATTATAAGACGCAATCATTTGATCAATGATTCTCATTTCAAATATTGTTATGACATTGTTCATACTAAAGCTAGACTTTTAGTATACAATCCAACATACCCTACTCGTTGTCATCCCTAGGTTTAGGGCATAATATCCCCCGAGGGTTTAATATTTATCGGCAGGGTTATGTGTTTGTTCTAATTGCACATTACGACTTTATTGTTGTGGTTTATGGTATACTCTTATCCAGTGGTTTAGGGCACATTGTACCCGGCCCGAGGGTTTAATATTTATCAGCAGGGTTTAGTGTTTATTCCAAGCATGAAATTATAACTGTATCCATGTGGTTTATGGTATACTTTTACCCAGTGGTTTAGGACATAATGTTCCCTGAGGGTTTAATATTTATGGGAAGGGTTTTGCGTTTGTTTCAGTTATGGCATTACGACTTTACCCCTGTGGTTTATGGTATATCATTACCCAGTGGTTTAGGACACACTATATCCCGAGGGTTTAAAATCTATAGGCAGGATTTAATGTTCATTGCAAGGGTGAAATTACGACTCCCTGTGATTTATGGTATACTTTTACCCAGTGGTTTAGGGCATAATGTCCCTTAAGGGTTTAATGTTTGTTCCAATTGTGACATTGCAACTTTACCTCTATGTTTTATGGTATTCTCTACCCAGTGATTTAGGACATATTGTACCTGAGGGTTTACCATTTATCAGTAGGAATAATGTTCATTCCAAGGGTATTATGGAGAGAGTATATTATATAAAAAATAATTTAAGGTATATTTTTAGTTAAGAGCTATTTATTTTACAAAAAATCATGACCGTGCAACGCACGACACAGTTTTCTACTCTTCTTACTGCTAAAAAGGAATATACTCCCTCCGTCTCACCCAAACGTCACCGGTTGCTTTTTATGCATAGGTTAAGGAGTATTATTATTTTATGTGTAGTGGGTAGTTGTATTAGTAATGAATTACGGGCCACATGTGGTACTTTTTTACTAAAAGTGGAAAATGAGGATAATTGGATTGGACGGCGCTCAATATAGTAAAACGAGGACCTTTCGGTGGGATGGAGGGAGTATATAGCATGGATGGATGGTCAATATTTTCTATTACTTTCTTTCGTTATATATTTAAAATGCACTGTTTCTTGATTTTTGTACTGCTAAACCTGAGTATACGTAGCGTGAATTAAGGGATTATATTATATTAAATGCAAGTTAAGATAAATTTAAAGCCAAAATATACTTATTTTTTTATAAATGCATGACCGTGCAACGCACGGTACGGATATAACCCTTGTGGTTTAGTGTTCATTCCAATGGTGAAATTGCGACTCCCTGTGGTTTATGGTATATTTATTTTAATGTGTAGTTAAAATATCAATTTAACAGTCGAATATGCATTTATTTCCCATTGGATGCGTTTTGCAATAATGTTTAATGACGGGCTTCATTTTTTGTAAATTTTCAAACGTGTGTATTAATTCTCAATTGATAAAGTTCATTGTCTTTCTTGCAATTAACTATTTAAATATTGAAAGTATGTTATATTTATTTTATAATTATTTAATAGTAGTATATTTTTATTTCAAAAAAAAAACTTAAAGGACTACAAATTTAATTTCTCGCCATGTTTGAAGAGTCATGTGACATTATCGGTTGGGCGACATACTCTAACCGATACATGCACTAAATTGTCAAATTTGAAGTTAATGGATCAATTTCATATATTTAAATAGTTAATTGCTAATTATTCCTTGCATCAGGGTGCACCATGCACCCACTTTTAGAAACTTATATACTTATGAATAAAAATGTATATACTAATGAAGAAAAAAAATGTGTACATTTTGTTAGTGAATTTTCTATAAATTTTTTTAATGAAAAAATGATTGTAAAAAAACTATACAGTTATTAAGAAATATATATACACTATTGAATAAAAAATTATACACATGAGTGCAAGCATGCTCTAATATGTGTATTATTAGGTTTTAGGGTTTAGAGTTTTAGGATTTAAGGTTTAAGGTTTAGGGGTTTAAGGTTTAGGGTTTTAGGGTTTAAGGTTTAGAGTTTAGGGGTTTAGGGTTTAGGATTTAAGGTTTAGGGTTTAGGCCGATTTTAGGGTTTTAGGATTTAGGATATCAACTTTTAATAGTTATAAGTTTTTTTAATTATATTTACTAAATTTTATTTAAAATAATAGAATTTATATTATAATTATATTTAATTAATAATAGAATAATTTTTATTAACATATTAATTTAGAAAATATATATAAATAACTATAATATAAACGGGCATTGATTACCGAGTTTAGGATGAGTACATGTATCATAATATATATTTTTTAATGATACGGGTATGGATATGATTAGTTTATATTTAAACAGATACGAGTGCGAGTACCCCTATAACAGTGGGTATCCTACCCGCTTTCATCCCTGATAACTACATATTATACATTAAAATATTATATCTCTCAAACTAATATAAATTAAAATAGTATATTCCTTAATATTTAATTTGATTACTTGGTATGAAAAATTAAGAGTTAATTCCTAAATAATTCACCACCTTTTTGGGAGTTTTCAAATCTATCACGATTTTTTATTTTTGTCAATTCAATACACGAATTATTTAATAGTTTCAATTCTATCACGACCTTTTATTTTTGTCAATTCAACACACGAATTATTTAATAGTTTCAATTCTATCACGATCTTTTATTTTTGTCAATTCAACACACGATCTATTTTATATTTTGAATTTTATCACAACTTTTATTTTTGCACTTTGATACACTACTTATTTCATATTTTCAATTCATTATTATTATTATTATTATTATTATTATTATATTAAAACTTGTATTTATTAAATAATGGAATTAATACACTATTTTTTTAAGCTCAAATTAATTATTAATTTCATTTTTTTATAAAATCCTTTTTTCAATAAATAATTTCATTTATATAATATTTTTGTTACAATTTTAAATTTACTATAATAATAGTAATAAAGTCGAACATAATAATTAAAAAAATTTTATCCATTACAGTAAAATATAATTTTACATAAGGTGGATTTATTAAATAATTGTCTTTCACAACTTAATTACAGCTATGAATTTACTATAACAATAACAAGGAAAAAAATTATTTGTTCGACCTATATTGTATTTTAATTTTTAATTAATTAATTAATAATAATTATTAGTATTATTATTATAATAAAATTGAATTGAAAATATGAAATAAGTGATGTATTCAATTACAAAAATAAAAGTTGTGATAAAATTGAAAATATAAAATAGATTGTGTATTGAATTGACAAAAATAAAATGTCGTGATAGAATTAAAACTATTAAATAGATCGTGTATTGATTTGACAAAAATTAAAAGTCGTGATAGATTTGAAAATCCCCAATAAGGTGGTAAATTTTTTAGTAATTAACCCAAAAATTAATCATTTGTTCGAGTACAGCTAATTTATGAGAAATATATATAAAAGTTTTAGGGAGCCACTCTTATAATTCATTGAAATAAGTGTAATCAAATTATGCCTAGGTAGAAATGTAATTTTTTAGGGAGGTTTATAGAAATTTATAAGTGGGGGTTTTTATTTTTTCAAAAATATAATAACAATTTTAAGTAAGCGATTTATTAAATTTTTATTTTTTTATTTATTAATAGAATTTGTGTAAACAGAGGAAAATAAATATTACCTGTGAGTAATAATTTTTTTAACCAGTCCCAATATCGATTCATTTCACTCTTCGGTTCTAACATTAACTAATCATGCGAGATGCAATACATAATAATTTTAATATCTACTTCTAAATGCTCCACAATCTTTGCCAATACTTTCTTTCATTATATATATTTAAAATACACTATTTCCTGATCTTCTTACTATTAAAAAGGAATATACATAGCATGGATTGAGGGTCAATATTTGCCACTGCTTTCTTTCGTTATATATTTAAAATGCTTTGTTTCTTGATCTTCTTACTACTATAAAGGAACATATGTAGCATGGATTGAGGGATTTTATTATATAAAATTCCAATTCAGATAAATTTTAAGTGAACATATACTTCTTTTATAAAAACGTGTGACAGTACAATGCACGAGACGGGTATTACACTATTACTAGTTTTACCTAATGTAAACTGCTATTCCTACATCACTCTTTTTTTTCCTCATTTGTTTGTCTTACGAAATCTTTCTTCAAATAAATAAAATATTTAGTAATTTTCTAATGTACAAAATGCCCTTCTCTCTACACTTCAGCCCTTTGTTTTTGCCTCTCCGGCGAGGAGGCAGCCGGCCATTGTAACTGGACCTGCTCCCCTCGCATCTTTTCTTCTCGTTTTTCCTTTTCTTTATTCCACTTTGTGTGGATTCTATTTTTTTCTTCATTTCAGTTTTATTGCTGGATACTCTACTCACGTTCCTGTGTTTCACGGTATTACCGCGGCATCTCAAGAATCCCCACCCATGTCAGCTCTGTGGGTCTCCTACCCTTCAAAATTGGAGCCACGGACCTTCGTCTTCTTCTCAGCGGTGCTTGCGTTCCATGGCTCACACAGATTTGGGGCTCTGCTTCTTCTCTGTAGATTCGGCGAATTCTTCGGTGATGCACGTCGTCGCCTCCCGCCGTTCAGAGTTTAAGTAATTCCCCTAGATTAGAGCTGCACCAGCGCCCTATCCGATGTGGCCACGTCCTATCGGCGCCGCCTAGCAGCTATTTGCGACACCTAGGTTTTCGGCAGATCTGTGCCGCCTAGGGTCCTCCTTTCTGGTCGCAGATCGCTTGCTGTGAGCCGTCAGCCCCTATCTGACCAAAATCTTTGCTCCAATTTACTCATGTCTCCAGCAGGGGGCTCTACCCTCGGTGGCCAATTGATTCCCTCCAGCACTCTCCCATGGTACAGTTTTCCATCGCCGCCACCTGATATTGTATGGGATTCAGATCCTAGACGGTGACTGTTCATCTTTCCCGGTGCTCCGACCAGTGCCTCCAAGCATCTCCAAGGGCAGATGACTCCTTTCCACCGCCGCTTTGGTCACAAAAGACGCTGAATTCCACCTTTCATTCAGCGGTTATTTCCTCACTATCGTCCTGTTCATTTTTTAGGTTGTTTGTGATTACTTTCCATTCTGGAATTGGGCATTTGACTCGCACTGAGGATGTTCCAGATTGTGGTAACTACTCCCAGTTATAGGATTATTTTCAATGTTCTCTTTTCGTTTATTTCTACAGTTGGAGTATTCATGTGAAAACTTTCTAACTGTGAATTTTCACATGATTTAATGGGTTGTTCGACTTTGGTTAGTTGTCGTCTGGACTTTCTGTCTACTGTGTGAAGGCATTCTATTTAGCCTAATCGGCTGATGCTTCACCGACCTGCTCTAGCAGCTTTGTACTGTGGGATTTAATGTTTTGTTGTGGATTATTGTACTCAGAATGTTATCCCTGCTATTCATTGTTGTTTTTTTACACGGATAACTTGGATATGTAACAGGCCTAGTTCCTGCTTTATTACATTGGTTATTTGCCACTTTGTTTTGGCTTCTGTTCATTTCATCCGCTTGAGCTTAGATTGGATTAGATGTGTTTAGCAGATTTACCTTTAGAGACCGCCTGTTTGGCCTCTTTCATGCCCAACATTCTACTATAGTGTATGCTCCTCAGCTGGTTGCTAATCCCTTCATTGAAGCCACCTTGATTACTAGTGGAGGTGGCTTTCTTAAGGAGAGAAGGGCTTTTTACTCCGGTCTGCATCCCTCTTCTAACGGCTTCCATGCCAATCTGAGCCTGTCTGCTGATCACGAAGCCTTAGCCCAATTATGGTAAGGTCTTTCAGCCTAAAATCAGCGCCCACTCTAGCTACAAGCACAGGTCCTCATTCCCTTTTTTTGGAGGCCCAGCCATCAGCCAGCTTCAAGATCTACCAAATTTTTTGCTTGCTCTATTCCATTTTTGTTATCAATCAGTTCATCGACATGGTGTATTCTTTATACTTTTGGTTGATTTTTAGCCATTGATCTGCTTGTTTGGATCATCTTTAAGCCATCTGTTTTGCTCTTTTTACTGATTTTATCAGTCCTCCATCCTTTTTCTTTTGTTCTCCTTTTTATTTTTTTCTTTTTTATAATATTGCCTAGTTTAATATTTATAACAAAATGCCTAGAAGGTTTATTTTAAGAAAATTTGAGATTATTTTCTTTTTAGTACATTTCTCCACCTATATATCTCTAGTTAATATTTTATTACTGATATTATCTAAAACTCTAGAATAATGTATTTATCTAAGGTATAACATTTATATTCTATAACATATTTCCATGTTATTTATTCTCTAAAATATTTCCATATTTGTCAGTGTCATTTGAAAATCTTCCTCATTCAAATTATTTTCATTCTTAACTATTTTATCAAATTATTGTTTAATATTTGAGTTTTTCAATTTTAAATATATTTTTTATTTAAGTATTATTACTCAACCGTCATAATTCATCACTTTCTTTCTAGAATAGGTCTTGAGTGAGACCGTCTCACGGATTCCCTTATGTGAGACGGATTATCCAAAAATAAAAATAAGCATATTTTAAATTCAATTAAAAAAGAATTAAATAAAAATAAGGAACTTGTTTGATTTTCTTAAATAATTATGATTAAGAAGAAAATTTCAAACTAATAGTTGCAGCGTATAAGCAGCCGCCATTTTCTATAAGGTGTAAAGTGTAAACAATTGTTTACAATTTCTTTTTGGCAAAGACTTGTGTGAGACCGTCTCACGTAAGGGCTTACGTTAGATGATCAGAAAGTGATAACTTGTATACTGAAAAGTGATACTAAATTAATAAAAAGTGATAATGTTATTTCATGAGTAATTTACAGTATAAATGAAAAGTGATAACATTTTATAGCGAAAGTGATAACATTTTATAGCAAAAGTGATAACGTTTTATAGCGAAAGTGATAACAATTTAAAACGTGTAAAATGGTCCCACGTGAGACGGTCTCACGCAAGACATACCCTTTCTTTTTTTGGTAGTAAATAATATTTTTAATTATTAAAATTTATATTTTTTTATTTTTAAAAATTCATAATCAAACACTTTCTATTATAAATATTATCACTTTTTATTAATTCAACAAATTAATCGTAAAATAATTTATTAATTAATTGTTACTTTTTATTAATCAGATATCATTTTTTTAATTATTATCACTCTTTATTCATCTCACGAATAGTTTATAAAATAATGCAATTAGACGATTATCACTTTTAAAAATATTATCACATTTTACAAATTATAAATTTAATTAAAAAATAAATTCGATGAATAATAAATTTTAAACTTTTACATTTTTAAATAATAAAAAATATAAATTAAATAAAAAAATGAAAAAAAATATATGAATGTAACACCAAATTAAATTCCATTTCATAATTACTTTTTAAATTTTCTAATTTGATATTAATCAAACAAGGCCCTTTAAATTTTACTCTATAACTAATTTTTCAATTTTATAATTTTATAACAACCAAATAGTGTCCTTTAAAATTATCTAATTGGGTTGTGGGTGATTCGTCTCACATAAGGAGATATGTGAGACGGTGTCACCCAAGTCTTTGGCTTTTTTCTATTCCTCTTAATGCGTTACTTTTTTCGATTCTTCTTGCTCCTTCATTTCATTTGCGATATGTTCATTTAACACATTATTCTATAATGAAAAATCTAATTTTATAAATTTATCAAGAGTACCATTTTTATAATCAACTTAGTTTTCAATTTATTTTCTTTTATTTATTCATTTTTTTATTTTTTTCATCTAAACTAAAAAACACATTTATTTATCAAAATCAGTAAGAAAATTTATAAAATTTCATGAAAATTTTAATTAAAAAATAGAGAAATTAGAATAAAGAAGCGAGTCAGCGAGAAATGTACAACCATACAAAAATTTAATAAACAAAAATTAAGAAAGAAAGAAATCACAAGTTTAATAAAGAAGATTATAAGATGCAAAAAAAATGGAATAGGCAAATTAAAATTAAGAAATGAATACATTAGTGATGTATAACTATCATAAATTTAATAATGAAATAACTAAAGAATAAAAGATCACAAGTTTCATTAAGAAACAAATATCACAAATTTAATAAAGTTGCATTTTTTTTTAATTAAGAATTATGAAAATATGGAAGTTCTATTATTACAAATGTTGATTAAGTGCAAATTCGGCGATTAATAATTTCTTCTTATATGAAATAGTGAATATGAAGTTCATAGAAGGGCTCGGGAGTTTGAGATGCAAATGAAAATGGCGAGCGCGAATATTTGGAGTGAGATATATTACGCCTTTAACAAGTTTAGCCTAGCCTATTCAGGGTTGAGTTGGCTTAACCAAATAGATAGATAGTAGTAGTATGTAGAGTTGGCTTAACCAAATAGATAGATAGTACTAGTATGTAGCCCAACTTGTCAATGTTTGTTACACAGGTACAACTATTATAACTTCATAACTTCTCAAATATTTTTGGTACATGATTATAGAAATTTCTTGAATGCAACTTGTATAAATAAATAGATCGAAATTGTCCATCTAAAAATTTGATTATAGAAGTTTCTTGAGTGTAACTCCTATTTGTATAAATAAATACTCCAGATTGCGGTTGTCCATTTAAAAATTTAAGATATATATATATATATATATATATATATATATATATATATATATTAAAATTATTACGGTAATTTTGATTTAAATAAAATGTAAATTGTGAACTACGTGTCTAATCTCAATAGTCAATACTATCAAATCAAACGAGGCAACCCCAAAGATAATGACACATAATTTATTAGTTTGTACAGCTAGATGTATATGTTTATAAGGACAAATAAATAGCATTCATATTTGATCAAAACACAAATATTTCTTCCCCTATCAACTGCAAATGGATAGTAACGTATTCTTAGTTGGTCAAAACACAAATATTTCTTCTCCCATCAAATGCAAACAGACAGTATCTTTTAAAATAAAAAAATAAAAATAAAAAATAATCACTGGTATATTCCCACAACATCTCTGAAGCCTGCAATATAGATTGACCTAGCTTGCTCCACTCAATATCAAAACTGCGAATCAACCACGTAAAATCAAGTTTATTGAAAAAATGTTGAAACACAAGAGATTGGAGAGATCATCCCATAGTGGCTCCCCAAATGTCTCAATTCGCTTAAGCACTTCATGCAATTAATGTACTGCAATTATGATCCAATACTTTTATGAATAAGAATTAGGTAATTTAAAATATCTGATCAAAAAGGAGTTTCATTTTATTCGGTATAGTCGGGCATTTTTTTTCGTCGAACGTCACATCAGGTTGCATCTGTATGGAGTGAAATTGATGGTGTCAGGCCACCATAAATCTCATCCTTTTCACGATGTCACGAGGCATCACTCGAAACTTGAACCTCTTAAGCATATTTTATGAATGTACCGCTATCCAACTATGCATCTCTACTGCATCAAATAAATAGACATTCTTCTCGCTGTTCAATAAATATCGAACAAGATTCTGGTCCTCCTGCTGGGACCATATACTATCTTCAGCAAATAAGGACAATTCATCATCACAGGTTTCATAAGAAGGAGACATACACCTTTTTCTTTTCATGACTTTTTATTTTTTTTAAATTATCTATCCGTGGAAGATGTTGATTTATAGAAACTTTTCTTTTTGGCGGGGGAAATTATGGAAGATATCAATTTCTGGGTAAAATAGGAAGGACGTGGGTTGGTGTGTGAAATTATGGGATATATCGATTGCCGGGAAAAATAGAAAGGACGTGGGTTGCTGTTGAGACGTGGGTAAAATAGGAAGCACGTGGGTTGGTGTGTGAAATTATGGGATATATCGATTGCCGGGTAAAACAGAAAGGACGTGGGTTGGTGTTGAGACGTGGGTGTGGCAACACACTTACAGATAATTCATACACAATCCTATCCTTCATCTATATCTCTCTTAACATTCATAAATTCATACACAATTCTATCCTTCATCTATATCTCTCCATATCGTATTATTCAACAATATACATCATGGAAGAGAATTTTACCACAGACGATGACTTGAATTATCCATCCTTCAAAGACAACCTAGAAAACCCACTTAAAGACATATACAATGTAATCAATAATTTAGAGACGCATTCTAACTCTCTTAAATATAAGAATGCAAACCTAGCTCCAAGAACAACTACTACAATGTACTTGGGGATTAAAGGTAATGAATCACAAGAAATGAAATTGAGTAGCACCCACTCCCCCAATTCAATTTCAAATTCTGCGGTTTCAAGCGGCTGTCACCAGAGTACAAAGATTCGCACCCAGATGTCTATTGAACGATTTTGTCGTGTAGTTTCCCAACTCAATTGCGCAAATAGAAAAGCAATTAATTCTATTGGTTTCGGAGATCTTCTCAAGTTAAAAGATTCCCCGTTGCTCAAGAATTTGATTCCTCATTTACTTGATGCATTTGATACCACCCGATGCACTCTATCTATTGGATGTATATCATATGACATAACTGTTCAGGATTTCAGTTCCATTCTTGGTGTTCCAGAAGGTTCAGTCAACAATTTTTTTATTTTATTTTTTTAATTCTTATTTGAAGTGAAGCCTGATTGTCGTTATTTTCACCTAGATTTTAGTGCCTTTTGTGTGTATTTTTCGTATTGTTTTATCCGTATTTTCGTGTGTTTTGGTGGTGTTATGTGTTTTTATGGGAATGTGTGAGAATGATCTTAAACATATATATAACAGGTGAACATGGAGTAAAAATAGAGACGGGAGATCAAACAAGGAAGAAGGAACAAAAGTGCAAGAACACGATTGGCCGTGCTGGCAACATGACCCGTGTTGCAGCACACGGCCCGTGTACCAGATACGGTCCTGTCCAGAATGGCCGTGCGGCGACATCTATTTATCCAACACGACCACCACTTGGCCGTGTTGCGGAGCTCGACTCATGTTGCAGCACACGGCCCGTGTACTAGACACGGGCCTGTAAGCGGCGGCCGTGCGGCGACATCTATACATCCAACACGGCCACCCTTTGGCCGTGCGACGCAGAACGACTCGTGTGCCGTTTACCCTGACACGACACGACTCGTGCCACGCAGCATGACTCATGTCGGCACCAGAACAGAATATTTTTCTAATTCTTCTAGAAGATCTCCATGGGGTATAAATACCAATCCATTCAACATTTTGAGGAAAGATCTGATTTTCCACCTTTCTCACACACCTCACACACCTTTCCTTTGATTTTACACCATATTCTTCATCCCATTCATCCATCTTTGGATCTACATCATTTCTTCATAATTTCTACCATCCAAATCAAGTGAAGAAGCAAGGAAGATTGGGTGATCACCAAAGGAAGAATGGAGATTCAATTGGATCCATTTCCAAGGGAGTTTTCATTCCAATTTTGTGTTAATCCTTTAGTTTACCATGATTTGTAAGAATTCTAATGTCTATGTTATGGATCTTATGAAAATTGTAGGCTAATCTCCCTTGTGAGATTAGCAACATGAAGGTTGTTGGTTAATTTGTGGATCTATGTAATTAAATTCATATGTTGATGGGGATATTTGATTTTCTATCATTGGTGCTTACATATCTTGAGATCTATGATGTTTTGTGTGTTTGATTGTTCTAATTATATGATTAGATTGAGAAATCAATTATGTGCTTAGGATAGTCAAGTGAATCATTACATCAAACACCTCATGTGCATTTTAAATTGTAAAGTGATTGAGAAGTCCTTTATTATTTAGAACCCTTTAATAGAACATGTGATTAGTTAGATTGAGAAGTCAATTAATTATATGAAGGGATTCTTTAATTGAACTTAGTACCTAGTTGGAATAGTTTAATTGAGAACCAACCTTTGAGCTATTTTGAGATTGTGTAAATGATCTACATCCTATTCATTTTGAGAGGAAGTTTAGGTGGTATATGTGTTGGCCCTTAGTCTTAACCCTTGATACATATGAGTTTAATGCATGAGTCCATGAGTTACCACTTCATTAGTGTTGTTAATCTCACTTCTACTCAATTTGGAAAACCACTCATTCATCATTTTAATCTTGTCATTTGATAATTGCTTGTCTACTTTCATTGGTTTTCATTTAATTTCTTATTTAATCAACCATTCATCTATGATTCGTTTCTATAAAATCGTGATAAACGTGATCTCGCTTAAGTGCTAGCATCGACCTCCCTGTGGTTCGATAAATTCTTGAATTGGTCAACCCGACTACAAGTTATGGCTAATCAAATGGCGCCGTTGCCGGGGAGGTAACGGTTGCTAGTAGCTTAAAGAAGGAACGTTTAGAGCGATCTTACTAGAGACATTTTTTTTTCTTGTATTTATTATTTGTCTTTGCTTTGAAAATCTTGTTCTAACTTCTTTTATCTTGAAGGTGTATGCAAACAAGATCAAAAGGAGAACAAGTTGAACCTATTGACTTAGAAATTGAACACACTTTTCGAAGAAGAAGAAAGGAGAACAATACCAAAAAGAGTGATCAAATGGAAAACAATCAAGATGAACGTGGCAATGTTAGGAATGATGGAGGCGGAATGCAAAATTTACAAGATCAAGCCAATGCCAATCTTCCTCAACAAGCTTATCAACAATTTGGGGAGTTTAATAATCAAGCTTTAATTCAACAAATGGTGCAACAAGCTATGATTCAACAAGGGTTTCAACAAGCTTATGCTCCTCTACAACAAGCATATGTACCACCACCTCCGGTGCAACATGGAGTTCACAATGATCAAAGGGTGATCCAGGATTTCTTCATGCCAAGGACAATACCACAAATGATGGGACCACCAATTCATGCCAACAACTTTGAATTTAAAATGGGCTTGATTTCATTGGTGAGAGAGCAACAATTTAGTGGAGCTCCGAATGAAGATCCTAATGCTCATCTAGCTCAATTCGTTGAGATTGCTAACACCGTGAAGATGAATGGGGTGAGCGAGGATTGCATCAAAATGAGGTTATTTCCGTTTTCTTTGAGAGATAGAGCTCGAACATGGCTCTCCACTCTTACTCCCGGTACGTGCAACACATGGGACGAACTTGCACAAATATTCTTGAACAAGTATTTCCCACCTTCCAAGACACTTCAAATGAAGAGCTTGATTACTCAATTCAAGCAATTGCCTCAAGAAAGCTTTTACGAAGCGTGGGAAAGATTTAAGGAAATGCTACGCAAGTGTCCTCAACATGGATTTCCGGAAAATCAACAAGTGGGGTTTTTCTACCAAGGTTTGGTAAATGGTCAAAGAGTGCTTGTTGATGCTTCGGCAGGTGGATCCGTACTTGGAGTAACTTCGGAAAGGGCTATTCGAATTTTTGATGAAATTGCTACAAATGTCTACCAATGGCCATCGGAGAGGGTTAGTGGATGCTACGGATTTGAGATCTATGATGTTTTGTGTGTTTGATTGTTCTAATTATATGATTAGATTGAGAAATCAATTATGTGCTTAGGATAATCAAGTGAATCATTATATCAAACACCTCATGTGCATTATAAATTGTAAAGTGATTGAGAAGTCCTTTATTATTTAGAACCCTTTGATAGAACATGTGATTAGTTAGATTGAGAAGTCAATTAATTATATGAAGGGATTCTTTAATTGAACTTAGTACCTAGTTGGAATAGTTTAATTGAGAACCAACCTTTGAGCTATTTTGAGATTGTGCAAATGATCTACATCCTATTCATTTCGAGAGGAAGTTTAGGTGGTATATGTGTTGGCCCTTAGTCTTAACCCTTGATATATATGAGTTTAATGCATGAGTCCATGAGTTACCACTTCATTAGTGTTGTTAATCTCACTTCTACTCAATTTGGAAAACCACTCATTCATCATTTTAATCTTGTCATTTGATAATTGCTTGTCTACTTTCATTGGTTTTCATTTAATTTCTTGCTTAATCAACCATCCATCTATGATTCGTTTCTATAAAATCGTGATAAACATGATCTCGCTTAAGTGCTAGCATCGACCTCCCTGTGGTTCGATAAATTTTTGAATTGGTCAACCCAACTACAAGTTATGGCTAATCAAAGCCTCAATATAACTAATTCCTTAATCCTTATCAATTGATGCAGGAGGTCAACCTGTGGTACTCAAGGGATATTTTCTGAGCTAGATGACATTTCGAGAAATTTCATATCAGCAACTTGTGAACGTAACATAATCAAAACCAGTCGTCTTGAAAAGATGATGCTCACAAATGCCATCACAGATAAAGACTTTGTAAGATGCTTCATATTATTTGTCATCGCAACAATACTGGCACAACTTCCTCTCCTAACGTAAAACAAAGCTATATATTCGTCGTCCAAAGGGTCGATGACAAAAGGAAAAAAATTGGGCGACACTTTTCTACAATCAAATGTTATCTGGAATTGAAAAGTACAAGAAAAAATGTAGAGCTTCCTCATGTTTAAGCGGATACGCTCTTTTCCTCCAGGTTTCAAATTTTACTTAAATTCATTTCTTTTTTACTTCAAGTTTATTACACAAATTCATTTAATTGTCTAATTATTTATTGAGCCTCACCAGTTATGATGCATACTATTGGAATTGTTCAGTTTTATTACTTGAGGATGGTTCTCCCCAAAGGACCATTGACAAAGAGTAGGCTTCAGCAGGTGGGAATAACATAAGAAGAAACACAGAAGGACATTGCAATGGATGTGAACTACGATGATTGTTGCCAAAAAGATATGGTACGTCATATCAGCACAATTTACATAATAGTAATAAGTTATTATTTGTTAGCATATCTTTCCTTATATTTTTAAAAATTTTAACACTAATTATTACGCCTCATATACGTCATTACTTACTTTATTATATTAACGCAGCCAGTGGACAAAGAGGATGGCATAACACAAGTATTAAATGAGATAGAGACTCTAATTTGGAGAGTACAAACTATGAATATCTACACTATAAAACCACAATTATCAACTCGATGAGAAGTTTTGTTAATCAAATGGGAGAAAACCTCAAGGCAGCATTGGAAGAAATCATGAAGATGAGAGAGGGTCAAGAAGAAATATATAACATAATTTGTGAGTTTATGAAAAAAGACAAGGCGAATATTCTGGACACACCTACATAATGAATGCCCAATGGAAAAGGTAAGTTTTATTAAATTTTAATAACTAATATTCATATGGTAGTAAACAAATGTATGTTTAGATCCTTCAATAATTTATTTTTTTACTTAAATAATTTAAAATTTATATATATTTTAAATTTCCTACCATAATAAATTAGAAATTAATATTAAAAATAAAATTAATTCAGAAAATAAAATCTCAGCATTATTATTAGTGTTATTATTTTGAAAGCAATATTATTTGATTTTTGAGAAAAAAAAATTCCTACTTGGCAGAAAATATATAGGCATTGGAAGTTGGTGGATGATGATCTATTCTATAATTATCCTAGAAATTTTATAGGCCTTAGAACTTGGTGGATGATATATTCTATAATATCTAGAATATTCTCATGAATAAGTAGCCGCCCAAATGATATCTAGATTATTCTATTTTAATCATTAAACAAATGTATCTCTAGACCCTCCAAGTTTTGGACTACCTTGGTATAAAATCCTAGATAATTGATTGACCTTCCTAAATTATTGAAATTCCATGAAATTGATGTTGGTGATATTCTTCAATCAAGTGGATGATCTATTCTATAATTATCTAGAATATTCTCATGAATAAGTAGCCGCCCAAATGATATCTAGATTATTCTAGTTTAATCATTAAACTAATATATCTCTAGACCCTCCAAGTTAGGGACTACCTTGGTAGAAAATCCTAGACAATTGATTGCTCCTCCTAAGTTATTGAACTTCCATGAAATTGATGTCGGTGATGTTTTTCATAACCTAGGATGAATTTTTTTTAAAAAAAAATGATACATCTTGATATTTAAATTTTTTTGTTATCTATATTTTCATGTCTGAACATACAAGTAATATTTTACAAGTTTATGAAATACTAAAATTTTTCACTGATATCGGACAACAATTTTACCTCCATTTTAAGCGTAACTGGTATTCTACTTCGACTACTACGGCCTCTCAGTTCCCATCCCAAAAACAACTTCTCATAAGACACATGCACCAATCAAGATTCACGAATACCCATTTCCAAAGACGTCTTCACTAAAAGATGCGGAGAGCATGTACATGATCATGTACGCGTTGGATGAAGGCTTGGATCGAAGGTGAGATTTTCAACTTAATTGAATTATGAGGATAGTTTCTTATATTATTTTTCAAAAGCTTTACACATTATTGGGTTTCACATCAATTCGTAGTCAGATAATGATGGATACACAAACAATAAATTTAACACGTCATGATATGCGTTCTCTACTTGCTACGCAATGGATATTTAATATGATATGCATATCTCCCCTTTAACTTTATACATGACTTCGTTCTGCATCTCTTATCTAGTTTTTTAAATTTTAAATGGTTAATTTACATATTCAGGTGGTGAATGCAGCTTCCTCAATTCTAAATTTGGAAGAAAACGACCAAAAATTGAATCGAATGCGGATTTGGTACCTTCCGGTATTTGATGTGGTAGATACAAGCCCTATACTTTAAGAACACTGTGTGTACTTAATAGGTTCACATATTTACACAATTTTGAACTAACACATCTATAGGCTCAATCTCTTAAGAATAAGGATCGGTTCGTAGCATATTGCAACTTATTTAAACTGAACGACTTGGAAGCGCACACGAAAGTGGTTTCATCTACAAAGGTTAAGACACATACCTATATTACTTTGCAACGTCTTAATTCATTTATAATGTCTCTGTTTAGTAAGTTATGCGCTTATAAATATAGACAGACGTGTTCAAATGTATGATTCTATCCTATCTGCAGTAACTATTCAAGAGGACTCCATTGCATCAATCAAACTAATTGTAAGACGTTTTCTTGAAAAGTTGCATTATTCTACAACACTTTTTAACTCACTTAATCTTTAAATATTTTTACGCAGTTGAATGGACTCCAGGATATTTTTGGTTCTGATTTACCTGCTTGCAATCTGGCCCCTTTTCCATCTTACTATATTGATTGACTTATATATGAGGAGAGTAGAGAAACATGTCAGTTATTTTTCATACATTCATTCCCATACTAATTAATTTAGATACCAAATTGATTTTGTTAATATCAGGTAAGACTGTGAGATCCATGTCATTCAAACAATGAGGTCTGTAAAAAAATCAGGAAAAATAATTCTTCGGAGAAATTCTTGGATGTCGAGGTTGCTCATACTTCTTGACTGTGTATTCTATTCTAATTTTACCAATCTAATCTATAGATTTCTATTTTGGTGGTAAGCCAACAAGCTAGAATAAAGGTGGTTCATTGGTTGTTGGCTTCTAAACACAATAAGAAACGTGAAACCTTGAGATGTGAAGCATGAGTTTGGTTTAAACAAAGACGTGATGGTAAAATTCATGAAGCTACATCCACAACGAAAAGGGTTAGACATGCACAGAATCTAACAGAATTTGCAAGGGATATTTACCTAGTATGATTGTTACCAAGTGTGTTATATATGTTAGGTTATGGTGGTATTTTTTAAATTAAGATGAATTTTAATGTTATTGAATTGCTAGGATATTTCATTCTTTGGTTGTCATAAATTATTGAGCAACGGATAGATATTGAAAGTGCGAATATAATTATTGTGTGATGAAAGGAATCAAAATAGTGCAATATAAAAACATAACTTGCTACTAAAAAGAATTTAGAGATTCTTTTATACAATCTTCCTTGTATAAAATTAAAAAAAATGTTTTTACATTGATTCAAAATAAAAAATTGTATAGTTTTTGGTAAAAATACAAGTTATTTCTTTATTAAAATATAAAGAATCAATTATTCGTAAAAAAAATTATTAAGATTTGAATCTAAAAATTATCATTAGAAAGAATAATCATCAGTAAAATACTATATATATATATACTATTTGGGGGTTCTTAAGTTTGTGGCTAAAGCCCACTCATGACTCCATAAAGATACACCTCTGGAAACAAACCCACACACTCAAATTGTATTTCTATAAATTTTTACATTCATTGAATTTTAACTAAACACGCCATAAAAGTTAATTGATTATTTCAAATCAAATATTTCTGCAACAAAGATAATTAATTGATAAAATTTTGGGTGGATAATTTGGTCACTTGAAGTTGGTGGCACATTTTTATGTAATTTCAGCTGCGACAATTAGTGTGGATCAAGACTGTTTGATGTTGTTTTTCTTGGAGTTACAGAGCTCTTCCCACCCTCTCCTTTCCTCTGCTTCCACTGCATCAAAAAGATCACGACAGCCAGTCTCCAGGGGTGAACCCAACTTCTGAATGATTGAGAAAGAAGAGGAAGGTAGATCAGCATTTCCAACTTTATTTGGCCCTTTTATTTTAAGATTCAACCGAGCACACTTGTAACGTGCAACATAAATCATTAGATCTAGGTGTTGGTTTTAATCTAAAAAAAATATGTCTGTTGTGTTAGGAAAATTATTTTATAGATTTTTGTGATGTCAAAACAATTGTAACAAGGATAGGGATTCACCAGTACTTTAGTTTATAGCCTAAAATTAGGGCAGCAAAAAATTTAGCAGTAATAAGATTGTAGTGGAATCCTAAGCAATAAGGGAAAACCCTGTAGGATGTGTACAGTTACTACATTAGATATGACGTGAAGGGAATAAAAGCAATTTCATAGATTTTTCATACTTAGCAGTAAACTAACTACAATAGTGTGCAAGTGATGAGTGAGCAAAGTTTATGAAAATCTCAAACTCTATTCTCCCCTCTGAACCTTAACACCCCGAATCAGCATAGTGGATTTTAAAAATATTTAATATATGACAAGTGTAGGAAGGATCAATCAAGTTTGGGTCCATCAAATAAAAATTTCCAGCATTCGAGTGCATTATTCTTAGGGTCGGCCCTGACCATAGTCCGGCGATTGTCCTGCCCCAAATCTTAGTGGCCCATAATTTTTATAAATATATATTCTCAATTCCTATCCTTATATATACCATTGTAATAATATAACTCTCATCTATTATTAATTCTTAATTTTTTCCAAATAAATAAATTCGATCTCTTCTCTTTTTAATTATTTTTTATTAAATTATGATTGAATGTTAAGACCTCATTCTTTCTTAATTATCTCTTCTCTTTTTTAATTATTTTTTATTAAATTGTGATTGAATGTTAAGACCTCATTCTTTCTTAATTAAGTTATGATAGTTCGATCTCTCCCTTTTTTATTATTTTTATTAAATTCTGATTGTTATGATCTTTTCCTTTCTAATTCTTTCTTTATATTTTAATCGTTGTACATCTATCCTAATCCGCCTCTTAATTTTAATTTGCTTATTCCATCTTCCTCTTAATTATTTTTACTAATTTTTTATCCATCTACCTCTTAATTCTTTTATTGTTTCTTATTATTTAAATGGATTTTAATTTGAATAAATTAAAGAAAATTAATTATAACAGTGGTGCTCTTTATAATACATTAATAAAAGCGCATTTTTCAATATGGTGAATAATAAAAAAAATTAAAAAGAGTAAAAATGATTTAAATAAGAAAAATAATAATAATAATAATAATAAAGGAAAATTTGCTTAGTGTAGATGAGAACAAAAATAATCTGGAGGACGAAGATTTGCAAAAATGACTTAAAATATTTGTCCTAACATAAGTAAAAATAATCTTAAAAACATGAATAAAACATTAAAATTAGAGATATATAATTGACGAACTATTCTTAAAACAAAAAATTATCTCATATTTTCTAAATTACAAACACTTGTGTAAATCGGGTTCACAGTGTAAACCCTGTTGTCCCCCCTTCTAATCCTATATCCCATATGTATTGTTAGGGTGTTTAAATTAAGGGGGACTACAAGGTCTACAAGGCTTTATGATGTAAACTCAGTTGATAAGAGACTAACTCTTTCTAAAAATAAATTCTCTAGACAATTTATGTTTAGTATATTACATTAAAAAAATTTAAAAATTATTTTTTAAATATTTTTTAATAGCTTAATTTCGCTTAGGGCCGTTATAAAATTTCAGGGCCAACTATGATTATTCTACATGCTATAAAGGAATTAGCAAAGAGTTCACGCAAAAAATATACAGGCCGACTGATTATTCTACATGCTACAAAGGAATCAGCAAATAGTTTACGCAAGAAAATATACAGACAACAGGAAGGGGGAGCGAATAATGAGACATTTAAATATTTTATAGCAACACAATAAACCAATTCAATATTATAGTTTCTTTGATTAAAAAGCAAGAGAACAATCCAAAAATTATGCATAACCATAATGGCATATCCAGAAAAAACCAACGAATCTCAAAGAAAAAAATTCAATTTTCTATTTGATAAGATAGAAACACTTCAAGCTATTTAATTTAAGAGGAATGAACCAAAAAGAATATTATAAATTAGTCACATATGGCAAAAATAAAAATAAAAAAGGAGTATTGTGAAGTACCTAAGTGATTGCAGCTATTTTCACCTAAATTTTAGTATCTTTTTGTGTATATTTTCGTATTATTCTATTCATATTTGTGTACATTTTGGTTGTGCTTTGTGTTTTTATGGAAATGTGTGAGAATGAGCTTAAACGTATGAAAAACAGGAAACAAAGCAAACACGGAGACAAGAGCTGAAACGAGAAAAGAGTACAGAGCTCAACCCAACTCGAGTCGAGCTGAAAGTTGAAGCTCGAGGCGTGTGTCGAGCTCAGGCCTATAAACAATGGCCGTGCATTGACATCAAAATCAGGTACTCGGCCTCCCCTGTGCTCGACTGCAGAACATGAGTCGAGCCCTGCAGAAGAACACGAGTCAAGTCATAAGCTCAACTCGAGCTCCGTAAGCTGCCGCGATCTACCGAGAAAGCTGCCCCGACTCGAGTCGATCTGCAGAGCTCGAGTTGAGCTCGGCCAAAAACTAAGAAAAATATCAGCGAGCTTCTAGAAGGTCCCAAGGGGTATAAATACCCCCAATTTCAACATTTGCAAGAGGATTCGTAGGTTTTCAGCTGCACACACACATCACACATCATTTCCTTAATTTTACACCATCATCTTCACCCATTCTTCATCCATATTATCTATCATCATCCTTCCATCAAAACCACCATCCAAGTGAGAAAAAGAAGCAAGAGAGGAGATTTGCAAGAAAAGGAAGGAGATCATCCAATTCTTGTATTGAACCTTATAGTTTTATCATGGTTTGTGAATATTCAATGGTCTATGTTGTTTTTTTTATGAATATGGTAGGCTAATCTCCTTTGTGAGATTAGCAACATAAAAGTTGTTGGATAATTTTTTGATTTATGCGTTTAAATTTATATGTTGATTTGGTTTATTGATTTTCTATCATTGATACTTTAGATCTTAATGTTTATGATGATTTGTGTGGTTTGTTGTTTTAAGAATGTGATTAGATTGAGAAGTCAATTATATGTTTAGGATAATTCATTGAATTATTTTTTCATACACCTCATGTGCATTAAATCTTAAAGAGATAGAGATGTCCTTTAGGATTTAGAACCCTTTAATAGAACATTCGATTGGTTAGATCGAGAGTTCAATTAATTGTGTGAGGGGACTCTCATATTAAACTTAGTACCTAGTTGGATTTGTTTGATTGAGAACCAATCCTTTGAGCCATTATGAGATTCTTATACGTATCTACATCCTATCCATCTCGAGGGGGAGTTTAGGTGGAATTCGTGTTGGCCCTAGTTATTAACCCATAATACATGTGATGTTGATGCATTAATCCTAGAATTACCACATCCATAGTGTTATTAATCTCACTTTTACTTAATTTGAAAAACCACTCATCTTCTATTTGTCATTGTTTATTTGTTTGCTTGATTACTTTAATTTAATTGTTTATATAAACACACTCCAATCCATTCATGATTCGTCTCTATAAAATTACAAGAAATTCAAGATCGCTTAAGCTCTAGTACCTATCTCCCTTGGATTCGATATTTTTATTTCTTGGGTCGTTCTTAACTATAGAGAATTCTTGCTCTTAAAATGCACATACAAAAATGCGATCACTAAGCAAATGCAACTTACATGAAATTGGTGAACCACGGCAGATGCAAAGTCAGAATTCTTGTCCAACTGTAAGATTTAAAGTAGAAAACAAAATAAACGAAGATAAATCACAACACAGTTGTGAATAATGGAACGCAAAATAACATGAGTCATCATTTAATAAGTAAGATTAAAAATCTAACAAGAAAAAATACTGACAAATGAGAGCTTTATATTATTAAAAAAAATTTAAGCATTATAAAAAAACCAGACTTAAATGTCTTCAATAGTTAATGTCCCTATGAGGTTTATCTAATAACTACAGAAGGGATCTTTATGGACAGTCATCGATTTTCCATTTCTGGCCTATATTATCTATAGAGGCAGACTTGATCTATAAATTTGTGTATCAGTTCCAAGTTTTGAATAAGGATGTCAAACACTGTAATTTTTGACCTTATTGTTGACTTCACCCCACTCCTATGACCATGGTATAATGCCAAAAATAATACCTGGTGTTGTAGAGATGTTTTCTATCTCTACTATTAAACCTATTTGCATGTTGAGATATTTTATCAACCAATATGTGTGGTTCAATTTAAATTAAAATGAAAGATAATAATAAGAGAAAGAGATGGATACACTGTTACGAACATATTAGTTGTTTAATACTTAAATAATACAACAAATATACAACTTTCAGACATTGTCAACCATAGGAAGTAGATGTATTATATTTCTGTGGACCTAAATTCTACTTGTGAGTGAAATTGACAAAGTAATAGCAAGATGTAGGTATTGGTGAAGTTTAGTGAACAGTTAATGTGCAATAACTTTGAATGCAACAGAGGCCATTATTTACAATTTCATGTTGTACACCCAAAAATTATAAACCCATGAATGTAAATGTGGTCACTGACCATTTGAACGAGCACATAGAGGGAGTAGGCGCAGTATTCGCAAACCAAAATATGTCAACCAAGTTGAATTATGCTTATAAATCAAATTGAGTTTTCGTTTAAAAGATCTTGTTGAATGTAATGAGAAAATCATAAATTCAGTATTACCTTCGGAGCGACGGTGGGGAGCCGAGTGAGCAAGGACACGGTTGCTTGGATGGATCCTCTGGCTCTCAAAGATGGGGTGCTGCTCTTGCGGGTGTTGGAAGTTGTACATCATATTTCAAAGTGAGATGTAATTTGATAACATACAGATATAGCAAAGAGCCTACCAGAAGATAATTACACATTATAGTACATAATACTAAAAGAAAAGAGCAATTGAAGAACAAAAAGGTTAAATCCAACCATAAAATGGTAAAGCAAGCATCATGCTGAACATTCAATCACTAGAAACACACCATCAAAATTATTATTAACCCAAAAAGAAACAAAATAACCCAAAAAGAAACAAAATAACCCAAATAGAGATAAACAACGTAGTACACTAAAAATAGAACTCATAAAACACACCCTCTGAACCAAGATATCAAACACTAATCAAAATTCTTATATACCTATAGAGAAAATATGGGCTAAATTATTGTACATGAGCAGATCTAACATACCGAGGAATATATCCAACTAAAGAAAAAAATTAACCTTGTAAGTAGTCACAATTTTTAGCCTTCATGCGAACAAAATCAAGCACGGAATCAATCAATTCCGCTTCCTCAGTATAATTTCCTTTCGCCCAATTATTACTAGTACCAGATTGCCCGAAAACAAAGTTGTCGGGCCTGGAGTGATGGTGCTCGATCGTTTGGTTAACGTGACCCGTTAGGGATTCATACGTTTCTATCACAGCGGAAGCAATAAATCATAGAAACGATTACCGTTCACCAAGGTATGTTGATGAAGATTGATTCTCGCAGGCAGCATGCGCAGTCCTACGAGAATGGCCATAACTTCCTCGTCTGATGTCGGAATTGAGTGATCTTTACGTTCAGACAATCCTATCTTCGACGGCTTTCCGTCAGTATATTGATCATTAAATTCTGAGTATTGTAAGAATTTATACAAATTTCGCAAGGTCGCGGACAGCAGCAGCAAACTACCTTCTGATCTTCTGCTGTATGTCCCAAGACCGATCTCGACGTCGTGTGGGCGACGATCTACGAGACCTCCTCAATCTACTCTCAACCCTCATCACACGTGAATAATCAGTTAGATTAGATTAGATTAGGGTTCCAGATAAGTTGAGGTGACTTATATACATGGGCTACAACAGGGACCAGGAGGAGAAATTGGGTTGGGCCTCCATTGGGCTTAAGTATCCAAGCTTAGCCCAAAGCTTATACTTAAGTCCAATAATAATAATATATTCCACTAAAATATTATTATTGTACTACCGTACCAATCCCAAAATTACGTTTTGGGCTCCTTCTTATTATGATCCCGTTAGTCTCCCCATGTTTAAGATATACAATGTCCATTAATTAATTTAAGTTACTGACAACTCAATTAATTAATATCTCATCCAAGAGTAGTACCACTCAACCTCATTATCATGCCGGAATAAATTCCACCTGCAGGGTTTACATGATAATCCTTATGAGCTCCTCAAGGGGACATCATCAACCTATGACGGACATGGATTCCTTCTACAATCAACAGCACACCATAGAGACAGCACTATTTCCCAACTCATCGAGTTTGTTGATTTAATTACATGTAAATCTCACCCATTGATGAATCAAAGAAATACATACTGCCCTACGTGTCGAGGTTATTGTATAGGGATTAAGAGCACGAACTTCCATAATAACTGAGATCAAGTTCTCCTATAAGTCAGTATAAGTCGAACGATCTCAAGCGGTCCTGCTCAATACACACAAGTGCACTAATGTGATTCTATAGCCAAGACAAGCTAATACCAAACCACACTACAACCATCCCGATAGAGAGTCCCCGTCTATCTCGGTTGTGAGCATCTGTTTATACTTTATAAGGAAACCGATAATATGATCTTCCACATGTTGTCGCACAACATATTATATACAGTATAAAGTAAGTGGACTATTGCATCGAACATATGAATAAATTATAAGATGCAATCATTTGATCATATGATTCTCATTTCAAATTAATTGTTATAACATTGTTCATATAAAAAGCTAGACTTTTAGTATAAAATCCAACAATCTCCCACTTCTACTAAAAGACTATGATGTCATGTCTTCCGCCATAAATCTGATTTTCACTCCCACTACACGACCATCAAAAGCTCTCGCCTTAAGGTCCTTATAAATGGATTTACTAGGTTATCATCCGATGCAATCTAGGTGACAACAACCTTCCCCTCATCATACGATTTCTCGTAACAGGTGGTACTCGCGCTCCATGTGTTTAATTTTCTTATGGGCTCGTGATTCCTTCAAGTTTGCAACTGCACCAATATCATCAATATAAATTGTGATATCCTTGGGCAAACTTAAAAACACTTCGAAGTCCATCTTGAAGTTTCTAGAGTCATACAGATACTTTGGCTGCCTCATAGGCTCCAATTTATCATCTTTCCATGATGGAGTCCGGAGTCTGAAATATATTTCTATATAACACTCCTCCACATTATGACTCAACTTCCTAAAATTAAACGCATAACCTTTGAGGTGGATTTACAGCCGTCCCTATCTGATTTGAAAAATCTGAATCTATGTAACCCATAAGAATCAGTGAATCTGTTCGGTAAACCCACATATAGTTTCTAGTCCTTTTCAGGTACATAAGTATATGTCTTACCACAGTTCAACATTCTTATTTTGGGTTACCTGATACCCACTGTTCATGCCATCGGCAAAACAGATATCCAATCTCGTGCATAGCATTCCTTAGATTAAGCTTTCTCATTTGCCGAAGCATAAGGAACCGCTTTCATCTTCTTTATCTATTTTTGTGTCACAAGACACATTCACTTAGATAAATTCATATGCTAAACGAGTAAGGATCGTATCATTATATGAAACTTGAGATAAGCATAACATCCTTTCTTGTGATCCGTATTACCGTGATCAAAAGGATATTTTTGCTCTTCTTAAGTCCTTCATCTCATACCGCTTTATCAACCATACCCATACGCCCGACAATACTCTTTCATTGTCTCCAATGAGTAAGATACTATCTACGTATAGTACAAGAAATACCACCATATTTCCATCACTCTTTTCAATACACAAGACCCATCCGATCATTGATTAGATCCATGTCACTGGATTACCTCATCAAAACGGATGTTTCATGATCTTGAAGCTTGCTTTAGTCCATGAATGGACACTTTTAAGCTTATTATCACAATGCTCTTAGCTTTTTGCAATGAATCACTATGGTTGCTTCACATAGATGTTTCCCTTAAGACTTCCAATCAGGAAAGCTGTCTCGACATCTATTTGCTATCCCTCATATTTCATATGAGTAGCAACAAATAAAAGAGTCCGGATCAACTTAGGCATAACTACCGGCGAACAGGTTTTCTCATAATCGAACTCTTTATTTCTGAGTATACCTTTTCGCAACAAGCTTGCTTCCAAGGTTTTCACCTTATTCTATGATCCTCTTTTATTCTTGCATGCCTGCTTTCAATGGTTTTTACGCCATTTAGCGGTTCAACAAGCATCCAGACCTAATTTAAAATCCATCGATTCTATTTTAATATTCATTGCACTTTGCTAGGATTTGGCATTTCTAACTTGCAGTGCTTCGTCGTATCCGTGGGTCCATTTCATGTTTGCGAGGGACCAAGTCTCACGACTTTCCCAAAACATGTATCTTACAAGTTGTCGAAGAACCCTCCCACTACGACAAGGCACTACATGCAATTGTATATCAGACGTGACATGCATTGCAGTTTACCTTGTGGTATATCCTCTTGTACACTTAGTACTTATACTTTTGTGTTTTTCTCTCTCATTTCCTTTAGAACAATTTATACATGGGTTTATGATTTAATACATAGTCTCTTTCCAAAAATCTAGTGTTTGTGTTAACAATCACCCTTCGATCTTTTAGACTAAATAAATTACCTTCATTTTTATAGCATATCCCACAAACAGACAAACATTCAAATGAATTACTGTTTCTAGGGCATACCCACAAAATGAATTTAGTAATTCCAAATAATTCATCATCCATCTAATCATTTCCATAAGAGTGCTACACCTTCTATCCGCCACACCATTCAGCTGGGGTATGCCTGGTGTAAACAATTTGAGATTTAATCTCAACCTCTGATTAATAGCTCCTAACTATCCTAAAAGGTACTCGTAATGACGATTAAATCGTCATTACTTGATATATTTTCCATGACGCTTCTCTGTACCAGCCTTGCAATTCTTGAATTAATCAAAGAACTTAGACATGCAGTGCATCAAATAAATATATCGGTATCTAGAATAATCATCGATTGACGAATATTCATATCCACCTCTCATCCGGACAATCTTAGGACCACATAAATCATAATGAACTAATTCCAACATATATATCTTTGGTTCTGCACCCCCTTTGCCTTGAAAAAGCAATTAGTCATTTTTTACTCCCAAGCAGGACTCGAAAGTCAGATAGTTTTCACTTCAGATAAACCTAAGGGTCTATCGGCTATCAACTTTTGAATCCTACTCAAGTAAAATGATCTAGTCTTAGATGCCAAATATATATTTAGTTCATATCCGAAGGTATCTTTCTCTTACTAAGATTAGAAGATTCATTATTAATTACTATTTGTTGCATCTGTGGAATATACATGATTTAAGAGTATACAAATTGTTCACCAACGTACAATAACATATTACAACTCTATCCTTCATTATAATGACCATGTCATTTAAATGAAATGGAGTATCCATCTATTAATGCATAGAAACTGAAATCAAATTCTTTCTATGAAAACGTACGTAAAACAATTTCTCATAATCAAACGTCTACTCATATCATTAGATAAATAGACAACTCCCACTGCAATAGCCACTACTCTTGTAGTTTTACCCATGTCATAACAATCTTATCCTCACTTAGTAATAAACATTTAGTGATTTCAGTATCTACACACTTCGTGTCAGTAAATGCCATCACTAATCATGTTTTAAACAACTAGTGAATAAGATATAAAACTTGTTCACATTATGATGAAAATGGCTTTCCTTTGCCACATGTTTTTCCAGAAGTTTTCCACCATATACATCCTATTGTAATTCAGGTGGAACTTACTCAAAAACATCTAGGCAATTCACGAAGAATTAAATTGATCTAGGTTTCCCTTCAATTTATACTCCATGCTTTCCCAATTCATTCATCAAATTAAATCATGATCTTCTGCCTTTTAACTTACTCAAGTATCCGAAGAGTTACATGAGACCATCATATTTCTATGAACCTCTCATCTCTTCACTAGAGACTTTAATAGGCATCATGAGACGTCCCTTGTGAGAACACACATGTATTTTCTTAAGCAGTAAAATTCAAAACCAAGATTCTTTTCTAATCATCTAATTTGGATAAGTAAATATAATTTCTTTTAGTTAATAATATGTGAGATAAAACCATTTGAAAATCAGAGAATCATAAATTAATTTACCGATCAAAACTTCAAATTTTATCCTTTTATATTGATTCCCACAAAACAATATAAAAATAAAATTCACCGACATCTCAAGCACCGTGAGTCTGCAAGCCACGTTAGTGTGGATGTTTACAAACCCGAACATTTACAAGAGAAGGTTTTACCCATTAATTTCATTTGTCAACCTAACTTTATGACAAAATAATTAATAGTTGGCTCCTCTTTAGCCATGCAAATAATAGCAGTGACTCCGTTGGGGAGGATACTAATTATTTACACCTAAGTGTACACCATTATTTGATCCCAAGTCCACTGCGCGAGCTTGTGTGCCTTACAGTTGGAGAAGTACACACGCGCTCGGATAGCTTCCTACAATCATCAATTATAAGTTTGTACCAGTGAGCCCCACATAAACTCATCCGTTAGGGAGGAAGGCCTATTGCCAACACGCAAGTTCATGTGCCACATTACAAACAATAATTATGTAATGAAGTCTGTACCAGTGATCCGTGAATAAACTCATCCGTTAGGGAGGAAGGCCTATTGCCAACACGCAAGTTTACTCACATCACTTACAAACCAATAATGGAGGCAGCGGGAATTTTTTACCAATCCCCTCTCCCACTTAGTTATTTAAGACCGAGGGTTTTTACATGCATATAATATTTCAGAATAAAATATGCAACCTAGCATGCTCATACTTCCAAATATATAACAATAATTGACCAATAAAATAATTATAGCAGTTATATATAAGGAAATAAATTGCCAAAAATAAGTTGACTTGATCAACACTCCAACATACATGCATATAATATACCAAATATAATACGCAATCTAGCATGCTTCTATTTAAGGCAATAAATCATAGAGAATCATGCATACATATATAACAATAATCAATTAATAAATCAATTATAACAGTTATATAACAGCGAATTCGATTGTTCACCACCAATCACGAATGCGGACAACTGCGATGGGGATCGACCTCCCTGCAGCCTGCTGCACCACTCTGGCACCCTGCCCGATCATATTTTGAAGACTCACGCAGAACCTGATGCAGACCAGTCGAACTTGATGCAAACCCGCTCGAACCTAGTGCAGAGTCAATCGAACCTGATGCAGACCAATCGAACCTGATGTGAATCCGCTCGAACCTGGTGCAGCATTGATCGAACCTGATGCAGACCAATCAAACCTGATGCAGACCCGCTCGAACCTGGTGCAGCATCGATCGAACTTGATGCAGACCAATCGAACCTGATGCAAATCCGCTCGAACCTGGTGCAGCATTGATCGAACCTGATGCAGACCAATCGAACCTGATGCAAATCCGTTCGAACCTGGTGCAACATCGATCGAACCTGATGCAGACCAATCGAACTTGATGCAGACCCGCTCGAACCTGGTGCAGCATCGATCGAACCTGATGCAGACCAATCGAACCTGATACAAATCCGCTCGAACTGTCGCTCGTCCAAGGGCCTACTTGCACGGAATCAAGTTCAGCCCAACGCGCAACATCAAACTACACCAACTGTCGTTCAGGGTTTGCAACCGCAGGAACCTGGGAATTCAATCTCCACCGTCCAGAATCTATGCCTATGAGTTTTGAATATGCTGTCCAAATTACAGGTCGATCCAACGGTTAGATTGTGAGAAATAGCTCTTTTCCCTCGACTGCGCAGAACAGAATCGCCCAAAAAACTACTTCTGTTTTCGGCGTATTCCAGACTACACAAAGCTCAAATACGATCTTGACCATTCAGAATGTACATCCACAAAATCTGAACGTGCTGATCAAAAATCAGCCTGATCCGACGGTTGAAACTCCGGTAATTGCCTCTGCAATATCACTGCGCTGGATTTTCTCTCAATTTCTTCCTTCCATGTGAAATTGACGAACAGTTTTCGTCGAATCCTCTCACACACAACCATCAACGAACAGATATGATATAGGGTATATTTCACATAGGGATATTCATGGTTTGCGCAGTAAAACCAAAACCCTAAACATGCGATCCTAATTTCGAAAAATTAATCACATAAACCCTAGCCTAATGTGTCACGCTTCACCACGAAACTGAAGCTCTGATACCAATTGATGGTGCTCGATCATTTGGTTAACGTGACCCGTTAGGGATTCATACGTTTCTATCACAGCGGAAGCAATAAATCATAGAAACGATTACCGTTCACCAAGGTATGTTGATGAAGATTGATTCTCGCAGGCAGCATGCGCAGTCTTACGAGAATGGCCATAACTTCCTCGTCTGATGTCAGAATTGAGTGATCTTTACGTTCAGACGATCCTATCTTCGACGGCTTTCCGTCAGTATATTTATCATCAAATTCTGAGCATTATAAGAATTTATACAAATTTCGCAAGGTCGCGGACAGCAGCAGCAAACTACCTTCTGATCTTCTGCTGTATGTCCCAAGTCCGATCTCGACGTCGTGTGGGCGACGATCTACGAGACCTCCTCAATCTGCTCTCAACCCTCATCACACGTGAATAATCAGTTAGATTAGATTAGATTAGGGTTCCAGATAAGTTGAGGTGACTTATATACATGGGCTACAGCAGGGACCAGGAGGAGAAATTGGGTTGGGCCTCCATTGGGCTTAAGTATCCAAGCTTAGCCCAAAGCTTATACTTAAGTCCAATAATAATAATATATTCCACTAAAATATTATTATTGTACTACCGTACCAATCCCAAAATTACGTTTTGGGCTCCTTCTTATTATGAGCCCGTTAGTCTCCCCATGTTTAAGATATACAATGTCCATTAATTAATTTAAGTTACTGACAACTCAATTAATTAATATCTCATCCAAGAGTAGTACCACTCAACCTCATTATCATGCCGGAATAAATTCCACCTGCAGGGTTTACATGATTATCCTTATGAGCTCCTCAAGAGGACATCATCAACCTATGACGGACACGGATTCCTTCTACAATCAACAGCACACCATAGAGACAGCACTATTTCCCAACTCATCGAGTTTGTTGATTTAATTACATGTAAATCTCACCCATTGATGAATCAAAGAAATACATACTGCCCTACGTGTCGAGGTTATTGTATAGGGATTAAGAGCACGAACTTCCATAATAACTGAGATCAAGTTCTCCTATAAGTCAGTATAAGTCGAACGATCACAAGCGGTCCTGCTCAATACACACAAGTGCACTAATGTGATTCTATAGCCAAGACAAGCTAATACCAAACCACACTACAACCATCCCGATAGAGAGTCCCCGTCTATCTCGGTTGTGAGCATCTGTTTATACTTTATAAGGAAACCGATAATATGATCTTCCGCGTGTTGTCGCACAACATATTATATACAGTATAAAGTAAGTGGACTATTGCATCGAACATATGAATAAATTATAAGATGCAATCATTTGATCATATGATTCTCATTTCAAATTAATTGTTATAACATTGTTCATATAAAAAGCTAGACTTTTAGTATACAATCCAACATGGAGATCCATCCAAATGGGACGAATCTAATCGAATCCATTTTGATGGGATCGACATCCATTAGAACAGCGCATGGGGCGTACCTTCCGCCGCTCGCTTCATCGTGGTAAACGTAAACGTTAATTCATTCGAGCTGATGCTCTGAGTCGCCACTATACTTTGGAGAAGCTGTGTGATGTTTTGAGTTTAGAACCAAAGTCCATGTTCTCTCCTATTATTGTGCCTTAAACAACAAAAAGACTAATTTCGCCTTCTCATTGAAACAACTTAAAAGAAATTGAAAATTGAAGGAATGAAAAAATACTCACGGAAGAATAGAAATTTGAAAAATCTGCCCGTCGTTCTGTGCTCTAATAGCGATGGATGCCATAGACAACCCTCCATCTCGGATCAGATACGAAGCCCCCAACAGCGCACACTCGCCCCACGCGCTTGCTGTCGGCAGCATCCTCAAGGTCGTCGACTCTCATGCTCTATATGCCCCTGATATGGCTCCGCCTGAGTTTTTCGCCGCCATGGATTGTGGCGCGGAGCAGTTTACCTCTCATTCTGATAAGTTAGAATACGACGATTTTAGATGATATGAAAGAGGAAAGATAGACTGGAAAGATAGAATGAGGAAAGAAATTAAATAAAATATTTTTCATAATTTAATGTGAGAATTAACCTATACATCAGGTAATATTTTGGGTAATACATGGCTCAGGTCACGCAAGTAATCCCCTAAAGTTGGGGAATTGCATATTGAAAAGTAATAATTACGATGAAGGTGCTATTAAAATAAAATAAAATTTTATAATTGAAGAGATTGTGATAAAATTAGAACTATCATTAAAATTATTCATTTAAGTATCGTATTTGTCATAGGGAAATTAGATAATTTGAAAAAGAAAATCGTTCTAATACATTATTTAATTACACACAAAATATTAGAGGCAAATTGTGACTATATATTTTTTTATTAGTCCCATGTAATTAGAGGGAGTATTTAATTTCTTATAGTATTTGAATGTTTAGGAAAAAGTCCAACACAAATTAGAAATCAACTATGTCAGATTTTTATAATATAATTAGAGGCTTTGAACTTTTAAATAGTAGCGCAAGTTAAATATTGGGATTTCGTTAATATTTCTAAAGAATATAGATTAGAGATCAGCTTTATATTATTAAATAATATTTATAATGAGAAGTTTAGAGCATATGTAATTGGTACATATGTAATTTTTATTATGTTTAAATAAGATATCATTATAAATATGTGTTTTTATTTTTAAGATATATACTGACATGGGTTTTATAAATCCGTATAATTAATTTTAAATTTTAATAATAATATTAATAAATTATGTCATTAAAAAATAAAAAAATATCCCATGCATAGCACGGGTTCAATTGTAGTTACTAATATACTCCCTCCGTCCCGGAAAAAGGGTTGTTTTTGCATTTTGCACGTAGATTAAGGAATATTATTATTTAATGTGTAGTGGGTAGTTGTATTAGTGGGAGTGTAGGCCCATATTTTAATTGTATTAGTGGGTGTGTGTGTGTCCCCTGTGTGTAAAAAATAAAAATAACTCTTTGGGTGGGACGTCCAAAATGGCAAAAAGAGACTCTTTGGGTGGGACGGAGGGAGTATTGATTAATAATATATTTAACTTAATATACCTATTTGTAATAATAGTGTATAAAATATACTTAATAGTAATGGACCGTTATGTTAAAGGGTATTTTAGTCATTTAAGATCAAATAATGTAATACTTATATAATACTGTAAAATACAAATCACGAAATTGAAATCTATTTAGAAATGCACTTTCCATTACGTCATACTAAGCAATACCAATCATAAAAATTGTATCTCTTTTCCCATTTTTATTCCACTAATAAGTTCAATCTATTTCCACATAATTTAATTCAATCATATCAATCAGAATGTTAATGGTAAATTACAACACCTTTATGTTCTTAACACTATTTCTTGATTCTAAATCATTAAATTGAAGATTTCAATTTGGAAAGAACTCACGATAGAGTGGTGATTTTTTTTATTTTTTTGACACATAGAATAGAGAGAGAGAGAACGAGAAAGAAGAGAGAAAATGAGTGATATGATAAATTTTTTATTTTGAGAGACTCTCTTGTGAGACAGGTAATTTGTGAGACGGGTATGAGACGGGTCGACCCATCACTAAAGTATGTTTATTTGTGGTTAAAGTATGTTAATAATAAATCATATTATAACACACTAAAATCATACTTTAATGCATAATTCAGCATACTTTGAAAAACATACTTAAACAACCATTATACATACTTTATTTATACAATAAGCATACTTTAGTGATGTGTCAACTCATCTCACACCCCGTCTTACTTATAACCCATTGTAACAATAAATTTTTGTATTTATAATAATAAAATAAATACAAATTAGGTACAAAGATAATTTTTTGATGGATTTAATTTGGAGAATATGTAAGCGGGTTACAATCTCAATCAATCCTCTATTCTTCTCTCGAACCAATTTGGCTTGACATGACTTTGAATTGGCTTGTGTGTTGTTGACTTTGACTTTTTTGACTAGAGTGTATGCTGACTGTGTTGACAGCGTGTGTGTTGAGCTGGATCTTCAATTGAAACTTGTCCGATCTCAAATTTGGGACTTTGAAATGTTTATCCAGATGCGTCGAGCCTTTGTTTGGATTAAATGTATTTGATGTGAAAAACACTCGATATGGGGGCTTAGCACCTTGATCCCGGGTCGTATGTTGTTCTTGACTCGAAGAACACTGAAGAACTTAATATATGAAGAACGCTTGATTTAGGGGGCTTAGCACCTTGATCCCAAATCGTGTGCCGTTCTTGACTTGAAGATGCTTGAAGATCTTGAGGAGCGTTGCTCGTGTTTCAATCTCTTCAGAGCGTTGTCATCTTCAGGTGCTTCAATATGTGTCAAATGAATGAGGGAGGACCCCTTTATATAGGTGACAGATGAAGACACTCCATAAATAACTCGCATTCTGATTGGTCCACTCTATTTGGGCCATACTCTGCGGGCTTGGGCCTCCATTTGATTGGACTGGAATCAGACCTATTTTACTTGGGCCTGATTTAATTTGTATGGGCTTGTTTGACTTAAGTCTGACCTCATTTGACTTGGGTTTGTTTGACTTGGGCCAGACCTTATTTAATTTAAGCCCCCATTTAATTTGTTGGGCTTAAATTAATTATCAATTATTTATTAATCTATTTTTAGGAATTAATTTATTTAAATTCCACAATAAATTAATAATTGATATTTAATCCAGAAAATCCACTTGTCGCCATTTAACTGGACCGTAAATTTTAATTGCTTACAAATGCCCCCTTGCGATTAGCTCACGGACACCATATCTTGATGTGAAAGAATCGTAAAAGTTTTCTCTTTTTCTCAACATTTGTAACATGGGTTTTTTTTTTCTTGGCCCTTAATCTCTTGGCTCAACTTTTTATTTCTCAAGTGGCCCAATTTATCTTCTTAGGCCCAAATCAACTTCCTTCCCTACTTAATTTCAAGATTATGGGAGATAGGAAATAGGGACAAATTTGCTTCTTGCAAGATGATTTGCAAATTTTTGCTCAAAATTAGTAAAAATCTCTTGAAATCTTGAGAAGATTTCAATCATGCAAATAATTTTCATAATTTGCTGCAGTCTCCTCACTGTATAATAAGGATCCGGTGTCTTTGATTTCTTTACCAATCGACTGTAAGACATTTACAGTTCTGATTTCTTTTCTTTTCAATTTTTTTTTTCAAAGTGTAGCATAAATATTTTTTTTCTCTTACAGATTTCCACGGGACAAACTTATTACCTCAAGGTAAGCCCTCAATTTACTTCTCTTTATTGCAAGCAATTTAGTAATAATCTGCAAAGTATATTTGCATTTCTTTTCGTATTGGGTAGCCGCTATTTTTTTTTATATTGCATTTTCTCTTACTTTATCCATCCATAAATATAATGTAACAACTTTCATACGGACTTATATATCTATAACCCTCTATCGACCTCGTCATTTTTTCTTTTCAAAAGAATCGACGGCGAGCCTCGTCCTTGCCCCTTTTCCTTTTTGAAGGAATCGACGGCGAGCCTTGTCCCTTTTAATGGAATTGACAGTGGTCCCTTTTAATGGAATGTCCCTCGGTTGTCCCTTTTAACGATTGTCCCTCAGTTTGGTTGTTTCTTTCAACGGAATTAATCGACTGTCCCTCGATTGTCTCTTTTAATGGAATTAATCGATTGTGCCTCGGTTGTCCCTTTTAATGGAATTGATGGGGATTAGTTCCATGACGGTGGGCATGGGCAGCACTCAGCTAAATGGCAGATCCGGCACGCCTTTCGGCAACAGGTGATGTGCATCCACATGATCATTAGTAGTCTGATGATGAAATTGAGATGGAAACATGCTTGCATGTGGGGATGGTCGGCTGCTACGGCTGGGATTTTGGTTGTGCGCGGTGGTGGTCGTCACGAAGCAGGGACTGGAATGCGTCGACGACAGAAACAGAAGATGGAGTCGCTTTGACAACGACAGCAGCAGTTGGCATGGCACCTTGGTCCTTTGACGGCGGCTGGTCATGGGTTTGCAAATAGGATAGATGACTGATTTCGACGGTATCCTCCGGCGAGTTGGCGGTGTAATTCGCAGAAGCGAGGTTGGTGACTGGTTGCGGCGACCGCGTCGCAGGCTAGCAGTAGTTGACGGCAGCTAGATAGCATGCTAATCCATGGAGATGTCAGGGACGAGCGGCGATGGCAGCTTCGGTTCGTCTTCCAATGCGGTATCTCCTGGCAGTGATAGCACAATTTCCAGCGGCGGCTGTCGGCAACTCCAGCGTCAAGGAGATAGCAAGTTTCCGAAAGATTTCGGAGGTGCTATGGCTGAAGATGGAGATGCAGCAGCGGATATCGATGAATTTCGATATCGACGCTGGGGTCCTGATATCGATGAATTCCGACAGCGTACAGTTAGAGATGCAGCAGCGAATCTGAGGCGTTGCTAGTGGCGTGATTTCTGGCAATGTGAGATAGAAGCAGATTTGTTTTCCAAATTGAAATGGCAGATTAAGCACAGGTCGTTCCTTTCCTTTGAAGAGAGAAGTTGATGTTGACTTCTCAATTTGTACTTTTATCTTGAAATCACGTGACTTTAGTTTGGATCACCACTTTGAATTTTGGGCTCAAATTTTCATCTTGATTGTGGGCCTATTTTAAGAATCCAAAAGCAACTTGGGCTTTAAGTTAAATCACCCTTGGGCCTTTCTAATTAATTAAGTCAATTAGCTAGAATTATATTAATTTTGGGCCTATATCATTCATATAATTAATTTGGGCTTAACTCAAATTAATTTCATGAATTTTAATTCCTCAATTATCAAATGAACAACTATCATATACATATTCGAATGTTTTTTTCCAGGATATTCTCAGCAGATTTCTTTCATTGGTAATATCCTCGTCTCTTAATCCGCGTCTTTATTTGATTTCCTTGTATTTTTATTTTACTGCATTCACACTTTAACTTTCTTTAATACTCCATCTTGCTGATGAATTTGTTGTTCATAACCCTTTTATGCGGAATGGATGGACGGCTATGGCCGGGGAACAATGTCGACCTCGCCACTTTTCCTTGATATGGAATCAACAGAGCAACATGAGCCTCGTCTCTCTTCCATGAGATGGAATCGATAGAGCAACATCAGCCTTGCCACTTTTCCTTGAGATGGAATCGAGAGACCAACATCAACATCGCCACTCTTCCTTGAGATGGAATCGACAGAGCAACATGAGCCTCGCCACTCTTCCATGAGATAGAATCGACAGAGCAACAACCTCGCCACTCTTCCTTAAGATGGAATTAACAGAGCAATATCAACATCGTCACTCTTCCTTGAGAGCAAAATCAACATCGCCACTCTTCCTTAAGATGGAATCAACAAAGCAACATGAGCCTTGCCACTCTTCCATGAGATGGAATCGACAGAGCAACATCAATATCGCCACTCTTTCTTAAGATAGAACTTCTTCTTCTTTTCCATTCTGGCGACTACTTGATGAGGCATGGCGGTTGTTAACAAGATTCTGACAAGGAGAGTAATGTGAAGCGTTCGCGAACTTCGGTGGCTCATATTTGGAAGGTAACTTCATTACTTCACCGCTATAAGATTCAGGATTATTTTCAACATTTTAAGAAGTTGAACTTCTTTTACCACTTCAATAATTTGAATTTCTTCATCCAATGTTGCATTCAATCACCATCTTCTCCTTGTCAACCTTTCGCTTCTCCACTCATTAATGTTCCAACTTAGTGCATGCCTCACAAACTTGATACGAATAGCCTGAATTATGACTGGACTTAGTAGATGCTAAACTGCCTACGTACCTCTTTGCAGATATTCAAGTCATTACGTAGTTTAAAGGGACAGGATTTGATTTGGGGGGGGTGCCGTGCATAGTTTATACTCGTGCGGACCAGGAGTTTATCATACACAGTTTATACTCGTGCGGACTAGGAGTATCATGCAGTTTAGGATAGTGCGTCATGGAGCATTATGTTTGAATTTGCTTGATAGTTTATACTCGTGTCAATGAGTCTTCAGCTTGAACTTGTAGATAGTTTATACTCGTGTCAGGGAGCCTTGTGTGGATATTTTTTTCACTCGTGTCGAGGAGCATTGTGTGGATAGTTTTCTCTCGTGTCGAGGACCATGGCATTTGATTTGTGTTAGATAGTTTAGGCTCGTATCAAGGAGCATTATGTGGACAGTTTTCGCTTGTGCCGAGGAAAGTTGCTTGTGGGTTTTTTAGATAGTTTAAACTCGTATCAAGGAGCCTTGAATTTGTGAGGATTTTAGATAGTTTTAGCCCATATTAAGGAGCGTTATGCAGATAGTTTTTACTCATGTCGAGGAGCTTTGCATTTGAGTTTGTCAAGCATTCATTGCCCCCAATCTTGGGATGCGGCACTTTCTTTTGTTTCCACTTCATTTCTATGAATCTTTATGGAAACTGTAGTCTTTGTTTGTGGTTCCTCTTCCATAAGCTTATTAGAAGGCATGTCTTCAAACTTGTAGGAGTCTTGAATAGATGGCCATTCAATGTCATTTGATGTCAAGCTCATCTCCATGTCGTGAGCTCTTGTAGCCAATTCTTCAAAAGTTTTAGGCCAAATTCCTTGGAGTATATAGCAAAGATTACATTGCATCCCTTGAATGCACATTTCAATTGCTGAAGTTTTTAGCAGCTTTTCTTTGCAATTGAGGCTTAGGCTTCTCCATCTGTTGATGTAATCGAGGACATATTCTTCATCACTTTGTCGAGTATTTGTTAGCTCCATCATGCTAACAGTTCTTCGCGTGCTATAGAAACGGTTGAGGAATTCTTTTTTCCATTTGCCCACAACTGTCAATGGAGTCAGATTCCAAGTTGATGTACCAATCAAAGACATTTCCTTTTAGAGATCGGATAAATTGTCTCACCATGTTATCTCCGGAGGTCCCATTGCATGTCTCGACAAAGTGTGCCACATGTTATCTTGGGTTGCCTTTGCCATCGAATTGTTGGAACCTTGGAGGTTGGTAGTCAGCTGGCATCTTCAAGTTGTCAATTCTCTTTGTAAATGGCTTTTTGTAGGCAACAAAAGATTTAGAACTCCATTCAAACTTGTCTTTTATCATCTCTATCACGATATTTTTGAGTTGGTTGATAGGAAGCATCTTATCAACTGAAACTTGTATATCTTGTTCAACTTGATTCGTTTCAGATGGATGTTTTTTCGCGGAGTCCTCCTCCTCGTGTTCATCCTCAACTTGTTTCCCATTTGCATGACTTATCTCCGCATTCTCCATTTTCTTCATAAGTACGGTGATCTTTACGTCTTGAGCTTCCATGTGCTTGTTGAGTCCTTCAATGGCTCTCATCATACTTGCGAGTTGTTTCTCAATGGTCATAGAATTTGTTGTCATCACTACAGCTACAGCTGAGGCAGATGGTGAACTTGGCGTCGAACAAGGAGTTGAGCAAGCTGAAACATTTTCACCACCCTTGTCTCCGTGCAATGACTTATTGAGAGTAATCCCCACCATATGGTTTACCTCTACGGAGCCTTCGGGAATACTTCTTGTAATTACTTCAACCTTTTCAGTTTGCAACTCTGGAGGCTTTAATGCAGCAGGCCTTCGTATCGTAATTTTTAGTGGAGTCGTCATTTGAGTCTTCACAGCCTGCAGCTCTGAAGGCTTCGAGATAGATGACCTTTTTATCGCTATCCTAAGAGGAGTCATTATTTGTGTCTTCGAGCTTGTAGAGAGAAGAGATGAGAGGTAGAGACTGTCCCACTAGGCGTGCCAAAATTTGTAACAACAAATTTTTATATTTATAATAAAATAAATACAAATTGGGTACAAAGATAATTTCTTGATGGATTTAATTTGAAAAATATGTAAGCGGGTTACAATCTCAATCAATCCTATGATTCTTCCCTCGAACCAATTTGGTTTGACTTGGCTTGTGTGTTTTGACTTTGACTTCTTTGACTGGAGTGTATGCTGACTGTGTTGACAGTGTGTGTGATGAGCTGGATCTTCAATTGAAACTTGTCCGATCTAAAATTTGGGGCTTTGAAATGTTTATCCAGGGGCGTTGAGCTTTTGTTTGGATTAAACGTATTTGATGTGAAAAACACTCGATATGGGGGCTTAGCACCTTGATCCCGGGTCGTATGCTGTTCTTGACTCGAAGAACACTGAAGAACTTAGTGTATGAAGAACGCTTGATTTAGGGGGCTTAGCACCTTGATCCCAAATCATGTACCGTTCTTGACTTGAAGATGATTGAAGATCTTGAGGAGCGTTGCTCGTGTTTCAATCACTTCAGAGCGTTGTCGTCTTCGGGTGCTTCAATGTGTGTCAAATGAATGAGGGATGACCCCTTTATATAGGTGAGAGATGAAGACACTTCATAAATAACTCGCATTCTGATTGGTGCACTCTATTTGGGCCATACTCTGCGGGCTTGAGCCTCCACTTGATTGGACTGGAATCAGACCTATTTTACTTGGGTCTGATTTAATTTGTATGTACTTGTTTGACTTATGTCTGGCCTCATTTGACTTGGGCTTGTTTGACTTGGGCCATGCCTTATTTAATTTAAGTCCCCATTTAATTTGTTGGGCTTAAATTAATTATCAATTATTTATTAATCTATTTTAGGAATTAATTTATTTAAATTCCACAATAAATTAATAATTGATATTTAATCCAAAAAATTCACGTGTTGCCATTTAATTGAACCGTAAATTTTAATTGCTTACACCCATTTCACAAGAAAAGATATTTATTATACAATCCATTTAATAATCGGTTAACTCGGGTGCATGTTATTGAATTTGTGCACCCAGTTTGCCTGAATATCAAATTTTAAAATTATTAAATGTTTATTAATAAAATTAAACATTTTTAAAAAAATTTTAATTTATTTTACTCACATAAATATAACATATAAACATACACATAAATATTTATTTATATAATATAAAATGATTACTTTGATAAAAAATATTTAAGAAAAATATAAAAAACAGTGTTCCCTTTGCCTACCCGAAGCCCTAACTTTATGTGAGAAGTTGGATGGATAATTGAAATGCGAGCAACAATCAGTTTCCCTCGTCCTTTAAACCCTAAGAACAATCGTGACACCTTCAGCAAAGCCATAGCCATGTATTCTCATACACACTACAAAAAAAACTGCGGTTATTAGTCACTGAACGTGCCCTTTTCAACATTCGTCCACAATTCTCTGAATCTCAAGCTCACAGCCATGTCTCTGGCCCATCTCAAATACCCTCCAAAATCATTGTCCTCCATTGCCACAACGTATCGCTGGTTCCACAATTCCTACCCAAGAACCTACAATAAAATCCGGTTGAGGGGCTTTGCTTTTTCTTGCTCTGCTTCTTCTTCTTCATTGTCTTCTTCATTTTCTGTTGACGTGAGGCGGAACAGAAGTGTTTCTTCTTCATTTACTTTGCCGCAATTTTATCAGCAGAATTTGGGCTATGGAAGGTTTGCTTACGACGAGTATGCATCTGAGGTGGAATCTGATAGTGAGTGTCCGTCTTCTTCTAAGCAATTGGTATGTTTTATGTTTTTGGTCTATCTTGAAAAAGATTGAAATTTTCGCATTCTTGGAAGTATATTTTGGGGTTTCGGATATGCATAGAGGGAAAATATTGAGCAAGTTCCCCTCGAGTATTTCTGTTAGGTTGATAGTTATTCTTTTAGATAATGTTCTAAAGTAGTGCTAGCAAATGTATTTAATTCTTGTATTTCATCACGAGTTCACTCGGCTTTTTTATGGGGGAGCTTTTCTTAGGGACATCGATACCCACCTGTTTGTGAATTGTGCATTTCTGATTGCAGTGTGGTTCTGCTCTTGATAATGTTGAAGAGTGGAGGTGGAAGTTGACCATGCTTATGCGTCACGAGGATGAGCTTGAGGTTGTATCGAATGAGAAAAAAGACCGTCGTGATTTTGAGCAGCTTTCGGTGCTTGCTACTAGAATGGGATTGCATTGGTACATGAAGGATATCTATCCTTCTCACACTGTCACACATCTTTGTTTTAGATTGTTTCTAAGATTTGTTTTCCTTTGTGCAGTCGGCAGTATGAAAAAGTAGTTGTGTTTAGTAAAGTGCCACTGCCCAATTATAGATCTGATTTGGATACCAAGCGTCCTCAGAGGGAGGTACTACCAAATTATAATCTCTTTTTACCTATTACATGAGTGTTTTCTCTCTATGTCTCCAATTCAAAAGAATTGATGCTCTCCAGGCACTTCACTTTGGTAGAGAATAATCTGACCGTAAAAGGATGCTCTATGTCTTGCCTAGTTTCTTGACTTTTAGTTCTTATTGCACTTTTTGTGTTTAAAATAGACATTTTTTTGTAGGTGGTGTTACCATTTGGATTGCTCAGGGAAGTAGATTCTTATTTAAAGAAACACCTTTCCAGAAAGGCTATGACCAATGAAAACTTCCATAAGGCCTTTCCAGCATCTAATGTGGGACAAAGTTCCTTATTTGATGAGAGATTCGACGAGAAAGAGGAGCCCTCAACCAAAAGTGTAATTGCTGAGAGAATCATACAGCAGAGGAGCTTGGAAATGCTCAATAAACTACAAGATTGGCAAGTTAGTTTCACCCAGAGTGCCTATTTATAATGCGTGCCTGCATGGTCTATTTTCTAGCAGTATCTTTTTGTACAAATATTCTATAAATTTTATATATTTCATAGCTTGTTATCCATCATAAGTTCACTGGTTTTAGAGATTGATATATGATGATTGAGCTTCTCTCTACCCAGCATTTCTGGTGTGTATTGGACTTCATAGGCTCCTTTACTATTTTGTTTTCACAAGCAACATGAATTCTTATGAACCTTTTAGTATTTTGTTCTGGGTTGTTAAAAAGATAAGGATCTTCAATATAGTGTCGGCAAACTGCTCATCGAATTGAGGTTTGTATCTTGTGCATCCTCTTTATTCTCTTAAATAAGAATGCTCATGAATCATACCTGTAATCTGTGTAATATAAGTACATAAACATGCCTATTTAGTAAAATAATTTAGTTAATATATAAGTTTTCTGCTCTATGAAAGTATTATAAGTACATATATTATGGAGTATTTATTAGTACAAATTGATAGTATATGATATATTACAAATAATATATTTGTCATGAACGATAATTATTTAATAGTTCATGGCATATCTGACACGAGTAAACGTTTAATATTAGAAAAGATGTAAAAACATATAGTGTAAATTGTATTTTTACCTATATAATAATTTTACATGAATAAATTATACTCCTTTTTCTAAGAATACTTGCACAATTTCTTTTTTCATCCATTCCTATACTATTTGCACGCTCCTAAAATGGGGGTGGGGGGGGGGGGAAGAGAACACTCTCACTATCATTTAATTAAAAGATTCAACCTACTTTTTACACTTCACCAACCCAAAACCTGACAATCTCCTCTACTTTTATCTCATTGAATTGTCTAAATAACCCTCCTTTATTTTATATTGCACCCCTGAAAGCAAGTTTTCTTCATCTCTGTGCCCGGTGAGGTGTGCAAACAGAGGAAGTATTATTGTCTATGTTCTGGCATGGATGTAAACAAATGTATCTATGATCAGTTGCTGACAGACATATGTTATTTGAAGGATTGAGTTGAAAAGACATTTACTTTGATTACTTATTGTCTACAGGATTCTCCACAAGGTCAAAGGATGCTAGAATTTCGAAAAAGTCTTCCTTCACATAAAGAAAGAGAGACACTATTGCAGGCCATCCTCCAAAATCAGGTATTTAAATACTCTTCTATAAGTTCATTTGTGCATTCTTCAATTTGTTCTTTTGTTCAGTTTGTTTTTAAATTGTATTCTGGTGCAAATTTGGCTTCAACTATTCCTTGTACCTTTGAAGTGCAAATATTGCCTTGACATAGTTACTATGTCAAGAAATGGATCTTTGTATCAGACAAAATAGGCTACTCATAAAATGACATTTATGTAACTGGCTATTTGAGGCCCAGGAATCACCTTAAAAAAAATACAAGCGTAGTGCATAATTATTTGAGGGAATTGCTAATTATAGCCCCTGTTGTAGGAACTTTTAGATTTGGTGGTTTGGTTCATGGGCCATTGCTGGTGCTGGGCATTGTAGTGGTCCTGTTGTGTTTGGGTTGGGCAGTCTTGTCACACATTTTATTGTGCTCTAGGTGCTTATGATTTATCTGCCTCAATTGCTCTCTAATAAGATATGCTGTTGACTGAATCAAAGCTGGATATTGAACTTTAAATTAGGTTTATTTTTTCCTTTTAAACTATGAACAGGAATTCTTGTAAAGTTCTATGAGAAACCACTCACTTTTTTCTTATATCAAGTATTCTTTTGATTGTTGCTTTGCTCTGTTTCAATTATTATATAATGACATGCTGGAAAAAAATCCATCTAATAATGATCACTTTTTTAATTCTAAGAAATATAAATTTTATTAATTCATTGAATATGCGCCCAGAGGACAAGAAGTCCTGTTCCCACAACTACAGAATGCTGTAGAAGGTAAACTTGATGTACAAATTTCCATTCCTTATGATATTCTTCAGTAAAATATCATATATTTTTTAATTTTGAAATTTCCAATGCCACTATGATCTTTCTCAGCGCCACCCTCTCTCTATCATCCTTGAATTTCTCTGTCTTAAAAATTTTCTTGTATTGTCCCAACCACACTTAGTGTATATAATTTACTAATTTGTATGTTGAAAATTCTGTGAAGATGTGTTTTGCTTTACAACTCTATACTATGAAGTTTTACTCTATCCTATGTTTACAGAAGAAATGAAGATCATATTCATTAGTATCCACTATCCAGCAGTCTACTTACAGATGCTACTTCTAACTAAAGAACTTGATAGTTAGCTTTTAGAGCTTACAATTAGAATCTAATCATAAAATTCAAATTCTTCAACACTAACCAACATAGAGCATGCACAATAATCCTCCATTCAACGGTCCGTCTTTGCTTGGGAAAACAAAACACCCATCTCTGAATAGTAGAGAGCTCTACTGGAATTTGGAATGACACGAGAAACCTAATTCTGTAAGAGCTCTACTTCGGTTACAAAGGGCAATGAACAATGCAGAAATAAAATGATATTGATCCTCAGAACTACTTTTGCATATTGAGCTGAGTTACAGGAATTACTAATGTAAGAATGTCTAATTTCAGTAATATCACATGTAGGCAGCTACTTTATTACTAGCAGAATGTTTGAACCTTTGAAGGTGATAATAATCTACTCTCATGACTACTTTAAATTTTCCATTAATATCTAAAGGTCGAGTTTTTTTAAACAAGAACACCATAAAATGACACGTGTCAAAGCACTAGTACAGGTCATAATTGTTAAAGGCGAGCGGCGCACAAAGGCGCAAGGACCCCTAGGCGCACTCCTCTTGCATATTGTGCCAAAATATGGTTTTACAATATATATACACAAATATATCCTACGTACAATCTAATTACCTAACTAAATAAAGGTAAAATTCACATAACATCACATAATGATACATAATAACTCATAATATTATAACACATAAAATATACACACAAATAAATTCAAAATTAAAATCTTCTATACAAATAAATTGTAAGTTAATGAAAGTTTCAATAGATAAGCTACTAGCAAACTAATTAGTCCTCATCCTCATTCCTCATCTTCATCCTCCTCCTCCGCAAATTGATCCTCTTTCTCATTAAATTCTTCCTCTTCATTCACGTCACACTCAAAATCAACTTCAATATCTTCATCATCATCTTCATCTACAAGCCTTAAACATGAGGCTCTAACCCTCTTTGTTTATCCATTTGATCTTTTCTTGTAGCACTTGTTGGTGTAGCACTTGAAGTTGACAAAGGTGGGTGGTGAAGGTGAAGCTCCTACGTTTATTTTAAAAGTTCAAAGTCCAAACCCTTTCCCTAATTATCTATCTATTTCATTTTTATAAAGCCCACTCCATTTTAAAGGTAAGAACGTGACAGCATAGGAAATATTAGAACAGAAACTTCAAAAAATTAAAAAAAAAAAGATAAAAGTAGGCATGTTTGAGGCGCGCCTTTTAGGTAATGAAAAGGCGCATCTAGGCGCTTGCCTCTTGTACAATCGCCTCGAATAGAAAAAAATCGGGAAAAAAGGCTCACACCCCTGAGCCTGAGGCGCGCCTTTAACAACTATGATACAGGTAGAGCGTATATTATATGCAAAATGGTGCACATTGTACAGAAAAATGCATTTGAGTCTTTTCATGAGCAACCAAGTACATTTTGTAGGTGTGTAACTTTCCAGAGCAGGTCATTTTTATGAACAATTAAGTGCATTTTGTATGTGCTTAACTAAAGTGCAGTGCAAAGGAAAAAATGATTTAAATATTTGCTTATTTTGTTATCTTCATTACATGCTAGAAAATTGTAATTGTTGGATGTCTTTTTTGTTTATTATTTATGATGTCCCATTCATGAATACAGGTTCTTTTAAATCATGTCGCCTACACTTGATTCCTGATACACTATTTTACCTTAAAATAAGTTTAAAATTGGAAGAAAATGATCAAATGAATTTGTTTATACAATCTTTATAGAATTTCAAATAATAGGCAGCAATTTTCTTCACTTAAATAACGTTTGCTAGCAGATTTATACTGTTGTACACTTCTGTATTTTCTAAGCATGAAAACAGGTGTAATCATATTATACTTGGCTCTTGATTTTTATGTGGTCATGATAATAGGTTTTGTTTTCCATGTTATTCTGATATTACACAAATTTCGAAGTGTTAGAAATCTGATTTTAGGGGATGAAGTGGGACTAGGGTTAATTGATTTATCTTACTCCTCTCTCTCTCTCACTTTCGTTGTACATTTTGATAATTCTGGCTAATACTTGCCATTATTTAAGAATATTCAGCATATCTTTGTAGAAAACATTATAAGTCCATGTCCAGGTATCGTCAGAGCATTCAGTGACATTGGTTAAATTTTGTTTTGTAGGTTGTTGTTATATCTGGTGAAACTGGTTGTGGAAAAACTACCCAATTGCCACAATACATCTTAGAGGCAGAAACTGAAGCTGTTCGGGGTGCTGCATGTAGTATTATCTGCACCCAACCTAGAAGAATATCTGCTATATCTGTTGCAGAGAGAGTTGCTGCTGAGCGTGGTGAGAAAATTGGAGAATCTGTAAGTCTCGTTCCTTTTTTTAAACTTGAAATTATACTCTGATGGTTAATAAAACATGAATCTCACGGGTTTTGCTTTTTGAAGGTTGGTTATAAAGTTCGCCTTGAAGGAATGAGAGGGAGAGATACCCGACTCCTTTTCTGCACAACTGGTATCCTTCTAAGGAGATTATTAGTTGACAGAAATTTAAAAGGCGTAACGCATGTTATCATTGATGAGATTCATGAGCGAGGAATGAATGAAGGTTCTTGTTAATTGATAATATATATTACTCTTGATTTCTCTTTATTCATATTCTTATCTTTATTTCATGGCAGACTTCCTTCTAATTGTATTGAAGGATCTTCTTCCTCGTCGTCCGGAATTGAAATTGATTTTGATGAGTGCAACGCTAAATGCTGATCTTTTTTCTTCCTATTTTGGTGGTGCTCCAACAATCCAAATTCCTGTAAGTTAGGATTATTTTATTAAACTTCATAGCGTAATCATGTGCTGCACACTTGTACTATATACTACCCACAATGATATGTTAATTTCCATGCAACTTGCAAAGCACTTTTGCTTTATCTTAGGTGAAAGAATGTGATCACGTTCTCTTTTTGATATTCAAGAAATCTATTATTGAAAACATCAGGTAATCCTTGTTTCTTTATCCAATTCAATATCTAATTCTATTTTGATCATATTATTAGGGATTTACATACCCTGTTCGGAGCCACTTTCTGGAAAATATTTTAGAAATGACTGCATACAGATTGACTCTATATAATCAAATTGATAATTATGGTCAAGACAAGTCATGGAAAAATCAGAAGCAGGTACTTAGGAAAAGGAAGACTCAGATAGCTTCAGCTGTGGAGGTATATTTCCCTAGATAAATTTGTTCTTCTCTTTTCTTACCTTGTATGAAGTTACTATACTTTCTCTTTGAAATTTGAAACAGGAAGCTCTCATGGCTGCTGATTTTAGGGAGTATAACTCTAGAACACGGGAATCACTGTTGTGTTGGAATCCTGACTCAATTGGTTTTAATCTCATTGAGCATTTGCTCTGTCATATTTGTCGCAAAGAAAGGCCTGGTGCTGTGTTAATGTTTATGACTGGCTGGGATGACATAAATTCTGTGAAAGAGCAGCTTCAAGCTCATCCGTTATTGGGAGATCCAAGCAGAGTTCTGTTGCTTGCATGCCATGGTTCCATGTCCAGTGCAGACCAGGTTGCTCCATGAATCCTTTTTAGATAATGATGTTAAATATGTCCAACGACCATCATTCAAGTTGTGTACCGCTATGGATTTGCTTTTAACTTGTTCTTGGCTATGGGGAATTATTTTACCAAGAAATATACATATGATTTGAAAAAAATGAGGTTTGGGGTCTGGGTGGGTGTTGGATATCAATCATAATTCTTGAAAGACAAAGTCTCTTGTGAGACTCTATGTGAGATGGGTTGTGACACGGGTTGACCTGTTGTTAAAGTGTGATTGTTATATATGTAAAGTATGTTAATTCGTAGTTAAAGTATGTTTTAATCATTATTATAAAATATGAGGTTATTATTAAATATTAAATTCACTAACAAAACAATCAACTTTGAGCTGGACCTGCATATTACACACAAACTAAGAGAAATAGAATGAGAGTGTTTCTTGTCTGCACAGCATCATAGGTAGGAAATTTACCCAAAACCACTAGTTAGTGAAAGAATTGAACTTTAGTGGGCAATAGGACATTCCAAGTAACATTAGAAAATGAAAATTCGATTGAATGCAGTGCGTGAGAAGAAAAACTTGGAAAGATTTGTATGACGCGAACCCCAGGAATACGGATCCCTAATATTTTCAGCCCCATCCATCAATGTTGCATCTTTTAATGAACTCAATAAGAACACAGCTAAAACATTTCTGAATTCTTTAATATATGCTGAAATTGTAAGTGTAATGAGAGAGAAGGAGAACTTTTGATCAGAACTACTATAAAGGAAGCAACAGGTCTGATGATGAAGAGACGAAACATGATATAATGGATGTATAGCTCTAGCAAAGGAGCACCCCTTCCATTAAGTGAAGGTAAGCTGGATAAACTCTTGTAATGAATTCTCCAGACTCCAAAAAGTAATGAATTCTCCAGACTCTAAAAATTTGATCTACTGGCTAGACTGCAACGCAATTGTTTTCTTGTAACTTTCTTTTGATTCCCTTTTTTCAAAGAGAACAACTTCCACTACTGAACCTCAACCAACAGCACCTATTTCTTAAGCAAACATTACCAAATCCCAATCCTTCAACCTCTAGGTCTTGTAACTATTCCCCTAAAAACAAAATCTAATTAGAGTGAGAATCCGCATTAGCCCCATCCCATAAGAAATCCCTCATTGGCAAAGATCTAATATTGCTTGTACTAGTTGCGCGTGATGCCTATACTTGTTTTCTATTCATGAGTGTATACTGTAAAAAATAACTGAATTCATTAACAAATTGGAAATAATGAAATAAATTTCTCTATAAATAGGTATAAATATTACATCAATATACACCCGTAATATGCCTAACGCACCTTCTGATTTGTCTTTCCAATAAATAATAATGCTAGCGATGTATAATGGGAAATAGGACATCAAATGTTATATCAGACAAATGAAAGAATTTATAATTATGTTATACCCTTATGGTTTTCTATCCAGAGAAGAGATATATACTATGAGAATACTGGTGGCATTTATAAAAATATTGACAATCATAGAATATTCTTTGTGAATACTAAGACATTTGCATAAAAGAGTCAATTTCTAGTGTTTAAATAGCTCTAGAAATCTATTTCTTCAAATTTTCCTACTTCATCACTTAATTGTGGCTTCATGGAATATTGATTGCAAATTATGCACCTGACATTAAAATTTGGATTGGCCTAGGGTCTGATTTTGTGAATATATACATGGCCACCAATCGATTTGTCGATACCTACCCAATTATGTGATACGTAGATGCTGTCATTGATTTAGTTGAGTAACACGTGATCGTCATTGTTTCCTCTCTCTCTCTTTCTCTATATATATATACATATACTATATATTTATGTTTGTTGGATTAGTTTTCTATTCCAAAACAGCTATTGCCCTAGCTACAGAAATCTATCTCTGAGCCTCTAAAAAGTGCTTGCAATTTATTATATATAGAAGTTAACCAGGGTACTTGATTACCTGTATATATTATTTCATACTGGCTCTTGCCGTTGGATCATGGACAGATCCATGCTCATGTGCGTCATGATATTTTAGCAAACATAGCAGATTCGTACTGGCATTTGATACTTTGAACTTTTGGTCATTAAGCAAAACAACTGCCTATCTGCATGAGAAACTTTTGATCATGCTAATGCCAAAGTTCTATTTGGTAGGTCGTATCATATTGCTTATTTTGCTAAAATATCTGGAAGAGCCCAACAAATTTACCTGATGATGTTGGGTAGTCGAAGATGGATTGATTTCGTTATTCTTAATTTGCCATCTTGTTGGTTTCATGTCTCCTTTCCAGTTCATTTTTCTTTCTTGTTAGTATGCTAGGTGCAGAATATATTTCTGCTGATGCAAAACTGTAAGAGTTGTTGGCTGTTTGATTTTAGAAATCAATTTTTGTTTGTATCTTGAAACTTCAAAGTTCCAAGTTATTCTTTGTTTTTGTTAAAATTGTTTTGTATTATAAAGATGATGATTGCATTTTAAATAAAAAATATGTAGTGAGCTTTGATTTATTCCACTGAATAAGTAGTCGAATGGATTTAATTTTGGGAAAATTTGATTTTGAGGGGATGAGTATGCTAAATCAAGTTTCTAAGCCTAAACAAGAAGGATCAATACTAAAAAATTAATAGAATTATACGCATACACACACATGCTGAAGCCTTTAAAAAGATATGACATATTTCTACAATATGTTTTGGGGAGCGTTAGTGCATTACTTATATCGATGAAGATACCATAATTTAAAAAAAAAAAAAGTTTGGGTTGGGGGGGGGGGGGGGACGATCAACTTACTGTGCACAACTATCACCAGGCACATCTACTGTGAAACAACTCTGGCTTATTTCTCTGTACTTGCCTAGATTGTCTTATTGCTTCACCTCATGTTGTCTAATTGTTACAATTGTTACTTGTTTTTGTATTGGAAACAGAAATTGATTTTTGATCAACCTGAAAATGGAGTAAGGAAGATTGTTCTTGCAACAAATATGGCTGAAACAAGTATCACTATAAATGATGTTGTTTTCGTCGTTGATTGTGGGAAAGCGAAAGAAACTTCTTATGATGCTCTGAATAACACCCCTTGTTTGCTTCCTACGTGGATCTCTAAGGCTTCTGCTCGACAAGTAAATTCTTTTTTCTATTTCTAATTAGCACTTTGTTTTTACGCAACTGTCTTTAAGAAGTATATGGTGTGTTAAGGTCAGCATGGATAATTTTAATTTTTTTGTATTCGTCAGAGGAAAGGAAGGGCTGGCCGTGTTCAACCTGGAGAGTGTTACCATCTCTATCCTAGGTGTGTGCATGATGCCTTTGCAGATTATCAATTGCCGGAACTCTTAAGAACACCTTTGCAGTCTCTGTGTTTGCAAATCAAGAGTCTGCAACTTGGTAGCATTTCTGACTTCCTATCGAAGGCCTTACAAGCACCTGAACCACTATCAGTAAGCTTTATGGAAGCCCATGATGTTCCTTACTCTTAGTCTTCCCTATTACATTTAATAAGAGGTGTATTACTATGTATCAAAGCTTCGTCTTCATAGATTGATATAGATCTTTTTTGCAGGTTCAAAATGCTGTCGAGTATTTAAAGATGATTGGTGCTTTAGATGAAAATGAAAATCTGACTGTACTGGGTAGATATAAAATTTTCACTAACTTCTGATTAACAGTTACAAACATGTTTGTTGCCTTGGGCTGTTTCGTGATTGTAGTCATAGGGAAATGTACGGTGTAATGATGGTTCATTTGTTGCAGGACGCCACTTGTCAATGCTTCCAGTTGAGCCAAAGCTTGGTAAAATGCTTATTTTTGGAGCAATTTTCAACTGCTTAGATCCCATAATGACAATTGTTGCTGGTCTGAGTGTTCGAGATCCATTTCTGATGCCATTTGACAAAAAGGATGTAAGTAGCATAAAGCTTTTATATTTATCATTTGGTACTTCCTTTTCTTCTTCATTTGTATAGTAGGACGTTAAAGGAGTGTTTGGTTTACATTGTGTTAATAATACTCAATGGACCTTAAAGAATTCCTAAAAATAAGGGAGTTTGCGCATGAATTGCTATCTTCTAAGCCCGTTAGTCATAGTTGTTAAATGTCCGCCTGAGGCGTAGTGGCACAAGCAGTTGCACCTTTTTCCACTGTAAGAGGTGCATTTCCTATCCACTTCCCAATTATCCTTTTTTAAGTATTTTTTCAAAAAAATTCTTACACTTTCAAATTTGTAAACAACAGTTCTTATCCCTTCTTTGGGGGGAAATTGACTTTTATTTATAGATCTACTATAAATTAGCCAATAAGGAATAGGATTTTTTATACAGATGTTTTTAAAGGGCGTGATATGTGGAAGAAGTAGTTCTGGGATTCACTTACTTATTTTTTGAGTTGATATCCTGTGCATCCGAGTGCACGTGAGCACCCATATGTGTATTAATTTTTATTCAATAGTGTATATTTGTTTCTTAATAAATGTATCTTTTTTTTATTCAGTTTTTCATTAAAAAAATTGACAGAAAATTCGCTAACAAAGTGCAAGTTTATATTCATTAGTGTATACTTATGTTTTTATTCATTAGTCTTCTGGAGACATTAGTTTTTTATCTTCTGGAGACATCCTTTATGCTCGCTTGTTATCCCTGCATTTTGAAGGAGACATTTAATTATTCTAGTAAAAATAAAAAATTATATATCTTCCACTCTTGCAGCTTGCTGAGTCTGCAAAGGCCCAGTTTTCTGCCAGTGATTCCAGCGACCATCTTGCTCTTGTCCGGGCATTCAATGGATGGAAAGATGCTGAGAAAGAGCAGTTCGGCTATGAATATTGTTGGAGAAATTTCCTTTCTACACAAACTCTGAAGGCCATTGATTCACTGAAGAAGCAGTTCCTTTATCTGCTCAAAGATATTGGTTTAATTAAAAATTTCGAGAATTGCAACAAATTTAGTCATGATGAACATCTGATTCGTGCAGTTATATGTGCGGGTCTTTTCCCTGGAATATGCTCTGTTGTGGTGAGTTAGTTATCATTTCATGGTCCCATTTTTTCTATATCTTATTTACGGGGTTGAGGCCTGTTGGGTTAATTTCTACACCGATTTTTATGTAACTTTGTTATATGGATGTTCAAGTGTTCTTTTTTCTTTTGTTTTCCTCAGATTTACAAGGTTTTCAGTGAAAAGTGAGAATTTCTTTTGAAATTGTTCTATGATTGCTTTTTGATGTGACCAGACCTGTGCTGTTCCTTATCATTTTCTGATATATTTTTCTGGATTTTCTTATGCTAATAAACAAGATATTAGGACTAATAGAATGTATATTAATCCAGAACAAAGAGAAGTCTGTATCGTTGAAAACAATGGAGGATGGTGGAGTGCTTTTGCATTCGGTGAGATTATTCAATTGCTATACTATAATAAATACATTGGTGGATTGAGTATGATTTTTGAGAATTTAACATTTATGTTCCACTTGGACTAATGTCCCATTATTTTTGTCAGAGTTCTGTGAATTCTCAGGAAGCCCGTATTCCGTTCCCATGGCTTGCTTTTAATGAAAAAGTTAAAGTCAATTCAGTATTCCTTCGAGATTCAACTGGTGTATCTGATTCCGTGGTTCTCTTATTTGGTGGAAATCCTTCTAGTGGCGGACTAGTAAGTCTATATAATTTCCTGTTGGATTCAAGCATTACATTGTTGATCATGCCTTCATTCCTTTATCTTAAGGCCGATTTTTCCTGCAATTTCATTCTTTCATAGGATGGACACGTGAAAATGCTGGGTGGATATTTGGAATTTTTCATGAAACCTGAGTTGGCTAACATGTATCTGAGTATTAAGAGAGAGCTTGATGAGCTCCTTCAGAGAAAGGTATATTTTTGTGTTTCAATTTATGTATGCCATGTTCATCTCAAGTTCTTGCTATCAAATGTTAACATCAAACTGATCCCTCTGCTGCAAATCGTCATGATCCAACATTAGTGTCTTTATTCTGTCTGCCATCAGACTCCGATTTTCATGTCAATTACTCCTTTATTTTGTTTCATCTGCTGTGCTCTCTGGCATGATTTTTTGCTCTCTCTTTCTAATCCTGTCTGCATGACTGCAGCTGTTAAATCCCAAGTTGGAGATAGAAAATTATAACGAGCTTCTTACAGCAGTGAGATTACTGGTCTGTGAGGACAGATGTGATGGTAGATTTGTGTTTGGGCGTCAGATATCATCAGCCTCTAAAAAATACGAAAGAAATATCCAAATAGGTAAGGGGAATGGTGGGGAGAACGCTAAATCTCACCTCCAGACGTTGCTTGCCAGGGCAGGACATCAGTCCCCGACCTATAAGACAAAACAAATGAAAAACAACAAGTTCAGATCCACCGTTGTGTTCAACAGTTTAGATTTCATTGGGCAACCATGTGGTAGTAAGAAAGAGGCAGAAAAGGATGCAGCTGCAGAGGCTCTCAGGTGGTTCTCTGGGGATAGCCAATCATCCGAAACAACTGTTGACTACATGTCTGCCATTCTGAAGAAAACCAAGAAACAAAAAATTTCTACTTCGAGGTGGAGGTAAATTGTTTCCAGGAAGCATCTTTTAGTCACTTAAATTAAGTCGGTTGTCTCACCATGAAAACTCGGGTATCGTTCTGGTTGACAAGTAGCTGCAGATCATTGGAATGATTTTCTAGGGGAGAGATTTGTTGCCTACAGAGTAAACATTAATCAACATTAGGATGTATATACACATATTTTACTCGGTATATAGGTGAAATAAATATCGAGGGAAACAGTGGACCCTTGGCGCTCTCAAGAGTAACCTGAGAACAAGTGCCATCACCTGCCAGAATTCTCATGAGGTTGGTGATTACAATTTTAATATGGAGTATTTTCTTATGGAGCCAATACAAATGTAGAATGCTTGTATGTTTAACAAAGTAGTAATTAAGTAGTTAATGTAGATGTTCGGTTTCGTAGAAAGCTATCTATGCTAATCTTCTTTTCTTATGAAGCATTCCAGTAGTTCACTACAATTGAAGATTTCATTTGTAAAATAGGGGAGTACATGGTATTGAAGAATCTTAATGTATGTGCTGCTCAGCTGACTTCTAAGAGAATATTAACCCCCTAAATCATTTGGTCTGATATGCCAAGAGGAAGGCAGAGGTTCATAAAGTTAATAAGGTGGTTCATAAAGTTAAAAAAAGTGTTAAACAAGGAGTGATAATGAGTAATCCCTTGGGCTGTCTTTGGATAGAAGGATTTAGGGGGTATTTATAAATTTCTCTCTCCCTGTTTGGGTGCAATTTGAAATCAACGGATTTATAAATTCAAGATTTTAAATCAATGGATTTTAAATTATGCATTTGATTTTGAATTTTTTTAGTTTTTTTGGATGGTTTTTCAATTCATAACTAAAATTTTGTCATTTGAAATTATTCCATTGTGTAAATGATAGTAATATATAAAAATAGTACTCCTTCTATTCAATTCTAAGGTATTCATTTGCTTTTTGCACGTGGACAGTTCTAAGGTCTTTATTTGCTTTTTACCAAATGAATTAAGGAATATTATTATTATAGGTAAAGTGGGTAGTTGTATTAGAGGGAATTGATGAGTCATATTGTGTACTTTTTTTTACTAAATAGAGGAAATTGATAGCTTTGAAGCGGACGCCAAAAATAGTGAAATGGATACCTTAGAAGCGGACGGAGGGAGTATATAAAACTAATAAAATGGTTATATATATATATATATATATATATATATATATTTTTTTTTTTTTTAATTTTAACGCTACCACCTAGTCTATCTACTATCCATCCCAACACCATCCTCCAAAATTTTTTTTTTTCAATAAAATTTTAAATTTTAATATTTAAATTATAAAAATTTTATCACCCAACCTATCATGCCCGCCCAGAATTTTTTTTTTTAATCAAATTTTAGATTTTAATATTTAATATAATAAAATTTTATTATTTTTATTTATCATATATAAAATGTTATTTTAAAAATTAAAAAATAATTGTTGAATTATAAATTTAAAATCTTTTCATAAATCAATAATTCATCCAAACAATAAAACTCATATGAATTGATTTAAAATTTTTAGAATTTAGAATCTACTCATTATCAAATTTATTGGATTTAAAATCACTCAGCCTAAATCTTATTAATAGTTCCATATTATATTGTAATCTATCTCTTTCTTAGATAGTATTTTATGGTCTTTTTTTTATTTACCATTCGAATATAAATAAATTTGCATAATTACAATTAGTGCGATAATTCTTTTATTTTTTAAAAATAATTTCTACCTTTTGGTATTATATCTCTTATGCTTGAAAACACATAATCATGTAATAAGAGTCGCATTAAAAAAAAAACCGTGCCAAAGGGTTTAAGACTAGTGAACTAATGGGATCTTTCAAGGATACTCTTGTTAGGAAAAACCATCCATCCTTAAGGGAAGGAAAACAAAATATATAGAGAAAAGAAAAAAATAAAAACAACACAAGGAATTTTATGTGGAAACTCTAAATCGGAGAAAAAACCACGGACCTGAGAAAATACTTACTATATGAAACTTTTACAATCACACAGAAACTTCTCTCTCCCGACCCCAAAACTACCACACTATTACAAATCTTTAACTAATCCCCAACTTTTCTCCCAACTCTCAAATAGAAAATACAAGAAAGGAATAAAAGAATCACGTATAAAGATTATAGTATCTTTTTTTTTGTGTGTCTAACATCAGAACCAAAGGCCACCTTAAATAGCAATTAAGAATCCTCATTTCTGATCTCTCATCCGATGTGGGACAAGCATAATTCTTTATTTTATATTGACAAATCCAACAATCTTCACCTTGCCAAAAAAAAAAACCCATTTTCTTTACTGACAATCAATTTTCAATCTCCCGAGAATCATCCTACTCCACCATATGAGTAGACCCACTTAGAATAATCCATTCTAAGAATTTTCTTGCGGTAACATATCGAAAAATACCTGCTGAAATTTTATGGTGCAACTTCCAGCTCTTGGCCTCCCTGGAAGTCCATCAGCCATCGATATACTTTTCCACCACACACATTCATGTCAAGTCAATGTGTGCAAACTTGTGGCCCAGCTAACAATACTACACCCCTTTTCCATGACAACTGGGCATGTCATGAGGATGTTCATTTTCTCCTCAGAGAAAATCCTCCACAATATTAGCTTTAGACTCGGAGTTGTTTGCCGTACCAACTCCACCACGACTAGCTCCACTTGGACAAAATCGCTTTGTATGCCCAGGTTCTCCGCACTTCCAACAAACTGCATTCTTGGAGTCCCTCTTCCTTCCTCCATTGCCACTCGCCAACATTACTGAATTTTTCGAAGTGCGCCCTTCACTCATCAGCCTCCTTTCCTCAGAAAGAAGTTTACTTGTGACTTCAACAAAATTTAAAGTTTCCTTACCATACATCAGAATTGGCTTCATGTGCTCATAGGAACGTGTCAGAGACAAGATAAGCCTCAATGCTTTATCCTCATCTTCAATCTTCACTCCAATTGCCTCTAGTTCAGAGATGATGCCATTAAAAGTACTTAGATGATCTGAGATTTGTGTACCTTCTTCCATTCGAAGCGTGTAAAATGGCTCTTTCAGGTACAACCGATTTGAGATACCCTTTGCCTGGTATAGTTCCTCAAGCTTTTTCCATAGCTCCTTGGCGTTTGAAATTCCATGCACAGTAGCAAGGACGTTCTTAGCCAAAGATAAGCGTATTGTGCTTGCAGCACGCAAATTCAAATCCTTACAATCTTCATCATTCTTTTCATCACCCTTTCCAGAATCTTTGCTGGAACTTCCTGTACCATCCGTTGAACCTGGCTTTCCTTTCAAAGCCTTGTGTAACCCAGATTGTATCACCACATCTTTCACTTGTACTTGCCACAACCCAAAATTAATTCTACCACCAAATTTCTCGACACCAAACTTAATTGAAGACATATTTTACCTACCCTAGCCTAATGAATAACTGTCTCTTAAAAATTCTTTTCTGATGTGGAAGATCAGACTATGCTGCAACCACAGAGCATACTAAGAATTTTTTAAAGTGCCCGAACCGGGCTCTGATACCACTTTGTTAGGAAAAACCATCCATCCTTAAGGGAAGGAAAACAAAATATATCGAGAAAAGAAAAGAATAAAAACAACATTAGAAATTTTACGTGGAAACTCCAAACCGGAGAAAAAATCACGGAGCAGAGAAAATACTTACTATATGAAACTTTTACAATCACACAGAAGCTTCTCTCTCCCGACCCCAATAGTACCACACTATTACAAATCTTTAACTAATTCCCAACTTTTCTCCCAACTCTCAAAGAGAGAATACAAGAAAGTAATAAAAGAATCACGTATAAAGATTATAGTGTCTTTTTTTGTTTGTCTAACATCAGAACCAAAGGCCTCCTTAAATAGCAATTAAGAATCCTCCCTTCTGATCTCTCATCCGATGTGGGACAAGCAGAATTCCTTATTTCATATTGACAAATCCAACAATTTTTTTCTGTCCCATGTTAATGTTGACGTTTTTTTTTTGCATGTAAACTAAAAGATATAATATTTTAATGTGTAGTGAGGTGAAAGAAATAATATTAACTAATATGAAGTGGGTAGTTATATTTGTGTTGTGTGTGGGCTCTGCATGAAACAATTAATTATTTTGTGTGGACTCAACTTGACAAAAAAGGAAACGTTAACCTTAACTTGGGATAAACTAAAATGAAAAATGTAAAAGTTTAACATAGGACGGAATAACTAATTAGTATGATTATTTCACCTATTGGTTTCTTAATTTTTTTTTTTAAATCTTTATAAACTAAAAAATTGGGGAAAATTTTTTTTACCCATCCCCTCATAGGTATTAGGTAATACTCCCTCCATCCCACTATAACTTTCACACTTCCTTTGTAATTTACAAAGGAAGTGTGAAAGTTATGATGAGACGGAGGGAGTATTAATTTTTTCTTTACCACTAATCTCACATGGAAGGTGTGGTGGAGCCCAGAATACACCATTTATTTATTTACTTTTGTTGTAAAGTATTTGATAAAAGCATAATAGAAAAACATAAAGGAGGAAAGAAGAATAAAGAAGTAGAGAGAAAGAGAGATCTTATATTAACTACGTGTATCATTGTGTACAAAACCTTAGTATTCCCACTTTTTATATAGAGAAGAGAAAGGGTACAATGGTAAATAAACTCTTCTCCTATTCTAATGATAAGGAGTAATGTCCATAAAAAATATTTCACAACACTGCCCTTTGGACATTATGACGTTATATGCATGTCTCGTTGAAAACCTCACTAGAAAACCCTTTGAAAAAATCAGTCGAGGAAAATAGTACATGTCTTATCATTTCATAATAGCTGCCTCATTAAATAACTTTCAACTAAGAAAACCTTGTAGGTAAAAATTTAATTAAAGAAAAAGAGTACAACTTGGTCTTCAGGACCCAATCTTCAAGATTATTTGGATGTTGTTTCTTCCCCAAGACATTTAACTTGCCTGTCTCATTATAAACCTTCAACTAAGAAAACCTCTTAGGAAAAAAATTAGTTAAGGAAAAAGAGTACATGTCTTACAATATTAATGTGTTGCTTTAGTTGCCTCATTAAAAACCTTAAACTAAGAAAACTCAATGGGAAAAACTTAGTTAAGGGAAAAAGAGTACAACTATTGGTCATCATGACCTAATCTTCTGGATTATTTAAAAATTACAGCTCCCCCTAAAAATAGGGATACATTGTAATATAATTGCTGATCTTCAAGATCGAAATTTTATAATTTACTTGGAATCGTCACTCCCCCTGAAGATGACAATCTTCTGGGTCTACACAATACTACAAGCACATACTAAAATATAATTTGGGAGTAAACAAAACAACGATAAATAATTTAGATCTTTACATGAGCAAATGCTGTGTATAATATCTCATTGCTTTTCTGGAGCATATAAAATAAATTTGTCATGTCTCTTATAATAATATATTAATTGTTCATCTATGCAACACATAATTTATTGTCTTCTAAAAGATTGGGGAAATGTATATTTCATAATGCCCCATGGACTATAAGTTTATTATATCAACAATCTAATCATTAAACCAGTTTGAAACTTCAACATTATGGGGATCATTTAATTAACATTCAAATCAATATGACAATGCCACGTTGGTTCCTTTATAAATAAACCAATATATTTTGTATTTATGTAATGGGCGGCACTATTGCCACCTGGCCTTTTTCTTAAGGCACCAGACTTGAAGATAAAATACATGTAAAATTATAATAATATCCCTACTCTTTTTAAAACCCTTATTTATTATTGCATTAAAAAAATACTCATTTTGCTTTTGTACACCCATTCACCATTACATCTAAAAACACACGGCATTACACACTCACACAAAAATACACCAAAAATACACGCACACCACCCGCACTGCTAAAAAGAAAGAAAATAGAGAGAGAAGAGGAAATGATAGGAGAACAAAGAAAAGGGGAGAGATGACCTCAATTTGACACCCCAAACATCAAGTATGCAACTAGTCAAGAAATTGAGTAAAAGCAAATAATTATACGCTATATTCTACCTCAAAATCATTCTTTGAATTAGAGGGTTCGCGAGTAAGTAAAATTGCGTAGTTAACTGACAACTTATTTGTGAGTTAGTGAAATTATAAATATAATTAGAATTTAATAGATGTTAGCAGCATAAATTAGAATAGTATGTTGTTTGGGTATTAAAAAATTGGAGTTTTAAGATTTCAAATTTGGTTTAGCGAATTATAGCATGTGTTTCGGTGGGTGCTAGTCGATATTTTAATCAATTCCTGATCCTTCTGCGTCTGGTGAGAACTGCATGCATTATTCCATAAGAACTGGGAAAAAATAAAAATAACGAATAAAGATCAATTTCTAGATTGACAGTACTACAAATTTTCCTATACTTTTCCATTCTTTGTGGCTATCCCTTGGCAATTTCTTGTCAAATTTTCCACTATTTTCCACCACTGGCAGTTGCAGTTGTTGCTAGTCCAGCAACATTTTGTAATGGATCAGTAAAGTGACAGCACAAAACATTTGAAAAAAATTTCAGCAGCATCTCTTCGAAGTTTATACAAAATTTTGGCAGCCACCCATCGAAATTTCTAATCAAATTTCTGCAACCTCTCACCAAATTTCATCATTATTTTCATTGGCACTCAGCGAAATCTATGCTGCAAATCGATGAACCAGTTTTGAAAATTTAAAGGTTTCATTTTTTAAATCCAAACAGAATACAACTCTAAATCATTTTCCTACCATCTTTGAAACACAAATAACACCTATAATTTCACTAATCCATCAATAAATTAGACAATGTCACTATCATACAAACCTTATACAAAGCATGATTAATTTGAGGAAGAATATAATGTAAACTTACTTTTGATCAGTTACTTTGCTCATTACTTATTTTGATGTTTTGAAAGTGAAAGTGAGATTTTTCTTTTTTCCTCTTTTCTCTCTCTTCCTCTCTCATCATTTTTGTGGTGTGCGTGTGTTGTGTATAAGCGTGTGTTTTGTATATGTATCTGTGAGTCTGCGATTTTGGTGTAAGCGTGTGTGTTTGTAAGATATTTTAGTTATAGTATAGTATAGTATGGTGGTAGTGGTGGTGGTGGTGGTGGTGGGGGCGGGGATGGGTTTGGGTTTGGGTGTGCAAATCAAATTGAATTTTTTTCAGCAAATGGATTTGGCTTTAGAAAAATGACTGGGGTAATATTATAATTTTACATGTATTTTGTCTTCAAGTCGGGTGCCTTAAGAAAAAGGCCAGGTGGCAATAGTGCCGCCCTTATGTAATACTTGAGGATATGTTAAATTTCATGTAACTTCTCTTTATCAGAGAGTTATAATATCTTGCTAGCAAGTTCATCATAAGTGCATATCAGGCATGACACAATTATGAGAAAAAATATGCTTTAAAAGCACTGAATTGAGGGACTTCTATTCCAAAATATCCTCATTATATACTTCAAGTATATAGACATTAGTTTTCCACTTCAAGGAATAAAAACGAAAATTGGCATACAACAAGAATAGATATATCAAAAATTCATCTAAAACAATAATCAAATAAATTAACTGATATTTAAAATATAAAATATTCTCCACTGCAGGTTGAGACAACTCTTTGGTTTATCCAAGTTCTTTCATTCCAAAAAATCCGTCATACTGGCATTAGTTAACTTATATGAATTTCTTACACATTCCAATCTTAAACCATTCATATACTCACAATTTTCATTCTTCTTCAGGAAGACATTAAAATGTAGCATATTTATAAGATTTATAAAATGTGCACTGCTGTGGTGATTGCATTCCATGAATTTATAAAGTTACATATTACAATTTGAATTTGAAAAGATATGCCATCTATACATGATATATAGCTAACAAAAGTCCTATAAGTTTGGTAGACTAAATCAACCCATATTATCCTTTATTATCTTAAAGTTTTATTCTGTCGTCTATCACCCCCCCTCAAGCTGGATATTGGTCGTGGACCGACTCGTAGCTTGGATCTAAAAAATTCAAAAGAAGGTCGTGGCAAACTTTTGGTAAAAATATTTGCAATTTGGAGAGCTGAAGGAGTAAAAGTTGTTCTCAATTTTCCCATTTGTATAAGTTCACGAACAAAATGCTAGTCAATATCGATGTGCTTAGCTCTCTTGTATGTTATTGGATTTTGGCTTAAGAACACAACACTATTGTTGTCACAATGCAACGTAAGCTGTTCGAAGGGTAAAGCGTGAAGATCCCGTAGCAAGTTTATAACCCATATTATTTCTGCTGCTGTATTTTCCATAGCACGATACTCAGATTCACAACTCGATCGTGAAACAGTTGGTTGCTTTTTGGCACTCCATGATATGAGATTTCCTCAGAGAAAAATAGAGTAACCATAAGTAGAGCATCTTGTCTCAAGACACCTTGCCCAATCAGCATCTGAGTAACCAAGTATGGAATAAGTTGAAGAAGGCTTGAATGATAGACCAAAACCAAATGTTCCTTTAACATAACGTAAAATGCATTTCACGGCAATGAAATGATTGATGGTTGGAGCTTGTAAAAACTGACTCACATGATTAATGATGAGAGTGTAAATTCATGTATATTAAACTCTGATTTCTGCGATAATGATGTGTGATTTGATCTTAAGTCAAGATAAATCTAGATATGTAGTGGAAAGTCACGAATCAGGTGCGTTTGAGGCCGTTTGAGCGAATTTTCGAAGGAAAACAAGACAGAAGTGCACGGAACCGAAGAGGGGCATGAAAGTGCCTCGTTCAACCAGAACATGAGTGGTTCGACCACCGATTCGGATCGAACCAGCAACCTGAAAATGTGATACAATACGGTTCGACCATGACATTATGGTTCGACTAGGCATGATGGTCGAACCGTGGTCGAACCAGAAGCCTGAAGTTTTGCAGTGAGGATTTGACCACGATATTTCTGGTTCGACTGATGGTTCAAGTCAAACCAGCCACCTGCATGTTCGTTACAGGCCGATTCAATCAAGGCATGAGTGGTTCGACCAAGGGCTTTGGTCGAACTGATATTCGGGAAGCTTTCGGATTCATATTTTTACACCTTCAGTATGTGTTTTCGCTAAAAAAGCCCATTAGAGGTCCATTGGAGGAGCTAGAGTTATAAAAAAAAGACCCTACGCAGCAGAAAAAGGACGATTCACCACCTTCATTCAACACAACATTCAAAACCTTACATCATCCTACGGAGCTGGGGAGAGAGATTCTTCTGTCGAATCAAGTAAAGATTCAAGATGGAGAGAGACGCGACGACGCCCGCATCTAGGGTTTACTTCGCTTCTTAATTTATCTTATAATTTTCAAGACTATGGGTAAGATATATCCAACCACCATGATTGTTCTTCGATCAATCATGGGCTAGAACCGCATCGTAGTTCTAGGGTTTATGAAGGTTTTATGAGTTAATTGAACTTCCGTGTGTATACTCCGTACAACTCTACTTGTGGTTTATTTTATATAAGACTATGCCTTTTTAATTCATACTCTGAGTTGTTTTGTGCATCATTAATTGTTATGTAGAGTCTGAATACACATCTTCATTACTTATTGAGTGCGTTCACTGCTGAGCAGGATTACATGTTATGATTCTAAGTGAGGGGACTCCGAAGTCTCATTAGAACTATCTTATATAAATACTTGTTAATTGAATCATATTCGGGTTAATAAGTAGGATAAAGAGAATAACTTCATAGTACCTATAAAGGGAGATCATATCGGGTTAGAGTACTTAGTGCACGAGAAATAATTGATACTGATAGTACCTAAAAAGGGAGGTGAATTATATTTCTTGCTCCAAGGATATTCACACGTGTCACACGCCTATTTACTTGTGTCTATAGAGTAGATTTGAATGGCTAAGTGATGCGTCCATACTCCACAAGGCAGAATTGGACATTGATACATGAAAGGAAAGTTAATAAATAAAACTGGATGGCCCGAAGGACTACCTAATCTCTCACTTATCACTTTCGTTCAATCTCTACTGCTTGTTTATTTAAATTGCTATTTTAATTACTCGTTTATTAGTTACTTAATTCATCACAATTATATTGCAACCTAGTCTTAATTAGTTAGATTATAATTGAATTGATAATAATACGTCCCTTGGGTTCGATAATCACTTGCTCGCTTATCAAAGCTACGATAGTATCCTTTATACTTGGGGATTAATATTGTGTGTTGAGAAAACGCTCATCAAGTTCTTAACACCGTTGCCAGGGATCACATTAATTATTAGTTTATTATTTCTAGGATAATTGAGACTATTTTATTCTTGTTTTTATTTTCTAACACTTATTCTTCTTAGGTTATGCACACTAAATCAAAGGCAGGAGAGTTAGCGCCTTATAATCCAGAAATTGGTGCATTGTCGAGGAAGAAAAAGAAGAAGTACAAGAACAGGAACGTGGAACCAACTTAAGCTCTTAATTTAGGAGTTGAAGTTTAAGAGCTGAACTCGGAAGCGATTGAAGCTACATCTGAAGACAAATCGGAAGAAAAAGCAATCAACATAGGCCAAGATAGGGCGAATCCAGATAATCTTGCCATCTGTAAAGTTTTTAAGAACAACGGAGGAGGCAATGTGGGGCTGTTAGGAGCAAGAGAGGCCGATGCGGATTTCGATCTTCACCCTGCTCTGATCAGTATGATTGAAAAGGAGTCCCTTTTCTGGAGGAACCTTTGAAGATCCTTAGCAGCATCTGAATAAATTCCTGGGGTATGCAAGCACACAAAAGAGCCCAAGAGATCATGAAGATGTGAGGATGATCATCTTATTTAAGTTTTCACTTACTGTAAGAGCGAGAGATTGGTACAATACTTTTAATGCTGCTGAATTCACTACCTGAGAGCAATTGAAATTGAAGTTCTTGGAGCGATACATGTCACCTTCAAAGGTGTTTAAGATGAAAAAAGAAATCAATCAATTTGCTATCAGTGGTAATGAGAAATTTCATGAAGCATGGGATAGATTCAAGGACATGCTTAGAAGGTTTCCACAGCATGAGCTATCTAAAACTCAATACATCAGTATTTTCTACAACGGATTGGATTGTGATTCTCGAGTGTTACTTGATGCTTCATCAAATGGAGCACTACTTACAAAGTCATCCGTTGAGGCCGAAAAGCTCTTTGAGGATATTTTAATGAATTCAAGGTATTGGCCAACTGATAGAGTGAGAGGCACTTATGTTTTTTGGAAAAGTAGCGCAAGTTGAGCATACTATGGTTAAGTAGAGTAGAGAAGATAAGATCGTCTCTAGTTTGGCTAATATCAACAAGTTACTTGAGTCTCAGACAAAGTAGATCACTGATATAGCACAACGAGTACTAATTATGCAGCAGGATGTTGGTAATGAAGGAGCTAGCCAAGAGGAATTAGAAGAGGCAAACTACGCCATGGGTCAAAGTATTCAAGGAACGAGGTTCCAAAATCAAGGAAACCGAAATTACCAAGTGAATTTCAATAATCGTTGTCCCCTGGTAATTATCAACAACCAAGGAGACCGGAGTTTTCATGGAGTAATCCTAATACAGTAGTACAACCTCCTGTTGGTGTTGATCCGGGTGCTAAGGTCGAAGAAGGAAAACTAGGTTTTGAGGATACGGTGAACAGGTACATGGCAAGGAATGATGCAAGAGTGGATCGTCTAGAGGCGAAGATTGATGCTAATCATGAGGATATATCTAAGCAGATGAAGGACTTGATGTTGATGATGGGGCAGATGGCCGGAAATGTAAATCAGCTTATACAAATCGTAGAGAAGGGTAAGTTCCCATCTCAAAGTATAACAAACCCGAAACAGTGCAACGCCATCACGTTAAAGTCTGGAACGCAGTATGAGGGACCGATAATGCCAAAAACGAATATTAGAGCTCCAAGAGCTCGATTCGACCAGGGTTCGACCAAGACATCAGGTCGAACCACATTCTGGAGGTCGAACCAAGCACCTGGGCAACCTCCGGAACATCCAGATGGATGGTTCAACCAAGACTACCCTAGTTCGGCTAACCCTGAAGGTCGCACCATGGTCGAACCAGCCTGTCCGCGACCCTCTGTTTCTTCTGATGTCGGGTTTGGCCAAAACCTACCTGGTTCGACCAACCCTGATGGTCGAACCATGGTCGAACTGACCTGTCCGGGAGATGCCATACTTTTTGAAGCTCGGTTCGACCACTACACACCTGGTTCGACTAGTATCCATGGTCGAACCAAGGTCGAACCACCTCATCTGGCACCATTTTTCGTGCGTAATGCTCTACCTGATGTTAATGCTACTCCAGTGCCATCCCAACGGTAGAATACTGAGCTTACAGCATAGAAGACATGGGAAAGAACAAAGAGATTGAGAGCCGAGAAGGACAAAAACGGAGAAGGTTGAACGTGATGAATAGGGGATTCCCAAGACAAAGATACCTCCTCCGTTTCCTTTCAAGTTAGTCAAGAAGGGATTGGAAGAAAAGTTCAAGAAGTTTTCAGATATCATAAACAAGATAAGCTTGAGCATTCCTTTCTCTGAAGCAATCTTGGAGATGCCCTACTATGCTCGCTTTCTGAAGGATATACTATTGAAGATGAGGAGCTTGAACGGAATTGAAATGGTGAATTTTTCTGAGAACTGTAGCTCGATCTTACAGAGGAAGCTGCCAGCTAAGTTAAAGGATCCGGGAAGCTTTACTATTCTATGTGAGATTGGAAAGGGGCTGGCACGACGAGCCTTGTGTGATCTTGGGGAAAGCATTAATTTAATGCCATTGTCAATATTTCAAAGGCTTTGTTTGGGGGAGTTAACTCCCACAACAGTTGTACAACAATTGGCGGATAGGTCTATGACTTTTCCGAAGGGTGCGATTGAAGATGTTCTTGTGGATTTTCTTGTACTTGAGATGGAAGATGACAAGGATAATGTTCCCCTTATCTTAGGGAGACCATTCCTTGCCACTGCCGGAGCACTTGAACTATGCCTATTTATTGGCGTTTGATCGTTTGGTTAATGTGAACCGTTAGGGTTCTATATGATTCTATATCAGCGGAAGCAAGAACATAAAATTATATTATCTTTCACCAGGGTATGTTGAAGACGAGAATGAATTCTCGCCTGCAGCATGCGCAGCCTCACATCTTTGGGCATAACTTCCTCATCTGGTCTCCTAATTGAGTGATCTATGCGCCACAACGATCCTCTCTTCCGTGGCTTTCCAATGGTGTATCACATGTCCAGTTTGGAGTTCTCCAAAATTTTAGAAAAATCGTGAAGTTTGACGAACAACAATAGTAAACAACCTCTTGATCTTCTGCTATATTCCCAAGTCCAATCTTGACGTCGTGTGGGCGACGATCTTCAAGATCTTCTCAATCTACTTTCTCCCTATTTCTGTCGTGTGTTAGGCGCAGATTATTTGGGTTCTGGATAGCTGAGATGACTTATATATGGGCTACAACAGGGACCGAGAGGAAAAATTAGAGTCGGGCCTCCATTGAGCTTAAATATCCAAGTTTAACCCAAAACTTATACTTAAGTCCAATAATAATAATATATTCTGTTAAAGTATTATTACTGCACTTCCGCTCTAATCCCAAAATTACGTTTTGGGCTCCTTCTTATTATGAGTCCGTTAGTCTCCACATGTTTAAGGTATACAATGCTCATTAATTATTTAAGTTATTGACAACTCCATTAATTAATATCTCGTTCGAGAGTAGTACCACTCAACCTTGTTATCATGCCGGAATAAATCCACCAGCAGGGTTTACATTATAATCCTTATGAGCTCCTCAAGGGGACATCATCAACCTATTTAATAGGACACGGATTCCTTCTACAATCAACAGCACGCCATAGAGACAACACTATTTCTCAACTCACCGAGTTTTTTGATTTAATATATAAATATCACTCATTGATGAATCAAATAGATATATACTGCCTTACATGTCGAGGTTATTGTATAGGGATTAAGAGCACGAACATCCATAATAACTAAGATCAAGTTCTCCTATATAGTCAGTATAAGTCGAACGATCTCAAACGATCCTGCTCAATACACATAAGGTGCAGTAATGTGATTCTATAGTCAAGACAAACTAATACCAAATCACACTACAACCATCCCAATAGAGAGTCCATGTCTATCTCGATTGTGAGCATCTGTTTATACTTTATAAGGAAACCAATAATATGATCTTCCGCGCGTTGTGATTAGCCATTTTGTAGTAGGGATGACCAATTAAAATAATTTATCAAACCACAGGAAGGTCGACGCTAGAGCTTAAGCAAGATCACGTTTATCGTAATTTTATAGAGACGAATCATCAATGGGTAGTTTGATCAAACAAGAAATTAAATCAATCAAAGCAAGCAAGCAAGCAAGCAATGATTAACAAACAAGATAGATGGATGAAAACTGGTTTTCCAAATTAAGTAAAAGTGAGATTAACAACAATTAAGAAGTGAAAATCCTAGGATAAATGCATCGAATTCACATGAATCATGGATTGAAGACTAAGGGCCAACACTAAGATCACCTAAACTCCCTATCAAGATGGATAGGATATGGTTCTAAACATAGCTCAATGAGTTGGTTCTCACTCAAACAATTCTAACTAGGTACTAAGCTTGAAATGAGAGTCCCTTCACACGATTAATCAACCTCTCGATCAAACCAATCATATGTTCTATCAAAGGGTTCTAAACTCTAAAGGATTTCTCAATCTCTTTATAATTTATAATGCACATGAAGTGTTTGATGAAATGATTCACTCAATTATCCTAAGCACATAATTGATTTCTCAATCTAATCACATATTTAGAACAACTAAACACACAAATCATCAATACAAATCAAGCAATTAATAATCAATGATAGAAAACTATAGATCCAATCAACATATGAATTCAAATACACAAATCCCAAAATTATCCAACAGCTCTCATGTTGGTAATCTCACAAGGGAGATTAGCCTACCATATTCATAAAGAAATTAACATAGACAATTAAATCCTTGCAAATCATGATAAAACTATGAGGTTTAATACAAAGATTGAATGGAAACTCCCTTGATCTATCTTCAATGGTGATCTCCTTCCCTTATTTGCACTTTTTTCTCTTCCTTGATCCTTTTCCTTCACTTGGATGTAGAAATTGATGGTGGGATGATGGTAGATCCAAAGGATGAAGAATGGATGAAGATGATGGCGTAGAATGGAAGAAATGGTGTGTGATGTGTGTGCAGGGTTGTGAATTTCAAATCTCTCCCAAAAATATTGAAGTATTGAGTATTTATACCCCTTGGGAAGCTTCTAGAAGGATTCTGATTTTTTACAGAATTTCACACAATACGAGTCGTGCTCTGCAACACGGCCATAAGGTGGCCGTGTTGGGTGAATTGATGCTGCCGCACGGCCTCTCCTTACAGGCCCATGTTGGCTACACGGACCGTGTGCTGCGACACGACTCGTGCACCCGACATGGCCAGTCGTGTTGCTGCTGCCCTGTTTCCTTCACTGGTTTAGCTCGTTCTCCCTCGTTTTAACTCAGAATTGAGATCTGCTTTTTCCTACGTCTTCCTTATCATGTCTAGGTGAAATAATATACAAATATGGATAAAATAATACGAAAACACAAAATAAAAAATATTAAAATCTAGGTGAAAATATCACTCATCATGTTGTCGTATAACATATTATTTACAGTATAAAGTAAGTGAACTATTGCATCAGACATATAAATAAATTATAAGACGCAATTATTTGATCAATGATTCTCATTTCAAATAAATTGTTATAACATTGTTCATTCTAAAGCTAGACTTTTAGTATACAATCCAACAATCTCCCACTTATACTAAAAGACTATGCTGCCTTATCCACCGCCATACATCTGATTCCCACTCCCACTACATGACCATTAAAATCTTTCGCCTTAAGGTCCTCATAAAAGAATCTACAAGGTTATCATCCGATGCAATCTTGGTGACAACATCCTTCCCCTCATCATATAATTTCTCGTAATAGGTGGTACTTGCTCTTAATGTGTTTAATTACCTTATGGACTTGTGATCCCTTCAAGTTTGCAACTGCATCATTATTATCACAATAAATTGTGATAACCTTAGGCAAAATCAAAGAACACATCCAAGTCCATCATGAAGTATCTAGAGTCATACAGATACTTTGGCTGCCTCAAAAGCTCTAGTTCATCACCTTTCCATGGTGGAGCCTGAAATATATTTCTATATAACACTCCTCCATATTATGGATCTACTTCCAAAATTAAACACATACCCTTGAGGTGGATTTACTGCCGTCCCTATCTGATTTGAAAAATCTTAATCTATGTAACCCACAAGAAGTAGTGAATCTGTCTGGTAAATCCACATATAATTTCTGGTCCTTTTCAGGTACATAAATATACGTGTTACTATAGTTCATCATTCTTATTTTGGGTCACCTTGATACGCACTGTCCATGCGTTCAACAAAACAGATATCCATTCTCGTGCATAGCATTCCTTAGATTAAGCTTCCTTATTCGCCGAAGCATAAGGAACCGCCTTAATCTCAAATGCTGAAACAATTAAGGAGTGTATCTATTCATGAAGCTTGAGATAAGCATAACATCTCATCTTGTGTTCACCATGATCACAAGGATATGTTTTGCTTCTCTTAAGTCTTTCATTTCATATCATTTTATCAACCATACCCATTGATGAGAGTGAAAATAAGTGTGTTTTAGTGTCCAATTTAACACATTTTTGATTGATATTGTAGTCATATATTAGCACAAGTATCTTATATTCAATATATGTAAGAAAAAGATGCACTTGAGGTGCATTCACATTTCTTTGCATGCAAAATTAATCCCCAAGTATTAAGGATATCCGTTGCAGTTTAAGCAAACGACCAAGTGAAATATCGAACCCAAAGGACGACGTATTATTAATTTAATTATTTACTAATTAATTAAGACGAAAGACAATTAAGTTTGAAGTTTGATATCTAATTAACTAAATACTAAAATTAAATAACAAATAAAATTAAATAGCACTAGAAGAATACGAAAGTGAATTAAGTAGGAGAATAGGTAGCTCTAGTGTAATCTAGTTTTACTACTTAACTTCCCTATCATATGCTAGCCGACTCTACCTTATGGACTATTGACGTATCACTAAATCATGCAAATCTACTCTATAGATACAAATAAATATGCGTGTAACACATGTGAATAACCTCGGAGCAATAGACATAATTTCACCCCCCTTTCTAGGTACTATCAGTATCAATTATTTCCCACGTCTGGAACCTAACGCGATATGATGTCCCTTTATAGGTACTATAAAATTACCCTCTTTATCCTGCTTACTAACTCGAATTCAATTTAATTAATAAACATTCATATATGATAGTTCTAATGAAACTTCGGAGTCCCCTCACTTAGAATCATAACATGGAATCCTGTTCAACGGTGAACGCACTCAATCTACAATTAAGATATATATTCAGACTCTATATACCAATTGAAAATGCACAAAACGACCATGAATATGGATTAAGAAAGCACAATCATATATAAAATCAATCCACAAGTAGTGTTGTACGGAGGACACACAAGAGAGTTTAATTAATTCCTAAAGCCTTCAAAACTCTAGATCTACCAAAATGGTTTTAGCCCATGATGTTATGAAGAACAATCATAGGAGTTGGATAGATCTTACCCATAGTCTGGAAAATTAGAAAATAGAAGAAAAGAATTAGGAAAACCCTTGGTGTAGAAGTCTCCTTCCTTCTCTCTTCCGTCTCTTCAAATCCTCCTCTTGATTCTCCTTCTTGGATCCACAGATGAATCTTCACAGTGTTGGATTGATGGAGGAAAGGATGTGGATGATGGTTGAGGGGTGATCCCCCCCTTGTGGGGTTCCTCACATGAATAATGATGTAAAATATATATAGGTATGAAAAGGGAATTAAATAAAGAAACAAAAGAAATGGGTGAAACATGGAGGATTATGTGATAAGGAGATTAATTGTGCTCCAAGAAATAGATAATTTTTGGAAATTTTTGGAAATTCTTGCTGATAGCTGCGCGGCTTCAAGATTTTAAGCATAACTTCTTTTTCCAATCTCCGATTTTAGTGATTCTTGTGCTCACGCGATTCTCTTTTACTTGGCTTTCTCTGAATATAATGATCTCACCAAAAGTCTAACATTTGAAGATGTTGTTGGCGCTTGGATCGTTTGGTTAACGTGAATCGTTAGCATACCATGCGTTTCTAACACAGCGGAAGCAATAAATTATAGAAACGATTACCGTTCACCAGGGTATGTTGATGAAGATTAATTCTCGCAGGCAGCCTGCGCAGTCCCACGAGAATGGCCATAACTTCCTCGTCTGATATCGGAATTGAGTGATCTTTGCGTTCAGACGATCATGTCTTCGACGGCTTTCTGTCAGTATATTGATCATCAAATTCTGAGTACTGTAAGAATTTATACAAATTTTGCAAGGTGGCAGACAGCAGCAGCAAACTACCTTCTGATCTTCTGCCGTATGTTCCAAGTCCGATCTCGACGTCGTGTGGGCGACGATCTACGAGACCTCCTCAATCTGCTCTCAACCCTCATCACACGTGAATAATCAATTAGATTAGATTAGGGTTTCAGATAAGCTGAGGTGACTAATATACATGGGCTACAGCAGGGACCAGGAGGAGAAATTGGGTTGGACCTCCATTGGGCTTAAGTATCCAAGCTTAGCCCAAAGCTTATACTTAAGTCTAATAATAATAATATATTCCACTAAAATATTATTATTGCACTACCGTAACAATCCCAAAATTACGTTTTGGGCTCCTTCTTATTATGAGCCCGTTAGTCTCCCCATGTTTAAGATATACAATGTCCATTAATTAATTTAAGTTACTGACAACTCAATTAATTAATATCTCATCCAAGAGTAGTACCACTCAACCTCATTATCATGCCGGAATAAATTCCACCTGCAAGATTTACATGATAATCCTTATGAGCTCCTCAAGGGGACATCATCAACCTATGACGGACACGGATTCCTTCTACAATCAACAGCACACCATAGAGACAGCACTACTTCCTAACTCATCGAGTTTGTTGATTTAATAACATGTAAATCTCACCCATTGATGAATCAAAGAAATACATACTGCCCTACGTGTCGAGGTTATTGTATAGGGATTAAGAGCACAAACTTCCATAATAACTGAAATCAAGTTCTCCTATAAGTCAGTATAAGTCGAACGATCTCAAGCGGTCCTGCTCAATACACACAAGTGCACTAATGTGATTCTATAGCCAAGACAAGCTAATACCAAACCACACAACAACCATTCCGATAGAGAGTCCCCGTCTATCTCGGTTGTGAGCATCTGTTTATACTTTATAACGAAACCGATAATATGATCTTTCGCGTGTTGTCGCACAACATATTATCTACAGTATAAAGTAAGTGGACTATTGCATCGAACATATAAATAAATTATAAGATGCAATCATTTGATCATATGATTCTCATTTCAAATTAATTGTCATAACATTGTTCATATAAAAAGCTAGACTTTTAGTATACAATCCAACAATCTCCCACTTATACTAAAAGACTATGCTGTCATGTCTTTTGCCATACATCTGATTTCCACTCCCACTACACGACCATCAAAAGCTCTCACCTTAAGGTCCTTGTAAATGGATTTACTAGGTTATCATCCGATGCAATCTAGGTGACAACAACCTTCCCCTCATCATACGATTTCTCGTAACAGGTGGTACTCGCGCTCTATGTGTTTAATTTCCTTATGGGCTCGTGATTCCTTCAAGTTTGCAACTGCACCAATATCATCAATATAAATTGTGATATCCTTGGGCAAACTTAGAAACACTTCGAAGTCTATCTTGAAGTTTCTAAAGTCATACAGATACTTTGGCTGCCTCATAGGCTCCAATTTATCATCTTTCCATGATGGAGTCCGGAGTCTGAAATATATTTCTATATAACACTCCTCCACATTATGACTCAACTTTCTAAAATTAACGCATAAACTTTGAGGTGGATTTACTGCCGTCCCTATCTGATTTGAAAAATCTGAATCTATGTAACCCATAAGAATCAGTGAATCTGTTCGGTAAGCCCACATATAGTTTCTAGTCCTTTTCAGGTACATAAGTATATGTCTTACCACAGTTCAACATTCTTATTTTGGATTACCTTGATACCCACTGTTCATGCCATCGGCAAAACAGATATCCAATCTCGTGCATAGCATTCCTTAGATTAAGCTTCCTCATTTGCCAAAGCATAAGGAACCACTTTCATCTTCTTTATCTACTTTTGTGTCACAAGACACATTCACTTAGATAAATTCACATGCTAAACGAGTAAGGATCGTATCATTATATGAAACTTGAGATAAGCATAACATCCTTTCTTGTGATCCGTATTACCGTGATCAAAAGGATATTTTTGCTCTTCTTAAGTCCTTCATCTCATACCGCTTTATCAACCATACCAATACACCCGACAATACTCTTTCATTATCTCCAATGAGCAAGATACTATCTACGTATAGTACAAGAAATACCACCACGTTTCCATCACTCTTTTCAATACACAAGACCCATCCGATCATTGATTAGATCCATGTCACTGGATTACCTCATCAAAATGGATGTTTCATGATCTTGAAGCTTGCTTTAGTCCATGAATGGACACTTTTAAGCTTACTATCACAATGCTCTTAGCTTTTTGCAATGAATCACTCTGGTTGCTTCACATAAATGTTTCCCTTAAGACTTCCAATCAGGAAAGCTGTCTCGACATCTATTTGCTATCCCTCATATTTCATATGAGTAGCAATAAAATAAAAGAGTCCGGATCAACTTAGGCATAACTACCGGTGAACAGGTTTTCTCATAATCGAACTCTTTCTTTCTGAGTATACCTTTTCGCAACAAGCTTGCTTCCAAGGTTTTCACCTTATTCTATGATCCTCTTTTATTCTTGCATGCCCGCTTTCAATGGCTTTTACGCCATTTAGCGGTTCAACAAGCATCCAGACCTAATTTAAAATCCATCGATTCTATTTTAATATTCATTGCACTTTGCTAGGATTTGGCATTTCTAACTTGTAGTGCTTCGTCGTATCCGTGGGTCCATTTCATGTTTGCGAGGGACCAAGTCTCACGACTTTCCCAAAACATGTATCTTACAAGTTGTCGCAGAACCCTCCCACTACGACAAGACACTACATGCAATTGTGTATCAGACGTGACACGCGTTGCAGTTTACCTTGCGGTATATCCTCTTGTACACTTGGTACTTATACTTGTGTTTTTCCCTCTCAATTCATTTAGAACAATTTATACATGGGTTTATGATTTAATACATAGTCTCTTTCCAAAAATCTAGTGTTTGTGTTAACAATCACCCTTCGATCTTTTAGACTAAATAAATCACCTTCATTTTTATAGCATATCCCACAAACAGACAAACATTCAAATGAATTACTGTTTATAGGGCTTATCCATAAAATGAATTAAGTAATTCCAAATAATTCATCATCTATCTAATCATTACCATAAGAGTCTTATTCCTTCTATCCACCACACCATTCAGCTTGGGCATGCCCGGTGTAGACCACTTGAAATTTATCTCAACCTTTGATTAATAGCTCCTAACTATCCTAAGAGGTACTCGTAATGACGATTAAATCATCATTACTTGATATATTTTCCATGACGCTTCACTGTACCAGCCTTGCAATTCTTGAATTAATCAAAGAACTTAGACATGCAGTGCATCAAATAAATATATCGGTATCTAGAATAATAATCGATTGACGAATATTCATATCCACCTCTCATCCGGACAATCTTAGGACCACATAAATCATAATGAACTAATTCCAACATATATATCTTTGGTTCTGCACCCCTTTGCCTTGAAAAAGCAATTAGTCATTTTTACTCCCAAGCAAGACTCGAAAGTTAGACAGTTTTCACTTCAGATAAACCTAAGGGTCTATCGGCTATCAACTTTTGAATCCTACTCAAATAAAATGATCTAGTCTTAGATGCCAATATATGTTTAGTTCATATCCGAAGGTATCTTTCTCTTACTAAGATTAGAAGATTCATTATTAATTACTATTTGTTGCATCTGTGGAATATACATGATTTAAGAGTATACAAATTGTTCACCAACGTACAATAACAGATTACAACTCTATCCTTCATTATAATGACCATGCCATTTAAATGAAATGGAGTATCCATCTATTAATGCATAGAAACCGAAATCAAATTCTTTCTATGAAAACGTACGTAAAATAATTTCTCATAATCAAATGTCTACTCATATCATTAGATAAATAGACAACTCCCACTGCAATAGCCACTACTCTTGTAGTTTTACCCATGTCATAACAATCTTATCCTCACATAGTAATAAACATTTAGTGATTCCAGTATCAACACACTTCGTGTCAGTAAATGCCACCACTAATCATGTTTTAAACAACTAGTGAATAAGATATAAAACTTGTTCACATTATGATGAAAATGACTTTCCTTTGCCACATGTTTTGCCAGAAGTTTTCCACCATATACATCCTAATGTAATTCAGGTGGAACTTACTCAAAAACATCTAGGCAATTCACGAAGAATTAAATTGATCTAGGTTTCCCTTCAATTTATACTCCATGCTTTCCCAATTCATTCATCAAATTAGATCATGATCTTCTGCCTTTTAACTTACTCAAGTATCCGAAGAGTTACATGAGACCATCATATTTCTATGAACCTCTCATCTCTTCACTAGAGACTTTAATAGGCATCATGAGACGTCCCTTGTGAGAACACACATGTATTTTCTTAAGCAGTAAAATTCAAAACCAAGATTCTTTTCTAATCATCTAATTTAGACAAGTAAATATAATTTCTTTTAGTTAATAATATGTGAGATAAAACCATTTGAAAATCAGAGAATCATAAATTAATTTACCGATCAAAACTTCGAATTTTATCATTTTATATTGATTCCCTCAAAACAATATAAAAATAAAATTCACCGACATCTCAAGCACCGTGAGTCTGCAAGCCACGTTAGTGTGGACGTTTACAAACCCGAACATTTACAAGAGAAGGTTTTACCCATTAATTTCATTTGTCAACCTAACTTCATGACAAAATAATTAATAGTCGGTTCCTCTTTAGCCATGCAAATAATAGCAGTGACTCCGTTGGGGAGGATATTAATTATTTACATCTAAGTGTGCACCATTATTTGATTCCAAGTCCGCTGCCCAAGCTTATGTGCCTTACTGTTGGAGAAGTACACACGCGCTCAGATAACTTTCTACAACCATCAATTATATAAGTTTGTACTAGTGAACCGCATATAAGCTCATCCGTTAGGGAGGAAGGCACTATAGCCAACGCGCAAGTCCATATGCATCACATTACAAACAATAATTATTTAAAGAAGTTTGTACCAGTGATCCGTGAATAAACTCATCCGTTAGGGAGGAAGGCTCTATTGCCAACGCGCAAGTTTACTCACATCACTTACAAACAAATAATGGAGGCCGTGGGAATTAATTACCAATCCCCTCTCCCACTTAGTTATTTAAGACCAAGGGTTTTTACATGCATATAATATTTAAAAATAAAATACGCAACCTAGCATGCTCATACTTCCAAATATATAACAATAATTGACCAATAAAACAATTATAGCAGTCATATATAAGGAAATAAATTGCCAAAAATAAGTTGACTTGATCAACACTCCAACATACATGCATATAATATACCAAATATAATACGCAATCTAGCATGCTTCTATTTAAGGCAATAAATCATAGAGAATCATGCATACATATATAACAATAATCAATTAATAAATCAATTATAACAGTTATATAACAGCGAATTCGATTGTTCGCCACCTATCACGAATGCGGACAACTGCGATGGGGATCGACCTCCCAGCAGCCTGCTCCAACACTCTGGCACCCTACCCGATCATATTGTGAAGACTCACGCGGAACCTGATGCAGACCAGTCGAACTTGATGCAAACCCGCTCGAACCTGGTGCAGAGTCGATCAAACCTGATGCAGACCAATCGAACCTGATGTGAATCCGCTCGAACCTGGTGCAGCATTGATCGAACCTGATGTAGACCAATCGAACCTGATGCAGACCAATCGAACCTGATGCAGACCCGCTCGAACCTGGTGCAGCATCGATCGAACCTGATGCAGACCAATCGAACCTGATACAAATCCGCTCGAACCTAGTGCAACATCGATCGAACCTGATGCAGACCAATCGAACCTGATGCAGACCCGCTCGAACCTGGTGCAGCATCAATCGAACCTGATGCAAACCAATCGAACCTGATGCAAATCCACTCAAACCTGGTGCAACATCGATCGAACCTGATGTAGACCAATCGAACCTGATGCAAATCCGCTCGAACTGTCGCTCGTCCAAGGGCCTACTTGCACGGAACCATGTTCAGCCCAACGCGCAACATCAAACTACACCAACTGTCGTTCAGAGTTCGCAACTGTAGGAACCTGGGAATCCAATCTCCACCATCCAGAATCTACTCCTGTGAGTTTTGAACATGCTGTCCAAATTACAGGTCGATCCAACGGTTAGATTGTGAGAAATAGGTCTTTTCCCTCGACTGCGCAGAACAGAATCGCCCAAAAAACTGCTTCTGTTTTCGGCGTATTTCCGACAACACAAAGCTCCAAATACGATCTTCACCGTTCAGATTGTACATAAACAAATTCCAAACATGCTGACAAAAATTCAGCCTGATCCGACGGTTGAAACTCTGGTTATTGCCTCTGCAATATCACTGCGCTGGATTTTCTCTCAATTTCTTCCTTCCATGTGAAATTGACGAGTTTTCGTCGAATCCTCTCACACACAACCATCAACGAACAGATATGATATAGGGTATATTTCACATAGGGATATTCATGGTTTGCGCAGTAAAACCAAAACCCTAAACATGCGATCCTAATTTCAAAAAATTAATCACATATACCCTAGCCTAACGTGTCACGCTTCACCACGAAACCGAAGCTCTGATACCAATTGTTGGCGCTTGGATCATTTGGTTAACGTGAACCGTTAGCATACCATGTGTTTCTAACACAGCGGAAGCAATAAATTATAGAAACGATTACCGTTCACCAGGGTATGTTGATGAAGATTAATTCTCGCAGGTAGCCTGCGTAGTCCCACGAGAATGGCCATAACTTCCTCATCTGATATCGGAATTGAGTGATCTTTGCATTCAGACGATCCTCTCTTCGACAGCTTTCAGTATATAGATCATCAAATTCTGAGCACTGTACGAATTTATACAAATTTCGCAAGGCGGCAGACAGTAGCAGCAAACTACCTTCTGATCTTCTGCTGTATGTCCCAAGTCCGATCTCGACGTCGTGTGGGCGACGATCTACGAGACCTCCTCAATCTGCTCTCAACCCTCATCACACGTGAATAATCAATTAGATTAGATTAGGGTTCCAGATAAGCTGAGGTGACTAATATACATGGGCTACAGTAGGGACCAGGAGGAGAAATTGGGTTGGGCCTCCATTGGGCTTAAATATCCAAGCTTAGCCCAAAGCTTATACTTAAGTCCAATAATAATAATATATTCCACTAAAATATTATTATTGGACTACCGTACCAATCCTAAAATTACGTTTTGGGCTCCTTCTTATTATGAGCCCGTTAGTCTCCCCATGTTTAAGATATACAATGTCCATTAATTAATTTAAGTTACTGACAACTCAATTAATTAATATCTCATCCAAGAGTAGTACCACTCAACCTCATTATCATGCCGGAACAAATTCCACCTGCAGGATTTACATGATAATCCTTATGAGCTCCTCAAGGGGACATCATCAACCTATGACGGACACGGATTCCTTCTACAATCAACAGCACACCATAGAGACAGCACTACTTCCCAACTCATCGAATTTGTTGATTTAATAACATGTAAATCTCACCCATTGATGAATCAAAGAAATACATACTGTCTTACGTGTCGAGGTTATTGTATAGGGATTAAGAGCACGAACTTCCATAATAACTGAGATCAAGTTCTCCTATAAGTCAGTATAAGTCGAACGATCTCAAGCGGTCCTGCTCAATACACACAAGTGCACTAATGTGATTCTATAGCCAAGACAAGCTAATACCAAACCACACTACAACCATCCCGATAGAGAGTCCCCGTCTATCTCGGTTGTGAGCATCTGTTTATACTTTATAAGAAAACCGATAATATGATCTTCCGCGTGTTGTCGCACAACATATTATCTACAGTATAAAGTAAGTGGACTATTGCATCGAACATATAAATAAATTATAAGATGCAATCATTTGATCATATGATTCTCATTTCAAATTAATTGTTATAACATTGTTCATACAAAAAGCTAGACTTTTAGTATATAATCCAACAGATGTAACAAGTCATGTAAAGTGGAACAGTCATGTTGAGTAGAAACAGCTTGCGCGACATCACCATTTCGATCATAACTTTCTCGTTTGGACTTCGATATAGATGTTTCTTTTGCCAAAGTGATTCTCTCTTCTGTGGCTTTCCAACGATGTATCACACTTCTAGTTCAGAGCTCCACACAAACACAAACAAATTACACAAGTTGGACGTGCATTTTTCAACATTCATACACAAATTGCACCTTTTCTCAAACTTTGCACTTTTGATCCCTTTTTCCACCAAAAACAAAATAAAACACCTCAAGTGCACCTTTTTCTCATATATATTGAATATAAGACACCTGTGCTAATATATGACAACAATATCAATCAAAAAGGTATTAAATTGGACACTAAAACACGCTTATCTTCACTCTCATCAATCCTCAAACTTACCCGTTGCTCGTCCCGAGGCAAAAAAATAAAAATAAAGAGAGAGAGAGAGAGTAAGAAAATTAGCGGGAAAATAAGGACTATGACAAATACCCCCTTCAAAATATAATTGTCACCAACTCAGGTTATGCAACTCTCATTACATGTAATAATCGATTCATAGCATACAAGATAAGACAATTACCACCAATTCAAATGCTCCATTGACATGTTCTCATTGGAAGTATATATCACTCGCACTCTAGTTTAAAAGATGTACACTTATGGGTTATGGTGTTTACGCTCAGATTCAATTCAAGTGCATGCGTAACCATAAGCTTGCCTATTGTCTCAACTCTCCTTTAATAAAAGTATGATTCGACAATGAGATCAAAAAGGACTTTTCTTTTGGATGTAATGCTGGCTCTTTGGTTAAGGTAGGAAATATATGGATAAAGTGACTCAATTAGTAGAGAATTAAAACCGGAGACCTTTTGTACTGCAGATTTTTTTACACTTCAAGGCTATCCAGCTTCATGCTCTTCTAATTTTCTTTTCTCTCCTTTTCCTTCAAGCTCAACATTTTTTTCTTCTTTTCTTTCTTTTTTTCCTTTCTTGAGGTACCAGTTTCGGGCACTACCTCTAACATCTCGGGTACCAGTTTCGGGCACCACCCCTAAGCAACTTATTTTTAAGCTCATAATCACTTATAAAGCTCCAAATATTTTATTCCTTTCAAACTCCATTAAAATCAACTTCATACACTTTGACAATATTTAATTCTCCACTAAATATAGGAATTTAAGGCTCAAATAGGATATCAATGTGGCTATCTTCGTAGGTTTTCAAAAATGAGGTTTTTAGGCTCAACAGGGCTAATTACGGATAAACATCATTCGGTAGGAAATTATTTGACTAAGTGACTCATAAATTCAAGGATGGCCATAAACCATCTCCCATTATCTAACACACATGTAGTTTCAAGTAAGACAAGAGGCAAGTTCTAGAATATACACACAAGAATGATACTCACCAGAAAAGAAATATCATGTGATTATATAACATGATCAACGAGGCTTAAAATCTCACATGAGTTTTTAACAAGTAATAGAGCAATTTTCATGGTAAGTAATATCCCACAAGTACACATAGAACTTCATATCACAATATAACTCAAGTACACTTCCTTCATCAATTCCAAAGGCTTATGAATTTTAGGCACAATTTAAAAATATAAGCTCATGTGGATCACTAAAACCAAGATCTAAATCCTTCCACTCTAATGAATTAAAAGAACACATAAAAATTAGAATAAGAAAACGAGGGCACCTGATTTTTCTTCAAAACATGCACGAGCTCCTCGATTTGCTCAACTCGGTCAGGTCAAAGCCTCAGTTTACCTGTTTCTATTATCAAATCTCAACATACCTCATCATCACATGATTCATCAATAATAAAACAAGAGAACTATAAGAAAGACTCAATTGACTATCTAATCGACTCCACACACAAGACATACCACTGAACACTAGGCAAATTGCAAAAAAATCGACACGTCTAAACTGATTAAAGTTTCAACATACTGCAAAAAATCAACTCCCCTAGAAAACATTATAAAGAAAAGATTATACTCTTGGTGCTTCAATGAGGTAAGTACATCACACCCCCCAAACTTAGTTAAAACGTAAGTTGAAGTTAAGTTTGAAAAGAAATTTAATTGCCGAAACGTGAGCACCTCAAATATAAAAATTTCATACTCACACGAAAGAAATAAAGCAATAAAATGGAAGGGACAAACACACCCAATAGGTGCTCATATTTAACGTCGGAGAGTCATGACGGTAAAAGTCTTAATCAAATTAGAAATAATAAATCAATAATAACAACCGTCCCCGGCAACGGCGTCAAGAACTTGATGCGCGTTTCTTTGCACGCAAAATTAATCCCCAAGTATTAAGGATATCAGTTGCAGTTTAAGCAAGCGACCAAGTGAAATATCAAACCCAAAGGATGGCGTATTATCAATTTAATTATTTACTAATTAATTAAGACGAAAGACAATTAAGTTTGAAGTTTGATTATATAATTAACTAAATACTTAAATTAAATAACATATAAAATTAAATAGCACTAGAAGAATATGAAAGTGAATCAAGTAGGAGAATAGGTAGCTTTAGGGTAATCCAATTTTACTACTTAACTTCCCTCACATATGCTGGCCGACTCTACCTTGTGGACTATGGACCATCACTAAACCATGCAAATCTACTCTATAGACACAAGTAAATATGCGTGTAATACATGTGAATAATCTCGGAGCAAGACACATAATTTCACCCCCTTTCTAGGTACTATCAGTATCAATTATTTCTCACGTCTGGAACCTAACCCGATATGATCTCCCTTTATAGGTACTATAAAATTACCCTCTTTATCCTGCTTACTAACTCGAATTTAATTCAATTAATAAACATTCATATATGATAGTTCTAATGAAACTTCGAAGTTTCCTCACTTAGAATCATAACATGGAATCCTGTTCAGCGGTGAACGCACTCAACTAAAACCAAGATATATATTCTGACTCTATATACCAATTGAAGATACACAAAATGACCGTGAATATGGATTAAGAAAGCACAATCATATATAAAATCAATCCACAAGTAGTGTTGTACGGAGGACACACAAGATAGTTTAATTAATTCATAAAACCTTCAAAACCCTAAATTTACCAAAATGGTTCTAGCCCATGATGTTACGAAGAACAATCATAGGGGTTGGATAGATCTTACACATAGTCTGCAAAATTAGAAAATAGAAGAAAAGAATTAGGAAAACCCTTGTGTAGAAGTCCCCCTCCTTCTCTCTTCCGTCTCTTCAAATCCTCCTCTTGATTCTCCTTCTTGGATCCACAGACGAATCTTCACAGTGATGGATGGATGGAGGAAAGTATGTGGATGATGGTTGGGGGGTGATCCCCCCTTGTGGGATGTAGGATGGATTTGTGGCTCTCTCCTCACATGAATAATTATGTAAAATATATATAGGTATGAGAAGGGAATTAAATTAGGAAATAAAATATGTGGGTGAATCATGGAGGATTATGTGATAAGGAGATTAATTGTGCTCCAAGAAATAGGTAAAAATCGAAAATTTTTGGAAATTCTCGAAAATTCTCGCTGACAGCTGCACGACTTCACGATTTTAAGCATAACTTCCTCGTCTGATCTCTGATTTTAGTGATTCTCGTGCTCACGCAATCATATTTTCCTTAATTTTCTCTGAATATAATGATCTTACCAAAAGTCCAACATTTGAAGATTTAACCAGTCATGTAAAGTGGAACAGTCGTGATGAGTAGAAACAGCTTGCGGACGTCACCATTTCGATCATAACTTTCTCGTTTGGACTTCTATATAGTTGTTCCTTACGCTAAAACGATTCTGTTTTCTGTGGATTTCCAACGATGTATCACACATCTAGTTCAGAGCTCCACACAAACACAAAAAAATTACACAAATTGGACGTGCGTTTTTCACATTCATACACAAATTGCACATTTTCTCCAACTTTGCACTTTTGATCCCCTTTTCCACCTAAAACACAATAAAACACCTCAAGTGCACCTTTTTCTCACATATATTGTATATAAGACACTTGTGCTAATATATGACAACAATATCAATCAAAAAGTTATTAAATTGGACACTAAAATATGCTTATTTTCACTCTCATCACCCATATTCCCGACAATACTCTTTCTTTGTCTCCAATGATCAAGATACTATCTACGTATAGTACAAAAAATACCACCACATTTCTGTCACTCGTTTCTATACACAAGACATATCCGTGCATTGAATAAATCCATATCACTGAATTTTCTCATCAAAACGGATGTTTCATGATCTTGAAGCTTGCTTTAGTCCATCGATGGACATCTTTAAGCTTACAATCAAAATGCTCTTAGCCCTTTGTAATTTGCTATACCTCATAATTAATATGAACAACAATAAATAAAAGAATCTAGATCGACTTAAACAGAGCTACCGGCGAATAGGTTTCCTCATAATCGAACCCTTTTTTTTCTGAGTGTACCTTTACACAATAAGCCTTGTTTCAAAAGTTTCCACCTTACGGTCTGATCCTCTTTTGCTTTGTAGAGCCACTTCCAATGGCTTTTACACCATTCACTATTCTATAAACATCAAGATCTAATTTAGAATCCATCGATTCTATTTAAGAAATCATTGCAATTGCTAAGATATCGCATTTTGATCTTGTAGTGCTTCATCGTATCTGTGGGTCAATTTCATGTTTACTATGGACCAAGTCTGACGACTTTCCCAGAACATAAATATATCCGGTTGTTGAACAACCCTCCCACTACGACAAGGCACTACAGGCAATTGTGTATCAAATGTGACAAGCGATGCAGTTTATTTGTGGTATATCTTCTTGTACAATTCATACTATACTTTGTGTTTTTACTCTCACTTCCTTTAGAACAACTTATACATGGGTATGTGATTTATTACATAGTCCTTTTCTAAAAAAATTAGTGTTTGTGTTGACAATCATCCTTCGATCTTTTAGACTAAATAAATCACCCTTCATTTTCCTAGGATTTCCCAAAATAAATTTTGTAATTCCAAATAATTCATCATCTATCTAACCATTTTCATAAGAGTCCTATTTCTTCTTTCTACCACACCATTCAGCTGGGGTATGCCCGGTATAGACAACTTGAGATTTAATCTCATCCTATGATAAATAGCTCCTAAACTATCCTAAGAGGTACTCGCCACCATTATTAAATCGTAATGGCTTGATATATTTTCCATGACGTTTCACCGTACCAGCCTTGCAATTCTTGAATTAATCAAAGAACTTAGACATGCAGTGCATCAAATATATCGATCTAGAATAATCGTCAATTAAGTGACAAATATTCATAATCACCTCTCACCGAGATAATCTTAGGATCACATAAATCAGAATGAACTACTTCCAACATATCTTTGGCTCTAAACCCCTTTGTCTTAAAAGGCCTTTAATCATTTTACTTCCAAGCAAGACTCGCAAGTCAGATGGTCTCCTCTTCAGATAAACCCAACGGTCCATTGGCTATTATCCTTTGAATCCTACTCAAGTAAAATTGATCTTGTCTTAGATGCCAAAAGTATGTTTAGTTCAACTCCGAAGGTTCATTTCTCTTACTAAGATTAGAAGATGCATTATTAATTACTATTTGTTGCATCCGTGGGATAAACATGATTTAAGAGTGTACAAATTGTCCACCAATGTACCATAACAGATTACAACTCTATCCTTCATTACAATGACTATGTCATTTAAATGCAATAGAGTATCCATCCGTAAATGCATAAAAACTGAAATGAAAATTTTCTATAAAAATGTACGTAAGGAGAATTTCTCATAATCAAATGTTTATTCCTATCATAAGATAAATAAATAATTCCCACTGCAACAGTCACTACTCTTGTAGCATTACCCATGTCCACAGAAATCTCATCATCACTTAGTTGTAGGTATTTAGTGATTCCAGTATCTACACACGTGTCAGTAGATGCCATCACTAATCATGCTTCAACGACTAGTGAATGATCAAATACTAACCTTGTTCATATCTTAATGGAAATTGATTTCCTTCGCCACTTGTTTTGTCAGAAGTTTCCCACCGAATACAGCCTCTTGTAATTTAGGTGGAACTTGCTCAAAATATCTAGGCAAATTATGGGGAATAAACTTGACCTAGGTTTCCCTTTCAATTTTTATCCATGTTTTTCAATTCATTCATCAAGTCAACCATGACCTCTTTCCTTTCTAACTCACTCAAGTATCCGAAGAGTTGCATGAGATTGACCATATTTCTATGAACGTCTCACCTCTTCACTAGAGACTTAAATAGACACTAGATGACATTCTTAGTGAGAAAACTTTTTTATTTTCTTAAGCAGTAAGAATTAAAACCAAGATTCTTTTCTAATCATCTAATTCTGGACCAGTAAATATGATTTCTTTTAGTAAACAATAAGTGAGTTTTAACTATTTGAAAATCCTGAGAATCATAAATATAAATACACCAATCAAATCTTTGACTTTATCCATTTATATTGATTCCCTCAAAACAATATAAAATAAAATTCACCAACATCTTAAGCACCGTGAATCTGCATGCCACGTTAGTGTGGACGTATACAAACCCGAACATTTACAAGAGAATGTTTTACCAATTAATTTCATTCGTCAACCTAACTTCATGATAAAATAATTAATAATCGGTTTCTTTTTAGCCATGCAAATAATAGCAGTGACTCCATTGGGGAGGATACTTATTATTTACACCTAAGTGTACACCATTATTTGATCCTAAGTCCGCTGCCCAAGCTTATGTGCCTTACTGTTGAGAAGTACACACGCGCTCAGATTACTTCCTACAATCATCAATTATAAGTTTGTACTAGTGAACCAGATATAAACTCATCCGATGGGGAGAAAGGCACTATAACCAATGGCAAGTTCATATGCATCACATTACAAACAATAATTATTTAAAGAAATCTGTACTAGTGATCCGTGAATAAACTCATCCGTTGGGGAGGAAGGCACTATAGCCAACGAGCAAGTTTATTCACATCACTTACAAACCAATAATGGAGGCATCGGGAGTTATTTACCAATCTCCTCTCCCACTTAGTTATTTAACACCGAGGGTTTTTACATGCATATAATATTCATGAATAAAATACGCATGCTATCATGCTCCTATTACAATACATAAGGCAGTAAATCACAAATAATCATGCATACATATATAATAATAATCAAATAATTAAATCAAATTATGAACAATTATATATCAGCAAATTCGATTGTTCGCCACCAAGCATGAATGCGGGGAAGGTAGACGGGGATCGACCTCCTCGCTGAGGTGCAGGGATTGTTGGTGCTTGGATCATTTGGTTAACATGACCCGTTAGGGATTCATACGTTTCTATCACAGCGGAAGCAATAAATCATAGAAACGATTACCGTTCACCAAGGTATATTGATGAAGATTGATTCTCGCAGGCAGCCTGCGCAGTCCCACGAGAATGGCCATAACTTCCTCGTCTGATGTCGGAATTGAGTGATCTTTACATTCAGACGATCCTCTCTTCGACGGCTTTCCGTCCGTATATTGATCATCAAATTCTGAGTAATGTACGAATTTATAAAAATTTCACAAGGCGGCAAACAGCAGCAGTAAACTACCTTCTGATCTTCTGCTGTATGTCCCAAGTCCGATCTCGACGTCGTGTGGGCGACGATCTACGAGACCTCCTCAATCTGCTCTCAACCCTCATCACACGTGAATAATGAATTAGATTTGGGTTCCAGATAAGCTGAGGTGACTTATATACATGGGCTACAGCAGGGACCAGGAGGAGAAATTGGGTTGGGCCTCCATTGGGCTTAAGTATCCAAGCTTAGCCCAAAGCTTATACTTAAGTCCAATAATAATAATATATTCCATTAAAATATTATTATTGCACTACCGTACCAATCCCAAAATTACGTTTTGGGCTCCTTCTTATTATGAGCCCGTTAGTCTCCCCATGTTTAAGATATACAATGTCCATTAATTAATTTAAGTTACTGACAACTCAATTAATTAATATCTCATCCAAGAGTAGTACCACTCAACCTCATTATCATGTCGGAATAAATTCCACCTGCAGGGTTTACATGATAATCCTTATGAGCTCCTCAAGGGGACATCATCAACCTATGACGGACACGGATTCCTTCTACAATCAACAGCACACCATAGAGACAGCACTACTTCCCAACTCATCGAGTTTGTTGATTTAATAACATGTAAATCTCACCCATTGATGAATCAAAGAAATACATACTGTCTTACGTGTCGAGGTTATTGTATAGGGATTAAGAGCACGAACTTCCATAATAACTGAGATCAAGTTCTCCTATAAGTCAGTATAAGTCGAACGATCTCAAATGGTCCTGCTCAATACACACAAGTGCACTAATGTGATTCTATAGCCAAGACAAGCTAATACCAAACCACACTACAACCATCCCGATAAAGAGTCCCCGTCTATCTCGATTGTGAGCATCTGTTTATACTTTATAAGGAAACCGATAATATGATCTTCCGCGTATTGTCGCACAACATATTATCTACAGTATAAAGTAAGTGGACGATTGCATTGAACATATAAATAAATTATAAGATGCAATCATTTGATCATATGATTCTCATTTCAAATTAATTGTTATAACATTGTTCATACAAAAAGCTAGACTTTTAGTATACAATCCAACAGGGATCGACCAGCCTAGTGAGGTCGCGGGGCTCGGGGCAGCGCCTCGAAACCTAAATAAAATTCCGATAGAATCTTCAGTCGAATATTCCTCCAATTCTTTGTCCGCAGCCTGCTCCAACGCATTCCTGACGCATTGAACGCCCATGTGCCCATCACGAACGAGCCCGCCAGGCTCACACTGCACGGTGGCATGAAAATGAAAATTCCTGACTATCATACACACTGGCATGACTCATGCCAGACACTAGCACGAGTCGTGCCGACCCATGCAGTAGCCTCCGCAAGCTTTCGCCTTGCCTATACCGCGCCACACCAAGCTCCCGTCGAGTTTTTCCGCCTACACAATTCATACCAGCAGCAGTCGGCAGTCATACCGACAACACCTGCTAGTCGTGCCGCCTCACCCTGCCTGTTCTCCTGCCATCGGGCGCTGTTGAGATTAAAAATAAACATGTTTTAGTGTCCAATCTAACACCTTTATAATGGGAATTGATGTTGTATATTAGCACAAGGGTCTTATATTCAATATATGTGAGAAAAAGGTACACTTGAGGTGTTTTATTGTGTTTTAGGTGGATAAAGGATCAAAAGTGCAAAGTTGGAGAAAAGGTGCAATTTGTGCAATGAATGCTGAAAAACGCACGTTCAATTTGTATAATTTTCTGTGTTTGTGTGGAAATTTAAATTGGAAGTGTGATACATGGTTGAAAGCCACAGAAGAGAGGGTTGTTTTGGCATAAAGAACTCCCCAATCAGATTCCAAAGGAGAAAGTTATGATCGAAATGGTGACGTCGCGCAAGCTGTTTCTACTCAGCAAGACTGTTCCACATTTCATGACTTGTTACATCTTCAAATGTTGTATTTTTGGTGAGATCTTTATATTCAGAGAAAGCCAAGGAAAAGAGGATTGCTTGAGCACAAGAATCACTAAAATCGGAGATGAGACGAGGAAGTTATGCTCAAAATCGTGAAGTCGCGCAGCTGCCAGCGAGAATTTCCGAGAATTTCCGAAAATTACCTAATTTATCTCCTTATCACATAATCCTCCATGATTCACCCAATATATTTCTTTTCTTATTTAATTCTCTTCTCACACCTATATATATTTCACATCATTATTTTTAAATTGGGGGAGATTAGAATATATTGAATAGAGGAGAGAGGTCACAACAATACTACACACCACAAGGGGGGATCACCCCCCAACCATCATCCAAATTATTTCCTCCATCCATCCATCACTTTGAAGATTCGTTCGTAGAATCAAGAGGAGAACCAAGAGAAAAATTCAAGACGGAGAAGGACGCTACGACGCCCACAACTAGGGTTTTATTCGTTTCCTAATTTATCTTGTATTTTCCAAACATCCGGGTAAGATCTATCCAACACCCATTTTTTGGTAGAACTAGGGTTGTGAAGGTTTTTATCAATTAATTGAACTTTCGTGTGTAAACTCCGTACAACACTACTTGTGGATTTATTTTATATATGATTGTGCCTTTTTAATTCATACTCACGGTCGTTTTGTGCATCATTAACTGTTATGTAGAGTCTGAATACATATCTTGGTTATTGATTGAGTGCGTTCACTGCTGAGCAGGATTCCATGTTATGATTCTAAGTGAGGGGACTCCGAAGCTTCATTAGAACTATCATATACGAATACTTATTAATTGAATTGAATTCATGTTATTAAATAGGATAAAGAGAATAACTTCATAGTACATATAAAGGAAGATCATATCGGGTTAGAGTACCAATTGGCCAGGAAAATAATTGATACTGATAGTACCTAGAAAAGGGGGTAGAATTATATCTCTTGCTCCGAGGTTATTCATACGTGTTACGCGCATGTTTACTTGTGTCTATAGAGTAGATATGCATGGTTTAGTGATGCGTCCATATTCCACAAGGTAGAGTAGGACATCAACACACAGAAGGGAAGTTAAGTAGTAAAACTGGATTACCCTAGAGATATTTATTCTCCTACTTGATCCACTTTCGTATTCTTCGAGTGATGTTTTATTTAATTTGTTATTTTACTTAATTATTTATTAGTTTAATCATTAAATCCTAAAACTGAATTGCTTTGTCTTAATTAATTTAGTAAATAATTAAATTAATAATACGTTGTCCTTTGGGTTCGATAATTCACTTGGTCGCTTGCTTAAGCTGCAACTGATATCCTTAATACTTGGGGATTAATTTTACGTGCAAAGAAAATGCGCATCAGGCACCCAGTCGTGCAGCCTATAGAGCGCCATGCTCGCCGACTCGCTCGGAAAGTAGCAAAACTTGCCCAGAAAATAGTAGGACTCGTTCGAAAATATGGCCAGACTCGCCTGGAATACATGTCTGCAGCGCTCCGCTGCCATCGTGCCGCCAACACGCTGACATCCACCTTGCCACAACCAGGCTAGACCAGTGTGCAACGTCCCAGCGTCTCCAGTGCAAAGCCACACTGGAAAGTGTCGATCAGTGACTCGTTAACCCCAACTGTGTGCGCAAACCCGTACTGCCTTCGCGCCATCAGTATGCCTCTAGCGCACCACGCCTGGGCATGCCTGCCGAACTCCACGTCGTCCTTGTCCCTTCCGCACACTGCTGATGCAACCTGGGTGTAGTCAAAGGGCCTCGTGCCATTATTCCAATTGCGAGCAACCTTTATGTTCATCGGGCCTTGCTGCCAGCCGTCGCGTTTCGCCAGCGGCACCCAAATGCGTTAACATTCATCGACGCTGCTTTTAGGCAGCCGTCGGCCACCGCTTTGTGATTTTCAGCCAATCTCCAGCCATCACCGTAATACCGTGCGGTGTACGTGTACGCTGTGTATAGTTAGTGTTGGATTGTATACTAAAAGTCTAACTTTTTGTATGAACAATGTTATAACAATTAATTTGAAATGAGAATCATATGATCAAATGATTGCATCTTATAATTTATTTATATGTTCGATGCAATAGTCCACTTACTTTATACTGTAGATAATATGTTGTGCGACAACACGCGGAAGATCATATTATCGGTTTCCTTATAAAGTATAAACAGATGCTCACAATCGAGATAGACGGGGACTCTCTATCGGGATGGTTGTAGTGTGGTTTGGTATTAGCTTGTCTTGGCTATAGAATCACATTAGTGCACTTGTGTGTATTGAGCAGGACCGCTTGAGATCGTTCGACTTATACTGATTTATAGGAGAACTTGATCTCAGTTATTATGGAAGTTCATGCTCTTAATCCCTATACAATAACCTCGACACGTAGGACAGTATGTATTTCTTTGATTCATCAATGGGTGAGATTTACATGTAATTAAATCAACAAACTCGATGAGTTGGGAAATAGTGCTGTCTCTATGGTGTGCTGTTGATTGTAGAAAGAATCCGTGTCCGTCATAGGTTGATGATGTCCCCTTGAGGAGCTCATAAGGATTATCATGTAAACCCTGCAGGTGGAATTTATTCCGACATGATAATGAGGTTGAGTGGTACTACTCTTGGATGAGATATTAATTAATTGAGTTGTCAGTAACTTAAATTAATTAATGGACATTGTATATCTTAAACATGGGGAGACTAACGGGCTCATAATAAGAAGGAGCCCAAAACGTAATTTTGGGATTGGTACGGTAGTGCAATAATAATATTTTAGTGGAATATATTATTATTATTGGACTTAAGTATAAGCTTTGGGCTAAGCTTGGATACTTAAGCCTAATGGAGGCCCAACCCAATTTCTCCTCCTGGTCCCTGCTGTAGCCCATGTATATAAGTCACCTCAGCTTATCTGAAACCCTAATCTAATCTAATTGATTATTCACATGTGATGAGGGTTGAGAGCAGATTGAGGAGGTCTCGTAGATCGTCGCCCACACGACGTCGAGATCGGACTTGGGACATACAGTAGAAGATCAGAAGGTAGTTTGCTGCTGCTGTCTGCGACCTTGCGAAATTTGTATAAATTCGTACAGTACTCAGAATTTGATGATCAATATACTGACGGAAAGCCGTCAAAGAGAGGATCGTTTGAACGTAAAGATCACTCAATTCCGATATCAGACGAGGAAGTTATGGCCATTCTCGTGGGACTGCACAGGCTGCCTGCGAGAATTAATCTTCATCAACATACCCTGGTGAACGGTAATCGTTTCTATGATTTATTGCTTCCGCTGTGTTAGAAACGCATGGTATGCTAACGGGTCACGTTAACCAAACGATCCAAGCACCAACAATTGGTATCAGAGCTTCGGTTTCGTGGTGAAGCGTGACACGTTAGGCTAGGGTTTATGTGATTAATTTTTCGAAATTAGGATCGCATGTTTAGGGTTTTGGTTTTACTGCGTAAACCATGAATATCCCTATGTCAAATATACCCTATATCATATCTGTTCGTTGATGGTTGTGTGTGAAAGGATTCGACGAAAACTGTTCGTCAATTTCACATGGAAGGAAGAAATTGAGAGAAAATCCAGCGCAGTGATATTGCAGAGGCAATAACCGGAATTTCAACCGTCGGATCAGGCTGAGTTTTGGTCAGCATGTTCGGATTTTGTGGATGTACATTCTGAACGGTGAAGATCGTATTTGGAACTTTGTGTTGTCGGGAATACGCCGAAAACAGAAGCAGTTTTTTGGGCGATTCTGTTCTGCGCAGTCGAGGGAAAAGAGCTGTTTCTCACAATCTAACCGTTGGATCGACCTGTAATTTGGACAGCATGTTCAAAACTCACAGGCGTAGATTCTGGACGGTGAAGATTGGATTCCCAGGTTCCTACGGTTGAGAACCCTGAACGACAGTTGGTGTAGTTTGATGTTGCGCGTTGGGCTGAACTTGATTCCGTGCAAGTAGGCCATTGGACGAGCGACAGTTCGAGCGGATTTGTATCAGGTTCAATTGGTCTGCATCAGGTTCGATTGATTCTACACCAGGTTCGAGTGGATTTGCATCAGGTTCGATTGGTTTGCATCAGGTTCGATCGATGTTGCACCAGGTTCGAGCGGATTTGCATCAGGTTCGATTGGTCTGCATCAGGTTCGATCGATGCTGCACCAGGTTCGAACGGATTTGCATCAGGTTCGATTGGTCTGCATCAGGTTCGATCGATGCTGCACCAGGTTCGAGCAGGTCTGCATTAGGTTCGATTGGTCTGCATCAGGTTCGATCAATGCTGCACCAGGTTCGAGCGGATTCACATCAGGTTCGATTGGTCTGCATCAGGTTTGATCGACTCTGCACCAGGTTCGAGTGGGTTTGCATCAAGTTCGAATGGTCTGCATCAGGTTCCGCGTGAGTCTTCACAAAATGATCGGGCAGGGTGCCAGAGTGGTGCAGCAGGCTGCAGGGAGGTCGATCCCCATCGCAGTTGTCCGCATTCGTGATTGGTGGCGAACAATCGAATTCGCTGTTATATAACTGTTATAATTGATTTATTAATTGATTATTGTTATATATGTATGCATGATTCTCTATGATTTATTGCCTTAAATAGAAGCATGCTAGATTGCGTATTATATTTGGTATATTATATGCATGTATGTTGGAGTGTTGATCAAGTCAACTTATTTTTGGCAATTTATTTCCTTATATATAACTGCTATAATTGTTTTATTGGTCAATTATTGTTATATATTTGGAAGTATGAGCATGCTAGGTTGCATATTTTATTCTGAAATATTATATGCATGTAAAAACCCTCGGTCTTAAATAACTAAGTGGGAGAGGGGATTGGTAATTAATTCCCACGGCCTCCATTATTGGTTTGTAAGTGATGTGAGTAAACTTGCGCGTTGGCAATAGAGCCTTCCTCCCTAACGGATGAGTTTATTCATGGATCACTGGTACAAACTTCTTTAAATAATTATTGTTTGTAATGTGATGCATATGGACTTGCGCGTTGGCTATAGTGCCTTCCTCCCTAACGGATGAGCTTATATGCGGTTCACTAGTACAAACTTATATAATTGATGGTTGTAGAAAGTTATCTGAGCGCGTGTATACTTCTCCAACAGTAAGGCACATAAGCTTGGGCAGCAGACTTGGAATCAAATAATGGTGCACACTTAGATGTAAATAATTAGTATCCTCCCCAACGGAGTCACTGCTATTATTTGCATGGCTAAAGAGGAACCGACTATTAATTATTTTATCATGAAGTTAGGTTGACAAATGAAATTAATGGGTAAAACCTTCTCTTGTAAATGTTCGGGTTTGTAAACGTCCACACTAACGTGGCTTGCAGACTCACGGTGCTTGAGATGTCGGTGAATTTTATTTTTATATTATATTGAGGGAATCAATATAAAAGGATAAAATTCGAAGTTTTGATCGGTAAATTAATTTATGATTCTCTGATTTTTAAATGGTTTTATCTCACATATTATTAACTAAAAGAAATTATATTTACTTGTCCAAATTAGATGATTAGAAAAGAATCTTGGTTTTGAATTTTATTGCTTAAGAAAATACATGTGTGTTCTCACAAGGGACGTCTCATGATGCCTATTAAAGTCTCTAGTGAAGAGATGAGAGGTTCATAGAAATATGATGGTCTCATGTAACTCTTCGGATACTTGAGTAAGTTAAAAGACAGAAGATCATGATTTAATTTGATGAATGAATTGGGAAAGCATGGAGTATAAATTGAAGGAAAACCTAGATCAATTTAATTCTTCGTGAATTGCCTAGATGTTTTTGAATAAGTTCCACCTGAATTACAATAGGATGTATATGGTGGAAAACTTCTGGCAAAACACGTGGCAAAGGAAAGCCATTTTCATTATAATGTGAACAAGTTTTATATCTTATTCACTAGTTGTTTAAAACATGATTAGTGATGGCATTTACTGACACGAAGTGTGTAGATATTGGAATCACTAAATGTTTATTACTAAGTGAGGATAAGATTGTTATGACATGGGTAAAACTACAAGAGTAGTGGCTATTGCAGTGGGAGTTGTCTATTTATCTAATGATATGAGTAGACATTTGATTATGAGAAATTGTTTTACGTACGTTTTCATAGAAAGAATTTGATTTCGGTTTCTATGCATTAATAGATGGATACTCCATTTCATTTAAATGACATGGTCATTATAGTGAAGGATAGAGTTGTAATCTGTTATTGTACGTTGGTGAACAATTTGTATACTCTTAAATCATGTATATTCCACAGATGCAACAAATAGTAATTAATAATGAATCTTCTAATCTTAGTAAGAGAAAGATACCTTCGGATATGAACTAAACATATATTTGGCATCTAAGACTAGATCATTTTACTTGAGTAGGATTCAAAAGTTGATAGCCGATAGACCCTTAGGTTTATCTGAAGTGAAAACTATCTAACTTTCGAGTCTTGCTTGGGAGTAAAAATGACTAATTGCTTTTTCAAGGCAAAGGGGTGCAGAACCAAAGATATATATGTTAGAATTAGTTCATTATGATTTATGTGGTCATAAGATTGTCCGGATGAGAGGTGGATATGAATATTCTTCAATCGATGATTATTCTAGATACCGATATATTTATTTGATGCACTGCATGTCTAAGTTCTTTGATTAATTCAAGAATTGTAAGGCTGGTACAGTGAAGCGTCATGGAAAATATATCAAGTAATGACGATTTAATCGTCATTACGAGTACCTCTTAGGATAGTTAGGAGCTATTAATCAAAGGTTGAGATAAATTTCAAGTGGTCTACACCGGGCATGCCCCAGCTGAATGGTGTGGTGGATAGAAGGAATAAGGCTCTTATAGTAATGATTAGATAGATGATGAATTATTTGGAATTACTTAATTCATTTTATGGATAAGCTCTAGAAACAGTAATTCAATTGAATGTTTGTCTGTTTGTGGGATATGCTATAAAAATGAAGGTGATTTATTTAGTCTAAATGATCGAAGGGTGATTGTTAACACAAACACTAGATTTTTGGAAAGAGACTATGTATTAAATCATAAACCCATGTATAAATTGTTCTAAAGGAAGTGAGAGGGAAAAACACAATGTATAAGTACCAAGTGTACAAGAGGATATACCACAAGGTAAACTGCAACGCGTGTCACGTCTGATACACAATTGCATGTAATGCCTTGTCGTAGTGGGAGGGTTCTGCGACAACTTGTAAGATACATGTTTTGGGAAAGTCGTGAGACTTGGTCCCTCTCAAACATGAAATGGACCCACGGATACGACGAAGCACTACAAGTTAAAAATGCCAAATCCTAGCAAAGTGCAATGAATATTAAAATAGAATTGATGGATTTTAAATTAGGTCTGGATGCTTGTTGAACCGCTAAATGGCGTAAAAGCCATTGAAAGCGGGAATGCAAGAATAAAAGAGGATCATAGAATAAGGTGAAAACCTTGGAAGCAAGCTTGTTGCGAAAAGGTATACTCAGAAAGAAAGAGTTCTATTATGAGAAAACCTGTTCGCCGGTAGTTATGCCTAAGTTGATCTAAACTCTTTTATTTGTTGCTACTCATATGAAATATGAGGGATAGCAAATAGATGTCGAGACAACTTTCCTGATTGGAAGTCTTAAGGGAAACATCTATGTGAAGCAACCAGAGTGATTCATTGCAAAAAGCTAAGAGCATTGTGATAATAAGCTTAAAAGTGTCCATTCATGGACTAAAGCAAGCTTCAAGATCATGAAACATCCGTTTTGATGAGGTAATCCAGTGACATGGATCTAATCAATGATCGGATGGGTCTTGTGTATTGAAAAGAGTGATGGAAACGTGATGGTATTTCTTGTACTATACGTAGATAGTATCTTGCTCATTGGAGATAATGAAAGAGTATTGTCGGGCGTATGGGTATGGTTGATAAAGCGGTATGAGATGAAGGACTTAAGAAGAGCAAAAATATCCTTTTGATCACGGTAATACGGATCACAAGAAAGGATGTTTAACTTATCTCAAGTTTCATATAATGATACGATCCTTACTCGTTTAGCATGTGAATTTATCTAAGTGAATGTGTCTTGTGACACAAAAGTAGATAAAGAAGATGAAAGCGGTTCCTTATGCTTCGGCAAATGAGGAAGCTTAATCTAAGAAATGCTACACACGAGATTGGATATCTGTTTTGCCGATGGCATGGAAAGTGGGTATCAAGGTAACCCAAAATAAGAATGTTGAACTATGGTAAGACATATACTTATGTACCTGAAAAGGACTAGAAACTATATGTGGGCTTACCGAACAGATTCACTGATTCTTATGGGTTACATAGATTCAGATTTTTCAAATCAGATAGGGACGACAGTAAATCCACCTCAAAGGTTATGCGTTTAATTTTAGGAAGTTGAGTCATAATGTGGAGGAGTGTTATATAGAAATATATTTCAGACTCCGGACTCCATCATGGAAAGATGATAAATTGGAGCCTATGAGGCAGCCAAAGTATCTGTATGACTCTAAAAACTTAAAGATGGACTTCGAAGTGTTTCTAAGTTTGCCCAAGGATATCACAATTTATATTGATGATATTGGTGCAGTTACAAACTTGAAGGAATCACGAGCCCATAAGGAAATTAAACACATGGAGCGCGAGTACCACTTGTTACGAGAAATCGTATGATAAGGGGAAGGTTGTTGTCACCTAGATTGCATCGGATGATAACCTAGTAAATCCATTTACAAGGACCTTAAGGCGAGAACTTTTGATGGTCGTGTAGTGGGAGTGGAAATCAGATGTATGGTGGAAGACATGACAGCATAGTCTTTTAGTATAAGTGGGAGATTGTTGGATTGTATGCTAAAAGTCTAACTTTTTGTATGAACAATGTTATAACAATTAATTTGAAATGAGAATCATATGATCAAATGATTGCATCTTATAATTTATTTATATGTTCGATGCAATAGTCCACTTACTTTATACTGTAGATAATATGTTGTGCGACAACACGCGGAAGATCATATTATCGGTTTCCTTATAAAGTATAAACAGATGCTCACAATCGAGATAGACGGGGACTCTCTATCGGGATGGTTGTAGTGTGGTTTGGTATTAGCTTGTCTTGGCTATAGAATCACATTAGTGCACTTGTGTGTATTGAGCAGGACCGCTTGAGATCGTTCGACTTATACTGATTTATAGGAGAACTTGATCTCAGTTATTATGGAAGTTCATGCTCTTAATCCCTATACAATAACCTCGACACATAGGACAGTATGTATTTCTTTGATTCATCAATGGGTGAGATTTACATATAATTAAATCAACAAACTCGATGAGTTGGGAAATAGTGCTGTCTCTATGGTGTGCTGTTGATTGTAGAAGGAATCCGTGTCCGTCATAAGTTGATGATGTCCCCTTGAGGAGCTCATAAGGATTATCATGTAAACCCTGCAGGTGGAATTTATTCCGACATGATAATGAGGTTGAGTGGTACTACTCTTGGATGAGATATTAATTAATTGAGTTGTCAGTAACTTAAATTAATTAATGGACATTGTATATCTTAAACATGGGGAGACTAACGGGCTCATAATAAGAAGGAGCCCAAAACGTAATTTTGGGATTGGTACGGTAGTGCAATAATAATATTTTAGTGGAATATATTATTATTATTGGACTTAAGTATAAGCTTTGGGCTAAGCTTGTATACTTAAGCCTAATGGAGGCCCAACCCAATTTCTCCTCCTGGTCCCTGCTGTAGCCCATGTATATAAGTCACCTCAACTTATCTGAAACCCTAATCTAATCTAATTGATTATTCACATGTGATGAGGGTTGAGAGCAGATTGAGGAGGTCTCGTAGATCGTCGCCCACACGACGTCGAGATCGGACTTGGGACATACAGTAGAAGATCAGAAGGTAGTTTGCTGCTGCTGTCTGCGACCTTGCGAAATTTGTATAAATTCGTACAGTACTCAGAATTTGATGATCAATATACTGACGGAAAGCCGTCAAAGAGAGGATCGTTTGAACGTAAAGATCACTCAATTCCAATATCAGACGAGGAAGTTATGGCCATTCTCGTGGGACTGCACAGGCTGCCTGCGAGAATTAATCTTCATCAACATACCCTGGTGAACGGTAATCGTTTCTATGATTTATTGCTTCCGCTGTATTAGAAACGCATGGTATGCTAACGGGTCACGTTAACCAAACGATCCAAGCACCAACAATTGGTATCAGAGCTTCGGTTTCGTGGTGAAGCGTGACACGTTAGGCTAGGGTTTATGTGATTAATTTTTCGAAATTAGGATCGCATGTTTAGGGTTTTGGTTTTACTACGTAAACCATGAATATCCCTATGTCAAATATACCCTATATCATATCTGTTCGTTGATGGTTGTGTGTGAAAGGATTCGACGAAAACTGTTCGTCAATTTCACATGGAAGGAAGAAATTGAGAGAAAATCCAGCGCAGTGATATTGCAGAGGCAATAACCGGAATTTCAACCGTCGGATCAGGCTGAGTTTTGGTCAGCATGTTCGGATTTTGTGGATGTACATTCTGAACGGTGAAGATCGTATTTGGAACTTTGTGTTGTCGGGAATACGCCGAAAACAGAAGCAGTTTTTTGGGCGATTCTGTTCTGCGCAGTCGAGGGAAAAGAGCTGTTTCTCACAATCTAACCGTTGGATCGACCTGTAATTTGGACAGCATGTTCAAAACTCACAGGCGTAGATTCTGGATGGTGAAGATTGGATTCCCAGGTTCCTACGGTTGAGAACCCTGAACGACAGTTGGTGTAGTTTGATGTTGCGCGTTGGGCTGAACTTGATTCCGTGCAAGTAGGCCATTGGACGAGCGACAGTTCGAGCGGATTTGTATCAGGTTCAATTGGTCTGCATCAGGTTCGATTGATTCTACACCAGGTTCGAGTGGATTTGCATCAGGTTCGATTGGTTTGCATCAGGTTCGATCGATGTTGCACCAGGTTCGAGCGGATTTGCATCAGGTTCGATTGGTCTGCATCAGGTTCGATCGATGCTGCACCAGGTTCGAACGGATTTGCATCAGGTTCGATTGGTCTGCATCAGGTTCGATCGATGCTGCACCAGGTTCGAGCAGGTCTGCATTAGGTTCGATTGGTCTGCATCAGGTTCGATCAATGCTGCACCAGGTTCGAGCGGATTCACATCAGGTTCGATTGGTCTGCATCAGGTTTGATCGACTCTGCACCAGGTTCGAGTGGGTTTGCATCAAGTTCGAATGGTCTGCATCAGGTTCCGCGTGAGTCTTCACAAAATGATCGGGCAGGGTGCCAGAGTGGTGCAGCAGGCTGCAGGGAGGTCGATCCCCATCGCAGTTGTCCGCATTCGTGATTGGTGGCGAACAATCGAATTCGCTGTTATATAACTGTTATAATTGATTTATTAATTGATTATTGTTATATATGTATGCATGATTCTCTATGATTTATTGCCTTAAATAGAAGCATGCTAGATTGCGTATTATATTTGGTATATTATATGCATGTATGTTGGAGTGTTGATCAAGTCAACTTATTTTTGGCAATTTATTTCCTTATATATAACTGCTATAATTGTTTTATTGGTCAATTATTGTTATATATTTGGAAGTATGAGCATGCTAGGTTGCATATTTTATTCTGAAATATTATATGCATGTAAAAACCCTCGGTCTTAAATAACTAAGTGGGAGAGGGGATTGGTAATTAATTCCCACGGCCTCCATTATTGGTTTGTAAGTGATGTGAGTAAACTTGCGCGTTGGCAATAGAGCCTTCCTCCCTAACGGATGAGTTTATTCATGGATCACTGGTACAAACTTCTTTAAATAATTATTGTTTGTAATGTGATGCATATGGACTTGCGCGTTGGCTATAGTGCCTTCCTCCCTAACGGATGAGCTTATATGCGGTTCACTAGTACAAACTTATATAATTGATGGTTGTAGAAAGTTATCTGAGCGCGTGTATACTTCTCCAACAGTAAGGCACATAAGCTTGGGCAGCAGACTTGGAATCAAATAATGGTGCACACTTAGATGTAAATAATTAGTATCCTCCCCAACGGAGTCACTGCTATTATTTGCATGGCTAAAGAGGAACCGACTATTAATTATTTTATCATGAAGTTAGGTTGACAAATGAAATTAATGGGTAAAACCTTCTCTTGTAAATGTTCGGGTTTGTAAACGTCCACACTAACGTGGCTTGCAGACTCACGGTGCTTGAGATGTCGGTGAATTTTATTTTTATATTATATTGAGGGAATCAATATAAAAGGATAAAATTCGAAGTTTTGATCGGTAAATTAATTTATGATTCTCTGATTTTCAAATGGTTTTATCTCACATATTATTAACTAAAAGAAATTATATTTACTTGTCCAAATTAGATGATTAGAAAAGAATCTTGGTTTTGAATTTTATTGCTTAAGAAAATACATGTGTGTTCTCACAAGGGACGTCTCATGATGCCTATTAAAGTCTCTAGTGAAGAGATGAGAGGTTCATAGAAATATGATGGTCTCATGTAACTCTTCGGATACTTGAGTAAGTTAAAAGGCAGAAGATCATGATTTAATTTGATGAATGAATTGGGAAAGCATGGAGTATAAATTGAAGGAAAACCTAGATCAATTTAATTCTTCGTGAATTGCCTAGATGTTTTTGAATAAGTTCCACCTGAATTACAATAGGATGTATATGGTGGAAAACTTCTGGCAAAACACGTGGCAAAGGAAAGCCATTTTCATTATAATGTGAACAAGTTTTATATCTTATTCACTAGTTGTTTAAAACATGATTAGTGATGGCATTTACTGACACGAAGTGTGTAGATATTGGAATCACTAAATGTTTATTACTAAGTGAGGATAAGATTGTTATGACATGGGTAAAACTACAAGAGTAGTGTCTATTGCAGTGGGAGTTGTCTATTTATCTAATGATATGAGTAGACATTTGATTATGAGAAATTGTTTTACGTACGTTTTCATAGAAAGAATTTGATTTCGGTTTCTATGCATTAATAGATGGATACTCCATTTCATTTAAATGACATGGTCATTATAGTGAAGGATAGAGTTGTAATCTGTTATTGTACGTTGGTGAACAATTTGTATACTCTTAAATCATGTATATTCCACAGATGCAACAAATAGTAATTAATAATGAATCTTCTAATCTTAGTAAGAGAAAGATACCTTCGGATATGAACTAAACATATATTTGGCATCTAAGACTAGATCATTTTACTTGAGTAGGATTCAAAAGTTGATAGCCGATAGACCCTTAGGTTTATCTGAAGTGAAAACTATCTAACTTTCGAGTCTTGCTTGGGAGTAAAAATGACTAATTGCTTTTTCAAGGCAAAGGGGTGCAGAACCAAAGATATATATGTTAGAATTAGTTCATTATGATTTATGTGGTCATAAGATTGTCCGGATGAGAGGTGGATATGAATATTCTTCAATCGATGATTATTCTAGATACCGATATATTTATTTGATGCACTGCATGTCTAAGTTCTTTGATTAATTCAAGAATTGTAAGGCTGGTACAGTGAAGCGTCATGGAAAATATATCAAGTAATGACGATTTAATCGTCATTACGAGTACCTCTTAGGATAGTTAGGAGCTATTAATCAAAGGTTGAGATAAATTTCAAGTGGTCTACACCGGGCATGCCCCAGCTGAATGGTGTGGTGGATAGAAGGAATAAGGCTCTTATAGTAATGATTAGATAGATGATGAATTATTTGGAATTACTTAATTCATTTTATGGATAAGCTCTAGAAACAGTAATTCAATTGAATGTTTGTCTGTTTGTGGGATATGCTATAAAAATGAAGGTGATTTATTTAGTCTAAATGATCGAAGGGTGATTGTTAACACAAACACTAGATTTTTGGAAAGAGACTATGTATTAAATCATAAACCCATGTATAAATTGTTCTAAAGGAAGTGAGAGGGAAAAACACAATGTATAAGTACCAAGTGTACAAGAGGATATACCACAAGGTAAACTGCAACGCGTGTCACGTCTGATACACAATTGCATGTAATGCCTTGTCGTAGTGGGAGGGTTCTGCGACAACTTTTAAGATACATGTTTTGGGAAAGTCGTGAGACTTGGTCCCTCTCAAACATGAAATGGACCCACGGATACGACGAAGCACTACAAGTTAAAAATGCCAAATCCTAGCAAAGTGCAATGAATATTAAAATAGAATTGATGGATTTTAAATTAGGTCTGGATGCTTGTTGAACCGCTAAATGGCGTAAAAGCCATTGAAAGCGGGAATGCAAGAATAAAAGAGGATCATAGAATAAGGTGAAAACCTTGGAAGCAAGCTTGTTGCGAAAAGGTATACTCAGAAAGAAAGAGTTCTATTATGAGAAAACCTGTTCGCCGGTAGTTATGCCTAAGTTGATCTAAACTCTTTTATTTGTTGCTACTCATATGAAATATGAGGGATAGCAAATAGATGTCGAGACAACTTTCCTGATTGGAAGTCTTAAGGGAAACATCTATGTGAAGCAACCAGAGTGATTCATTGCAAAAAGCTAAGAGCATTGTGATAATAAGCTTAAAAGTGTCCATTCATGGACTAAAGCAAGCTTCAAGATCATGAAACATCCGTTTTGATGAGGTAATCCAGTGACATGGATCTAATCAATGATCGGATGGGTCTTGTGTATTGAAAAGAGTGATGGAAACGTGATGGTATTTCTTGTACTATACGTAGATAGTATCTTGCTCATTGGAGACAATGAAAGAGTATTGTCGGGCGTATGGGTATGGTTGATAAAGCGGTATGAGATGAAGGACTTAAGAAGAGCAAAAATATCCTTTTGATCACGGTAATACGGATCACAAGAAAGGATGTTTAACTTATCTCAAGTTTCATATAATGATACGATCCTTACTCGTTTAGCATGTGAATTTATCTAAGTGAATGTGTCTTGTGACACAAAAGTAGATAAAGAAGATGAAAGCGGTTCCTTATGCTTCGGCAAATGAGGAAGTTTAATCTAAGGAATGCTACACACGAGATTGGATATCTGTTTTGCCGATGGCATGGACAGTGGGTATCAAGGTAACCCAAAATAAGAATGTTGAACTATGGTAAGACATATACTTATGTACCTGAAAAGGACTAGAAACTATATGTGGGCTTACCGAACAGATTCACTGATTCTTATGGGTTACATAGATTCAGATTTTTCAAATCAGATAGGGACGACAGTAAATCCACCTCAAAGGTTATGCGTTTAATTTTAGGAAGTTGAGTCATAATGTGGAGGAGTGTTATATAGAAATATATTTCAGACTCCGGACTCCATCATGGAAAGATGATAAATTGGAGCCTATGAGGCAGCCAAAGTATCTGTATGACTCTAAAAACTTAAAGATGGACTTCGAAGTGTTTCTAAGTTTGCCCAAGGATATCACAATTTATATTGATGATATTGGTGCAGTTACAAACTTGAAGGAATCACGAGCCCATAAGGAAATTAAACACATGGAGCGCGAGTACCACTTGTTACGAGAAATCGTATGATAAGGGGAAGGTTGTTGTCACCTAGATTGCATCGGATGATAACCTAGTAAATCCATTTACAAGGACCTTAAGGCGAGACCTTTTGATGGTCGTGTAGTGGGAGTGGAAATCAGATGTATGGTGGAAGACATGACAGCATAGTCTTTTAGTATAAGTGGGAGATTGTTGGATTGTATGCTAAAAGTCTAACTTTTTGTATGAACAATGTTATAACAATTAATTTGAAATGAGAATCATATGATCAAATGATTGCATCTTATAATTTATTTATATGTTCGATGCAATAGTCCACTTACTTTATACTGTAGATAATATGTTGTGCGACAACACGCGGAAGATCATATTATCGGTTTCCTTATAAAGTATAAACAGATGCTCACAATCGAGATAGACGGGGACTCTCTATCGGGATGGTTGTAGTGTGGTTTGGTATTAGCTTGTCTTGGCTATAGAATCACATTAGTGCACTTGTGTGTATTGAGCAGGACCGCTTGAGATCGTTCGACTTATACTGATTTATAGGAGAACTTGATCTCAGTTATTATGGAAGTTCATGCTCTTAATCCCTATACAATAACCTCGACACATAGGACAGTATGTATTTCTTTGATTCATCAATGGGTGAGATTTACATATAATTAAATCAACAAACTCGATGAGTTGGGAAATAGTGCTGTCTCTATGGTGTGCTGTTGATTGTAGAAGGAATCCGTGTCCGTCATAAGTTGATGATGTCCCCTTGAGGAGCTCATAAGGATTATCATGTAAACCCTGCAGGTGGAATTTATTCCGACATGATAATGAGGTTGAGTGGTACTACTTTTGGATGAGATATTAATTAATTGAGTTGTCAGTAACTTAAATTAATTAATGGACATTGTATATCTTAAACATGGGGAGACTAACGGGCTCATAATAAGAAGGAGCCCAAAATGTAATTTTGGGATTGGTACGATAGTGCAATAATAATATTTTAGTGGAATATATTATTATTATTGGACTTAAGTATAAGCTTTGGGCTAAGCTTGGATACTTAAGCCTAATGGAGGCCCAACCCAATTTCTCCTCCTGGTCCCTGCTGTAGCCCATGTATATAAGTCACCTCAGCTTATCTGGAACCCTAATCTAATCTAATTGATTATTCATGTGTGATGAGGGTTGAGAGCAGATTGAGGAGGTCTCGTAGATCGTCGCCCACACGACGTCGAGATCGGACTTGGGACATACAGCAGAAGATCAGAAGGTAGTTTGTTTCTGCTGTCTGCGACCTTGCGAAATTTGTATAAATTCGTATAGTGCTCAGAATTTGATGATCAATCGTCGAAGAGAGGATCGTCTGAACGTAAAGATCACTCAATTCCAATATCAGACGAGGAAGTTATGGCCATTCTCGTGGGACTACGCAGGCTGCCTGCGAGAATTAATCTTCATCAACATACCCTGGTGAACGGTAATCATTTCTATGATTTAATGCTTCCGCTGTGTTAGAAATGCATGGTATGCTAACGGGTCACGTTAACCAAACGATCCAAGCACCAACAGTTAGGATGTTTAATAAGAAGCAAGTTTTAAAAATCATAATAACACATACGGCATAAAAAACCCTAGCCTAACGTATCACGCTTCACCACGAAATCGAAGCTCTGATACCAATTGTTGGCGTTCAATCATTTGGTTAACATGAACCATTAGGGTTTCATATGATTCTATATCAGCGGAAGCAAGAACATAAAATCATATTACCTTTCACCAGAGTATGTTGAAGAAGAGAATGAATTCTCGCCGGCAGCATGCGCAGCCTCACGACTTTTAACATAACTTCCTCATCTGATCTCCGAATTGGTTGATCTATGCGCCAAAATGATCCTCTCTTTTTTGGCTTTCTAAAGTTGTATCACTTCTAGTTTGAAGTTCTAAAAGATTTTAGAAAAATGTGAAGTTGTTGAACAGCAGCAGCAAACGACCTCTTGATCTTCTGCTGTATTCCCAAGTCCAATCTTGGCGTCGTGTGGGTGATGATCTTCAAGATCTTCTCAATCCGCTTCATCTCTATTTCTATCATGTGTTAGGCATAGATTATTAGGGTTTCGAATAGTTGAGATGACTTATATATGGGCTACAGCAGAGACCAGGAGGAAAAATTAGAGTCAGGCCTCCATGGGCTTAAGTATCCAAGTTTAGCCAAAAACTTAGACTTAAGTCCAATAATAATAATATATTCCACTAAAATATTATTACTGCACTGCTGCTCTAATCCCAAAATTATATTTTGGGCTCCTTATTATGAGCCCGTTAGTCTCCCCATGTTTAAGATATACAATACCCATCAATTAATTAAGTTACTGACAACTCTATTAATTAATATCTCATCCGAGAGTAGTACCACTCAACCTTGTTATCATGTCGAAATAAATCCACCTGTAGGGTTTACATGATAATCCTTATGAGCTCCTCAAGGAGACATCATCAACCTATTTAATAGGACACGGATTCCTTCTATAATCAACAACACACCATAGAGACAACACTATTTCCCAACTCACCGAGTTTGTTAATTTAATATATAAATCTCACCCATTGATGAATCAAAGAGATATATACTGCCTTACGTGTCGAGGTTATTGTATAGGGATTAAGAGCACGAACATCCATAATAACTGAGATAAAGTTCTCCTATATTGTCAGTATAAGTCGAACGATCTCAAGCGGTCCTACTCAATACACACAAGGTGCACTAATGTGATTCTATAGTCAAGACAAACTAATACCAAATCACACTACAACCATCTCGATAGAGAGTCCCCGTCTATCTCGATTGTGAGCATCTGCTTATAATTTATAAGAAAACCGATAATATGATCTTCCGCGTGTTGTCGCACAATATATTATCTACAATATAAAGTAAGTGGATTATTGCATCAGACATATAAATAAATTATAAGACGCAATCATTTGATCAATGATTCTCATTTCAAATAAATTGTTATAACATTGTTCATACTAAAGGTAGGCTCTTAGTATACAATCCAACACTATCTAGGTGAAATTAAAACATATCCGGTAATTATATGTTCTTCTCTAACTTATGATCAACTCGATGAGTTATTAGATGTTCTTAGGAAGTATAATTCTGTGATTGGTTGGTCTCTTGATGATTTGAAAGGCATTAATCCATCGTATTGCATGCATAAAATAATATTGTTAGATATGGCTAAGAGTAGCATTCAGAATCAGTGGAGGATGAATCCCTCTATTCAAGAAGTGATTAGGAAGCAAATCATAACATGGCTAGATGTAGGAATTATATATCCAATTAGTGATATTCCCATGTGAGTCCACTGCATGTTGTAGCTAAAAAAGGGGGGCATGACTGTTGTGAAAGCCAAAGATGGCGAGACTTTAGCAACTAGGATTCCTATGGGATGGCTTGTGTGTACTGATTATAGGAAACTGAATGAAAATACATGCAAATACCACTTTCCCCTTCCTTTCATGGATCAAATGCTTGATCGTCTTGCATGGTATGATTTTTATTATTTCTTGGACAGGTACTCGGGGTATAATCAAATTATGACACCCGAGGACCAAGAAAAGACCACTTTTACTTGCCCTTATGGAACCTTTGCTTTTAAAAAGATGCCTTTTGGATTGTGTAATGCACCTGATGACCATATTTGATGAGTTGATAGAGAAGATCATGGAGGTGTTTATGGATAATTTTTCTGTGTTTGGTTCCTCCTTTGATATTTGTTTATCTAACCTATCTACTGTTTTGAAGAGATGTCAAGAAACTAATCTTGTCTTGAATTAGGAGAAGTGCCACTTCATGGTAAGAGATGAGATTGTTCTTTGGCACCATATTTTAGCCAAGGGATTGCAGGTGGATAGAGGAAAGGTGGTGGCGATTGAGAAGCTTCCACCACCTACTAATGAGAAGGGAGTGTGGTCCTTCCTTGGACATGCCGGATTTTATTGAAGATTTATCAAAGACTTCTCAAAATACTCCAAGCCATTGTCTCACTAACATGGAAATGATGTTCCTTTTGTTTTTGGTGATGAATGCCTAACAACTTTTCAAGTTTTGAAGGAGGCACTTATTATTGCACCTATCTTGATCACACCAAATTGGTCTCAGCCATTTGTACTTATGTGTGATGCAAGTGATTTAGCACATGGAGTGGTTCTTGGGCAGATGAGAGAGAAGAAATTCTGCGCCATCTACTATGCGAGTAAGACTTTTGATATAGCACAAAAGAACTACACTGTCACTAAAAGGAGTTTCTAGCTGTTGTGTATGCATTCAATAAGTTTCGACAGTATTTGGTAGGTATGAAGACTATAGTGTACAAGGGTCATTCTGCGATCCGGTACTTGATGGAGAAGAAGGAAGCTAAGCCGAGGATAATTAGATGGGTCCTTCTTCTATAAGAGTTTGATATGGAGATCCGGGATAAGAAAGGTACTGAGAATGTGTTGGCAGATCACCTATCAAGGTTGGAGACAAGGGAGCATTGTGATAATTCTTTCGAATACATAGAGGGGATGTTCTTTGATGAGAAGATTATGGCAGTGTTTGACGAAGGAGCAGAGAGAGCATGTGTAGTCGCTGCTCAAGGAATGGATCCATGGTATGCGGATTATGTCAATTACATTGACATAGAAGAAATTCCGAGAGATCTCAATAGGTATCAACTTGCGAAGTTTAAGAGGGATGTTGAGACTTTTATATGGTATGATCCGTTCGTCTACAAGATTTGTACGGATTCTATCGTCCGTAGGTGTGTTCTCTGATGGGCATTTTCTCAACACACAATTAATCCCCAAGTATTAAGGATATCAATTGTAGTTTCGAAAGGTGACCAAGTGAATATCGAACCTAAGGGACAGCGTATTATCGATTTAATTATTATCTAAATTAATTAAGACGATTATGGCAATATAGTTTGAGGTTTAGGATTATTAAACTAATAAACAAGTAATTAAAATAACAAATAAAATAAAGTCACTTGAAGAATACGAAAGTGGATCAAGTAGGAGAATAGGTAGCTCTAGGATAATCCAGTAGGAGAATAGGAATCTAAATTAATTAAGACGATTATGGCAATATAGTTTGAGGTTTAGGATTATTAAACTAATAAACAAGTAATTAAAATAACAAATAAAATAAAGTCACTTGAAGAATACGAAAGTGGATCAAGTAGGAGAATAGGTAGCTCTAGGATAATCCAGTTTCACTCATTAATTTCCCTTCCGTATGTTGATGTCCGACTCTGCCTTGTGGAATATGGACGCATCACTAAACCATGCATATCTACTCTATAGACACAAGTAAACATGCGTGTAACACGTGTGAATAACCTCGGAGAAAGAGATATAATTTCACCCCCCCCTTTCTAGGTACCATCAGTATCAATTATTTTCCCCTAGGATTGGTACTCTAACCCGATATGATCTCCCTTTATAGGTACTATGAAGTTATCCTCTTTATCCTACTTAATAGCCCGAATTCAATTCAATTAATAAGTATTCATATATAATAGTTCTAATGAAGCTTCGGAGTCCCCTCACTTAGAATCATAACATGGAATCCTGTTCAGCAGTAAACGCACTCAACCAATAACCAAGATATGTATTCAGACTCTACATAACAATTAATGATGCACAAAACGACCGTGAATATGGATTAAGAAAGCACAATTATATATGAAATAAATCCACAAGTAGTGTTGTACGGAGTTTACACACGAAAGTTTAATTAACTAGATAAAACCTTCACAACCCTAGTTCTACCAAAAAAGCTCTAGCCTATGATGTTGCGAAGAACAATCATGGGTGTTGGATAGATCTTACCCGGATGTCCGGAAAATACAAGATAAATTAGAAAACAAATAAATCCTAGATGTGGCATCATCGTGTCCTTCTCGCTCATGAATTCTCCTCTTAGTTCTCCTCTTGATTCCACAAATGAATCTTCAAAGTGATGGATGGATGGAGGACGAGATGATGGTTGGAGGGTGATCCCTCCTTGCGGGGTGTAGTATGTTGTGGCCTCTCTTCTCCTCTCTTGTTGTTTTCTTCTCCGAATCCTCTATACTGCTGCATAAGCATTCTTTTATACTTGTAATTGCGCCTCCCAAGCCTGGAATGGGTTTTTTTAGTGATCACATGTATTGAGGGTGTAAAAATACGGATATGGTAAGTTTTCGCACGTCAATTCGACTTCATCAACAGGTCGAATTCACCCCTCCAGGTCGAATTGGAGGTCGAATTGACCTACTGTAAGTCCCAAGTGCTTGATTCGACCAAATGCCCTGGTCGAATTGAAGTGACGAGGTCGAATTGGCATCTCCGCCAATCAATTCTGTTGGCAATTGGATCTTATGGTGAACGCGATTCAATAAGAAAAACAGATAATCAGATACAGCGGAAGCATAAAACAATTACCTGTCTTCTGGATTGGTGTAGAGGATGATGATCTGTGAAGAACACCTCTGATCTTCTACAGTATGTCCCAAAGTCAACTCTCTGGTGTTGTGTGGTCAACAATCCCCAGAGAGTTCTCAATCTGCTCCTAATCTGTTTTCTATGTAAGTGGCGCAGAACTTTGTTATTAGGAACTGAGATAACTTTTATACTTGGGCTACTGCAGGGACCAGGAGGAGAAATTGGGCTGGGCCTCAATCAGATTTAATTAACCAAGCTTAGCCCAAAGCTTTTAATTAAATCCAATAATAATAATATAGTCCACTAAAATATTATTACTGCACTACCCATCCAATCCCAAAATTACGTTCTGGGCTCCTTCTTATTATGAGCCCGATAGTCTCCCCATGTTTAAGATATACAATGCCCATTAATTAATTAAGTTACTGACAACTCAAATTAATTAATATTTCATCCGAGAGTAGTACCACTCAACCTTATTATCATGCCGGAAATTAATCCACTTGTAAGATTTACATGATAAACCTTATGAGCTCCTCAAGGGGACATCATCAACCTATATCGGACATGTATTCCTTCTACAATCAACAGCACACCATAGAGACAGCACTACTTCCCAACTCACCGAGTTTGTTGATTTAATACATTTAAATCTCACCCATTGTTGAATCAAAGAAATATATACTGCCTTACGTGTCGAGGTTATTGTATAGGGATTAAGAGCACGAACATCCATAATAACAGAGATCAAGTTCTTCTATATAGATAGTATAAGTTGAACGATCTCAAGCGGTCCTACTCAATACACAAGGCAGTGTATTAATGTGGTTCTATAGTCAAGATAAACTAATACCAAACCACACTACAACCATCCCGATAGATAGTCCCCGTCTATCTCGGTTGTGAGTATCTGTTTATACTTTATAAGAAAACTGATAATATGATCTTCCGCGTGTTGTCGCACAACATATTATCTACAGTATAAAGTAAATGGACTTTTGCACAAACATATAAATAAGCAATTTATAATATGCAAAAATGTTTGATCATATGATTCTCATTTCAAATATTATTATAAAATTGTTCATACTAAAGCTAGACTTTTAGTATACAACCCAACAATCTCCCACTAATACTAAAAGACTATGCTGTCATGTCTTCTGCCATACATCTGATTCCTACTCCCACTACACGACCATTAAAAGCTCTCGCCTTAAGGTCCTTGTAAATGGATTTACTAAGTCATCATCCGATGTAATCTAGGCGACAACAACCTTCCCCTCATCATACGATTTCTCGTAACAGGTGGTACTCGCGCTCCATGTGTTTAATTACCTTATGGGCTCGTGATTCCTTTAAGTTTGCAACTGCACCAATATCATCAATATAAATTGTGATAACCTTGGGCAAACTTAGAAACACATCAAAGTCCATCATGAAGTCTCTAGAGTCATATAGATACTTTGGCAGCCTCACAGGCTCCAATTTATCATTTTTCCATGATGGAGTCCAGAGTCTGAAATATATTTCTATATAACACTCCTCCACATTATGACTCTACTTCCAAAAATGAAACACATAACCTTTGAGGTGGATTTACTACCGTTCAATATGATTAAAAAATCCGAATCTACGTAATCCATAAGAAGCAGTGAATCTGCCCAGTAAGTCCACATATAATTTCCAGTCCTTCTCAGACACTTCATATATGTCTTGCCACAGTTCATCATTTTTGTTCCGGGTTACGTTGATACCTTCTATTCATGCATCCAACAAAATAGATATCCTAGCATTCCTTAGATTAAGCTTCCTTATTCGCCAAAACATAAGGAACCACTTTCATCTCCTTTATCTTCCTTTTTGTGTCTTAAAGACACAATCTCATAAGATAAATTCTCATGCTAAACGAGTATGGATTGTATCATTTTATGAAACTTGAGATAAGCATAACATCCTTTCATGTGATCCGAATTACCGTGATCAAAAGGATATATTTTACTTTTCTTAAGTCCTTCATATCATACCGCTTTATTAACCATACCCATACGCCCAATAATACTCTTTCATTATCTCCAATGAGCAAGATACTATCTACGTATAGTACAAGAAACACCACCACGTTTCTGTCACTCTTTACAACACATAAGACTCATCCGCTCATTGATTTAAATCCATGCCACTGGATTACCTAATCAAAATAGATGCTTCATGATCTCAAAGCTTGCTTTTAGCCCATCGCTGGATATTTTCAAGCTTACTATCAAAATGCTATTAGCACTTTGCAATGAATCACTCTGGTTGCTTAACATAGATGTTTTCCTCAAGACTTCCATTCAAGAAAGCTGTCTTGACATCTATTTGCTGTTCCTCATAATACAATATGAGCAGCAATAAAAAAAAGAATTCGGATCAACATTAGCATAGCTACCAGCGAACATGTTTGCTCATAATCGAACCATTTCTTTCTGAGTACACCCTTTCGCAATAAACTTTGCTTTCAAGGTTTTCACCTTACCGTATGATCCTCTTTTATTTCCTATGACCACTTCCAATGGCTTTTACACTATTTAGTGGTCTTTCAAGTTCCCAGACTTAATTTGGAATCCGTAGATTCTATTTCAACATTCATTGCAACTTACTAAGATTTCGCATTTTAATCTTGTAGTGCAACGTCGTATCCCTGGGATAATACCATGTTTACTAGGGATCAAGTCTTACGACTTTCCCAAAACATGTATCTCACGGGTTGTCGAATAACCCTCCCACTGCGACAAGGCACTACATGTAATTGTGTATCAGACGTGACACGCGTTGCAATTTACCTTGTGGTATATCCTCTTGTACACTTGGTACTTATACTTTGTGTTTTCTTCTCACTACATTTAGAACAACTCATACATGGGTTTGTGATTTATTACATAGTCCTTTTCTAAAAAAAATCCAGTGTTTGTGTTGACAATCACCCTTCGATCTTTTGAACAACATAAATCACTCTTCATTTTTCTAGGATATCCCACAAACAGACAAAACGTTTTACGAATTACTGTATCTAGGGCATATCCATAAAATGAATATAATTATTCCAAATAATTCATCATCTATCTAATCATAACCATAAGAGCCTTATTCCTTCTTTCCACCACACCATTCAGTTCGGGCATGCCTGGTGTAGTCAATTTGAGATTTAATCTCAACTTCTGATCAATAGCTCCTAACTATCTCAAGAGGTATTCGCCGTCATGATTAAATCATAATGACTTAATATATTTTCCATGACGTTTCACTGTACCAGCCTTGCAATTCTTGAATTAATCAAAGAACTTAGACATGCAGTGCATCAAATAAATATATTGGTATCTAGAATAATCTTTGAATATTCATAACCATCTCTCGCCTGTATAATATTAGGTTTGCTTGAATCATAATGAACTAATTCCAACATATATATCTTTGGCTCTACACCCCATAGCCTTGGAAAGACAGTTAATCATTTTTACTTCCAAGCAAGACTCGCAAGTCTGATAGTTTCAACTTCAGATAAACCTTACGGTCCATCGGCTATCAACTTTTGAATCCTACTCAAGTAAAATGAACTAATCTTAGACGCCAAATGTATGTTTAGTTCATCTTTGAAGGTTCCTTTCTCTTACTAATATTAGAAGATGCATTACTAATTACTATTTGTTGCATCTGTGGGATGTACATGATTCAAGAGTATACACATTATCCACCAACGTACTATAACAGATTATAGCCCCATTCCTCATCACTATGACCATGTCATTTAAATGAAATAAAGTATCCATCCGTTAATGCATAGAAACGAAATCAAATTCTTTCTATGAAACATACGTAAAGACAATTTCTCATAATCAATCCTTTATTCTTATCATGAGATAAATAAACAACTCCCATTGCAATAGCCACTACCTTTGTAGTTTTACCCATGTCATAACAATCTTATCCTTACCACATGTTTTGTCAGAAGTTTCCCACCATTTACATCCTTTTGTAATTCAGGTGGAACTTACTCAAAATATCTAGGCAATTATGGAGAATAAAATTGACTTAGGTTTTCCTTTCAACTTCTATTCCATGTATTTCCAATTCATTCATCAAATACTATCATGACCTACCGCCTTTTAAATTACTTAAGTATCCGAAGAGTTACATGAGACCATCATATTTCTATGAACCTCTCATCTCTTCACTAGAAACTTTAATAGGCATCATGAGACGTCCTTTGTGAGAACACACATGTATGAGCTCCTCAAGGGGACATCATCAACCTATATCGGACATGGATTCCTTCTACAATCAACAGCACACCATAGAGACAGCACTACTTCCCAACTCACCGAGTTTGTTGATTTAATACATTTAAATCTCACCCATTGATGAATCAAAGAAATATATACTGCCTTACGTGTCGAGGTTATTGTATAGGGATTAAGAGCACGAACATCCATAATAACAGAGATCAAGTTCTTCTATATAGACAGTATAAGTTGAACGATCTCAAGCGGTCCTACTCAATACACAAGGCAGTGTATTAATGTGGTTCTATAGTTAAGATAAACTAATACCAAACCACACTACAACCATCCCGATAGATAGTCCCCGTCTATCTCGGTTGTGAGTATCTGTTTATACTTTATAAGGAAACTGATAATATGATCTTCCGCGTGTTGTCGCATAACATATTATCTACAGTATAAAGTAAATGGACTTTTGCACAAACATATAAATAAGCAATTTATAATATGCAAAAACATTTGATCATATGATTCTCATTTCAAATATTGTTATAAAATTGTTCATACTAAAGCTAGACTTTTAGTATACAACCCAACAAATTCTGTTGGCAATTCGATCGTGCGGTTCAACGTGATCATTAGGATTAACAGGCAAACAAATCAGGGGAAGCAATTAAATTATTTACCGTACTTCTGGGTTGATGTAGAGGACGATCTGTAGAGAACTACCTCTGATCTTCTACTGTATGTCCCAAGTGTGATCCTGCTGTTGTGTGGGCAACAGTCTGCAGGATCTCTCAATCTGCTTCTTTCCCTTCTCTCACCAAAAGAGGCGCAGGAATTATCTGAGGGTTCCAGGAAGCTGAGTTCACTTATATACTGGGCTACAACAGGGACCAGGAGGAGAAATTGGACTGGGCCTCAATTGAATTTAACTAACCAAGCTTAGCCCAAAGCTTTTAATTAAATCCAATAATAATAATATAGTACACTAAAATATTATTACTGCACTACCCGTCCAATCCCAAAATTATGTTCTGGGCTCCTTCTTATTATAAGCCCGACAGTCTCCCCATGTTTAAGATATACAATGCCCATTAATTAATTAAGTTACTGACAACTCAAATTAATTAATATCTCATCCGAGAGTAGTACCACTCAACCTTATTATCATGCCGGAAATTAATCCACTTGCAAGATTTACATGATAAACCTTATGAGCTCCTCAAGGGGACATCATCAACCTATGACGGAAATGGATTCCTTCTACAATTAACAGCACACCATAGATACAATACTACTTCCCAACTCACCGAGTTTGTTGATTTAATACATATAAATCTCACCCATTGATGAATCAAAGAAATACATACTGCTCTACGTGTTGAGGTTATTGTATAGGGATTAAGAGCACGAACTTCCATAATAACAGAGATCAAGTTCTACTATATAGTCAGTATAAGAAGAACGATCTCAGACGGTCCTGCTCAATACACACAAGTGCACTAATGCGATTCTATAGCCAAGACAAGCTAATACCAAACCACACTACAACCATACCGATAGAGAGTCCCCGTCTATCTCAGTTGTGAGCATCTGTTTATACTTTATAAGAAAACTGATAATATGATCTTCTGCGTGTTGTCGCACAACGTATTATCTACAGTATAAAGTAAATGGACTATAACATCATGCATATAAAATAAATTATAAGACGCAAACATTTGATCAATGATTCTCATTTCAAATATTATTATGACATTGTTCATACTAAAGCTAGACTTTTAGTATACAATCCAACAATCTCCCACTTATACTAAAAGACTATGCTGTCATGCCTTCTGCCATACATCTGATTCCTACTCCCACTTACGCGACCATTAAGAGCTCTCGCCTTGAGGTCCTTGTATATGGTTTACTAGGTCATCATCCGATGCAATCTAGGCGACAACAGCCTACCCCTCATCATACGATTTCTCGTAACAGGTGGTACTCGCGCTCCATGTGTTTAATTGCCTTATGGAATTGTGATTTCTTCAAGTTTGCAACTGCACCAATATCATCAATGTAAATTGTGATTACTTTGGGCAAACTTAGAAACACTTCAAAGTCCATCATGAAGTCTCTAGAGTCATATAGATACTTTGGCTGCCTCATAGGCTCCAATTCATCATCTTTCCATGATGGAGTCTGGAGTCTGAAATATATTTCTATATAACACTCCTCCACATTATGACTCTACTTCTTAAGATTAAACACATAACCTTTGAGGTGAATTTACTGCCGTCCAATCTGACTAAAAAATCTAAATCTACGTAATCCACAAGAAGCAGTGAATCTGTCCAGTAAGTCCACATATAATTTCCAGTCATTCTCAGGCACTTTATAAATGTCTTACCACAGTTCATCATTCTTGTTCCGGGTTACGTTGATACCCACTGTTAATGCATTAGCAAAACAGATATCCAACATCGTTCATAGCATTCCTTAGATTAAGCTTTCTTATTCGCCGAAGCATAAGGAACCACTTTCATCCTCTTTATCTTCTTCTTGTGTCTCAAAGACACATTCACTTAGATAAATTTACATGCTAAACGAGTATGGACTGTATCATTTTATGAAACTTGAGATAAGCATAATATCCTTTCTTGTGATCCGTATTACCGTGATCAAAAGGATATATTTTACCTTTCTTAAGTCCTTCATCTCTACCGCTTTATTAACCGTACCCATACGCTCGATAATACTCTTTCATTGTCTCCAATGAGTAAGATACTATCTACGTATAGTATAAGAAACACCACCACGTTTCTGTCACTCTTTACAACACACAAGACTCATCCGCTCATTGATTTAAATCCATGCCACTGGATTACCTAATCAAAACAGATGCTTCACGATCTTAAAACTTTCTTTAGTCCATCGCTGGACACTTTTAAGCTTACTAACAAAAATGCTATTAGCACTTTGCAATGAATTACTCTGGTTGCTTCACATAGATGTTTTCCTCAAGACTTCCAATAAGGAAAGCTGTCTTGACATCTATTTGCTGTTCCTCATAATTCAATATGAGCAGCAATAAATAAAAGAATCCAGATCAATTTAAGCATAGCTACCAGCGAATATGTTCCCTCATAATCGAACCATTTCTTTCTGAGTACATCTTTTCGCAACAAGCTTTGCTTCCAAGATTTTCACCTTTCCGCATGATCCTCATTTATTTCCTATGACCACTTGCAATGGCTTTTACACCATTTTAGTGATCGTTCAAGCTCCAGACTTAATTTAGAATCCATAGATTCTATTTCATCATTCATTGCATCTTTCTAAGATTCCGCATTTTTATCTTGTAGTGCTACGTCGTAACCGTGGGACAATACCATGTTTACTAGGGATCAAGTCTCACGACTCTCCCAAAACATATATTTATGGGTTGTCATACAACCCTCCCACTACGACAAGGCACTACATGTAATTGTGTATCAGACGTGACACGCGTTGCAGTTTACCTTGTGGTATATCCTCTTGTACACTTGGTACTTACACTTTGTGTTTTCCTCTCACTTCCTTTAGAACAACTCATACATGGGTTTGTGATTTATTATATAGTCCTTTTCCAAAAATCTAGTTATTGTGTTAACAATTACCCTTCGATCTTTTGGACTAAATAAATCACCCTCCATTTTTCTAGGATATCCCATATACAGACAAACGTTTCACGAATTACTGTATCTAGGGCATATCCATAAAATGAATTTAATTATTCCAAATAATTCATCATCTATCTAATCATAACCATAAGAGCCTTATACCTTCTACCCACCACACCATTCAGCTGGGGCATGCCCGGTGTAGTCAACTTGAGATTTAATCTCAACTTCTGATTATTAGTTCCTAACTATCCTAAGAGGTTTTCATCATCACGATTGAATCGTAATGATATGATATATTTTCCATGACGCTGTTAGATTGTATATTAAAAGTCTAGCTTTGGTATGAACAATGTCTTAACAATATTTGAAATGAGAATCATTGATCAAATGATTGCAACTTATAATTTATTTTATATGCATGATGCAATAGTCAATTTACTTTATACTGTAGATAATATGTTGTACGACAACACGCAGAAGATCATATTATCGGTTTCCTTATAAAGTATAAATAGATGCTCACAACTGAGATAGACGGGGACTCTCTATCGGTATGGTTGTAGTGTGGTTTGGTATTAGCTTGTCTTGGCTATAGAATCACATTAGTGCACTTGTGTGTATTGAGCAGGACCGCCTGAGGTCGTTCTTCTTATACTGACTATATAGTAGAACTTGATCTCTGTTATTATGGAAGTTCGTGCTCTTAATCCCTATACAATAACCTCGACACGTAGGGCAGTATGTATTTCTTTGATTCATCAATGTGTGAGATTTATAAGTATTAAATCAACAAACTCGGTGAGTTGGGAAGTAGTGATGTATCTATGGTGTGTTGTTGATTGTAGAAGGAATCCAGGTCCGTCATAGGTTGATGATGTCCCCTTGAGGAGCTCATAAGGTTTATCATGTAAATCTTGCAAGTGGATTAATTTCCGGCATGATAATAAGGTTGAGTGGTACTACTCTCGGATGAGATATTAATTAATTTGAGTTGTCAGTAACTTAATTAATTAATGGACATTGTATATCTTAAACATGGGGAGACTATCGGGCTTATAATAAGAAGGAGCCCAGAACATAATTTGGGATTGGATGGGTAGTGTAATAATAATATTTTAGTGGACTATATTATTATTATTGGATTTAATTAAAAGCTTTGGGCTAAGCTTGGTTAATTAAATTCAATTGAGGCCCAGCCCAATTTCTCCTCCTGGTCCCTGCTGTAGCCCAAGTATATAAGTCATCTCAATTCCTGTTAAACCTAAGTCTGTGCCTCTTTTGACACACGGGAGAAAACAGAGAGCAGGATGAGAGAACTCTGGGGATTGTTGACCACCCAACACCAGAGTTGACTTTGGGACATACGGTAGAAGATCAGAGGTGTTCTTCACTGCTGTTCATCCTCTACATCGACCCAGAAGTACGGTAAACAATTCTTATTGCTTCCGCTGATTTTTCCTAACGAATCACGTTGAATCGCACGATCCAATCGCCAACAATTGGTATCAAAGCGTTGGTTTCGTGGTTAAACGTGAGACGTTAGTTAGGGTTTGAATAGTTTTATTATTTGTGAAATCCTATGATTATTATCATCGAATTGATAGCATATGATAAGGGTTTTATATGTGTGATTTATCCATATATCCTATGTGCTTTTTTCGATAATTATTGGCGTGTGATTGTTGCAAATTGAACACGCTGGACACACACGCTCAAAACTGTATGATTCTGCTATTTATGGGCGAGTGAATTTGGACCTTGCGCCTCTATCCATCGACAAGTACGTCAGAAAAAGCAACCGACGCTCATCGTGAGAACACCGCACACTTCGCTACGTGACGACGATGAGAAGTTGAACGGCTATCCTGATCGTCACCTGAAATCGATGGGCAGCCTAGGCAATGGCTGATGATAGTCGAAGCATTCAGCGATGTGACAGGAGAAAGCCTGCCACGATAGCGCGACTGTCGACTGCACACGGAGGCAGGGATCGCTGCGAGTTTCGGTGGTCCTTGCTACAGACTGTTGGATGGTCTGGAGGTAGGCGGCGGCGGACGCTGGAAGCGGCGTTCCGAGCGAGTTCCCTGATGATTCCGGGCAAGTCTCCTTGCGATTCCGGCGAGTCCGTGGCAGTATCTATCGAGCCTGCTTCTTCATCGATTGGCGCAACCCTCAGGTGACATGTTCCGGGTTAGTCGCGGTCGGCTGCGATGATTGAACGACTGACGGCTGACGGTGCAGCTCCGGCTGGCTATCGGCGGCGGCTACCGGGAGCATTGGTCTGCTGGTTCTGGGCAGCGTCTGACGTTTGTGGTGTTCCGGTCGTGGTGCCCTGACTGCGCGATTCTGTTGCTCCCTGGGTGGCGGCGCCGGCGGCAGCGACACCTGGATGCGCCGGCAGCAGTTCGTTGGCGGTGTCTGATCGGCTGCAGGGACGGATGAATCGGCGGCTATCTATTAGGGCAGCAGCATTTGGGCTGCCCCTTTGGGCTTTGATTCAATTTTGGGTTTGGGCTGTCACATTTTGGCCCATATTTTTTATTAATGCTATTGGGCTGTTGGGCCTCATTTTAATTATAGTGCTTGATGGGCCTATTTTATTGTTGGATGTTGAGCCCAATTCAGTAATATATTAGGGGCTGCTCATTTATTTAATTTATTTTTGGGCTTTTGGGCCCAAATTTTAATTAAATGGTAAATGGGCTGCTGGGCTATTATTTTATTGCTGGTTTTAATTAATTGTGAGTAATGGGCCAAGCATGATTAATTAATTTTATTAATGGACTAATTTTGTGCTAGTGGGCTTATGGACTTAATTTAATTTTGGGCTAAGATTATGGGCCATGGATAATGGGCTTGATTAATTATTTAATCTGCTGCTCATTTTGTGCTTATTTGTTGCTCTTGGGCCCAAATTGATTGATCCACTAATTATGCAATTAATTAATGTTATATAACTGATTAATTGATTTAATTGTCAATTATTGTTGTATATGTGTAAGGCATGTTCTATGTGATTTATTTATTTAAATTGCTGTTAATAGAAGCATGTCTTAGTTGTATATTTTATTCTGGAATATTATATGCATGTTAAAAACCCTCGGTGTTTAAATAACTAAGTGGGAGAGGGGATTGGTAATAAATTCCCGCGGCCTCCATTATTCGTTTGTTAGCAATGTGAATAGACTTGCGCGTCGGCATTAGAGCCTTCCTCCCCATCAGATGAGTTTATTCATGGATTGCTGGAACAGACTTCATTAAAAAATTACGTTTGTAATGTGATGCATATGAACTTGCGCGTTGGCTTAGACCTTCCTCCCTATCGGATGAGTTTATATGCGGTTCACTGGTACAAACTTGTAATTGATGACTGTAGGAAGTTATCCGAGCGCGTGTGTACTTCTCCATCTGTAAGGCACACAAGCTTGGGCCGCGGACTTGGGGTCAAATAATGGTGTACACTTAGATGTAAATAATAAGTATCCTCCCCATCGGAGTCACTGCTTTTATTTGCATGGCTAAAAAGGAACTGACTATTAATTATTTTGTCATAAAGTGAGGTTGACAAATGAAATTAATGGGTAAAACCTTCTCTTGTAAATGTTCGGGTTTGTAAACGTCCACACTATCGTGGCTTGCAGACTCACGGTGCTTGAGATGTCGGTGAATTTTATTTTATATTGTTTTGAGGGAATCAATATAAAAGAATAAAATTCGAAGATTTGATCGGTAAATTTCTTTGTGATTCTCTGAATTTTGAATAGTTTTATTTCACTAATTGTTAACTAAAAGACATTATATTTACTTGTCCAAATTAGATGATTAGAAAAGAATCTTGGTTTTGAAAATTACTGCTTAAGAAAATACATGTGTATTCTCACAAAGGACGTCTCATGATGCCTATTAAAGTCTCTAGTGAAGAGATGAGAGGTTCATAGAAATATGATGATCTCATGTAACTCTTCGAATACTTGAGTAAATTAAAAGGCAGAAGATCATGGTTGAATTGATAAATGAATTGGAAAAGCTTGGAATAGAAATTGAAAGGGAAACCTAAATCAATTTATTCTTCACAATTTGCCTGGATGTTTTGAGCAAGTTCTACCTGAAATACGAGAGGTTGTATATGGTGGGAAACTTCTAACAAAACATATGGCAAAAGAAAGCCAATTTTCATCATGATGTGTACAAATTTAATATCTTATTTACTAATGGTTTGAACATGATTAGTGATGGCATCTACTGATACGAAGTATGTAGATACTGGAATCACTAAATGTTTATCACTGAGTAAGGATAAGATTGTTAATAACATGGGTAAAACTACAAAGGTAGTTAGTTGCTATTGCAGTGGGAGTTGTTTATTTATCTCATGATAAGAATAAACGATTGATTATGAGAAATTGTCTTTACGTACGTTTCATAGAAAGAATTTAATTTCGGTTTCTATGCATTAACGGATGGATACTTCATTTCATTTAAATGACATGGTCATGGTAATGAGGAATGAGGCTATAATCCGTTAAAGTACGTTGGTGGATTAAAAGTATACTCTTGAATCATGTACATCTCACAGATGCAATAAATAGTAATTAAATAATGCATCTTCTAATATTAGTAAGAGAAAGGAACCTTCGGAGATGAACTAAACATACATTTGGCGTCTAAGACTAATTCATTTTACTTAAGTAGGATTCAAAAGTTGATAGCCGATAGACCGTAAGGTTTATCTGAAGTGGAAACTATCGGACTTGCGAGTCTTGTTTGGAAGTAAAAATGATTAACTGCCTTTTCAAGGCTGTGGGGTGTAGAGCCAAAGATATATATGTTGGAATTAGTTCATTCTGATTCAAGCGAACCTAATATTATCCAGGCGAGAGGTGGTTATGAATATTCAAAGATTATTCTGGAAACCAATATATTTATATGATGCACTGCATGTCTAAGTTCTTTGATTAATTCAAGAATTGTAAGGCTGGTACAGTGAAGCGTCATGGAAAATATATTAAGTCATTACGATTCAGTCATGATGGCGAATACCTCTTGGGATAGTTAGGAGCTATTGATCAGAAGTTGAGATTAAATCTCAAGTTGACTACACCGGGTATGCCCCAGCTGAATGGTGTGGTGGGTAGAAGGTATTAGGCTCTTATGGTTATGATTAGATAGATAATGAATTATTTGGAATAATTAAATTCATTTTATGGATATACCCTAGATATACAGTAATTCGTGAAACTTTTGTCTGTATATGGGATATCCTGGAAAAATTGAGGGTGATTTATTTAGTCCAAAAGATCGAAGGGTGATTGTCAACACAAACACTAGATTTTTGGATAAGGACTATGTAATAAATCACAAACCCATGTGTAAATTGTTCTAAAGGAAGTGAGAGGAAAACACAAAGTGTAAAGTACCAAGTGTACAAGAGGATATACCACAAGGTAAACTGCAACGCGTGTCACGTCTGATACACAATTACATGTAGTGCCTTGTCGTAGTGGGAGGGTTGTATGACAACCCATATATATATGTTTTGGGAGAGTCGTGAGACTTGATCCCTAGTAAACATGGTATTGTCCCACGGATACGACGTAACACTACAAGATGAAAATGTGGAATCTTAGTAAGTTGCAATGCATGTTAAAATAGAATCTACGGGTTCTATATTAAGTCTGGGAACTTGTATGACCACTAAATGGTGTAAAAGCCATTGCAAGGGTCAAAGGAAATAAAGAGGATCATAAGGAAAGGTGAAAATCTTGGAAGCAAAGCTTGTTGCGAAAAGATGTACTCAGAAAGAAATGGTTCGATTATGAGGGAACATATTCGCTGGTAGCTATGCTTAAATTGATCCGGATTCTTTTATTTATTGCTGCTCATATTGAATTATGAGGAACAGCAAATAGATGTCAGGACAGCTTTCCTGATTGGAAGTCTTGAAGAAAACATCTATGTGAAGCAACCAGAGTGATTCATTGTAAAGTACTAATAGCATTTTGATATTAAGCTTAAAATTATCCAGCGATGGACTAAAGCAAGCTTTGAGATCGTGAAGCATCTGTTTTGATTAGGTAATCCAGTGGCACGGATTTAAATCAATCAGCGGATGTATCTTGTGTATTGTAAAGAGTGACAGAAACGTGGTGGTGTTTTTTGTACTATACGTAGTTAGTATCTTGCTCATTGGAGACAATGAAATAGTATTATCGGGCGTATGGGTACGGTTAATAAAGCGGTAGAGATGAAGGACTTAAGAAAGGCAAAATATATCCTTTTGATCACGGTAATACGGATCACAAGAAAGGATATTATGCTTATCTCAAGTTTCATAAAATGATACAATCTATACTCGTTTAGCATGTAAATTTATCTAAGTGAATATGTCTTTGAGACACAAGAAGAAGATAAAGAGGATGAAAGCGGTTCCTTATGCTTCGGCGAATAAGGAAGCTTAATCTAAGGAATGCTATGAACGATGTTGGATATCTGTTTTGCTGAATGCATGAACAGTGGGTATCAACGTAACCCAGAACAAGAATGATGAACTGTGGTAAGACATTTATAAAGTGCCTGAGAAGGACTGGAAATTATATGTGGACTTACTGGACAAATTCACTGCTTCTTGTGGATTACATAGATTCGGATTTTTTAGTCAAATTGGACGGTAGTAAATTCTCCTCAAAGGTTATGTGTTTAATTTTTGGAAGTAGAGTCATAATGTGGAGGAGTGTTATATAGAAATATATTTCAAACTCCTGACTTCATCATGGAAAGATGATAAATTGGAGCCTATGAGGCATCCAAAGTATCTATATGACTCTAGAGACTTCATGATGGACTTTGAAGTGTTTCTAAGTTTGCCCAAGGTAATCACAATTTACATTGATGATATTGGTGCAGTTGCAAACTTGAAGAAATCACAAGTCCATAAGGCAATTAAACACATGGAGCGCGAGTACCACCTGTTACGAGAAATCGTATGATGAGGGGAAGGTTGTTGTCGCCTAGATTGCATCGGATGATGACCTAGTAATCCTTTTACAAGGACCTTAAGGCGAGAGCTTTTAATGGTCGTGTAGTGGGAGTAGGAATCAGATGTATGGCAGAAGACATGACAGCATAGTCTTTTAGTATAAGTGGGAGATTGTTGGATTATATACTAAAAGTCTAGCTTTGGTATGAACAATGTCTTAACAATATTTGAAATGAGAATCATTGATCAAATGATTGCAACTTATAATTTATTTTATATGCATGATGCAATAGTCCATTTACTTTATACTGTAGATAATATGTTGTGCGACAACACGCAGAAGATTATATTATCGGTTTCCTTATAAAGTATAAACAGATGCTCACAACTGAGATAGACGGGGACTCTCTATCGGTATGGTTGTAGTGTGGTTTGGTATTAGCTTGTCTTGGCTATAGAATCACATTAGTGCACTTGAGTGTATTGAGCAGGACCGCCTGAGGTCGTTCTTCTTATACTGACTATATAGTAGAACTTGATCTCTGTTATTATGGAAGTTCGTGCTCTTAATCCCTATACAATAACCTCGACACGTAGGGCAGTATGTATTTCTTTGATTCATCAATGGGTGAGATTTATAAGTATTAAATCAACAAACTCGGTGAGTTGGGAAGTAGTGCTGTATCTATGGTGTGCTGTTAATTGTAGAAGGAATCCATGTCCGTCATAGGTTGATGATGTCCCCTTGAGGATCTCATAAGGTTTATCATGTAAATCTTGCAAGTGGATTAATTTCCGGCATGATAATAAGGTTGAGTGGTACTACTCTCGGATGAGATATTAATTAATTTGAGTTGTCAGTAACTTAATTAATTAATGGACATTGTATATCTTAAACATGGGGAGACTATCG